>CM077204.1:36736718-37431718 GCA_039654625.1 Rhinogobio ventralis | reverse complement strand
CACCTTGTAATCACTGTTGACTTTGCTTACATGATGGAATATCATATATCTCACAAGTTATTTTGGCAAAAACGACATGTAACCAAATTCAAGGTTATTTTGGCTTGAAGTGGGTTACTCATAGCCGGACTGTATCAGGTCTGTAGTTAACCAAGACAGTGAAATGACGGCTATTGCTTGCTGGGTTAGCTCTAATTTGACCCAACACCTTCCCTGATGTTTCTAGTAATCCTGAAGACCTTGATTTCCTTGGTTCAAATGTTTAATTGGGATTGGAGCTAACCTCTGCAGGACACTGCCCCTCCAGGAACAGGATTGGATTCCCCTAACTTCCTAAACCACAGGGTTTGACAAGATTAATTGCCAACTTGTAGACCTCACCTTCAGAAACCCTGTTTCCTCCTCCTCCTCCTCCTCCTCCTCTTCCTCCTCCTCATCTCTATAATGGTAGATATACTTTTGCTGGTCCTCTATTTCGGGTAGTTTCACCGGGTCTGAAGCGGTTTCATTAATGGCCACCTGTTTGTAAACCTGTTCCTGTTGAGTGTATGCAGCCCAAGACCTCCTGTCCCCTTTATCCGGAATTTGCCACTCTTCCATTGAGTTCTGCTGCTTCCCACAACCCACCATAGACTGGATAGATGGTGGCAATCGAAACTCCGCCACAAGAAGGTTGGGTGCGGAGGCTGTGACCAACTTCCTGAAGAGTCCTGCTTGCTCTTTGGCTGAGGGTTCCCTGTGCTGGTCTGGAGAAGAGGTGGCTGTCAAAGCCTGGTCGCCGTTATACATGATGTCAGAGTTTAGACTCTGTCGGTAGCTTTTGGTTTGGTTCCAGATGTCCTCCAGCTCCTCCTCTTCTTGCTCAAACTGTTGGTGGTCAGGGTGAACCGGATCCTCAACGTCAATAGATAAAGTAAGGCTTTTGTCTTTGGAGAACTCCAAGTTCCTGTTGGAGACTTCTGCATCCAGGGATGGTACCTTTCCGATGGTCCTCTTGGGCACTGGACACTCTGAGGAGTCTACGTACAAACCCTCTGAACACAACTTGAAGCTTCCAGAGCTGGAGTGACCAGAGTCCACTGAGTCCTCTCTTCCATTGGCTCTGAAGTTCAACACCACCTGAGATGCTTGGTTTGGACTCATCCGTTGAGTCTTTGTTGGCCTATGTAAGATGTGTCCATTAAGATTGTGAATCAAGGTATGGATGCTAGGACTTACATGAATCTCTGCTGTAGTTGAGCTGTGGCTGGCTATCCCTTGGCTTTCATCTTCTGGAGGACTTACATAGTGGTTTTCTTTGTTGTCAAGTTTAGTTCCCATTGTATCCCAACTAACCACCTCTTCTTTGGGCATTGTACTTATCCAAGACAGGTGTTTCTGTTGGAGTAATGAGGGATGATTCTCCTCAAAAGCGATGTCTTCAATGACTGGAGAAGGTGGAGGAGGAAATTCATCTTCAGTAAATGAAATGGTGTCAACGCTGATCCTTTTGGAGTCTTTACAATCAATCTTAAGGATTACTTCACCTGGAGAAGTTTGTTTGGACTCTTCTTTTTGTGTTGGAGGCGAGCGGGCTGTTTTAAAGGTGCTCAGAGGTGTTGGACGATCAACCTGAGAGTCCTGGTGTTGAGAGTCTGTCTTCTTTTGCTCGGGAGGGCCAATTGTAATGACATCTTGAATGCTAGGGATAAGGCTCATATCCTTGGGCAGGTCAAAGCTTAACACCGAGCCCAAGGACAGAAATCTACAGTGGTTCTTCACATATCCTTGGGTGGCAACCTCTAAGGTGTGGTGAACTGGGGATCCAACCTCTCCAGAACATTCTGCATCTATGTCTTTCACCAAAGGGTTCTTCATGTAGTCCAAGACCTGAGTCTCTTCGCTGTTTGATTTCCTTGCATTTTTCCGCTTCTTCCTTTCCTTCAGGGGCCAAGTGTGCGTATCATATATCACTGGTTCATGTACAGGTGGCAAACCAGCCTCTTCTGACTCCTCTTCTCCCATGATCTTCTGAATGGTGTGTCTACGGTCGTCTTTCTTCTTCTTCCCCTTCTTGCTCTTCCTCTTAAGGCTGCTGAAGATTGAGATGTTGCCGTTCTTTGGCAAGAGGTGAACAGAGGGGTTGTTGGCCTGCTGAAGGGTGTCTTCTGTGGAGGACGAGGAGTATGGAGAGGTGCAAGGGGAGGAGAAAGCGTACAGGGAGGTCCTGGGAGAGGAGGAAGAGGGCCTTGGGGCTTTGTCTCTGGGTAGCGTCATACTCTCATACACTGGGGCTACTGCCATGTTGTTTTCCATAACATGCAAGTAAGTACTTACCTAAAACAAAAGAAAAAGATTGTTTTAGAGTGTTATTTAAGCATAAGTATCACGCTTCAATATAAAGTTCTAGAGGTCGATCGATTGATCGGTTTTGCGATTAATCGGCACCGATAACCATTGCTGGAATAATCAGTTATCGGCAAAAATCCATACCGATAGTTTTTCTGGGTTGTGTCTGTTGCTGGAGCGGCTGAGAAGGGTCCACTGTCATTATACAGTACGAGAGCGGCCTCTAGAGGCGAAATAAAAAATATCACTGACACTTTGTGGAGTTTGTATGGACACGTGAGGCTTCACTTCAGATACGGATTTAAAACAGAAAATGAAACGGTATGTTATACAGTACACTACCGTACGTGTTTTCATATCATTATAAATTAATTAATTTGACTAGATGCTGCATTAGTGGAGAACAACAGTATGTTTGGCGTTGAGGCTGAGAGGACGCTAACATTAGTAGCTTACCTCAAGCGGTTAAAACAATGTGACAAAAATACACGCAAGTCCGTCCCAAATGTTTAATGTCACAATTGTTACCATCTATTTTCATTAGTTTATATCCAGCTGGTCAGTTTAAAATCTATCGGTTGATTAATCGGTTATCGGACAGTGTGGGCCAACATAGTTATTGTTATCGGTAAAATCCACTATCGGTCGACCTCTACAAAGTTCACCCTTTAAAGATACATCATGCTAATTATCTGACGTGCAGTGGTCCAAAAATCATTTGGACAGTTAGGTCACACATAAAAAATGCATGAATGTCATTGCATTACATAGCAAAAGTTATGAAGTGGCATCTGCAAACAACTGTTGATGTTGTTCACTAGGTCATTTTTCATGCATGTATGAAATCAGTTCTTGTCGAGTTCACACAGGTGCAGCTCATCACATTAACTATCAACATTCACTAATGTTTTACAACGTGTCTTCATTTTGGACCATGCTTGTGTTATCTTTATAATAAATGTAACTTGGTTTGATATTTTATCATCTTATGCAATGGCATATTTAAGTCTTGCTTAAGTGTCCAAAAACTTTTTATGGCCAGTGCAATTCATAATTCAAACACTGCTGCACAAAAATGATCATTTGTATAATCATTTGTGTAAATAAGTGTGTTTTAGTATCTGAGTACACAGCACTTCTGTGAGTGTTTGGCTCAAGCAGACACTCCATTAGATTTACATGAGAACAACATGAACACACACAAAAGAACACTAGCATGACTTTTTATTTTTTTACTCCGGGCTTTAATAAGAATCATCTGCTCTTAAACATGTCGTCATACACAGCTGTAATGGCTTGACCTTTCACCTCGTGACTAATCTTGTGCTGCTCTGGCAGCCCCAGACCATAAATCACACAGACCAGTCAAGAGGGCCTTCTAGAAAGTTCACAACAAATTTCTCCAGCACCCCCCACTCCTGCTGGGAGCCATTTCAAAACTCAGCGATCATGGGAAGCAAAGGGTGAGGTCACATCTCAGCACAACGCTGCTGTCATGAGTGGGTTTATATCAGGCTTAAAGACAGCTTACGTAAGAGTGAAAAACTCCACTTCATGCATCTTATCACCTCTCTTATCATCTGCTTCCTCTGTCTCTCTCCGTCCATGCATATCTGATTAAAACAACCGATTTGCAGCAAATCTTTAGATCTAACAAAAGCCCCTGGCATCTGCTGGTTTCAGACTCGTAATGACGGAGCAACCGTTTAAAGAGAATACATACAAAAAATGTGCTATATTTATGGTATATTTATGTATAAATTATATTTATGGTCTTAAAGGTGCAGTAAGTGATTTCTGAGAAACGCTGTTGATATTGGAAATCACCAAAACAAACAGGTCGCATCTTGATAGCTCCGCCCCCAAATTCACAAACACATTATGCAACACAGGTACCTCCCCCTAAAGAGTGGACACGCCCATTAGTGCTGATTGGCTACAAGTGTGTTTTGGTGCTTGGTCTGAACCACTTTTAACACCGTTTCTCAGAAATTGCTTACTGCACCTTTAATTTAAAGATGTCTGATGTATGACACTGTGAGAGACTCAATGCATACATGTTTCAATCATCATTTCTGACTCTGTGTGATTAAATGCTCTGATCTCTGTGGTCTCAGCAGCATATAAATTATGCAAAGTTATTGCATAAGTTCAGAAGTTCAGAAGACTTGAAACACTATAGAGTATATTTTTGGTCTTAACGGTGCAGTAAGTGATTTCTGAGAAACGCTGTTGATATTTGAAATCACTAGGGATGTGCTGATATGCAAATTTTGGCTGATACAGATAACCGATAATTCTATATATTTGAAAGGCGATAACCAATATATTGGCCAATAAATCTAAATCCATATTTTTATATAATTTTCGAGAGCCTGATTACAAAAACAAAAGTCTCACCATGAAAATCCATATCGGCCAAATTTTCTTATCGGACCGATACTGATAACATTAAAAATGAACATATATCGGCTGATACAGATATGGTGTCCGATATATCGTGAATCCCTAGAAATAACCAAAACAAACACACCCCATTTTAATAGCTCTGCCCCCAAATTCAACACAGGCACCTATCCCCTAATGAGTGGACACGCCCCTTAATGCTGACTGGCTACAAGTATGTTTTGGTGCTCGGTCCAATCTACTTTCAACAGCGTTTCTCAGAAATCACTCATGAATGACACCGTGAGAGACTCAATGCATTTATGTTTCAATTATAATTTCTGTGTGATTATACACTCTGATCTCTGTGGTCTCAGCAGCATATAATAACACGATCATTGAAACACATTCATTGAGTCTCACGGTGTCATCAAGCAGCTCTATATGTGCTGAAAGCTCAGAGGACACAAAAAATCCTGCTGACAGATATCAAAATGCATCTAAAATTAGACGGCATGACCACAGCTAGACAACTTCCCACGAGCCCTAATCCTCATGATGTTTTCAAAAAAAATCTGAGAGCTGTAAACGTATAGCAACGGCCAAAATTTGCAAAAAGAACTTCTACTACTGACCGAAGTTTACACTTCACAGACCCTAATGTCATAATAAAAGGAGGATACTGCAAATCCATTTAAGGCTACTATATGCTACTATATTTTTAAGCCCCTGTACCGTTCCAAGAAACACACACTTTTATTTTTGTTGCAATTACTTTCAAAACTTTCCCAAAGACAGTTTTGTAAACAACCCAAATGTTTGAAATGAGGCTTTATGTGTATCTTGGAAGAGTTTCTAATGCTTCCCATATACTGGCAGTGGAAGTGGCTATTTCCTCAGTCATCTTTTCATTACCTGCCTGCCTATACCTGTTTGCAATCTCCCCTAAACCGCAGCGACCCGTCTTCCATCAAAGTCTCTGTTGCGTTTCCAACCACCAAACAAATAAATGATCTTTTTCAGAATAGCATATTATTATACTACGATTTTGAGATGTACTGCAATGCTTCAATATTCAAAATAGTTTTTTAAATTATATGATGAGATGATTTCTCTACTGAAAATCATGGTGTTAGTCAGTCCATCACACCAAAGCCCTCATGCACACGAACACATTTTCTTTGTTTTCTCATGCAGGGCCACCGACCAACTGTATTTACCTCTTCTGCACTGTGTCGGTAAATCGTTTTCTTTCGCTTTAAACTACCAAAAAGCCCCTGGCAGCGCCTCCAAAAGCTTTTACAGGCAGAATAGTGAGACTCAGCAGGCTGAAGGAGAACGTACAAGAGAATAAAAGGATGTTGTTGAGGAAAGAGAAGAGAGAGAAGAAAGTGAAAGAGAACACAAACTAGTGCATAAGTGATTGTGTCATCTTGTTTGTGATGTTTAAATCATTCTCACCCTGTGCACAGGCTCGGGCACCGGCACGCCACCTTCCCTGCCAGGCGCCTGTACCTGGATTTGTGTGTCTCCAGAGTTACTGAAGCTGAGGATGAGGTTGACAGTTCCTCCTACAGTGGAGGGACTGGGATCCTTCAGCACCAGGTACGGTGAATCCAGACTCTCTGAATGACTGCTGTCATTGCTTCCTTTAGGACTGACACTCTTCATCACCTCGTATTCATAACTGTGCTGCAAACTATCCTCCATGTCACCAGGGGGACTTGTGAGGCTTTCTATTCTCTTCTGAGAGACTTCGGTTGAGGTTTCCACCTGAAAAATGGCAGACAAAAGAAAGAAATAAGTAAGTAATAACTTATGAGGGGTCGTTGAATTATTAGAAAAATAATGCACACGCCATGACGCGAAGTGGTGTGTATTATTTTTCAATAATTCAACGGCCCAGAGTCAATTATTCTGCTTATACTACGGTTACCACACCTCAAAACATTGTTTAGAGGATTTATTTCAAGACATTTGTCAGGTTTTTGTCCTTAAAACGCTCTTGTGTGTAGGACTCATTTCTAACACATCTAAACCCCAAAAGTAATTTTTTAACGGAGGCTTGAGCCACTGATAGCAGACTATTGCAGTTATAATGCAGTTATTAGAGAAAGAAAGAGAGAGAGTGTGTGTGAATTACCTCTACTAATACAAAACCGTAAGTTTATCTGCTTCAAGAACAGCACCGTTATTACCTCTCTAGTGGGAAATGTCATGTAGCTTTTAAAGGGATAGTTCACCCAAAAATTAGCCCATGATTTACTCCCCTCAAGCCATCCTAGGAGTATATGACATTCTTCTTTCAGACGAATACAATCAGAGTTATATTAATAAATGTCCTGGCTCTTCCAAGCATTATAATGGCAATGAAATGGCAGCACAAAATTTGAAGCTCAAAAAAGCACATCCATCCATAATAAACGTACTCCACACGAAAAATATCCATATTCAACACTACGAAGAAAGCGTACCTGACGCGGCGTATGACGTTGGACGTAGCGCAAACGTTTTGAACCGTGAGAGGCGTTACACTTTCTGCGTAAGTTGCGTACAGAAGGTGATCCGCTGGAAGGTAGATATTTTACTTTATAACGTGTTAAATATGGATATTTTTCTTAAACAAACCCATCGCTTCGCTTCAGAAGGCCTTTATTAACCCCCGGAGCCTTGTGGAGTATGTTTATGATGGATGGATGCACGTTTTTGGGCTGCCATTCACTCCCATTATAAAGCTTGGAAGAGCCAGGAATTTTTTAATATAACTTATTCGTCTGAAAGAAGAATATCATATACACCTAGGATGGCTTGAGGGCGAGTAAATCATGGGGTCATTTTCACTTTTGGGTGAACTATCCCTTTAAGTTGTTAAATTATTTTACTGATAAAATCGTCAGAGCAGCGCTGACAACACGTTTCTCTGCGAGTGTGTGTCCGTACTGTATGTGTGTACGGACTGTTTGAGCGGGAGAAAGAGAGTATGTGCTTTCCATACATATTAAAACGTCATTTTGTCACAAAAAACATGAAAATAATTTGTTGTTTTTATCCTATTTTTTACTATATTTCTTTGCTTGCTCAGTGTCGCTGTGGGTTTTGGTTCTTTTGCTGTTGTCGCTGTAAAGACGTGAAATAACTGAAATCATTTGGCGGAGTGATATATAACTGCAATCCGGTCAAAACCTGCCTGGAACTACTTTATCCGTGCGTTTCCCTGAAAATAACTGCACACCTTAGAACGTTTCTCAACCAATCAGATTCATGCATTCAACAGCCCCGTAGTATAAGAAATAATACATTATCTTATTTTGTGACCATTAAGTTGATTTTTATGATAATGAAGCACCATCAATTAATGGGTTCTACCTGTGGTTGCGAGGTGCAGACCATGGCTTCAGAGTAAATGGCATCTGTCTGAGGTTCTTCAGCCTTCTGTCTGCTCAACAGCTGATCCTTCTGAGCCCTCCAGTGGACCAGGATCCATCCCAGCATGCTCCTCAGCTCCTCCATCCTCTCTCTGATCTGCACGAGACAAAGAGCAATGGAAAAACATTCAATCATTCTTGTTTCTGTCATCGCAGAGGAAGCTTTTATTGGTTGTACTTTCATAGGAGACATACTGTAAATTAGTTGTCAAACAGTAAGAGTAGAGCTATAAAACTGGGCAAAGCAAATGAAGCAGATCTTAAAGAGGAGGACATATGCTTTTTTTACATGTTCATCTTTCTTTAGTGTGTAATGTTGCTGTTCGAGTCCCTCCAGCGGGAGTTCTTCACTATATCAGTGTCAGTGTTTCTGAACTCCCTGAAACGCCTACATTGTAGTCTCGAGTTTTCTTCCGGGAACAAACACGTCACAATATTCCTCATTTAAATAATTCACACGCAGAATAAAGGGGTTGAGTTAGTTAGTAGTGTGTTGAAACTGGCAGTTATGGTAAAGGCGGGGCATTTCCCAGACACGCTCTGGCACTTGACCAATCACAACACACTGATCCAGCCGACCAATCAGAGCACACTGCGCTTTTCAGAAGGAGGGGCTTCATAGAGACAGGAACTAAACAGAGCGTTACTGACAGACTGGGAAGAGAGGAGCTGCTACAAATGGAGAATATGGGAAAAATAATCTGTTTTTTTAACATTCACGCATGAAATCCTTTTCTAGTAGAGCCTTAAAAATGGTATAAAATTACATCTTTAAAGAAAGCTTATTTGTGATTTTTCTTTTATTTATGCAAAACATACCATTTTGTTAAGGTGATGCTCATCGCCAAAGAGTTTTTCTCCAGCCACGGTGAGCTGATCAAACTCCTCAAACTTCTGTTCTATCTGCCGATCCAGAACCTCAACCAGAGGCTCCTGATTCTCTCGGCTCTGACGTAGAGCGCTTTCTGAGAAAATGCAGGAGCGGGTGTCTTCTGTCCAAGAGCTGTGGGAGAGAAGATGAACGGCAGAGGGATGAAGACAAGAGCTTCAGGCCAATACACACAGCTCAAGATGATGCTTACCAGACCTTTCTCCAAATTCATGAAGAGAACACAATGTGAACAGGCATCTCCCATCAATAAACAAAACATTATTAATAAAACAAACTCTGCAAATAAATTCATAGAACATTCCGGGTGAATCACACCAAAACATGTCCAGGTCACATTTTATCCCGAAATCAAAACAAAGAAATAAAAAATTATATGTTGCATCTATTTTAGGACCATTATGATTTTTTGCATTATACCATTATTAATTAAAAATCGAATTAATTACATGATGCACTGATTAATTAATTACAAATGAATTGCACATCAATTTTGCCTGAGAAATTACAGCCCAAAGATAATTTAAAGTCATTATTGTGTTAGATGAGAAAAGCATTGAATTAACATTACATAAAGTAGAGAAGGAAATATTTTGAATCAACATAGATTATTTTATTACAAAAACTTAAGACTACAATGTAGCCATACATTTTTTTTCAGAGGCTGCATCTGAAGTGGCATTTAGATGCATTTACACAGACTTTAATGCAGCTCAGAAGTGGTATGAAAATGAATGAAAAATTAAATGATACTCTAAAAATGAAATAAAACCGCCAGTAGGTGGCAGCAAGTCTTAATGAGTGAGCCAATCAAGCATTCATTCAACCGATTCATTCAAGTGTCAGATTCGTTCAGGAATGAAGCAAGTGACTGTCTTTATGAGTCACTGTATCAATGGCCGTGTAATGCAGTCCTACTAGCCACTTTGGCGGATTGAGTTTTATATATAATATATACATTTTTCAATTGTAGTCTTTTAAAAAAGAGCATCTGAATTAATAAACTAAGTACAATGTAGTGATCAAAACTTTTCAATACATATCGATTAATGTTTCGATACAGAAATATATGAAATACAAATTTTCTGCAGAACAGACACACCAGACCAGCGTCTCCTCTCTCTCTCTCATCTCTCCGACAGCGAGTGACACACAAACCCGCCTCCACTCACTCACTCGCTTCATTTGCTCTGGATGAATGTTGTTGCTGTTACAGGGCTTGTATTTCGCCACCGATTGCGCATAATTTTACTCATCCCTGCAGATTTCGTGCTCACACCCACATAAACCTTCCTCTCTGTACTAAATTGAGTTCTTTTTCGCTGCTTATTGCGTTTAAACAGTCAAATACACACAAAATAATGTCAAAATGTCCGTATTGGTGAGTATTCACATAAACACAGTCATTTCTGTTTTAAGTGAATGTAAACAGTTGAGAAAGAAAACGCATGTGTAACAGTATAATGGATCCGTGCGTCAGGTCTTAAAGTGACAGCGGCCTAATAAACCTGCTGCCAAATTATGAGATAACATTAAAAATATCTATATAGCAGTTTTTCCCCATGGTATCAATGTCAAAATTGTGGCCAGTGAAAATGATGATTGGCTAGTAACTTTGGAAAACCACTAGCCCCTGTGGCTGGTGAGCAAAAAAGTTAATGTCAAGCCCTGGGAACTGTTGCATAAAATCGTACAGATATTAGGAGAAAAAAAAGCACTCTTGCTTGTGTGATATTGCTATATTATATGATATAAATATAAGAGAAAAACCCATGCAGGGGCATTTTTTGCCCTCATATCTTGGATTTTCGTGGCATTATACCTGGGTCATTAAGGTCTGGGCTGAGACGGGGTGAGTTAAAAACGTTAATAATTTAAATTAATTTTTTTTTCCATAATTAATCACATCAAATGAACACGTTAAATCAGCCCTACTAAATACTTATATCTTTTCTCATTACAAATCACAACTATATAGTAATTTTAGGGGAAATGTGCTTATTTGTCATGAAAATACGATAATGTGAAAAAGCTTGATGGTCTTGATGGATGGTGGTTTTGGGGTGAATTATGACCTGGACATTAGCTTTAACAGAATGTGAAATAAAAGAAGGTCTTATTTAATAGTTTCATCATTTCCTTACATCATCGCCAGGTAGTTCCTAAAGAAATGGCGCAGGTGCCCAAACTGCAGGAGTCTCTTCTTGTTTTCGGCCACACACTTGCCAAGCTCTTCCGAGGCATGCAGACTGGTCTGAATCGCAGTTCCTACGGCGTTCATCCTCTCTGGACAAACATCTGACAAACGGCTCGCCAGACTCTTCATAGCCCTGACCTCCTCCTTTAGGACCCTGTATTCAGCCTGGAGAAAGAAAAGACACCCATGTGTAAGTTCAGAATGGTAAACTACCTGTGCTTGGAAGTATAAACCCTAAAAGGAACCATATGCTTTACATATGCAACGCTGGCATCACTGACAGTGTTTCTGAATGTAATTAAAAGTGTTAAAGGCTTAATAAGAATCAAGCCGCTCAGTGTTTCAGATCTGCGCCTGCAAAACAGAGATTGTCAGATGCCTTGTGCATGAGCGTCAAACTATTTTAGTATGAGCCATTAGGTCATTTCTTGCGCTTTGGGGTTTTCAGACAGCTGTGCATGTTTGTGCAATGCACGCTATTGAGGTTGCATTGCAAAGCACCCCACAATGCTGCAGTCACAAATGAATCCACTGACACATACGAATGCACATCATAAATGCCAAAAAACTCTCACACAATGGAGTCCTGTGTGGATAATAAAGTCATGTGTGGGCTCACAAGTTGAGGCTGACTTCATTAACATCTATTGAACAAAACAAGGGTCTGGCTGAGCCTCAGTGGATGTCAAACTTCAACCACAACAGGAAACAGATTCTAGAAACAATGTGCTAAAACAAATGGGAGAAAGCCATTTCCAATAGATCAACACTGCGAGGTCACAGAGTCCCGGCAAACAAGATGCTTCCTGTTCTCAGAGTGCGTTCACTAGTAAGTGCTTTGGATGTGTTATTGTTTTGCAAAAACACTTGGTTGCTGTCTGGAATGAGTTTTTTTGAAAAATAAACAACCTCACAAAGAGGTGAATCTCATGAAAACATATCCAGGTCACATTTCACCACAAGAATATGCATGAATAAAACAGCTCTATTTTTAAGACCATTTTTTTATTGTGATGTAAAATTAATAATGTAACACTTTAGTATGGGGAACACATATTCACTATTAACTACGACTTTTGCCTCAATAAACTCTTAATTTACTGCTTATTAATAGTTTAGGTATTGGATGCATTATGACCACCGACAGGTGAAGTGAATAACACTGATTATATCTTCATCACAGGACCTGTTAGTGGGTGGGATATATTAGGCAGCAAGTGAACATTTTGACTTTGTTCCGCAGGATGTGCCATCTGCTCCTGCCTGATCGATTGCTCCTGATCGATTGCTTCTGTCTGCCTTGCTGCAGAGTGTTTGTAGCTCTGTACAGCTTTGCTTTTGAATCTCTATTTGATATATTTTCTTTGTTGTTTATACTGCTTAATATAACTTACTCATCACCATATATTGTTTAATATTGCCTATCACGTTAAATTTGACATAGCTAGCTTTTAATCTAAATCACTATCACAACGCGTTAGCATTTCACTAGCCTGTTAGCCTGCCATCCGTGCATTCCGGGTCTCCTGTTTTGTCTCTCGTGCCATTTACTAGTCCATCAAACAACTGTGGTGAGTTGGATTAGTCAACAAACACGGTAAGCCATGTCATCTACTCCTGTTATTGTCACTTGCACTGCCTGTCACATGTTCAGTATATCCAGTATATCCTTCTTTTCCTATTTAGCACATAAACTCTGGAACAGCCTTCCTAGCATTGTTCGGGAAGCAGACACACTCTGTCAGTTTAAATCTAGACTAAAAACACATCTCTTTACTATAGCATACACATAAAACATTCATAATCAGTTTCTATTATTCAAATCAGTTAAATGATTCTTAGGCTGCATTTACTAGGTCAGCCGGAACCGGGAACACTTCCCATAACACCTGATGTACTCGTTACATCATAAGAAGAATGGCATCTACGCTAATGTTAGTCTCTCTGTTTATCCCGAGGTTTACTGCAGTTTACTGCAGATCCGGGCGTATCCAGATCAGATGGTGGACCTGCGCCTGGACATGACCAACGCATCCCTGAAATATCTGCAGAGACTGTGTCAATTAAACCCCCCCCCGTAAATGCCGCATCGACACGACATCCTCATTAAACCCGTCTCTGGCGTGACGACTCCAATCTTTTGAATAATCTTACGAATATCTTTCGATCTAATATCACTTCTGACCTGTAATGTTGCCAGAATCATAATCATACACTATTTGTTCGTCGGCCAGAGGAGAACTGGCACCCCGACTGAGCCTGGTTTCTCCCAAGGTTTTTTTCTCCATTCTGGCACTGAAGGAGTTTTGGTTCCTTGCCACTGTCGCCTTTGTCTTTTGGTTTGCTCAGTTGGGGACACTAAAATTTCAACTATATTACTGATCTGCTCGCATTGACACTATATGATAACTGAAATTAGCTGGATGACATCACCGTTTTCTCCAGAGCGGCTGTACGGCCGAATCAAATTCTGTTACATTATTTTTCTGTTAACACTGTGAAGCTGCTTTGAAACAATCAGCATTGTAAAAAGCGCTATATAAATAAAGGTGACATTTTGTCCTCAAAGTTGATGTGTTAGAAGCAGGAAAAATGGGCAAGCGTAAGGATTTGAGCGAGTTTGACAAGGGCCAAATTGTGATGGCTAGACGACTGGGTCAGAGCATCTCCAAAACTGCAGCTCTTGTGGGGTGTTCCCGGTCTGCAGTGGTCAGTATCTATCAAAAGTGCTCCAAGGAAGGAACTGTGGTGAACCGGCGACAGGGTCATGGGCGGCCAAGGCTCATTGATGCACGTGAGGAGCAAACGCTGGCCCGTGTGGTCCGATCAAACAGACGAGCTACTGGAGCTCAAATTGCTCAAGAAGTTAAAAAATATGAGCAAGGCATGTTCTTGACAGGTTAATCCTAAACTCTTTTGCTTTGCAACATTTTTCTCTGGTAGTCCTGCAGCAATGTTCATTGTACCCGTACCTCCAGCTGGTCCTGGTACTCCTGCAGGCCATCCAGACCGCAGCGATCCGGCTCACACCTCACAGCCATCTCACTCTCCATCTCAAGCACATCTACGGCTAGTTCGCCACAGCGCTGCAGACACTGCTCCACGCGCACAGACACCATGGCATGCTGGGAAACGAGAAGATGACTAATAGTACAGAGAACAATGACCGCTTATATGCCAAATCTATGCCAAAATGCTTTCTTGCCAGGTCTGCCTTAACACAAACATTCAAAAGTTAATCTGAAATCATTCATTTCCGATTCTACACACCCTGGTGAGCAGTTCTTGGATGCTCTGGTCATGTGACTGCGAGCGGCCCCGCTCTCGCGCCGTATCATTGAGCATCTCCACGGCTTCTCTGAGTTCCTTTACAGGGTTTCCAATGGCTTCCATCAGGGGCTCATCATGTCCGCTCCCCGGCAAGCCCAGAAGAGACGGTCCAGAGTCAAGTTCACTGCACAGGGGCTGGAGGAACACAATACAAAAAACAGCTAGGAAATGAAACAAAGACAATAAACTACTGTAAGTCTCACATTATTATGCAGCTCTCTGGAATTGGTCAACCATGCCATTCTGATCAAATACTTAGTTTATTATTATTATAATAATATACTAAATATAAGTAGTATATTATTTTATAGTAATATTATATTAATTAGTTGAAGGCTGGACTGACATCATGCATCTCTCTAGAATACTCAATTCTGATTGGTCGAACATGCCATTCTGATCAAATATTTTCGTATAATGACACTAAACTATAATTTTTTTTAAGTTATATTTTTGGGCACTTTTATTGGCTAGAACAATCAAGGGACTGTTTTCCTACATATCTATGCTGGTTTAATGTCTCGTATCACTCCACAGTCTACTTTGTCAAAATCATTTAAACTCAAATAAATATTTCATGTCCATATTCATTTGCTCAAAGTGGTGCTGTTCATTACACCTTTTTAAATGTAATATTGAAAAATCTGACTGTCTCAAAAATTTAATAAAAATGACTTACTAAAACTTGATTGATTGATTGATTGATTACAGAAGTTTGACATTAGTATGTTGCTAAACTAACTACATGATACTATAATTATCATAACAGCACATTACACACAAATATTGGGGAAATATACTATATTTTTATTAGAATAAGTATTTTAACTTAAGTTATTTAATCGAATTTTAATAATATTTATTCTAAACTTAAAAGTTTGGACAAGTATAAGTAACTAAGTATACTTGTAATAATAATAATTTTAATTAAATTCAATGTAATAATTATATATTTTTATAATAATATTAATAAGTAAAATATAATATACATTTGATAATACTGAATAATAGTCAGTTATATAGTTATATAATAGTCATTTTATAAATATGTATTTTGTAATCATATTATAGCAATTGGTTATTATAAATATAATTTGCTATTATTATTATATAATTATAATGCTGCCATTATCAATGCTAGTAATGAATTGAGTTCAAATGCAACAGCAAGGTCATGGGTTCGATTCCCAGGGAATGCATGAACTGATCCAATGTACACCTTGCAATATACACTCACCTAAAGGGAACACCTGTTCAATTTCTCATTAATGCAATTATCTAATCAACCAATCACATGGCAGTTGCTTCAATGCATTTAGGGGTGTGGTCCTGGTCAAGACAATCTCCTAATCTCCAAACTGAATGTCAGAATGGGAAAGAAAGGTGATTTAAGCAATTTTGAGCGTGGCATGGTTATTTCACAATCTGCTCAGTTACTGGGATTTTCACGCACAACCATTTCTAGAGTTTACAAAGAATGGTGTGAAAAGGGAAAAACATCCAGTATGCGGCAGTCCTGTGGGCGAAAATGCCTTGTTGATGCTAGAGGTCAGAGGAGAATGGGCCGACTGATTCAAGCTGATAGAAGAGCAACTTTGACTGAAATAACCAGTCGTTACAACCGAGGTATGCAGCAAAGCATTTGTGAAGCCACAACACGCACAACCTTGAGGCGGATGGGCTACAACAGCAGAAGACCCCACCGGGTACCACTCATCTCCACTACAAATAGGAAAAAGAGGCTACAATTTGCACAAGCTCACCAAAATTGGACAGTTGAAGACTGGAAAAATGTTGCCTGATCTGATGAGTCTCAGAATGAGAACATGGATCCATCATGCCTTGTTACCACTGTGCAGGCTGGTGGTGGTGGTGTAATGGTGTGGGGGATGTTTTCTTGGCACACTTTAGGCCCCTTAGTGCCAATTGGGCATCGTTTAAATGCCACGGCCTACCTGAGCATTGTTTCTGACCATGTCCATCCCTTTATGACCACCATGTACCCATCCTCTGATGGCTACTTCCAGCAGGATAATGCACCATGTCACAAAGCTCGAATCATTTCAAATTGGTTTCTTGAACATGACATTGAGTTCACTGTACTAAAATGGCCCCCACAGTCACCAGATCTCAACCCAATAGAGCATCTTTGGGATGTGGTGGAACGGGAGCTTCGTGCCCTGGATGTGCATCCCACAAATCTCCATCAACTGCAAGATGCTATCCTATCAATATGGGCCAACATTTCTAAAGAATGCTTTCAGCACCTTGTTGAATCAATGCCACGTAGAATTAAGGCAGTTCTGAAGGCGAAAGGGGGTCAAACACAGTATTAGTATGGTGTTCCTAATAATCCTTTAGGTGAGTGTAAGTCGCTTTGTATAAAAGCATCTGCCGATTGCATAAATGCAAATGAACTGCAAAAATCAAACCTGTCCTAAGGTGCTGTAGTGACTTTCCTCAAGCTCCACTCTCTCCAGGAACTCCGTGAGCATCCGCGTGTCCTTCAGCTCTGAGCTCTGTTGGGTCAGGGCCATTTGCACACTGCTGAACCTGAAAGAAAAACCGAAGTTCATACATCTGAACCAGTGTAAGCAACATCTGTCCATCTTGAACTGACAGCACATACTTCTCCTCCACGTCCTTCAGTCGGGCAGGAAGCAGCTGAGTGTGAAGATGTCTTTGTTTGCTCAGCTGATCCACTTCATGTCTGAGGTTCTGTAGCTCCCGTCCTCTGGCCTCCAGCTCCTGCTCCAGCTGACAGCTCTCTTGCTCTGCCACACTCACGGACTCGGGGTCTCCAGCCAGTGACGCCTGCCTGATGGACAGCTCCACCGCCTCCAACCACGCCTCCAGACTGGCCAAAGACTGCAGCATCCGCACCACCTGCCAATCACAGTCAGACAACTCGCAATGATCAATTAAACACAAAGCTGCTGTGCTCTGTCTGGTTGCATTTTTAAACTGTAAATATCCATTGCAATGCACAAATCACAAATACACTTTTACTTGCCAAAGTATGATTATTTAGCATTTTATTTCTTATTCTTTTTGTGTGTGTGTGTGTGTGTGTGTAGAATATCTTTTGGCAGTGAGATTAAATAATGAGTCCAAAGGATACAAATATGTCCTGGTGTTTTTCATTTAATTTTGATTTATTTCAATTATGTTATTTTATACTTATTTGTTTGCCCCTTTTATGATACTTTCAGTTTAAATTGATTTTTGTGCAAGATATCTTATATTTTGGCAGTCCAATGAAATAGTTAAACATCATGCAAATGAGTCCAAGTGTTTTTAATTTAATTTAATTATGTTATTATTTACTTAATTTTTTGCCCCTTTTATGTTACTTTCTTTATAAACGATTTGTGTGTGTGTGTGTGCGCGCATGTGTGTGCATTGTGTGTTATTTGTATTTTATGTAAACAACTTTTGCATCGTGACATTATTTTTATGACAGTTAAGCACACAAAAAAATCATATTACTGTAAATGCATCTAGACATTTTTTTGTAATTCCCATTACATTATCATAGTTGCAATAAAGTAAATATTAAAATATTAACTGTGACAATAATAGCAAAACAATTGTTTTTATTTAGATTTTTTAAGTTTATTTGCATAAATGAAATGTGTCATTAAATAAAGAAATGCACACACAGATATATATAGAGAGAAAGATTAAATGTTTAAAAAAAATATTGATGGCATTAAAAAATAGGCTTCCTTTTGCAAAACAGAATATAACATATATTAAATATACTATTTTTAGAAATAGTATGTGAATAGTATGCAAAATTCAATTATGAATATTTCAAACAGTAGTATGCTACATTTTTGTCACATGACCTTGTTATGTTGCATATTTAATTAAGTTTTGTGTACATTGTTACTTTTGATTGATTTGCAATCAAATAAAAATAAAGAGTCATCATGATTGATCATATTTCCTTCATCACACTGGGATTCTCAATGTTGTTGCATGCATTGCATTATGGGACACAGTGTGCTCTAGTTGTATGCTGTGCATTCTGGCAAATGTAGTAGGTTATCTGGGCATGCTAAGCAAAATAAGTGGCATATTGTGCTCAGTGCACATAGTGCATGCTGCTTTATTTAAAAAAAACAGGAGGTATGTCATTCCACACATTCAAAGAAACACTAGATATATGTACCCTGTAGTTGAGTTCCTCGGAGACCTTCAGGACCAGTCCATTCCTCTCATGTCTTCTCTTCAGCTCGTCCCACAGGACCTCCAGCTGACTCAGAAACTCCTGGATCTTGACGCTGCCCGGATGCTGAGCCCTCACCAGACTGTGACCCTCCTGGATCGAAACAGATGCTCTTCACCAACATACAATATACCAAATATTGTATTTTTTTTAAATTTATGATATGTATGCATTTTTACAGTACTGTAAATTATTTTTTTACACTACAAAAAAGCATGCATGCAGTGATGATTTTTTAAACAACCCTAGGCATGATAAAGTTAGAGTTAGATGAGGTCTTTCTGCACACTTGTTGCGTAAAGCCAGCGAACATCACAGAGCTAACACACAGCTGTGCTCACCTTCTTCACCAGCTCAATCCTGGCTCTGTTGGACAGGATATCCTGTTCCAGTGAGGCCTGACGCCTCTTGGCTGCGTCAAAACCATTCGGTCCGGCCAAGCTGCACATATGAGTGGCCGTCGCAACACTGTCTTTGAGCCAGGAGAGAGTCTGTGGAAAACACAAAGAGAACATCAACACATAACACTGATAGCTGTCTACTCCCGATATAGACATCCGTCTTCCTCACATAAAGTGAACTAAAGACGATTGATACAATGATTCCAATAGTTTGACATTTGCATGTTGCTAAGCTAGCAACACAATACTCTAATAATAATGACACAGCACACACAAATATGTGTAATAACCTATTTTTACCACTAGAACTATTTATTCTAATAATAAATTAATAATCATACATTATACATTATATTAGAATGATCAGAATTATTAGAATTATTAAAATAATCGGTAACACTTTATTTTACAGTGTCCTTGTTACACGTTACATGTAGTTAACATAGTAATAACAGTAAATTATGCATAACTACATGCAACTAACCCTCAATCAAATCCTACCATAACCCTAGAGTAAGTACATGTAGTTAATTATTATTACTCAGTACTTAAATATATAATTACATTGTAACAATGACACCTTAAAATAAAGTGTAACTAAATAATCATAATAATAATATAAAACTAAGTATAATTTGGTAATAATATTATACTAAGTATCATTTTAATAATAGCAATTTTCATTATGATTAATAACTATTAATAATTATTACATATGATAATGATATTCATTTTTATAATATTTTTCAGTATAATAGAAAATAAATTAAATAAATTATATATATATACATTCATATCAATATAATTTATATAAATATAATTAATTCAAATATAATTTATATTTATGAATTAAATCATTTTATTAATTTTAAAATTAATTTTCTCATTTATTTTCATTATGATTATTGACTTAATTATTACATTTGATAATGATATTCATTTTTATAATATTTATCAGTACAATATTTCTCTCACTTATACACACGTTAATATGAATATAATTTATATAAATATAATTCAAATATAATTTATATTTATGAATTAAATCTGATAATGTACATTTGATAATACTGTTACTTAAGGTAAATATAATTTATTTAATTAATTAAAGTATGCTTTCTAATTGATATTAATACATTTTAATAATTTTAAACTAAATATTTTAATAATAGTAAGTTTTTATCATTATTAATGATTATTAACAAATATTAAACTTGATTACCTTTTATTTTATTACATTTATCAGCATAATAGCTATTTTATATAAATGTCAAGAGCATACCTACAATGCCTAAATGGTTTCTAGGTAGGCAGCTCATTAGGTTTTGGAACAGGTCAGATTCCATGGAAAAAATAGGAAGACATATTTCCAAAAGAAAGCGAGAAGAAATCCTTATTTAGACCTGGCTGACCTCTGAACCACTGGCTACTCGGGCCAGACTGGGTTCAGAACCCGCTGGCCGGGTCTTCAAACCAGAACAATTCCTGGAAGTCACATACACCGGCGGAGACCGACACTGGTGTCAAACAAACACACAATCCTCAAACAATTAGAAAAAGACCCATTCATCAAGCTTTCACGAGTTTATTTTGGTGGAATCCAAACTCTCAGCAGAACCGCAGTAAAAAGACGTCGACTGGAAGAGATTCCCTGTTCTGTTCGATTGGACACAGTTGGTCTTTTCGAAGCATAAGCGATTGTGTAAGGATTGTGTAATGGTACAGTAATAAATGGGCACCTTGTCTGCAGAAACGGTGAACTTCTGGAGTTGCGTGTGGAGCGGTGGGTGGCCGATGGACTCGGGCCTCGGCGCATTCCCGCTGTAAAGCCAAACACAGGACCTCTATTTAACATGCTTCTCTAATTTGCATGTGTGCAAAAATGTTCCGAAGAGGAAAAACACAAGACAGGGCCGTGCTAAATGTCACCTTTCAGTGGCTGTCTGGAGTTTGACGATGATATCGCTGGCACAAGCACGTGCTGGGATCTCTCCGGCATCTTGGCTGTCTGGAGACTTCCCGTAGCGCTCGTCGTCTCTCCCACCCTGTGAAGTCAAGTCAGCTTTATTTATATAGTGCTTTAAAGTCCCACTGAAGTGCCTTGAAACATGCAGCATTATTCAACATGTTGATGTAATTTCCACTGAAACAGGAAGACAGGGCGGGGCATATCAAACAGCCCCTCCCCTTTTTAAAAATAGCCAAAAGCGTTTAGTTAATAGCGTTAATAGCTCGGCCAGAGCCATTGAGCTCGGTAAAGCCGCAGTTTCCTCCTCATCTCTAACTATTTCTTCTCCTAATCTCCTCCCTATCATTTTAAAATATCGTTCTGTGCAGAATTCATGGGTCCGATACGTTTTCTGGTCTGCGCCGACTCGATCACATGATCCGCTCTGTGCTGTCGTGTCTCTGGAGCGACTCGATCCCATGATCCGCTCTGTGCTGTCATGTCTCTGGACCGACTCGATCACATGATCCGCTCTGTGCTATCGTGTCTCTGGACCGACTCGATCACATGATCCGCTCTGTGCTGTCGTGTCTCTGGACCGACTCGATCACATGATCCGCTCTGTGCTGTCATGTCTCTGGACCGACTCGATCACATGATCCGCTCTGTGCTATCGTGTCTCTGGACCGACTCGATCACATGATCCGCTCTGTGCTGTCGTGTCTCTGGACCGACTCGATCACATGATCAGCTCTGTGCTGTCGTGTCTCTGGACCGACTCGATCACATGATCAGCTCTGTGCTGTCGTGTCTCTGGACCGACTCGATCACATGATCCGCTCTGTGCTATTGTGTCTCTAAACCGGCTCGATCACTGTCTGATCGTTCCCTATCCCCTATATAGTGCACTGTCTGAATCGTTCCCTATCCCCTATATAGTGCACTGTCTTAATCGTTCCCTATCCCCTATATAGTGCACTGTCTGATCGTTCCCTATCCCCTATATAGTGCACTGTCTGAATCGTTCCCTATCCCCTATATAGTGCACTGTCTGATCGTTCCCTATCCCCTATATAGTGCACTGTCTGAATCGTTCCCTATCCCCTATATAGTGCACTGACTGCATCGTTCCCTATCCCCTATATAGTGCACTATGTGCCATTCACCATGTAGAAAATAGTAAATGTGTGAACAAGTGCAGCTTGGTCAAGATTTCAGCCGCAGCTTCAGCATCTGTTTATAATGTAGGGGACGGGGCTTCAGATTCTAGAGAGCATTTGATTGGACAGAAAATCTGATGAGAAGCAGAAGTGCAGTGATGGCATCAAACTCATTGATACTTATAAGCATTCAAAACTTACAGTCTCTCACTTCCGCCAATATCTTCTCAATGTGAATTTTGTCATTGTTTTGGAGCACACTAGGAATCTTAAGGCTAACATATTCATACTAATTTTGATTTCATGGGGACTTCTGGGGACAATCTGGGCTGCGTTTCCCAAAAGCACTGTAGGCTTAAGTAGATCGTAAAACCATTTCCATCAATTGTCTCTACGATCAACTTAGTTCATGATGCTTTTGAGAAACGCAGCCCAGATTCTTTTAAAGCAGCTTCACAGTAATATACAGGAAAATAACAGAATCAATGATGCAAACTTTAGGCCAGTTTTTCTTAACAGCTTGCACCAACGCAAACCCTCTTTTGGCGTTAAAAAACTACTGTCAGGATTTACTGAAGTGAGAAATTAGCGCTGAAAAGGTGTGGGTAGGGTTATTTTTGCGGCTGACCTTATTGCATATGCATTTGTAGGAGTTTCCCTTTCAGACGCAGTATTTATGGGAGGAGAGTATTTAAATGAATCATGCAAGGTGATTTACTAAAGTTTGCTCTCGTCAATTTACTGGTGTTTGCGCCATTTTAACCGCCCTAAAAAAGCATGTCTTAAACCAGACGCTAATTTGCACTGCTCATGGTAGATTGTGTTGGTCATTATGGAAATGATCCGGCTGCGTCTGTGTTCATTAATTTGTACATCATCAGTAGATCACGTGCATAACTTTTCACTCCCATCAGTGCTTTTATGGATTTGCGATCTCACGCTAATTTGCTGTTCAGTAAATCTGGCCCTTTAAATATCAGACTAATTAAAAAATTCACAATTCTATTGCAGCTGTAAAGCAGCTCTAAAAAGACAATAGTCTCATTATTCAGCTCACATCAGTTCAGTGTTGATTCAGTTCAGCTCAATAACTGTGCAAAGTCAATCAATTATAAAACTAGTTCAATTCAGCTATGAGCAGCTCCACAGAAGACAATGGTGTCGTTATTCAGCTCACGTCAGTTCAGTGTTGATTCAGCTCAGCTCAGTGTTGATGTTGTAAAATTTGTCAATTATGAAACGAATTAGATAAAGCAGCGTGTCTTTTTAAACCCAACTAAGCAAGCCAAATGCGACAGTGGCAAGAACCCAGTGGCAAGAACACAGTGATGTGTTTAAACAGCTACAATAGATCCTTGTGTGCTTGTTTAAAACACGGTGGTCCGTCGTGATATTGACGCGTCTCTGAACTGCGTGGTTGGCGGGATGACCTGAGTTTGAATATCAGCGTGCGGTTGGAGGTGCGGACAGTGTGGATGTAATCCCAGAAAGAAAGGGAATATTATATAATATAATAAATATAATTTTTTTCTGGAAAGTTACAGTAAGCAGCTGTTAAACAGGCTCCAGCATCACAGGAGGAAGCCAACACGGGAAAATAATTATTCTCTCACTCGCCATCATGTCTTGAGTAGAAGGTCACAAACTCTGTTCGGGCTGCGCTGCTTTTTCATGTACATTACATCAATAATGAACAACATGATACTCTAATAATCACATGAAGCTGAAAATTCAGCTTTGCATCACAGGAATAAATTGCATTTTACAATTTGACTTATTGAAACAATAAAAAGTCTTACCCACTCCAACCTTTTGAACACTAGTGTACTTAAAGCAAAAGTTTACCTAAAAATGAAAATTCTGTCTTCATTTTATTGCAAACCAGTTTTACTATTTCTTTCTTCCATGAAATATGAGACCAAACATGAGACCGAATCTTGATCTTGTTCTATACAATGAAAGTGAATGGGGACAGATGACAAAAAGCACCATAAAGCAGCATAAGCTCTCAAAACTCATTAATATATCCACATATTCCAATTTGGCACTTAACAATTTGTTATATATGCAAAAACCAATGATGTTTGGCTTAAAGGGATAGTTCACCCAAAAATGAAAATTATCCCATGACTTACTCCCCCTCAAGCCATCCTAGGTGTATATGATTTTCGTCTTTCAACCAAACACAATCGGAGATATTAAAAAATATCCTGGCTCCTCCCAGCTTTATAATGGGAGTGAACGATACCTGAGATTTTGAAGCCCATAAAAGCGCCACCATCCATCATAAAAGTAATCCATACGACTCCAGGGGACTCCTTCTGAAGCAAAGCCATGCGTTTATGTAAGAAAATGTCCATATTTATAACTTTATAAACTATAATCACTGGCTTCCGGTAATGGCCGTACGTGAGTCTAGTTCCGGTGGAAGAGTGACCTCTGACCCGACACATGACACAGGATGTAGGAGTAGCATAAGCTCAGGTGAGTTCAAACAAACTCTTGCGGTTCAAACAACAAACTCAAGCTCCTCCCACATTTCTCTTTAAAAATTCTTTAATTCTAGAGCTGTGTTTTGTTTTGTTCTATCCTCTGCGCTTCCGCGTTCATCAATACATCATGCGTTGGGTCAGAGGTCACTCTTCCTCTGTAACTAGACTACGGCTGTTACCGGAAGCCAGTGATTAAAGTTATAAATATGGATATTTTTCTTACATAAACACAAGGCTTCACTTCAGAAGACCTTTATTATAACCATTCACTCCCATTATAAAGCTTGGAAGAGCCATGCTATTTTTTAATATAACTCCGATTGTGTTTGACTGAAAGAAAAAAATCATATACACCTAGGGTGGCTTGAGGGTGAGATAATTTGGAATTATGGGACAATTTTTGGGTGAACTAACCCTTTAATTGACATAAAACCTGGTGTGATGCGCCTTTAAGTGGTTTATTTGAATGCAAATGAGAATGAGTCAATGATTCAAATTTCAATGACTTAATATGACTTGGTATAATATAGAGCATGAGTTGTATGGACTACTTTCATGGTGCTTTTCTGGTCATTTTTGGAGCTTGATGTCTCATTTTGTGTTGATGGAAACCCAAATCCAGTAGGAATTTTGGATTTGAAACATGCATCTGTGCAATTAAATATGCCATTTTTCTAGTGCAAACAGAAGACAAATACTTTCTAAAAAACATGCTATGACCATACGTTTTTTGACCAGGACACAGAGGGTGAAAATTAAAACGGAAACATTACACAATAATAACTTTAGAAAGGATTTTGCTGAAAACAAAATCAAGCAAAACTTCGACAGTGTTTTCACCCAGACAAAATGGGATTTCATGCTTTATGGCAGCGTATGAATCAAAGCCGGGCTTTCTCTGATTATGAGCTCAGGATGAATGAGTCAGAGTTTGGGAGAGAGAAACGCATGATGCCTGAGAGAAAGAAAGAAACAGTCGCCTGAGAAAGTGCCATTTGGAGCGCACAGCAAATTTACAAGGCTTAATAGCATTTATAAACACGCCACTCAAGGAGTGGAAGCCTCCAGTTTAATAGCACAACGGCACGTTATCATGCTATTCACTAGCGTGAAGCGTTGGAGTAACAAGCGTGGCGTAATTACATACTGTATAACCATTACAGACGTCTCCTCCCCACATGATCAATCCAGGCTTTTATACAAACTCCAGCACCTTTCCTCCATGATGAAACGTGAGGAATTGCGCATTATGTCACAGACAGCCCTTAAATAGCTTTCTCTGCCCTTTCCCAGCGCTGATACCAATTAGCGCTTGAGTTTTTGCTCGTATTTCATCAGCTCTCGCTCTCTATCTTTCAAGACCTCCGTTTCAGTGTAAGGTTGTGCAGTGATGTCAGCCAATTGCTCTCGTGGCATCTGGGAGCCATTAGTCAGAAATACAGGCCTCTTCATCATATTTACCTCACGTCACTAAACAAGAAGTTTGGTTATACATGCTCACCAACGGATAGATGCTGTGCCTCATAATGTGTACATATATTCATTTAGACATGCTAGAACTGAAGAAAAAACAGCTTAACCTAACCAAGGTACTTTAGTCAACCAGCTTGAGAGAGGTTGAGAGACTAGCTTAACCCTGTAAAGCCTGACATATGAAAAAGTTTGCATGTGTGTTTTTTGTTGAGTATCATATTTGATGCATCAGGTTTTTATGGTTCCTGCAGTATGATATAGTGAGAATATGAAGGGGGTTGATGCAATTGTTTATATTTATATGGACAAAAAGCAAGATGAAATTCTGATAGATCAGTAAGATTTTGTAACGGTATAGCAGATACTTACATAAAACGCATATAAATATCAGTTGTCACACTGTGTCTTAGTAAGATGATATTTAAATGCTTAGTTTTATGATCAAAGCAATGCAATACAATAATGATTGAGAGAGGAACAAATAAACCTTCCTCAAAAGCCTGATGATCATTTGAAACTCACATTTGAACATGATTTTTCTTAAGAAATGATGTATGGACTGTAAAAAATTAATTCTGATTTTAACGGTAAAATACTGTAAAAATGTTATGGTGAAAAACAGTTCATTGGTTAACAGAAAGTTTCCGTACTATATACGTGAATAACTGTAATAGAACTTACCTGTAATTCTGCAGTAAAATAGCATTAAATTTACTGTTTTGGAAGTGAAAAAGAAACGTCATTGAATAATTTACAGTAAAAAAACATAAATTTACATTCCCATAATTCCCTGCGTGACACTTCACATTTGATGATTCATCATGTGACTCTCATCACCACTGTTTTTGTTTGTTGTCAGTGTCACATAAACGTACAAAACAGATATTATTACTTCAATAGGTTGGTATATTAACATTAAATCAGTTAATCAGTTTTTTTTTACTGTAAATTGAAGTTAAATCTGTAAAGCCTAAAAATGTTGCTAAGCGTATTTTTTACTGTAAATTTCTGGCAACAACAATTTCTGCCGTTTACCGTAAATTTAACAGTTTTTTTTTCTTTTGTAGTATGGATAATCAAGTAAAGCTTAAGTTATTAAGTCCAGTAATCTTGAAATATTACCAAGTTATTCTTACATTTACTTCAAGATTTCAGACAACAGTAGGCATGTATTAGATTGTGTGCAACAGGTGTTTCAGCAAAGATTTGATCATGTTGATCATTTAGAGGCCTTAGAAATTCACGTATCAAATATGATACAGTAGGATGTATAGGGTTAAAGCAGCAAAGACCAGCCAGTAAACCATATTAGGCTGGTTTAAGCTGGTTTCAGGCTTGAAATATAGTTATAGTGGGTATTAGCACAAACTGTCTCTTTCTAAAGACATTTTTCTCTTTTAAGTCAACTGCACTCATGACAAAACAACAGTTTGAAGAGAATCTTACTGAGAAAGTTACACACTTGCAGTGTATTACTCAAGCAATGGTGTGTTTGTGAGAGCCGTTCGGTTAGAAGCATTCGGACCGGTGGTGCCATCTGGCATTTCGCTAGTTTTGAGGATTTGCGTCTTCCAGTAAAAGTCTCCATAAAGAGTAATGAGTGCGGCTCCCATACACGATACACCCAGGTAACCTCTGCTACCAGCGCTGACACAAGTGGCCATTGTTTCAAACCTGCTTCGGTCCAGAATGTCGCCAGCATTGTGCCAATGAAACCAAAGCCAGAGAACCACCTGATGCAACGCAATTAAAACTAGTCAAAAACAAAGCTAGAGACAATATGGCGCACCTGGGCAAAACGGTCATGTTTTACTGGAAATTACTCTTTATTTTTGGCAGTATCAGTTTAAGTACATCCATGAAACATGGGAAAAAGAAGATCTGCATGTCAAATATGGGTGTTTTGGACATGTAAAAATGAATTTCAGTACCATGGTAAATTTCAGAGTACAACAGTATTATCATTTGATACCATACCTGTACCATGGTACAAACACAGTATATATATTTTCAGGTGCACCTAATCATCCCTAGCTCCGTTTTTGACTAGTTTTAATTGTTAAATGCATATACAATAGCACAGTTATTTGGAGCTTTACCATAGTAGTAGTATGGTGTCCTTCAAAAAGTTCATGTATACACATATATTACATATATTTTATATGTATTTTATCACATGATTAGTCAGATATCATTCAAATATGCTGATTTACTACTTAAGAAACATTTATTATATTTTTAATATATTTTTTATGTATATATTATACACCGATCAGGCATAACATTATGACCATTATGTCATACCTAATATTGTGTTGGTCCCCCTTTTGCTGCCAAAACAGCCCTGACCCGTTGAGGCATGGACTCCACTAGACCCCTGAAGGTGTGCTGTGGTATCTGGCACCAAGATGTTAGCAGCAGATCCTTTAAGTCCTGTAAGTTGCGAGGTGGGGCCTCCATGGATCGGACTTGTTTGTTCAGCACATCCCACAGATGCTCGATTGGATTGAGATCTGGGGAATTTTGGAGGCCAAGTCAACACCTCAAACTCGTTGTTGTGCTCCTCAAACCATTCCTGAACCATTTTTGCTTTGTGGCAGGGGCATTATCCTGCTGAAAGAGCCACAGCCACCAGGGAATACCGTTTCAATGGGTGTACATGGTCTGCAACAATGCTTAGGTAGGTGGTACGTGTCAAAGTAACATCCACATGGATGGCAGGACCCAAGGTTTCCTAGCAGAACATTGCTCAAAGCATCACACTGCCTCCGCCGGCTTGCCTTCCTCCCATAGTGCATCCTAGTGCCATGTGTTGCCCAGGTAAGCGACGCCCACACACCCGGCCATCCGCGTGATGTAAAAGAAAATGTGATTCATCAGACCAGGCCACCTTCTTCCATTGCTCCGTGGTCCAGTTCTGATGCTCACGTGTCCACTGTTGGTGCTTTCGGCGGTGGACAGGGGTCAGCATGGGCACCCTGACTGGTCAGCGGCTATGCAGCCCCATACGCAACAAACTGCGATGCACTGTGTATTCTGACACCTTTCTATCAGAACCAGCATTAACTTCTTGAGCAATTTGAGCTCCAGTAGCTCATCTGTTTGATCGGACCACACGGGCCAGCCTTCGCTCCCCACGTGCATCAATGAGCCTTGGCCGCCCATGACCCTGTTCACCACTGTATCTTCCTTGGAGCACTTTTGATAGATACTGACCACTGCAGACCGGGAACACCCCACAAGAGCTGCAGTTTTGGAGATGCTCTGACCCAGTCGTCTAGCCATCACAATTTGGCCCTTGTCAAACTCGCTCAAATCCCTACGCTTGCCCGTTTTTCCTGCTTCTAACACATCAACTTGCCTAATATATCCCACCCACTAACAGGTGCCGTGATGAAGAGATAATCAGTGTTACTCACTTCACCTGTCAGTGGTCATAATGTTATGCCTGATCGGTGTGTATATATATATATATATATATAGTTTGATAGATAAATATATTTTAAAAATATAGATTTATTTTGACATTATTTTTTTTTTCTTAAACAGCGTTCATTCAAAATAGAAATCTTTTGTAACATTATAAATATCTTTGCTGTCACCTTTGATCAATGTAATGCCTCCTTGCCGAATAAAAGTATTAATTTCTTTTTTTTTTTTTTATCTTACTGACCCGAAAAATGAGAAAGGAAAGAAAAACATCCAAGATAATCATAATGCACACACACTGAAGCTCTTTTTCAGCACTAATGGCCTGTAATATAACAAATGGTTTAAGTTGCTATTTTATTAATCCAATGAGTGTTTTCCTCTATTTTCTGCAGGTACGTCCAAAAGATGTTATTTCAGCCATAATGTCAGCGGATATGAAAACTTCTAGATTTGGTAGCTTTGAGAGAGAACGCCGTTTGTCCTGGCGGACTGTTTTTGCCCTCGCAGCACAATCGAAGCACGTCATACTTCATGGAAATGTCTAGATCTGTCGTGCCAGTGTCAATAACACCTTGAAAGGCTTTTCCTGAATGTGGTGTCTCACAGACAACGGGGCTTTGTTAGATAGAGAGGCTGTCATAAAATAAAATGACAGAAACTGACTCATTTACATCCCATCCAAACCGACAAGCAGGAAAAGAGGAGCCTCAGATTTTGCCCACTTAAATAACAGCACCATCATCCGTGGAGTGAAGCGAGTGTGTTTGTGTGGCTGAAAGAGGAGCCAGACTCGACGTGTCAGAGGTCATTTACAATCAAAACTCCAGCGACTGCCACACTGAATCAGCTCTATGCTGGAGGAATTAACACTTGCTCATGTTTAGCGTCTGTTATGCAATTACGGCAAAGTGCTGGTCGCCCTTTACGAACGTGTCTTTATAAAAGTTCACAATGATGTTGCAGATGAAATATAATGTGGATAACACTGAATAAATATCTTGTTGTCAGGTTAAATACTGATAATTAGTCACTCAAACCCCTTTATCTAAACCTCCCTACTTAACTGTCGGACTCGCACATCTGCCATGTTTGTAGTTTAACACTTTTTGTATCTGTGTTTGTAGTTCTAATCGAATCTTCGTCCAAAGCGCAATGGGTTGTGGGCAATATGAGCCGTTAAGAGTGTGTACGGATCTGCGCTTCGGATTCAAACCGGGAAAAGTAGACCATTCGGGAATCTTTGGATATATACTACGATTTGTGAAAACTAATTCTCATTTTGAATACTATTTAGGATGGATAGTATGCGAATTGGGACGCATATTAGTGCTGTTATTGCTAACTTAAACTATTAAAAAAGTTTTAATTGAAATAAAATATAAATATTATATGATAAACCTAAAAACAAATATTTAAAAAATGTTGCCTTAGCAATTTGAAGTTGAAGTGCTAAAATGACTAAAACTGAAATAAAAATAGATTAAATCTAAATAGAAATATTTAAAAAAATTCTAAAACTAATAAAACTGACAAAAGCACATAACAAAATTACTAAAAATCAAACTAAGATTAAATTGAAAACTGAATACAAAAAAACACCAATTCAAAATATTAATAATTACTATAATAATATATAATATAAATAATACTTAATAACCCTGCTAAAAACACCTCTCAAAACAAACGGCATGAGTGATTTTATCATTTAATCATTAAGCATTTAATTTGCACAGAATATTTAATGTGCATAATAAAGGGGCTTAGTAATCAGTATTACAACTTTAAGATGTTTTTTTTATTCATCCCCCATTTTTCCAATTTTTTGTTTGTTTGTTTGTTACGCTTGAACACCGTTTAAAGAAAACAATTGCAGTCAGCCACATAAAATGACGACTAAACAGAAAATATATGGAAATCGTTTTAATCAGCTGTGGACTGAACAAAAACATATAAAAAACATTGTTCATGTGATTATAGTCACTATCACAAACGTTCTAATGATGCACCATCCTAAATAAAGTCAATGAATCTGCAGTGCTCTGCAATCGCATAACGTCTATAGCATTATGCTTCAATGTGTTGGGAGTCGTGTGAAAATTCTGGTGCCATTTACGCATTTCCGCGGAGCAAGAGTACCAAAAAAAAGGAAGAAAAGAAAAATAAACAGCATAAGAAAGTTGTACAATTAAAACAGAATCAAAGCTGCATACCGTAAACCCCTTCAGACGGTTTTGTTCCTCTTTAACCTCCTTTCCCATAATTCTGTGTGGGTCTGTTCCCACGCTGCCGGGCGTCTCTTGGCTGGAGGTTTCAGGGTCACTGCCTTCCCTGGTTAACGAGGGTAGTTGAGCTGTCTTTTCGTTCCTACAAACACAAACACTCAGCCGTCAAATCAACCTGCCAACAGCACTGGAAGCCCAAGCCAAGAACACAGAAGCTCCATCCCTGACTCTAATTATATCGACGGTGGATTCTCATTTACTGTCACTCTATGGAGATTGAATATAGTGACTGTGAGCGACCGATGATAGCCGATTACACATCTGGTATTTGTAACTTCCAAAATGTTTTCAAAACATAGCCACTAAGATGGATGTCTAAACACGCTACATCATGTCTTAAAATAAATACACACATGGGAATAACCAGATTCAAGGGATTTAAAGCATGAAATGCTAAACTTTGGAGGATAATACACACGTGTACATACATACATATATACACAAATTATATTATATTATATACACTAGTTCTTCCTTAAGAAAATGTGAATGGTGTTTGACTTTACAAAACGCCACTAATAAGGAATTAACAGTATGGAACAGCACTATTTACTAAAAATATATACACAAAGTCATATGAAGTCATAATGTTATGCCTGAACGGTGTATACAGTTGCAAGAAAAAGTATGTGAACCGCTTGCAGAATCTGTAAAAATGTGAATAATTTTAACTAAATAAGAGGGATCATACAAAATGCATGTTATTTTTTTTAGTACTGTCCTGAATAAGATATTTTACATAAATGTTTATATACAGTCCACAAGACAAAAAAAAAGCTGAATTTATTAAAATGACCCATTCAAAAGTTTATGAACCATTGATTCTTAATACTGTGTCGTTCCCTGGTGATCCACGGCTGTGTGTGTGTGTGTGTGTGTGTGATGGTTGTTCTTGAGTCTCTTGTTTGTCCTGAGCAGTTAAACTGACCAATGTTCTTCAGAAAAATCCTCCAGCTCCTGCGAATTCTTCAGTTTTCCAGCATTTTTTGCATATTTGAACCCTCTCCAGCAGTGACTGTATGATTTTGAGATCCATCTTTTCACACTGAGGACGACTGAGGGACTCAAACACAACTATTAAAAAAGGTTCAAACATTCACTGATGCTCCAGAAGGAAACGCGACGCATTAAGAGCCGGGGGTGAAAACGTATTGAATTTGATAATAAGCTAAATTGTACTTAATTTGTCTTCCAGGAAACATGTAAGTATCTTCTGTTGCCTCTGAAGGGCAGTGCTAAAAGAAAAAAAATTATATTTAAACAAAATAAGAAAAATGTCTTCATCCTGTTCAAAAGTTTTCACCCCCGGCTCTTAATGCGTCGCGTTTCCTTCTGGAGCATCAGTGAATGTTTGAACCTTTTTTAATAGTTGTGTTTGAGTCCCTCAGTCGTCCTCAGTGTGAAAAGATGGATCTCAAAATCATACAGTCACTGCTGGAGAGGGTTCAATTATGCAAAAGATGCTGGAAAACTGAAGAATTCGCAGGAGCTGGAGGATTTTTCTGAAGAACATTGGTCAGTTTAACTGCTCAGGACAAACAAGAGACTCAAGAACAACCATCACACACACACACACACAGCCGTGGATCATCAGGGAACGACACACAGTATTAAGAATCAAGGGTTCATAAACTTTTGAACGGGTCATTTTAATAAATTCAGCTATTTTTTTGTCTTGTGGACTATATGTAAACAATTTTTATGTAAAATATCTTATTCAGGACAGCACTAAATAAAAAAAAACATGCCTTTTGTATGATCCCTCTTTAGTTAAAATTATTCACATTTTCACAGATTCTGCAAGCGGTTCACATACTTTTTCTTGCAACTGTATATGTGTAATACTATATTACATTACATTATATTATTTAAAAAATTATATAATATAATATAATATATAACGGAATCTGTTTTTATATTATGATTTTTAACTACTTATGAGTAACTCGCTGTCTTTGTTAATTTCCCTTAAACGTTCCTCTCAGCTGTGAACTTTTACTATGTTTACAGAACAGAACGAGCTGCTTGTGTATTATTTTACCATTAGTAACTTTTGCCATGGATTCATCTTGATTAAACATCTGCATTGCCCAAATAAACTCTTAAGCATTTAATATAAGGAATAAATTCCTCTTAATTACAGGGATAAACATACTTCATCCTCAACCAAAGGCATAAGGAGGAGATGGCAATCTTTCCGCAGTAAGCACATTATTTATTATGAGTAACTGGGCTCAGGAGCAGGAATCGCAGACTTTTAGACCTCAAACGACAATGAAACAATACGGACGCCTTAGATGATGGAGCAATAAAATGCAAAACAAGCTCAAACTTGGATTCAGTTGCAAAATTGCAGCAAACAAACAAACAGGGTAATTTCCAACAAAATTTTATATTAAATGGCTTTTTTTGGTGTTTAGCATTTTAAAACATTACAATAAACGGGGGGGGGGGGGGGGGGTTCTGATTGGTAATAGCTGACATTATGAAAATAAGCACACATTTTTTATATGCATCTAATTATCATTTGGAAACGTTTTCCCTGGCTGTGCACCACACGGCTGGTGGAGGGGAATACAAATGCAACAAAAACAGGATTGTGGAAAGCGCCTTCGGCTCTGTGGAAAGCCCACAGTTTGCCTATTAAGGAGGGAAATGGCTTGTGTCCCCGAGAGGACACCATAGGGTTTGTGCGGTTTATAACTATGGTGGTTTGAGTTACCTGAGAGTCTTCTGGAGGACGGCCCAGCAGTCTTTTAACTCGCTCTGCTTCTGTGTGACCCGGGCCGCCAGCGCCGGGTGCAGGTTGGATAGCTGAGAAACAGTCACATCCAGCATCTGAAACCACACAGAAAGACACAGGAAAACAAACACGGGCGTCAGGATGGTGTTTGACAGACAGTTGGACAGTGAACTAACGCATTTAGGGCACAGCAGCTTGTGCAGCTATAATGGGATATGAATTTTGGATTGCACACCATGATTTGACTGGCAATGTCCCGAATTTCCCCGTCTCTGCCGGTTTCCACTCCATTGGCTGGAGAGAGGCTTTTTCTCTGGATGAGAAGATAAAAAAGGAGCAAAACCATAAATAACATGATTGGATTACATCAGCACATCCCAACATTCAGTGCAGCAGTGTGGTGTACATTCATATCAAAGGGCACGTCAAAGCAAAATGGCACAGATATTGGCCTTCCTGTGGGGTTTGAACTGAAATAGCACTGCTGATGGAACTATGAAGGAAAATGATTACCATGTTATTGATGGAACAGACAACATTATCTGCCTGCTGGTAGAAGGATGAGACTTCAAGGGCAAGCTGAAGATTTTCATGATATTCTTTCAAGTGCGACTGGGCCTTTAGCCACCTAGGTAGTCGAGAAATAAAAATGAGGGGGAAAAAAATATATACAGTACATGCATACATATACAGGGCCTAAAATTAACACTCGCCAAGCGCCAAATGCGAGTAAAAAATCAGTGTTGGCAAGTATATGAAAAGCTGTCAATCGGCAGTTGGCAGGTAACATTTTTATGAATTATAACCATGCAAAATTGTGAAAACTTGAATGTGAACAAACATGAACGATGAGATGACGGGCCAGTGTTGGATCATCACAAAAGTTTAAGCCTTGCCAAATTAAATATTCAAGCTCAAGAAGAGGCAAAAGGGAACTCAATTCGATACTCAGAAATCCTCATCTCAGACAGCGCACGAATACCGAATCAAGCTCTCTTTCACATCTTCTTGCGTTTGAACAGACTTTTTAAAACAAAATTGTCAAAATGCCTTGCTTGGCAAGTATCCTTGTAAACATAGTCAGTTATGTCTTAACTGAACATAAACGGTTGAGAAATAAAACGCATGTGTACTGTATAATGGATCCGTGCATTCGCTCTTAAAGGGACAGTAGCCTGATATTTCTGCTACCGTCTGTGTCATTAAAGTTAATAAAACAACAACAGACAAAGAACAATCATTCACTGCTCTTGACTGAATAGCTTTTGTAACTTTAATAAGGATTAATCTATGTTTCATAGCTGGTAAAAATATATTAATGGCCGGTACATTTATTAGGCTGCTGTCACTCCATTATCTTTCTCAACTGTTTACGTTCACTTATCAATACCAGCATTTTGACATTATTGTGTGTGTATATGACTGTTTAAGCGCAGCGAAAAAGAATACAGAGGCGGCTTTATGTGCCACACTTTGGGTGTTTGAGCACAAAATCTGCGGGAATGAGTAAAATTATGCGCATATATATATATCTGACTCTAAAGGTCTATAATCATGTTTGTATGTATTATTATTATGTGCACTAACATTTTGTTGATGTTTTTTCTGCGGGTTGAGATGGTCTTTCCTTCAGTCTTTCCCTGTTTTTCCAGTCTGAGGGCCATATGATTGATCTCCTCATGAAGATTATGATAGAGCTGCTCATCCTGAAAGAAAGTTAAGCACAGAAGATTTCCTGAGCTGTAATGATCTCCACCACATTTTTACCATGTGCTTGGATCACATTTTTGGCAATGGTCTAATATTCCCAACCCTGGAAGTACAAATGACTGTTTCAATTGGCTTGAAGGATGCTAGTGAATCAATGACATCTGTGAGTAAGTAATAAGCAGAGCAAGCAATGAATAGTGGCCTATGTGCATAAACAGAAGCACGTACTAACATACAGGTTATCTCAAAAAAGCCAATGTTTTCCAGTACCGATAATTGAGGCCTGCTGAGAATTTAGCAGCAATTTCTGCGGCTGTTGTCTGGACTCACCCACCTGTTTCAAATCCAGTATCTTCCTGGTAAGCTGCATCTTGTCTGTGTTTTCCCCAAGGATGTTGGCCAGCGATTGTTCCTGCTCCTGCTGACACATATAAAAGCTTTACAGCCCTGAATTGTTGTAGCCCAGTGATTGTTTTCTTTGAATACGGCTACTGTTGCTCTAAATGAGCCTGGCTACCATGGTGAGACGTAAAACAGACTTGTTAAGTAACACCTCGGCATCATGAACGCAGATGCAAAGCAGGCAGAAGAAAAACAGTAAAAATATGACCAAAATCACACAAGGAAAACATATTTCAATGGATTTTAAAATGTATATGGCTCTATGTTGTGTTGCAAACCATACACTGTAAAAAAACATTTTTGTTTTTGTTTTAAAAGTTGAAACAACAACTTAACTTACTTTTTAAAGTGTACATTTCATAAATAAATATATTTCAAAGCATAATAAATACTAAAATACGATATCATTTCAATTTCATTCTAACAATTCTAGTTCATTAAAGTCAATTTTACATTTACATTTTTACGTTTATTTTTTAAGTGTATTTTTATTATTTACAAGATCAGCTCTGAAACTAATATTAAAATAAATGATAATGTAGAATTAAATATATATATTGATATTACACATTCACTCATTAATAGTTCTCACAAAAACCTGTCAAGAACAAGAACGTGTTCAGGTCATATTTCAATTATTATTATTTTTTTTTACCAAAAGAAAATTCTCATTACAAACAAACAAATTTACTGTAATTTAAAAAACAAATTGATACAAATATTTGTACATTATTGAAGTATTTGTTATACTGCCTTAAAATAAAGCGAAATTTTTTTTTTTTTTTTAAAGCATTGTCTCACGGTACGCCTTTTAAAAAATAAAATAAATACAAATTTTGTAGAAATGTGTATGAACACATGTGTATGTACCTAGAAATAGGCTTCTTTATGCAAAATATACATTTATATTTGTCTCTTTTGAATGTGAACGTTTATCCTAACACAGAATCACCTCCATGTTCTCTATATAAACCACCAAGATTACTGATTAAGGACAAAATCCAAAAACAATCGCATTTAAAGGCTTTGTTAATTAGTATAACTAGGTTTAGTGGTGCATTTAACCTTCTCTTTGATCCATGCCTCCAGACGGTCCACCTTCTTGTTAAACTCCTGGAGAGTCTTAGCTCCGCCCATCGCCTTGATTTGATTGGCCGCCGTCTGTTTGAGCGCGTTCCATTGGTCGCGGATCTGACCCAGTTGTTTCTTCACCAGGTCAGACGTCGGGTTAAGCTTGCACATTAATTGCTCTCCCATCTGCACAAACATTTAGCAGCATTACACAAGCTACAAAAGAACACTCTGATGATTTACAGTCCGCTAAAACAACAGCTTAATCATATCAGCCCACTTGAAATCCCCCCAACTTCTCATTCCCCTTCTCTTAGACTAACAGGAGTTCCGGTTTTGCAACCCTCTGGGGATGTGTCAGGAGAGGTTCATTATTTGCAATGTACTATTTCAGAATGTAGGGAAAAGAGGACAAATTTAGCTGTGCTGGGGGGAAAAAAATCATTTTGGATGTCTCACAAAAAGCTTTTTGAGGTTCTACAGGTCTCGTCACAGTTGAACTGTTAAAAATTGCTTTGACAAGTCAGCATTAAAAGATTGTTACCATAACAATTTGTAAATGTTTTGCCGTTTATTTGCAAAAGGAAGAACTTCTTTTGTTGATTTTGGCTGAGGAACCTGTCGAAACCTGACATGCTTTGAACGATGATTCATCAATCTTTTACTGTCCTAATGAAGACGGTTTGTCCTCACCTGGTTGAGTTGTATGACGGTGTTCTCAAAGTCCTTCAAATCTCTCTGGAGTGTTTGGCAAACTTCCTCCCAGTCTGTCAGAGGACATTTTTGGCTGTCCCGCAGGTCTCGTAGCTTCGCTCTGATCCACGCCTCGGCCTGTGGGACACAAACACATGACGCTTTCTTTAAAAATGTCCAATTAATTAAAATGGAACCTCATGAGTGGCTGATTTGGAACACAAATGTGACAGTAAAGGCATTTAGAATGTTACAAACGCTTTCTATTGCAAATAAGGCAGCGGCTATTTACACTAGATTCTATTTACACTAAGTGAAAATAGCAGTATTTTCCTTGCAATAAGTGTAAATAGTAGTTTTAGCCGATATATCGGTATCGGCCCGATAAGAACATTTTTGGCCGATATATATTAAAGCCGATAAATAATGGATTATTTCCTTCAGCTGAGACACTTCAGATGCGCACTGCTCTCCATGATGCTTTGAATTGCTTGAAATATGATTGGAATCACTTCAAAAAGGAAAATACGGTTAATGCAACATGTGCAGCGCAAGTCTATCATATAGACTACATAAAATGAAAACATTAGAATTGTATGCTTGGGACATGGCTTTTAATAGTGAGACTTTTGTTTTTGTAATCAGGCCCTCAAAAATTATATACAAATTTGGATTTAGATTTATCAGCTAATATACCGGTTATCGGCTTTCAAATATAAAGAATTATCGGTTATCATATCGGCCAAAACTTTCATATCGGTGCATCCCTAATTTATACTTATAAATAGTGGCAGATACTATTTGCACCTCAGTAATGTTGTACATTAAACGGTATGCAATAATAACATAGAGTGTAAATTATTATATTTATTATTATTATTAAACGGATGCCAGCTTATTGGAACAATAAAGCCCTCCCTACACCTACCCCTAACCCTAACCGATATTTTTTCTTCATTTTTTATTGAAAATAAAATCTGATATGTGATGAAAAAGGGAGTAGAGCGAGTTTGGCAAAAGGCTTGCTAATTTGCATTTAGTGTATATAGACTCCGTTCAAATAAATGCTGTTCTTTTAAAATGTTTCTATCTCTGAAAAAAAATTTTTTTATCTCTGTTTCCACAAAACTGTTTTCAACATAGATCATAATCAGAAATGTTTCCCGAGTAGAAGACTGGAGTAATGATGCTGAAAATTCAGCTTTGATCACAGGAATAAATTACATTTTAACATATATTCACACAGAAAACTGTTATTTTAAATGATAATAATACTTCACAATATTACTGTTTTTACTGTATTTTTGATCAAATAAATGCATCCTTGGTGAGCATAAGAGACTTATTTAAATAACTTTTGAATGCTAATATTATTGGAGAAACCTGGCCAAAACATGGCAATTTCACACAAAATGACCAGTTTCTGAACTATTAAGCATGGATCACATCACAGAGGATGTTAGTTTCATCCTTTCAGTTTTTTCTTTGTGTTTTATTGTTAATGCTTGAAACATGAACACATGTTGAGACACTTAAGGCCCATTTTACGCTCGCTTAGCTTTCTGAGAGCATTCTGGAAACACAATATTAAGCAAATAGATTTTAAAGGGTTCTTTAAAGTCACAGTCGCTCGCTATTATTTCACGGTGAGGAAAGACAAGCTTCCTCTGTGACTTCTTGTTTTTGAAGAAAACAGCGATTACTTGTGTCTCGACTTACAGAAACACTTCAGAAACATCATCGGGAGATTGCTCGCTGTTTCTCAGATATCACGTTATGAGCAGCAAAGGTTTCTTTTGGCTGGAGTGCACAGATTGTTGCATAAGGCTTTTGAAACCACCATTTCTGGCCATGTTTGCACTGCACGAATAGAAAACAGGTGGTCGAGCCCAGATAGGTCTTGGACGTGTTTATTTGGTATGAACACAATGTATGACCACTGGCGGTCTTCAAAAAGCCCACCCACATCACCGCCAACGAAAGGATTGTTAAATGAACTTGTCATTTCTACAAGACTAAACGCAGCGGTTTGCGTTGTGATCTCCAAAGCCAATAAAACCAACAAATCGGGCTAAATATAAGGAGACGGCTTAGTGCTGCTGGCTAAAGAAACCATCACTATTGCTATAGTGCACATTAAATAATAATCTTCGCCTCATAATTCATCCCGCACCGACAGATGTGATTGATTGCTGAGGACACGTCAATTTTGTTTTCCACATTTTTCAGAAATTTGTGGTCTTGAGAGTACAAAGCCGAATCTTTCTCACATCAAAAACACGGAGATTCACATCACATGTGGACAAAAGGAGGGAAAAAAACACCACAATGCTTGGCAAGATCTCACAGTGCAGATAAAAAATAATATGATGTCACTTCTAATAAAAGATCAGCCATTATTTTTAATGGCTTCCCACAGGCTCAAAGGTATTTCTATATTGGAGGCCTGTGTAAACAGCTCTATCGCCTCGTTTCGGCCCCGCCGATGACTTCATACAGGAGGACAATGCCTTTGTTTCTTCCGCTTCCCTTTAGAACAATAGTGTGTTTTTCAAAAAAATTACGTTCTGTAAATCATACCAAATGTTTTGGTGAAATGATACTGCTATAGATGCCATCAGTGCGCCTGGTTTTCCAACTTCCTTCTTTGAGTAAATTAGCTAAAAGACTTCCTGTACTGTGACATTGGCCCTGTTTACACCTGGTATAAAGATGTGTTTTGTTAGATCAGTTCACAAGTAGACAAGGCAGACACATTCCCGTTTACACCTGGTGTTTTAATCAGTCTCTTTTGTCCACTTTCAACCACTTCTGTCCTGATTTCTTCGAGGGGAGAGTCTATGGGCGGGTAAATTTATAGGATTTTTTTGTTAGATCTTTCGGTCTAATGGGCAAAATAAACTCACAAAATTGACATATATAAACACGAAAAGAGACGATGGAAAAACATACGGAGAGCAGCAGCTTTCACTTCTGCTCTGACAGCCGCAAGACCAGCCGAACGCAGTGAGTGTGTGTTAGAAATCAGGAATGGTGAGAGAACATCGCGCTTGGTATGTTTTCCGTCTTCAAACCAAACTTGGGTCTTTAGCCGACAAAGTTTAAATCCCGTCTGGCTAGCGCGCTTCCCATAATGTTTACGCATTAGGTCAGTCGGCGGAGAGTAGATGCTGTTCGCACGCATTCGACACAATGAAAGCAATCCGGTCGAATGCATTTTCAACTACCTCTGGAAGTGGTCGAAGGTGGACAAGCTCAAAACGTTTTAGACCCCGTTTACACCTGTATTTTGCGTTGTCCGTGATCTAATCCAATCTGATCCGAAAACATCTTAATACCAGGTGTAAACAGGGCCATTGATATCTAACAAGGGGTTATTTAGTTGTTTGATATGAAGTGAAAACCCTTCCTCGTACTTGTGTGCTGTTAGCTCACTAAACAATCAGGTGCACGATTTTCACTTGCTGGATGATGAAACAGGTCCAAATAATTTGGTATCTGTAAGATTTTTTAATGATTTTGAAAAAAGTCTTGGTCCCACTTTATATTAGGAGTCTTTAACTACTATGTAGTAACATTTAAATGAATCATTTGATCCAGTGCACTTATTGTGTACATAACTGTTTTTACAATTTACTTATATTTTTAAAAAATACCTGCTGTAATTTATCCTTCCCTTACCCCTTAACCCACCCTTAAACCTACCCATACCACTAAACCCATCCCTAACCTTCCCAGTATCCTATCACAATAAAAGAAAAAGAGTTTTGCAATACAACATCAACACAATATCTACACAGTACTTTTTTATGATGTAAGTAAATACACTGTAAAATGTTTTAAGTACAATCAACTTAGCTATTTAAGTCAATTCAACTTAAATTACATTAAACTGACTTAAAGTTGTATCTTGTTACAAATTGCTTAACTTATTTTTATGAGTTAAAGTAATGTAAAAATATATGTTATATTAAAACTTATTGGTCATATCATTTTTTACATTGTAGTTCAGGACACCTAATATAAAGTGTGACCAAAGTCTCTTCTGCTCACAAATGCTACATTTATTTGTTAAAAAATACAGCAAAATCAGTAATATTGTGAAATATTATAAAATAACTGTTTTCTATGTGAACATATTGTAAAATGTAATTTATTCCTGTGATCAGAGCTGAATTTTCAGCATCATTACTGCAGTCTTCAGTGTCACATGATCCTTCAGGAATCATTCTAATATGATGATTTGCTGCTCAAGAAGCATTATCAATGCTGAAAATAGTTTCATATTTTTGTGGAAACAGTGATACATTTTTGTTCAGGGATAGAAACATTTTTAAAAGAACAGCATTTATTTGAAATCTTCTTTTGTAACATTATACATGCATTTACTGTCACTTTTGATCAGTTTAATGCATCCATGCTGAATAAAAGTATTCATTTCTTTCTTTAAAAAAAAAAGGCCTGTCCTTTAATCAGAGTAGATGCCATACGTAATTTAAATCTAAATCTAGCTTCATTTAATTGCTATATAAATTTAGAATTAACACACTTTTTAAGTGGATCCCTACAGAATACACCATATTATGCTTTCTAAAAAAGGGTTTTACGGGGCAATCTCAAAGAGCGCTGGAGGATGTGTTGACGTTCACCTCTTTAATTTACCTTCATTTGTGATTTCTTAAACGGAGGCCCATTTCCACATCCTCACTAACACAAATTCATCAGTGCTATCGGTCAACTGAATCGCCCATAAAGAGATGGAGGGTTTGCCCAACATGAACGTAAGGATAAATATACGTCCAAAGGCCATTCCCTAAACAAATGGCAGCGGTTCTTTAGCCTATTAACATTAACGACGTGTTACGCTCATCTGTCGTCTAAAACACTGTGCTGCCCACTTCACTTTAACAGGTTGCATGTGCTGTTGACAGTCGGACCGGAGAGCAGCAGCTGCGTCCTGAAGCAAAAATGCCCTTGTATGTCAGAGCGAGCGTGGCGATGGGATAACGCGAGCACTTGAGCGGCTCGGTTTTGCCTCAGAAGGCCAGAGGCGTGAATAGACAGGGCCAAACAATGATCTCATCCCAAAATAATTGCTCCTCTTGTGGCTGTTCTCGTCCCTCCCACTCCCCTGTGCTGCCCGCACTCCAACTTCAGACAAAAAGAAACAGAGGCGCTAGAACAGGGTCAGAGGGCCAGGACGGCCTGTTTCCACCTTTATCGCACTGCTTTTTTTGTCTTTAAACTGCAAGTGTAATTTTCCACTTTAGTGATGCATAAGCTCAACCAATTCACTACCTTTGACATCAGTTTAGTGGGAAATACCATAAACAAAAAGGTGACCAAAACACATCTACCTCTTCAAAGAGACATAAAGTATATATAAATAGCATTAAATACGGATATTCTGATTTGAATGATATTAACTTTCAAGAACAGGTCAGATTTCACCCCAAAATCAACAAGAATTAAATAAGAAATTACATTTTGTATAAAGCATAGTTGTAGGCCCCTTAATCTATCCATCCACCCAACCTATCCACCTATCCATCCATCCACCATTCCATCCACCCACCCATTCACGCATCCATCCACCCATTCATCCATCCATCCACACACTCATCCATTCACCCATCCATTCATCCATCCATCCATCCATCCATCCATCCATCCATTCATTCTTCCATCCATCCATCCATTCACCCATTCATCCATCCATCCATACACCCACCCATCCATCAATCCATTCACCCATCCATCCATTTATCATTCATCCATCCATCTAGTATTTATATTTATATATATATATATATATAAAATACCATTTAAATTTCTCTATTATGCTTGCATAATTTGCACTGCATAATTAAAAAATAATGTAAGCTGTTCTGAATAAAATAATTATTGCCATATTTTTTATTGTTAAAATAAATTGTTCCAATGAAAGAAAAAAACGTAATGGTTCTTGCAATAGCAATAGCAGCTCTGAAAACAGGGGGTTAATTCCCAGGAATGCATAAAATGTTTAAAGAAATATATATATTTTTTAAATGCCTTGAATGCAATAAAAGCAATAAAAATCATCTGCCAAGTACATAAAATGCAACTGAATAACACATAAAATGCCACTAGTGAACTGTTTAATTTTTGTGAGAATTATTCCTTTAAAGCAAATACATGCAGATGATTGTAGAGTCCAGTGATCATACCTGAGTGATCTCCTTGTTAAAAAGGGCGTTTTGTTGGGTCAAACTGTGGTCATTCTGCACCAATGAGACTTTTGAATCCAAACACATGTCCTTGTGCTCACAGGATGGACTGTCCACCACAACCTTTTTGAGTATGTGGGTCTGTGTGGGGGGAAAAAATGAAAATGTTACTTATTCATAGGGAAAAGTGGTAATATAAACGAGCTAAAACATCTGAACATGAGATGTTTGTGTGACGTCATTCTGAGTTTATAAAGAGAGTAAGACGCTTACAGAATGGAAGGACTGTGAAAAAACAAGTCCAGGCAAGAAACAAGGTCATTTCAGATCACTGGGACACAAAACCACAAAGTAAATTCCCACAGTGATTATGTAATTGATGACTACGAGTGAGGAAGAGCAGCTCGGCAACACTCATGTTTAAATATGTGGAAAATTATCCACACGAGCACATGGAAAAGAATGAGAAAACACATTGGTAAACCAAACTACTATGTGTTTAAAATGTCTGTTCAAATCAGTATGACTACAACTAAACAACAACTGAAAAATAATGCATTTATATAATTATATATAAAATATACACAAAAAACAACAAAACCCTGAAAGTCTTAGTAATGTCATGCATCACCAGGGTTAACTGATTATGAAGTGTTAGTTATCACTAACACATGTGCAACAGTAATAGTGATGCTATTGGTGATTTGCTCTATGATGTCGCCCATCCAATCAAATGATGTCTAATTAGGGTCTGTAAACGTTTGCTGTGAATCAGGAGGACGGCATGTAAAACCATCCATTTGAACAGATAAAACACGGTTTACAAAACAGAAAGCCATTGCAAACTCTCGTCAGACAGTTTATATAACCAAAAGCCACCGTCAGCACAACCGGTGACGATAATGGTGGTGAGGACAAATTTAAAGCGCTCAAACAATTTAACAAAGTGAATAAAGTCAGGAAACATCTGTGTCGATGTTGGGAAAGGGCGGCCTATATCATCACAATCAGGAATAAAAGATGAGAGCACGTGTTTGTGTCCAAAAACATTATACTGCAAAATAATCATCTTCATCAGTATCTTTGTCTTGTTTTATCGTTTATACAAGATACATTTACTTCAGATGTTAATGGAACCACTCAACAATTTGATAATTCTTATTACAATAATTATTTATTAAATTAATAAATAAATAAATAAATAGTAAAAAAATAATAATAATAATAAATAAATAAATAAAATAATATATATATATATATATATATATATATATATATATATATATATATATATATATATATATACACATACATATATTTATAAACACAATTTGCTTATTGAATTTATGACCATTTTTAAATTAAGCATTAATTAAAAAATATTGCTTGAAAAATAAATTATAATATAACACGCTTTTATACTTTTAAATATATATATATATATATATATATATATATATAATTTTTTAAAATTAATGCTTAATTTAAAAATGGTCATAAATTCAATAAGCAAATTGTGTTTCTTGTTTTAAGCAAATATAAAAAATTAGGTTTATACACTACACATATGCATTAAAAATATGCCAATATTGTAAGAAAAACACTTTAACATACACCTTACATCTCTGAATATTTTATATATATTTTTTATGTAAAGTAATTGTTATAATAATTATTATAAATATATATATATATTTTTAAAGCATATATTGTATAATAATATAATATAATACATTTATATTATATTGTAATAAAATTAAATGTGTTTGTTTTAAGCAAATAAAAGAATGTGTATAAAGGAAATGTTATACACTCCACATAAACAATAAAAAAAAACATGCCAATGTTGTAAGAAAAATACACTTAATTAAACATAAACGAAACAAGTCAGCGTATCTTGAGGTGATATTGCTCCTCAAGTTGTTTTATTGACGTTTTGATATTTTCTACTGGAAATCAAGACAAAAGCACTGATAAAGAACATTTTTGCAGTGTGTAAATCTAAACCGTGTCCATCACTCGGCGTGTCCCGTCCATGTCCAGCGATTCCGAGTGTCATCCCATCCTGTATGACCTCATGTTTTCCACATGGCGGCAGTGAGGAAAGATTCCCGATGCGCTCAGGATGACTCAAGCCTCGGCCCAGAGGCTCTCAGGCTGCGACCAGTTTGTTTTGAATGCTGATTTCTCTTAATGCTGCAAGTAAACATTTATTTCACAGGCATCAAGCCTCTCAAACAACAGCGTTGAGTGCAGGTGGCCACGACCGCAGCCGCCGTCTCATCAAAGGACGGTCCGCGTTTTAAGGGCCTCGGCTCACATTAACCCAAAACGGCTGTAAAAGTTTCACCGCTGCTTTTTCCTCTGCAAAACCCAACTGAACACTTAAAATAATAAGTCGTTTAGGCTTGGCCTGCTGCGCCACTGACATCACTTCCTAAATTCCAAGAGCCCATTATCTTATATACATTTGGCTACGGCTGAACACAAACCACTCAAGAGGGAATTCACGGACAAAATGTAATTCTGCTGCACAGAGGTTTGGGGTCAGTCGTGCGTTTGAGACATTTTTACAATGGAAGAGGAGCAAGAAATACAAGATCTGCAAACTGATACACCAATAGAGAGATTACAATCCCACTGGATTACTATTTAAAAGTCTGTATAGACTGAACAAATTAGGTTACACTTTATTTTAGTGTCCTTGTTACATATGTTACATGTAGTTACTGTAGTAATAACAGTAAATTATGCATAATTACACACAACTAACCCTAAACCAAATCCTAATCCTAATCCTATAGTAAGTACATGTAGTTTATTATTATTATTATTACTTAAATGTATAATTACACTGTAACATGGACACCTTAAAATAAAGTGTAACTGGATTAGGATTAGGTTTGCTTTAGGGTTAGTTGCATGTAATTATGCATAATTTAGTTATTATTACAGTAACTACATGTAACACGTGTAACTGTTAAATTCTGTAAAAACACAAATTATTAATTTTATCCTTAGAGAGATATATTTTTTTAACAGTAACATATGTTTGAGCTCTGAGGTTGTTTAGTAAAGATATTTGCTTCTTTAAGAGCCATAAAAAAATTAAATCTGCAATAAGCATAATTCACAAATAAGAGAAGTCCCTGTTACATGGAAACAGAAATAGCAGCAATAAAAGGTTATTATAGTTAACTAAAACTAATAAAAAAATATTAACTATAATAAAATAAAATGTAAAAAACGTACACAACAAAAGTAATAAAACTTAAAAATTTAATTGGAAAATATAAAAATAAAAAATGATTTAAAGAAATTGTCTCTCAATGATACCAAAATAAAATGTGTATATAAATTTGTGTATATACCAGAATATTTTCCAAAAATCTTACATTGTTTTCATAATAAAAAATGTTCCCTTGTAAAATAATTAACTTTTTCTTTTTTTTCTTGCTTGAAATCCGAATTTTTGTTGTGATGCATCTCAGATCTGGGTGGTTTGGTTCACAGCTTTAATGAAGATCTCTATGATGATGAAAATCAATATGAAAAACAGGCCTAAAAAAAGGCTTGCTTGTTTTTCCATCACCTTCGATAAAACAATCTGCTAAATGCATGAATGTAAAATCAAAGACTAACTTAAAAAGAAACACACGTTGCATAAACTGCTAGGACTATTCTTACAAGTTAGTCATCACACTCTTTTCTTTAAGACTGTATTAAGTCACATAAAGGTTACATAAAAACATAGATTAGTCTAATTTGAAACCGAAAGGTCCTTTGACTAATCGCTAGTTGGTCATACTAGTACTAAAGTCACGTGTTTATGCAACTGGCCCCTAAATGAAACATCATATCTTGTGCTGTCAGTCACTTCAGAATAGTGTTATGAATCTGGTAAATCATAAGGTTTACCTGTGGAGAAGAGGAGAATTTCTCTCGGTCGGCGCTGCACTGCTTTTCACCATCTTTACACAGCAACACCTAAACACAGACACAAACAATGAGCTCTTATGATCCATAACTGTTATCTGAGATATTAGACAATATTGTAGATTTTCATGAGCCAAACAGATTATTTGTACAACATATTGTTTTTAATACCATAAAAGCAAACCATTTATGTATTTATTTAAAAGCAACATTGAGCCTATGTAAAGGTGCTATTTAAATTATTATTAAATTTTTATTGTCTTTTAAAATTGTTTTATTATATTGTTATTATATTTAGTGTCTAATTGACAGCACTATTACATTATTATAAAATATTATATTATATTATATTATATTATATTATATTATATTATATTATATTATATTATATTATATTATATTATATTATATTATATTATATTATATTATATTATATTATGGGAGGCCAAACAGGAAATAATTATATGTAAATCGTGAATATATAAATCTTAATATATAGCTATAAATCTGAATATACATTTACATTTATATATTCACGATTTGTAATTATTATTTATTATAATGTATATTATATGTAATTATTTCCTGTTTGGCCCCCCGTATTATATTATATTATTAATTATATTAATATAAGAACAAACCAAATACAAAGAAATCCTGAAAATTTTTAAAGATTTCAAAACTTTTCACTCAAACTGATACTGATAATACAATTATAAAATGAGAAAAATAGGATCATTTTTACTAGTATTATCAGACTTTTGGAGCCCACAGTATATCTATATATATATGTTATACATCTATATACTTCAGCGTTTGTGAAAGGAGTCTCCTGCTGACCCATTGACATTAAACAAAAGCTGAGCGAACACACACTGAATCCTGAGAGTGTATCGTAATAGAATGGAGCCTTTGAGCCGAAGCTCTGACATCATCTGAACTTGAGCAGTCATTCCAGGAAGAGCAGCGTTACATAATAAACACATCATCTGAACCACACAGATCCTGAGCACAACCACACAGCTTGTGTAAGATGCTTAATAAGATGTGCCTATCAGTTCATGTGGACTTGCATGAACTAATAATAAAGCTGAAAGAGTGATGACATCATCACGAGATCTGGTTCAATGGTGTATTTGTGTGCCGTTTCCATGACATCTCATTATGTTTTGATTGCGGAAGCTTTTGCTAAACAATGACAGCATGAGGAGGCTCCGAAAACAAGATTCCTCAACACCAGGACATTTTAGCCGATCAGTGCCTGCTTGAATATTTACTGTAGTTTTTTCTAAACTATATTAAAACAGATTTGTTGATTGTGCATTTTTTGTCTTAATATTAACCCTAATAATAAACAGTAATAATGAGCATAAATGTCATCCTAAAAAACAAAACAAAAAACATGTTGTTCTGAATATCAATAGTTTTTACTTACACATTATGTAATATTATACTGCCCTAAAAAACAGATTTGTTGTTTTTTTGACTTAATATTAACCCTAATAATAAACAGTTAAAATATATATATATATATATAAAAGCTTTATATGCATACACTCTTACATTCATTTATTGTTTCTCTAAAGCACTTGTTTGTTTATAAAGAATATCACATGCTTTACACTTCCTCATTAATAATGATAAAATGAGCATGAATTTCATCCTTGTTGTTCCAAATATAAACAGTTTTTTTTAACTTACACATTATGTAATATTATATTGCCCTTGTTTATGCAATTTTGTCTTAATATTAAATTCATCCTAATAATAAACATTCATTCATTTATTATATCTATAAAGCACTTATTTATAACAAATATTATGTGCTTTGTAAATAAAATGTATGCTAATTCCACCATTAATAATGATAAAACAAGAATGTATTTCACCCTTAAAAACATATTTTTTTCCCAGATATCAATAGTTATTATTTTTCCTACACCTAATATAGTATTATATCGCCCTAAATAGATTTTTGTAAAAGTTCTAAGCATTAAATTCATCCTTATTATAAACATTCATACATTCATTCATGTATTATATCTATAAAGCACTTCTTTATAAAGAATATTATGTGCTTTGTAAATAAAAACAAGTGCATATTTCATCATTAATAATGATAAAATGAGAATGTATTTCACCCTTTAAAAAACGTAATCGTTTTTACGGATATCAATAGTTATTATTTTTTAAATATTATACCATATATAATGTTATATTGCACTAAATAGATTTTTGTTTAACGCATGTTCACATTTTTGTCTTGATATTAAATTCATCCTAATAATAAACATTCGTACATTCATTAATTTATTATATCTATAAAGCACTTCTTTATAATGAATATTATGTGCTTTATAAATAAAATGTATGCTAATAATGATAAAATGATAATAATGATTGCATTGTTTTCCAGACATAAATGGTTATGATTTTTTCTTACGCATTATATAATATTATAATGCCAGAAATAGATTTTTGTAAAAGTTCTAAGCATTTTTGTTTAATCATCACATAAAAAGTATTTTTACTTTAGCCTTACATAAAGTATATAATATCATTCTGGTAATTATCATTTGATAAGTAAACTTGAATGCTTTTTTTTTTTTAGGCAAATTTCATTTGTGTACAACTTTCATTCAAATTGCATGACTTTTCTTTGACACATTTTTACAGATAAATCAAAACAGGAATGCAATTACCTTCAGATGTGAGTTGGGTTTATTCTCACAGCTGACGCCCACTATTTTAGGCAGCTGTGTGTTGGAGGTTGTGATGTTGTTGTTGTTGTTGTTATTAACATTCTCCGAGTTGGCTCTTATTTTCTTCAGCTCCATCCCTGGAGTCAGTCTGTCCTTCGCAGCCTCCATCCGGCTGGAGATGGTGATCTTGCGGATGGATCTGGACGCAGCGTTCGGGGAGGTTGTGTTTCTGTTCAGGTGGTCGTCTTCACGCGGATGCTTCGCCGGGATCGATCCGCAGCGTCTATCACGGCCGAGATAAAGAGACACCTGTTCGTTCAGGTGCCTCAGTTTGCAGTTGTCCGAGAACGTCCGATTTGGCAGGTAACCATCTGGAACCAAGTCCGAGCATTTCGGCACGGCTGGCGCAGAGAGTTTGGTCCCGATGGTGAAAGGCTGGATTTTCCTCACAATACTCTCCGACATGGTTAAGTTCAGTACGGAAAAATTTGGATGTCTAAATTAAAAAAATATATAAAATGTCCAAAGTCCAAGAAATCTAGTTGTCCACCTTCTTGTGCATGTTGAGAATGCACAGGACGCAGCCCAGGATGGCCTCCTTGGACTCCTGGGAACTGATCCGGTCCCAGATGTGGCGCAGCGCGGTGCCGAGGTGGCCAGCAGCCGCCGTGAGGCTTCTGCGGAGGAGCTGCGCGGCAGAGGCTGCTAATCTGCTACTGAAGAGACTGACAACCAGAGAGCGAAGCAAGAGGAAAACGGCTGGCATGCTGCCTGACTGCAAGAGAGAGAGAGAGAGAGAGGGAAGGAGGAGGAGGGGAAGCTTTCGTGAATGAGGGATGAAGTCACTGAACTTCTGTCAGAGCATGTGCAAAGCGCAGGCGGGAGGTTGTAAAGTCTGGCTGTCAAAACTTCCTCTCTGACTGAGAACAGAGGAGCCTGGCGATAAGACTAGGACAGCGGAGACGGCAGGAGACCCCTGGGTGACCCAGAATGCAATGCAAACAGAAGCGCTTACCTTCAAAACGTACTGTAAATATTTAAAAATAGCCGATCTGCATGCTTTCTGAGAAAAGCAAAAGAGCTCCACGTTCCAAAAATGAAGATGGAATGCCAATTCAATTGAATTAAAAAATTCTGTTTATGCCGTCTTGAACGTCTACACAGAAGATGAACGCTGGTGCTGTGCTCGCGTCGCTGCCTGCTCTCAAATGAAGCACTTCAGACTTTCTCCTCACGTCTTTGTTCTGGGCCCCCAACAGTTGTTTCAACAGGTTTCCTGCCCAATGAAAGTGCACAAGCTAATTTAAGCCGAGGAATGACATGTGTTCTGAACAAATGATGACCTTTCACCCCTTGACAGCAGTGATATAAGGGCATGTGTGGAGCTGACTATTCACATTTACAACAGCAGAGAAAACAACATGAGAACACAGACAAGAAGAAAGTTGTTTTAGAAAACTTGTTTGAAGTGCTTAACCATATTAAACTTTGGAATGTTTCATCCTGAACATCTTGCTATGGACCCAGAGCACCCTAGCAATCACATAGCAACATATTAAAAACCACTCTAAAGCAACTACATGCAAATGACCAAGAACCTCTACAAAAGCTCCAGCAAGTATTAACCTTCAGATCGCAAAGCAACAACTAAAATCATTAAAATCACCATAGTAACCAAATACCAGCAGTCTAACAACCACCCCATCAATTCCCTAGAAACCACCAAGAACACCTTAGGCATAGCAACAACCTAGCAACCACCTAGAACACCCTAGCAATGCCCTTAAATCATCCAGATCACTCAAGTAACCGCAGGGCAACAGCTAAGCAACCACATAGAATACCACAGCAATTCCCTAGAAACCACCCAGAACACCTTATGCATAGCAACAACCTAGCAACCACCTAGATTCTAGGCATTGCTAAGGTGTTCTAGGTCCTAGAGCACCCGAGCAATGCCTTAAAAAATCCAGATCACTCTAGCCTAACAACAGCCTAGCAAACACCTTGGACACCATAGTAATGCCCTCAATAATCCAGATCACGCTAGCAACCACATAGTAATAGCCTAGCAACCACCCAGAACACCATAGCAATGCCTTAAACAATCCAGATCACACTAGCAACCACATAGCAACACCCTAGCAACCACCTAGAACACCCTAGCAATGCCCTAAATTATGCAGATCACCCTAGTAACCGCAGGGCAAGCAACAGCCTAGAACACCCTAGCAATGCCCTTAAATCATCCAGATCACCCTAGCAACCACATAGCAAAAGCCAAGCATCTACTTAGAACACCATAGTAATGCCTTAAACAATCCAGATCACACAAGCAACCACATAGCAACACCCTAGCAACCACCTAGAACACCCTACCAATGCCCTAAATTATCCAGATCACCCTAGTAACTGCAGGGCAAGCAACAGCCTAGGACACCATAGCAATGCCTTAAACAATCCAGATCACACAAGCAACCACATAGCAACACCCTAGAACACCCTAGCAATGCCCTAAATAATCCAGATCATCCTAGTAACCGCAGGGGCAAGCAACAGCCTAGCAACCACCTAGAACACCCAAGCAATGCCCTAAATAATCCAGATCACCCTGGTAACCACATAGCAACAGCCAAGCAACCACCTAGAACACCCTAGCAATGCCCTTAAATAATCCAGATCACCCTAGCAACCGCAAAGCAATGCGCTAAAAATCACCCAGAGCACCCCAGATTACCTAATAGCGGCATCACCAAAACAAATGCATAGCAATCCACAAAAACACTGAGAACATCTCTGCATGGCAATGCTCTAGAAAACACCCAGAGCACCCTAGCTACTGTATAGTAACTGCCTAGCAACCACTTCGAACACATTACCAATGCCCAAAAAAAACACCCAAATAACTGCATAGCAATGCACAGAAATCTACTCAGAACTCTTCAGCATGGCAACACTCTAGCATCCACCCAGAACACCCTAGCAACCACATAGCAACATCCTATAACTAGTTTTTCAAAGGCAAATTTTTACAAAATGTAAAAATCTCGTTACCTCTGCCATTTGACCCAGCCGTCACACATGATGTCATTTTTTCAACGAGTAGTCGTAACAAAGGCAATAAATCTCTCACTCGCTCACAGTAAAAGGGAAGAGCCCATGATGAAGGGTTCTGAAATAAGAGAATGCAATATTAATGTCACAATGGAGAAGCACAAAATCATGATGGGCCCAATTTACAAGATCTCTGAGCAAAAATATTTTTTCTTTAATATCTCAGTTGTTCCTGTAAAGAGACAGAATGGAGAGGAAATATGAGACTTTTGTTAACACCTGCCAAAGGTTTCAGAAGAGATCTCAAGTCAAAAGTCACTTATATAATGTTACTTTAAACTCTCAATTACAGATGTATCGACCAATAATCGGTATCGGCCGATAGTTTAAAAACAGCTGATAAACCGGTCTGATCATGTCAATCAAAAGGGGGCTGAAAAATGTGTCAGACTGCAACTCATACTGTGTGTGAAGAAAATGTATCTAGGGCAAATTATCGAGACAATAATGCATCAACACAGTTAAAAAAATAGCGACTTTAAAGCAAGCTTTATTTGACCCTGTGAATCACCCGTAGTTTAGGACAGAGTTGCCAGATCCTCTGATTTTTTCCCTACACCAAACATTTGTAGCGCTCGCCGCTCTCCCATCCAATAATCGCAAAGAGCTTTGTGCTTCGTTACTTTTTGATAAGAATCAAAGTATGTTGAAAGATACAGTACAACTTACCGAAATCCGTATCATTAAGGATATCACTTTTGGCCTATAGTAATGTACCAAACGAGAGCGTTCCCTGTATAGTTTACAGCATTAGTGTCAGGTATTCTGAAATGGAGGACCCAGTTGCAGAGTGAACGAAACAATTTATTGACAGGACATTTTAGGTAGTGGAGGAGTGACAGTCCAAACAGAAGGGCCAAAGGGGAACAATGACAGGACAGATGAGGGTGACAGCTGGAACCAGCTCCTGAATACAGCAGGTCGAAGAACCGCTGAGGACTTGACCAGGCCCGGGAGATGGTAGTGGTGAAGACAGGGCAGGGCGCAATGAAGCCGAGATCAGGTACTAGCTTGCTCACAGACTCAGAACCAGTCTAGCTGCCAGGCAGAAGGAACCAGCAGGCAAGGAATCCCAGGGAGTAGACAGGAACGAACACGAGACAACACTCAAGACAATGGAAGAAAACAAAACACAAATAAAAACTGGCAAAACTAGAACACCAGGGGGGTATTCCAGAATGCAGGTTATGTGACATACCCGGGTATGTTTAAGAGTAAGTAAGTGGATAACCTCAACTTTCGGTTTCAAAAAACAGAGGTAACTTTCAGGGTATGTAAGTAGCCATAGCAACTCACTTTCTGAACATAACCTGCTCCGGAGCAGCTCATGATCCTGGGTTAGTTTGCTTAAGAGGTATTCAGATGCGTGTTATATAATTAATATAGTTATTAATATTACCAAATTTGTTTCAGTTATATAATATACAACATTATATCTTAATTCTAAAGAATTAGAATAAAAAAAAATTATAACAAGATAATGTTTATGTTAATTCAATTCAAATATATTTATTTTATTGTCATCACACATGGATCTGCATTCAATTAATTAGCATCAAACAAACAAGATAATCCTTACGCTCAGTGAATAAAGATTACTTATTAAACGAAGACATTGAAAGAGATATTGCATAACCACCAAATAGGTGGCTACATGTACAAAGTAGGTTATGTAAATCGGCATTAAACAAAAGAAGAAGAGGAAGTAGAATGGTGTGCTTTTTCTTAGCGTCTGTTTCCATGGTGAATCATCGATTCGTCACTCTGTTGAGAATGTCTTGTGTGTTAATCGGGAACATACTCGGAGTTGTCTGAACTTACTCCCGGACTCGTTTTTGGAACCAGCATACCTCGAGTAAGCAAGGTTTGGGTTAATCAACCAAGAGTTCAAGGTATACGTGACGGCAAGTTAACCTTGCTTTCTGGAATAAACCCCTGAAAACAATATGAGAAACTAAATATAACTGGAGCTGGAAAAGGGAAAAAATTAAAGTAGCTAACAAACAAGAGAAACCAAAAATAAAGCCTGGAGGAAACTAGAGCAAAATAAAGACTAGACTACAAATTCAGGAACAAAGGAAAAAATTTAAATAAATAAATTCAAAGCTAAAACTGACAGAGACACACAATGCGAGAAACATACGCACACACTGAATACAAACAACAAACCAACCAATACCAGATGGAAAGGAGCTCAATATAAAGGGATCAGCACATGAGGTTTAGGTGAGCACAATTAGTGGAACGAGGACTAGACAAGGACTAAATGAGGTTCATTCTCGTGTTACGCAGCACGTTTGAGCTTCAGCAAGAACCAATGAGGTTCATTCTCGTGTTACGCAACACGTTTGAGCTTCAGCAAGAACCAATGAGGTTCATTCTCGTGTTACGCAGCACGTTTGAGCTTCAGCAAGAACCAATGAGGTTCATTCTCGTGTTACGCAACACGTTTGAGCTTCAGCAAGAACCAATGAGGTTAATTCTCGTGTTACGCAACACGTTTGAGCTTCAGCAAGAACCAATGAGGTTAATTCTCGTGTTACGCAGCACGTTTGAGCTTCAGCAAGAACCAATGAGGTTCATTCTCGTGTTACGCAGCACGTTTGAGCTTCAGCAAGAACCAATGAGGTTCATTCTCGTGTGACGCCGCACGTTTGAGCTTCAGCAAGAACCAATGAGGTTCATTCTCGTGTTACGCAGCACGTTTGAGCTTCAGCAAGAACCAATGAGGTTCATTCTCGTGTTACGCAGCACGTTTGAGCTTCAGCAAGAACCAATGAGGTTCATTCTCGTGTTACGCAGCACGTTTGAGCTTCAGCAAGAACCAATGAGGTTCATTCTCGTGTTACGCAGCACGTTTGAGCTTCAGCAAGAACCAATGAGGTTCATTCTCGTGTTACGCAGCACGTTTGAGCTTCAGCAAGAACCAATGAGGTTCATTCTCGTGTTACGCAGCACGTTTGAGCTTCAGCAAGAACCAATGAGGTTAATTCTCACGTTACGCAGCACGTTTGAGCTTCAGCAAGAACCAATGAGGTTCATTCTCGTGTTACGCAGCACGTTTGAGCTTCAGCAAGAACCAATGATGTTCATTCTCGTGTTACGCAGCACGTTTGAGCTTCAGCAAGAACCAATGAGGTTCATTCTCGTGTTACGCAACACGTTTGAGCTTCAGCAAGAACCAATGAGGTTCATTCTCGTGTTACGCAGCACGTTTGAGCTTCAGCAAGAACCAATGAGGTTCATTCTCGTGTTACGCAGCACGTTTGAGCTTCAGCAAGAACCAATGAGGTTCATTCTCGTGTTACGCAGCACGTTTGAGCTTCAGCAAGAACCAATGAGGTTCATTCTCGTGTTACGCAGCACGTTTGAGCTTCAGCAAGAACCAATGAGGTTCATTCTCGTGTTACGCAGCACGTTTGAGCTTCAGCAAGAACCAGTAAGGTTCCTTCTTGTGTTACGCAACACGTTTGAGCTTCAGCAAGAACCAATGAGGTTCATTCTCGTGTTACGCAGCACGTTTGAGCTTCAGCAAGAACCAATGAGGTTCATTCTCGTGTTACGCAGCACGTTTGAGCTTTAGCAAGAACCAATGAGGTTCATTCTCGTGTTACGCAGCACGTTTGAGCTTCAGCAAGAACCAATGAGGTTCATTCTCGTGTTACGCAGCACGTTTGAGCTTCAGCAAGAACCAGTAAGGTTCATTCTTGTGTTATGCAACACGTTTGAGCTTCAGCAAGAACCAATGAGGTTCATTCTTGTGTTACGCAGCACGTTTGAGCTTCAGCAAGAACCAGTGAGGTTCATTCTCGTGTGACGCAGCACGATTGAGCTTCAGCAAGAACCGATGAGGTTCATTCTTGTGTTACGCAACACGTTTGAGCTTCAGCAAGAACCAGTGAGGTTCATTCTCATGTTACGCAGCACGTTTGAGCTTCAGCAAGAACCAGTGAGGTTCATTCTCGTGTTACGCAACACGTTTAAGCTTCAGCAAGAACCGATGAGGTTCATTCTTGTGTTACGCAACACGTTTGAGCTTCAGCAAGAACCAATGAGGTTCATTCCCGTGTTACGCAGCACATTTGAGCTTCAGCAAGAACCAATGAGGTTCATTCTCGTGTTACGCAGCACGTTTGAGCTTTAGCAAGAACCAATGAGGTTCATTCTCGTGTTACGCAGCACGTTTGAGCTTCAGCAAGAACCAATGAGGTTCATTCTCGTGTTACGCAGCACGTTTGAGCTTCAGCAAGAACCAGTAAGGTTCATTCTTGTGTTACGCAACACGTTTGAGCTTCAGCAAGAACCAATGAGGTTCATTCTCGTGTTACGCAGGACGTTTGAGCTTCAGCAAGAACCAATGAGGGTTATTCTTGTGTTACGCAGCACGTTTGAGCTTCAGCAAGAACCAATGAGGTTCATTCTCGTGTTACGCAGCACGTTTGAGCTTCAGCAAGAACCAGTAAGGTTCATTCTTGTGTTACGCAACACGTTTGAGCTTCAGCAAGAACCAATGAGGTTCATTCTCGTGTTACGCAGGACGTTTGAGCTTCAGCAAGAACCAATGAGGTTCATTCTTGTGTTACGCAGCACGTTTGAGCTTCAGCAAGAACCAGTGAGGTTCATTCTCGTGTTACGCAACACGTTTGAGCTTCAGCAAGAACCAATGAGGTTCATTCTCGTGTTACGCAACACGTTTGAGCTTCTGCAAGAACCGATGAGGTTCATTCTCGTGTTACGCAACACGTTTGAGCTTCTGCAAGAACCGATGAGGTTCATTCTCGTGTTACGCAACACGTTTGAGCTTCAGCAAGAACCGATGAGGTTCATTCTCGTGTTACGCAGCACGTTTGAGCTTCAGCAAGAACCAGTGAGGTTCATTCTCGTGTTACGCAGCACGTTTGAGCTTCTGCAAGAACCAATGAGGTTCATTGTCATGTTACACAACACGTTTGAGCTTCAGCAAGAACCAATGAGGTTCATTCTCGTGTTACGCAGCACGTTTGAGCTTCAGCAAGAACCAATGAGGTTCATTCTCGTGTAACGCAACATGTTTGAGCTTCTGCAAGAACCAATGAGGTTCATTGTCATGTTACACAACACGATTGAGCTTCAGCAAGAACCAATGAGGTTCATTCTCGTGTTACGCAGCACGTTTGAGCTTTAGCAAGAACCAATGAGGTTCATTCTCGTGTTACGCAGCACGTTTGAGCTTCAGCAAGAACCAATGAGGTTCATTCTCGTGTTACGCAGCACGTTTGAGGTTCAGCAAGAACCAGTAAGGTTCATTCTTGTGTTATGCAACACGTTTGAGCTTCAGCAAGAACCAATGAGGTTCATTCTTGTGTTACGCAGCAGGTTTGAGCTTCAGCAAGAACCAGTGAGGTTCATTCTCGTGTGACGCAGCACGATTGAGCTTCAGCAAGAACCGATGAGGTTCATTCTTGTGTTACGCAACACGTTTGAGCTTCAGCAAGAACCAGTGAGGTTCATTCTCATGTTACGCAGCACGTTTGAGCTTCAGCAAGAACCAGTGAGGTTCATTCTCGTGTTACGCAACACGTTTAAGCTTCAGCAAGAACCGATGAGGTTCATTCTTGTGTTACGCAACACGTTTGAGCTTCAGCAAGAACCAATGAGGTTCATTCCCGTGTTACGCAGCACATTTGAGCTTCAGCAAGAACCAATGAGGTTCATTCTCGTGTTACGCAGCACGTTTGAGCTTCAGCAAGAACCAATGAGGTTCATTCTCGTGTTACGCAGCACGTTTGAGCTTCAGCAAGAACCAGTAAGGTTCATTCTTGTGTTATGCAACACGTTTGAGCTTCAGCAAGAACCAATGAGGTTCATTCTTGTGTTACGCAGCAGGTTTGAGCTTCAGCAAGAACCAGTGAGGTTCATTCTCGTGTGACGCAGCACGATTGAGCTTCAGCAAGAACCGATGAGGTTCATTCTTGTGTTACGCAACACGTTTGAGCTTCAGCAAGAACCAGTGAGGTTCATTCTCATGTTACGCAGCACGTTTGAGCTTCAGCAAGAACCAGTGAGGTTCATTCTCGTGTTACGCAACACGTTTAAGCTTCAGCAAGAACCGATGAGGTTCATTCTTGTGTTACGCAACACGTTTGAGCTTCAGCAAGAACCAATGAGGTTCATTCCCGTGTTACGCAGCACATTTGAGCTTCAGCAAGAACCAATGAGGTTCATTCTCGTGTTACGCAGCACGTTTGAGCTTTAGCAAGAACCAATGAGGTTCATTCTCGTGTTACGCAGCACGTTTGAGCTTCAGCAAGAACCAATGAGGTTCATTCTCGTGTTACGCAGCACGTTTGAGCTTCAGCAAGAAGCAGTAAGGTTCATTCTTGTGTTACGCAACACGTTTGAGCTTCAGCAAGAACCAATGAGGTTCATTCTCGTGTTACGCAGGACGTTTGAGCTTCAGCAAGAACCAATGAGGGTTATTCTTGTGTTACGCAGCACGTTTGAGCTTCAGCAAGAACCAATGAGGTTCATTCTCGTGTTACGCAGCACGTTTGAGCTTCAGCAAGAACCAGTAAGGTTCATTCTTGTGTTACGCAACACGTTTGAGCTTCAGCAAGAACCAATGAGGTTCATTCTCGTGTTACGCAGGACGTTTGAGCTTCAGCAAGAACCAATGAGGTTCATTCTTGTGTTACGCAGCACGTTTGAGCTTCAGCAAGAACCAGTGAGGTTCATTCTCGTGTTACGCAACACGTTTGAGCTTCAGCAAGAACCAATGAGGTTCATTCTCGTGTTACGCAACACGTTTGAGCTTCTGCAAGAACCGATGAGGTTCATTCTCGTGTTACGCAACACGTTTGAGCTTCTGCAAGAACCGATGAGGTTCATTCTCGTGTTACGCAACACGTTTGAGCTTCAGCAAGAACCGATGAGGTTCATTCTCGTGTTACGCAGCACGTTTGAGCTTCAGCAAGAACCAGTGAGGTTCATTCTCGTGTTACGCAGCACGTTTGAGCTTCTGCAAGAACCAATGAGGTTCATTGTCATGTTACACAACACGTTTGAGCTTCAGCAAGAACCAATGAGGTTCATTCTCGTGTTACGCAGCACGTTTGAGCTTCAGCAAGAACCAATGAGGTTCATTCTCGTGTAACGCAACATGTTTGAGCTTCTGCAAGAACCAATGAGGTTCATTGTCATGTTACACAACACGATTGAGCTTCAGCAAGAACCAATGAGGTTCATTCTCGTGTTACGCAGCACGTTTGAGCTTCAGCAAGAACCAATGAGGTTCATTCTCGTGTTACGCAACACGTTTGAGCTTCAGCAAGAACCAATGAGGTTCATTCTTGTGTTACGCAGCACGTTTGAGCTTCAGCAAGAACCAGTAAGGTTCATTCTCGTGTTACGCAGCACGTTTGAGCTTCAGAAAGAACCAATGAGGTTCATTCTCGTGTTACGCAGCACGTTTGAGCTTCAGCAAGAACCAATGAGGTTCATTCTCGTGTTACGCAGCACGTTTGAGCTTCAGAAAGAACCAATGAGGTTCATTCTCGTGTTACGCAGCACGTTTGAGCTTCAGCAAGAACTAATGAGGTTCATTCTCGCGTTACGCGGCACGTTTGAGCTTCAGCAAGAACCAATGAGGTTCATTCTCGTGTTACGCGGCACGTTTGAGCTTCAGCAAGAACCAATGAGGTTCATTCTCGTGTTACGCAGCACGTTTCTCGTGTTACGCAGCACGTTTGAGCTTCAGCAAGAACCAATGAGGTTCATTCTCGTGTTACGCAGCACGTTTGAGCTTCAGCAAGAACCAATGGGGTTCATTCTTGTGTTACGCAACACGTTTGAGTTCCAGCAAGAACCAATGAGGTTCATTCTCGTGTTACGCAGCACGTTTGAGCTTCAGCAAGAACCAATGAGGTTCATTCTAGTGTTAATGTGAATAAAAGCCTAAAATAAATCTGTTTTATCATATAAAGTCTCTTCAGAAAATTTTGATTAAACCGCTCAATTCATATGGATTAGTTTTAGGATCTCTTTATGAACTTTTTGAAGTGTCAAAGTGTTTAGGATTTCATCAAAAAGATCTTCATTTGTGCTCCGATGATGAACGAACCTCTTACGTGTTTGGAATGACATGAGGGTGAATAATTAATGACAGAATTTTTGGGTGAACTATGCCTTTAATGTGTGTCAACAATTTCATTTACGTTTCTCTTAGCATTTTCTGAGACATTTCAGCTGAGACAAAGCTGATGCTTCTTTGAATGGGGAACTCCAGAGCTCTCTTTTCTCTTGAGCTTGGGACAATCACATTTGCATCCAGGTTATTTCACACCTCATTAAATACTTAAAAAGTAAAAAATAGTTAGCATTTCACCCATATGTCAGGATTAGGCGTCTCATTTAGCCGATCCATCAGTTGGCAGCAAGCCATATGTTTGCGTCTGTCCTGGTTATGACATGGTTAATGACTGTTGTAAAAGGCTCTGGTTTCACTATGAAGTCATCCACAGAGAGCCTTTAATGTGTTGCAGCTTGAACATCAGAAATAAATTCTATACATGAGGACGGGCCGTGAGGGAAATGGGTGGAGCTTTGAAAACACTGGATCTTTATTTCACATGATGCCGCACCTCAAAAGCCTCCGCTGTCCTAATATTACAGTTCTTAGGAAAGACATATTTGCAACACACCAAAACATATTTATCTGCATACGCATATACCAATACGTTTTAAAGTTATTGGTTCAAGGAACTGTGGAATGAGGACATTGAAATTCAACTTAAGGTGTTGGCCATATATTTCCTCAAATGTTTTAATACAGTTTCAATTTATATAAAAGGCTAAATAATTAGCAGAAGAGAGTCTGTAGAAGTTGGGATTTATTAGCATAGACCGACACATTGAAAGATGGACCTGAGCCATACAGACAAAAATATCACAGAGACTAGTAACCTAGCAACAGCCAAGCAACCACCCAAAACACCCTAGCAACACCCTGGCAACCACTCTTAACATCATAGCAATGCAATAAAAAATCATTTCTGATGTTTTCCAAGAAAGTACAGTTTACAAGAAATATTCTTCAAAAAAATCCTACAGAAAACTTTTTCAGTGCACTCAGAACACCTTAGAAACTGCATAGCAACACCCTAGCAACCACTTACAGCACTCCAGCATTGCCGCTGTGAGTTTTGCAATTTAAGTGTTTTTAGAAAATGTCAAATCTAGTTAGGCTTAATTTACTCTGTAACAGTTGCATAAACGTATCCACTATGTTAAGATTGTTTCTTAAGAAGTTTGACCAACTAGCATTTAGACAAGTCTTACTTTTCCAAATCAAATTAGAAAGATCTGCATTCTTAAGTAACTGAATTTAATAAGTTATGAACTTTCTTGAAGAAGAAAAAATAGATGACTAACTTGTAAGACAAGTCTAAGGAGTTTACGCAACTGGCCACAGTTCTAAGTAGTCTTAAAAGGAAAATATTTGTATAAAGAAACAGTGAGGCAATGCACCAAAACCCTGGACCGTAAGAGTGTCGTCTCTAGCATATGAAATAAGCGAGATGTGCGGATGGTTCTCATTTGAATAAATATCTTGCTCATCTCTTAACACGATCCATGGCGGGGAGCTGACGCTGGGCTAGATGATATCATGCCCTCCCAAGTTGATGATAAAAGACATGCAGCTCAAACACCAGGCCTGGCTGGCAGAAGGTGGGCTTACATGAGCTTTACTGCAGTCAATAAACGCAACAATCTCCTCTAAGATGAGCGATGATGTCATGCCGTGACTGCTCTCATCAAAATGTGTGGTTGGATGTTCTTTACTCTGCTCTTTGATTGCTCTCCCTCATCATCAGGCTTTGGTTTGGGGGTACGAGGCTTTATGATTACAGTAAATTAACTTTGTGCTCGCTTATTTGCTCGTATTTCTCAATTGCATTTACCCCAAAAAACCCCCATTACAATAATGACAAAAGATATCATTACTGTAATGTGTTTTTATGCATCATGAGTATTTATGTAACATATGCTGACTTAAAAAACAGCAAATTTTACTGTATTACAACAGTGAGAATAATTTACTCAAACAATAATAAAATATTAGAATATCTATCTATCTATATATCTCTCTCTCTCTCTATCTATCTATATATCTCTCTCTCTCTCTCTCTCTCTCTCTCTATCTATCTATCTATATCTCTCTCTCTCTCTCTCTCTCTCTCTATCTCTCTATCTATCTATCTATCTATCTATCTATATATCTCTCTATCTATCTATCTATCTATCTATCTATCTATCTATCTATCTATCTATCTATCTATATACACTCACCTAAAGGATTATTAGGAACACCTGTTCAATGTCTCATTAATGCAATTATCTAATCAACCAATCACATGGCAGTTGCTTCAATGCATTTAGGGGTGTGGTCCTGGTCAAGACAATCTCCTGAACTCCAAACTGAATGTCAGAATGGGAAAGAAAGGTGATTTAAGCAATTTTGAGCGTGGCATGGTTGTTGGTGCCAGACGGGCCGGTCTGAGTATTTCACAATCTGCTCAGTTACTGGGATTTTCACGCACAACCATTTCTAGAGTTTACAAAGAATGGTGTGAAAAGGGAAAAACATCCAGTATGTGGCAGTCCTGTGGGCGAAAATGCCTTGTTGATGCTAGAGGTCAGAGGAGAATGGGCCGACTGATTCAAGCTGATAGAAGAGCAACTTTGACTGAAATAACCACTCGTTACAACCGAGGTATGCAGCAAAGCATTTGTGAAGCCACAACACGCACAACCTTGAGGCGGATGGGCTACAACAGCAGAAGACCCCACCGGGTACCACTCATCTCCACTACAAATAGGAAAAAGAGGCTACAATTTGCACGAGCTCACCAAAATTGGACAGTTGAAGACTGGAAAAATGTTGCCTGGTCTGATGAGTCTCGATTTCTGTTGAGACATTCAGATGGTAGAGTCAGAATTTGGCGTAAACAGAATGAGAACATGGATCCATCATGCCTTGTTACCACTGTGCAGGCTGGTGGTGGTGGTGTAATGGTTTTCTTGGCACACTTTAGGCCCCTTAGTGCCTGAGCATTGTTTCTGACCATGTCCATCCCTTTATGACCACCATGTACCCATCCTCTGATGGCTACTTCCAGCAGGATAATGCACCATGTCACAAAGCTCGAATCATTTCAAATTGGTTTCTTGAACATGACAATGAGTTCACTGTACTAAAATGGCCCCCACAGTCACCAGATCTCAACCCAATAGAGCATCTTTGGGATGTGGTGGAACGGGAGCTTCGTGCCCTGGATGTGCATCCCACAAATCTCCATCAACTGCAAGATGCTATCCTATCAATATGGGCCAACATTTCTAAAGAATGCTTTCAGCACCTTGTTGAATCAATGCCACGTAGAATTAAGGCAGTTCTGAAGGCAAAAGGGGGTCAAACACAGTATTAGTATGGTGTTCCTAATAATCCTTTAGGTGAGTGTATATCTCTCTATCTATCTATCTATCTATCTATCTATCTATCTCTCTATCTATCTATCTATCTATCTATCTATCTACCACACCATATCTCCATCGAAGGTCATATTCATGGCAAGCTCAAGAGTAATAAAATGTAAAATAATCATAACAATAATACTTCAATGAATTGTAATAATTTAACAACATTATCTTTACAACAAACAAAACTAAATAAATAAATAAATATCAATAACAGTTCTTTCAAATTGATAAAAAAAAAATATATATATTATCCCAGGAGAAACTTAAAAAAAAAAGTCCACTAATGTAACTTCTGAATAAAAATGTTGCCTAATTTAATTTGAATCAGTACATTCCGATAAAATATGCTTTACAATCAAACAGTAATTTTTTCCACTTTTTGGAAATATTATTGTTTTTAATATTATTAACTATTAATTACCTCATGGTCATGCATTCACAAACTACGGAACAAAAACTTTCAGAGCGGAAACTAGTTTTAGTAGGCACAGTAAAGCTGCAATAGTGGGTTGATGTTAGTATTTGTTAGTATAAATCAACGGAATGTCTTTTATTTACACAAACGAGCACAAACCACATGTGCCATGCATGATAAATACGTCTAGCCACATCCGTGCCACACACGCAGCGTATATCAAGGGCCTCATTAGAGGAAATTGCTCTGTTTGGAGACAATGAGCCCATTTACCTGACAGAACGCTAGTATCACATCAGTATGATCTCTTTACTCGGATGCTCTAAATAAATAGAGAAGCTCGAGACATTCAGACGATACGACCGCAGAGAAAGAAAAACCTTTTGATGTATTTGATCACTGGAAAAGCACGCGGGGCAACTGCTGCTGATTTATACTGAATGACTTCAAAGATTCCCCACATGATAGAAAAATCACAAACTACATATTTACATTTTCTGAAGGAAACTTGCTGTTTGCACGAGCTTAGAAAAATAACAACACGCTTATCCTCAACAGAGCTGCATGATTTAAGGCCTCATTCATGTCTTTACAAGTTATGAGCCAAAGTTTAATGCTTAATTTTGGGGGTTTGTTCAAATCTCTAACCTTGTGAGCAACAATAATGACATCTATTTTTCATCTCAAGTGTTTCTCCTACTATAGAGATTCGGTAAGAAAATAGAGACTTTTGCTAGTGATTTTCAGATTTTCTTCCTGAGTAAAAGACCACACGTGTTACAGAAGAAATCTGAACATGTCTCAAACTGTGCTCTGCGATCAAAAGTCAGACATCCCAATATGAATTTAATGCACTTGAAAATAAATCTACTTTTTTAAAAATAAAATAGAGATCTGAAAAATGCCTCAAACTGTTCAAGATAAGCATTTTGCAAGCAATTAACTTTTGTTAGCGCAAATAACGCTAAGCAAAATAAATGAATAAATAAATAAAAAATATTTAACCCCCAAACATAATCGCAAAAATAATTATATTTTATGCTGCCACCATCATAATATGCTGCCACCATCTAATACTTGCCAGGGCTTTAAAAAAATAATAATAATAATAATAATAATACAAATAAATTAATATTTAACCATCATAATATGCTGCCACCATCATTTATGCTGCCACCATCTAATACTTGCCAGGGCTTTAAAAAAATAAATAATAATAATAATAATAATAATAATAAAAATAAATTAATATTTAACCAGCAAACATAAATCGCAAAAATATTTCTATTCTTCTTTATGTTCTTTAAGTTGCCACCACCATGATGATGTTGATACTTGTCAGGGCTTTAAAAAAAAAAAGAAGAAATAAATAAAAAAGACCTAACACGTGTAGAGTTTCAGAAGAAATCTGAACATGTCTCAAACTGTGTTCAAGATAGTCTGCAATCAAAAGTCAGACATCTCAATATTAATTTCATGAAAAATAAATGCACATTTATTTTGAATAAAATAGAGATCTGAAAAATATCTCAAACTGTTCAAGATAATCAATTTGCAAGCAATTAACAACAATTTATTAGCATAAATTAACATACAACTCTGTCACTGTTTCCCATGGTGTACCTCAAGGCTCGGTTCTTGGTCCGCTTCTATTTCTAATCTATATGCGTCCTCTCGATCAGATCATCCAGCGCCATGGTCTTAACTTCCACAGTACTGCAGATGACACACAAACCTATCCTACCTTATTTTTCCTCCTCATTCCATCACTTCCTGTCTACAAGATCTCACAGTATAGATGGCTCAAAACCTCTTAAAGCTGACAAAACTGAAATCCTGTTAGTAGGCCCTAAATCCCTTGCCTTTTCCCAACATGACTTCTCCATTCATATTTATGGAGTTATGGTTCAGCATCACTCACTATACAGAATCTTAGGGTTCTATTTGATTCCAAATTATGTTTTGAACCCCATATCAGCCAGCTTGTTAAATCCTGTTTTTGACTCACTTGGGGCTTTTTTCCCTAAGATGTTAAGGGAAACACAAGAGTTGAAACACAACCGAAACTTCAGTGAAGTCTTGTGAGCTTTGAAAGAGCAAACTCTGAGCAATAACACTCAAACAGAAGGGCTGAATATACTATTCAGTGCAAAGTGTCACATGTATTTGTCTTGCTGAAATACAGTACAATTACTATACAAAGCGAAAATGTGTGTGTGTACTAAAGGAAATAAATGTGTTTGGTTTTGGCTGTTCCCCTACACTAATACAGCAACATTAACAACAGCTAAGGTCAGGTTCACCCACTCATTTCATTGTTAAACATGAAGGAACTGACAGCGCGGTCTAAAAAAATGACAGCAAGTGCTGACACAACATCACAGAAAAAGCAGCTTGTTTGACATGTCAAGCTGTGAATGACTTAAGGAGAAGTTTGTGAAAACAAAGGCGAGAGTAAACCAAGGCCAAACCGCTGGCAAAGTAATGGTGAAGTCATAAATTTGCGGTGCGAGTATCTTGTTTGTCTTGAATTCCAAAGCCGTGAGCTAAACCTCTGGTGCTTCTGTCGTGACAGCCGCCGGGACGCCCAGACGCTTGACCTTCACTGGAATCTCTGCATTGCTTTATTCTGTCCCCGCAAAAGTAAATAATGCACATTCATTTGTACGCCCCAAGCATGCATATTTAAAGGCGAAACACAACACGATAAACTGTTCAGTGCTCTGTCTCCGCTTTTAAGGAACATTAACCGTCAGAACTGGCCCTCTGGCACCCAACAGCTATGACTTCATCCCTTTATCATTGATTTAATATGCTCAGAAATGTGCCAGAGATATGTAGTGAGTTACATACACGCACAATCTGAGAGGAGTGCATGCCTGATGGCTGACGTCTTCATACACCTGGAGCCGCGTGACCTGGGTCATGTTTCACTGACCCCCTAGAACAGCTCGTCTTATCAATGCAGCGAAACGCCAGCCAAAAGAGACCATGATCACCTCATTCATCACAAAAACAACAGACTTATTAGTCAAGAGCTCAGTGACAGCTGCAGTGCCACTGAACTGGACAGGAAAACATGCAGGAGAAGTGTGTTATTTACGCACCACCACCATTTATTTGATTTAATTTATATTTAATTTATAGACCTTATAGCCCCACCCTTTTTCAGCGCCGTCTTCCGGTATGTATTTCCACAGCATGAAGATAAGATCTTATGGATTTATGATGTGCTCGTTTTAAAATGTACTGACATCCTCCTCAAACATTACAATGCTCATGATAACTTTCCTTAACTCTACAATAAGTGAATCCACTTTACCAGCTGATTGCTCTTCGACAGCAACGCCATAGAAACACACAGAGCAACCGCAATTTTCTACACACAAATTTCTAAAGTTTTTCACTTGTTTCTCTGGCCCATAAGGTCTATATAGCACCTTTATATAGACTCAAGGTTGCTTTAAAACAAACAAATAAATAAATATTTAATTAACCACCAAACATAATAACAAAAATAACTGTTTTGTTACATTTCCATCATGATGTAGATGCTGGGACTACATCATGATGGAGTTTCTAGAGTTTACAAAGAATGGTGTGAAAAGGGGAAAACATCCAGTATGCGGCAGTCCTGTGGGCGAAAATGCCTTGTTGACGCTAGAGGTCAGAGGAGAATGGGCCGACTGATTCAAGCTGATAGAAGAGCAACTTTGACTGAAATAACCACTCGTTACAACCGAGGTATGCAGCAAAGCATTTGTGAAGCCACAACACGCACAACCTTGAGGCGGATGGGCTACAACAGCAGAAGACCCCACCGGGTACCACTCATCTCCACTACAAATAGGAAAAAGAGGCTACAATTTGCACGAGCTCACCAAAATTGGACAGTTGAAAACTGGAAAAATGTTGCCTGGTCTGATGAGTCTCGATTTCTGTTGAGACATTCAGATGGTAGAGTCAGAATTTGGCGTAAACAGAATGAGAACATGGATCCATCATGCCTTGTTACCACTGTGCAGGCTGGTGGTGGTGGTGTAATGGTGTGGGGGATGTTTTCTTGGCACACTTTAGGCCCCTTAGTGCCAATTGGGCATCGTTTAAATGCCACACCCTACCTGAGCATTGTTTCTGACCATGTCCATCTCTTTATGACCACCATGTACCCATCCTCTGATGGCTACTTCCAGCAGGATAATGCACCATGTCACAAAGCTCGAATCATTTCAAATTGGTTTCTTGAACATGACAATGAGTTCACTGTACTAAAATGGCCCCCACAGTCACCATATCTCAACCCAATAGAGCATCTTTGGGATGTGGTGGAACGGGAGCTTCGTGCCCTGGATGTGCATCCCACAAATCTCCATCAACTGCAAGATGCTATCCTATCAATATGGGCCAACATTTCTAAAGAATGCTTTCAGCACCTTGTTGAATCAATGCCACGTAGAATTAAGGCAGTTCTGAAGGCGAAAGGGGGTCAAACACAGTATTAGTATGGTGTTCCTAATAATCCTTTAGGTGAGTGTATATATATAAAATATTTAACAACAAAGTATAATTGCAAAAATAATTATATTTTTTACGTTGCCATGATGGTGATGTTGATACTGCCAGAGCAAAAAAAAAATAAAAAATAAATAAAAAAATAAATAAATAAATAAAATAAAATAAAATAAAATAACTACCAAACATAATTGCAAAATATAATTCTATTTTTACGTTGCCACCATGATGGTGATACTTGCCAGGGCAATGCAAAGAAATGAAATGAAATAATGAAATGAAATAAATAAAATGAAATTATTAAAAATAAATTATCATTTAACCACTAAACAATTGCAAACATAGTTTAATTTTTTTTTACGTTTACAGTGATACTGGTACTTGCAGGGCATTGCTATACAGTTTCTAAAATGTTCTGAGAGTTTGTAGCATGTTGCTAGGGTGATTGCTTACTGGCTTACCAAAAGAATGATTGTTGTCAGTCATGTTTCCCAAACGCTCCTCCCTCTCCTTCTGGTCAGAAAAGGTAGTATCGCCCCAAACACAGTCCATGACTCTGCTATGAGCTCAAACAAATGAGATCAGCCTGTATGTTGAAGCCAAGCGGAAGCATGAAGCCCTGAGCTGGACGAACATCAAAGGTTGTGTGGAGGTCCACTGTAAATACACCAACTCTATATCTGGCTTACTCGGGATCTCTATACGTAACCCTACTAGTCATTTTATATATACGTAACCCACTTGTCATTGTGACTCGCAGTAACACTGCTGCTGATTACTGGACATTTTCACAAGATCTGGGCAACCTTGGAGGTTTAGCTGCTTTGACTTGTTATGCATCACTGAGAGGGAAAAAACAGACAAAGATATAGAAGATGTGAGCAATGATTTAGGACATCAGTATGACTTGAAACGGCTACTTGCACAGATTTCTGTCCTCTTCTTCCTTTTGAAATCCTTCCAGAAGAACTGCACCATGTTTAAGAACATTTAAGGCCAATGTACTCAAGTATGTGATTGCAAACAATTCTAGACACGCAAACTTGATTTACTGGCCGGTGCATCATAAAGCAACTTGCATGCATTGGACATTAAAGCAAACTGTCTTCCAGTTTTCTCTTCATGTCATCATGGACCAACTGTTTTAAAGAAAATATTGCTGAGAAAGATAGTTACTTAAATTGCGTATACTTAAAGGGTTTGCGTTCAAGTATTTTTCTGTATTAATAATTACTAAAAAAGGTCCTCAAAAGGCCAGCTTGTATATTTGTACAAATAAATGCTGTCCAAATAAATGTTTTTTTTTTTTTTGTTTATCACAAAAGTAAATAATAGACTTATTAGTGGCACTCTAGAATAATAATACTAGTAATAATAATAATAATGGTATAATATTATTATAGATAATATTATTGTAGATGGATCTACAGTTTATTTACCAAATGCACAACAATAAAGCATGCAGTAGTAATTCCTTTTGCAAAAAAAAAAAAAAAAAATGTTTCAAAAGTACCGGCCTTGCTGATAACCATCTTAAACGACTGAAATGAAACATCTGTGAGTCTCAGAATTGCCAAATGACGAAATGCTCTACTTTTGATTTGTGGTCAGATGCGTAGACATTTCTCAAGATCGTTCTCTCAGATCCAAATTTAAAACAAGAACAATGTGTCCATTTACAATCAGCGGCACCAGAGGGGAAGAAACCAGACAGCAGGGCTGAAATAATGCAGCGCTCAAGCCTGTGCAAGTACAGTCAATAGATCTCTGTATCGCAAGAACAGTGCTTTTGTGTTACTTACTAAATATCACAACTATATTCGTCTCAATCGGAAGTCAGTCGGAGACATTCGGACCCATAAGCCCACCATGACATCATTGAGGATAGGTGTGCCATTGCTATTCTAAGCTCTCAGACTTGGCAAATGGAAATGAGTGAAAAGATCCTACAGCCACGTTCACACAGAAGCAGAATACGGTTATCAGTCCTGTATTTGAGTCTTACGTTCACACACAGTTCAGTTAGTTGAGTTTTTCACTTCAGATTATTGCTGAAGTGAAAAAAGTTTTTAAAAGTCAACTTGAAAAGAGTATTACAATTTTACATTTATTGTTCTAAAAAAATGCACATTTTCAATTTTGACATGAAATATATATTTCCCAAAACACGTTTTACTCTAAAACTGTGAGAAAATCAAAGCCATTGTTCCAAATTTGAGATTTGATTCCAGAAATGAGCTTTCAGTCAGATTTCATTTGGGCGCAGTACCAAATGTTTCCACTAGATGAAACTCGTCGCCCATTAATTTCCATTGCTCTCATTTTTGACTGCGAGGAGTACAAGTGTGACTATTTTTTTCAGGGCCATTTAACCTTTTCAAATCATGTCCATGTTTTTTGTGTGTGTGTTTACACAGCAAGTGCCAAAACCTTTACCAAGTTTTGTATCATTCCGATGAAGTAAAAATTGTTAAAAAATGACCAAACAGCACCAGAGGGTTAATACCAACCAAATCATTTCAGCAGTGGCGTGTAACACAGTCACTCCTATCACTCCTCCTTTGACAGGTTGAATTTTATATATAATATATACATTTTTAATTGTAGTCTTTTAAAAAAGGCATTTGAAATAATATCGATACTGAAATATCTGAAACAATACTCATTTTCCTCAGAATAGACACACAAACCCGCCTCCACTCACTCACTCGTTCTTTTTCGCTGCTTATTGCGCTTAAACAGTCAAATACACACAAAATAATGTCAAAATGCCGGTCTTGGCAAGTATTCTTGTAAACACAGTCAGTTCTGTTTTAATTGAACGTAAACAGTTGAGAAAGAAAATGCATGTGTAACAGTGTAATGGATCCATGCGTCAGATCTTAAAGGGACAGCAGCCTAATAAACCTGCTGCCAAATTATGAGATAATATAAAAAAAAATATCTATATGGCAGTTTTTCCCCATGGGCCAGTGAAAATGCTGAGTGGCTAATAACTTTGAAAACCACTAGCCACATGTGACTGGTGAGCAAAAAAGGTAATGTCAAGCCCTGGACAGAGACAAGAGCTGTGTGTCATCTGAAGGTTTTAGATCCAGTCGCTGGAGAGGCTCATGTTTTGCTACTCACGACTGAAACGCTCCGCTCTCCACCCGGATATAAAAGCTGCTGTCGGTTAATGAAGATTTGACAGATGAACTCGGGACTTGATTGGACTCTTGTCGTGTCAAAAGTGATAAGACGTTTCCGTTTTATGGACGTTGCCATCATTACTTTGCTCACTGATGCTATGGTTAATAGTAAGAGAATATGGGCTTGACTCTCGTTGCATGTTCATACAGACAGTATTCGAGACGCTACTGTTAGTTGCTGTGTGAACGTGTCATTTCGAGACTCACACCTGTAAGTAAATGCGGTTGTAAATCCCGAAAACTGACAGTGTGAATGTAGCCTTATGAAGGGTTGTTTTAGTATCATTGAGATACTACTATAGATTTTATGGTAACACTTTAGTATGGGGAACACATATTCACTATTACCTGCGACTTTTGCCTCAGTAAACTCCTAATTACTGCTTATTAATAGTTAGTAAGGTAGTTGTTAAGTTTAGGTATTGGGTAGGATTATGGGATGTAGAATATGATCATGCAGAATAAGGCATTAATATGTGCTTTATAAGTAAAAATAAACAGCAAATATCCTAGTAATAAGCATGCTAATAAGCAACTAGTTCATAGTGAGAATTGCACCCTAAACTAAAATGTTACCAATTTTATTAATTGTCTTCTGTAGAGATGCTTTACAGCTGAATGAAGCTTGTTTCATAATTTGATTAACTTTGCACAATTATTGAACTAAACTGAAACAAAACTGGGTTCAATTCATTGACAATTGACACAGTTATTGAACTTAATTGAATCAACATTTGAATAAATTGAGGCGAAAAATGACACTATTGTCTTTTTAGAACTAGAGTCATTTTTTATAACTTTGCAACAAATTATTTTCTTTTCTTGTTTATATCGTAAAGCTGCTTTGAATTCAATTGTACATTTTCTTGTTTTTTTAGAATTTTTAATATTTCATTTAAAATAACAAAAATATTTTACACACTCTAAAAAAATTGGGTTGTTTGGGTCAAATATGGACAAACCCAAATGTTGGTTTTAATTAAATTAAATTGGGTTTACCCATATTTGAACCAATTTTTTTTAGTTAACTACAATAACCCTGATGCAATGCATTAAAACCCTCTCAGAGTATAACATTCATCTCAATATAAAGTCCGCCTCGGGTGGCAATCAAGCGAGGAGGAAATGGACCAGCATGAGGTCATTCAACATTCAGTCACGTTCTGCTGTGATTTATGTAATGTTGGACTTTTTATCCCCTTCAATCACTTTGATAGAGGGTTTAACCTCTGACCCATGATGTCATCGGCCGGTCAGGTGGCTTCAGCCTTCATTATGCGCTGATGATGTAGCTGAGGGCTGGAGGTTCACTAGAAACACAGAGAGGTTTCATTAAACACACGGTCACAGCTGTCGAAGCGCAGACTCAACGAGGCCTGCGAGTGTTTCTCGCATTTCTCACCCAACAGGTATGACGTTTTAATCGCAGGAAATGTTTACAGCCTGTTAGCTCTAATCAGAGAGACGGACACTCAGGCACTTTCTGCTGATGTAATGAGTGAAGTCGTGCCGTTCTCTAGATGATGCAAATTGGTACGGAGCCATTTTGGCGAAAAGCATCCTCAACATTCCTATTAGTCTGTGACCGTGTGTTTTTACAGCACAACAGTGTTTGATAACACTTCAAAAAATTATTTTGATTTCCAATACAAATATCCAGACATTCTTAAGTCAAGATACATTTACTTGAGAAGCAAAATGACTTAAGATATTAAGTATTGTTTCCTGAAAAATGTTTCGGTAACACTTTACAATAAGGTTGTATTAGTTAACATTAGTTAATGCATTAGTTAACATGAACTAACCATGAACAACACCTCTGTTCAGCATTAGTTAATCTTTGTTAACGTTAGTTAATAAAAATACAGCTGTTCATGTTAGTTCACAGTGCATTAACTAATGTTAACAAGATTTTAATAATGCATTAGTAAATTTTGAAATGAACATTAACAAAGATAAATAAATGCTTTATAAGTGCAGTTTATTATTAGTTCATGTTAACTAATGAACCTTATTGTAAAGTGTTACCAATGTTTCAAATGAAGTGAGTTTATGCTGGGGTCAGAAAAAATAATCTTGTTTTTACATTTGAATTAATAGTATTTTTCTGACATCAAGCTTTCGTCGCAAAATATAAACTATATCATCGTCCAGCTCTAATCTGCTAAATGTGACTATGAGGCATGAAGATATTAACGTAAGCATAAACATCATGATTTTCTGTAAAGCTGCTTTGAAACAATGTGTATTGTGAAGAGCTGTATAAATACATTTGAGTTGAGTTGAAACAACCATACAAACGGCCTCTCTCGGGTCTCTGAAGTCTCTGTTATTCTCTTCCAGGCATCGTCTGAACCTCCAAAACATCATCTACGGCAATACAAAGATAACAGATGAGCTCATGGACATAAACATCACACCGGTGTGCTTATGTTGTGTTTGTGGCTTACATAAGGAGGCCTTATGGCTTTTATATTTTCTTTTATTTATTATTTTCTTTTTTATATTTTCTTTTCTTTTAATTTGTTATATATATATATATATATATATATAAAATAATTAATTAAATTTCTATTTTATTATTTATATTTTATATTATTTATTTTGTATTTTATTATTTATATTTATTGTATTTTAATTTATATATTATTTTCTTTTTTATATTTAAAATAATTTATTTTATTGTATTGTATTTTATTTATTATTATTTTTTTTCTATAAAATAATACATTAAATTAAATTAAATTAAATTAAATTTAATTTAATTTAATTTAAAAAGCCACCGTGGCAATGCTGGTACTTTCCAGGCCATTGCTATTTAGTTACTAAGGTGTTGTGAAGGCGAATGTTTTTCTCTTTATACAGTACCTGACAAATGTTTGTGTGCTGTAAGGGTCAACGCTGAGACAGACAGTGACAGACGTCAACCTCAGACAACTGGAGAACGCAGGGCTCAGCATTTGTTATCCTGCTGAATTCAGAGCGCCAGTTGCTCCAGTCACATGTTTAAATCCCACATTCAACCGCACACAGCTGATGGCTCGCTTTTCAATATCGTACTTGCAGCCAAATTTTAAAGTGCATGAAATATTTTTGTTTCACTCGTATACAACAATGGTCTAAGACTTTATACAATTGATAAAATTTAGTTCAGTGGTTCAGAACAACATATTGGACATTGAGTAGCGAGCACAGTATCAAAATTGTATATTGTACAAAAGTAGTAAAATGTATTTAAAATCAAACATGAACTGGAACAGAAGCATCAGAGGGCCAACAGTAGCAGAAATATTAACATGAGGGAGGGTGAAAAGGAAAATCAACAATTTTGTAATAAACGCATAAACAACAGCAGAAGTGTGATATACCAGCAAACCAGGATTATTATTAACTAAAACTAAAAAATGTTGTTCATTGAAATAAAGCTGAAATAAAATAAAATATAAATATTAGACACAATTTAGAAATGTTGTATTGGCAACTACTGAAATAAGTTTAAGTTGCAATAAAATTACAACGACAAATGGTTTTAATAAATTAAACCTAAATACTAATATTAAAAAGCAAACAAATACAAGTAACAAAAGCACATATGTGAAATGAAATATAAAAATAAAAGCTAATTCAAAATATTAATAAAAAGAATATAACAAATACTGCTGTCAAATCGATTAATCCTATCTAGCACAAAAGTTTGTTTATATAATATATGTGTGTGTGTGTATATATACACTCACCTAAAGGATTATTAGGAACACCATACTAATACTGTGTTTGACCCCCTTTCGCCTTCAGAACTGCCTTAATTCTACGTGGCATTGATTCAACAAGGTGCTGAAAGCATTCTTTAGAAATGTTGGCCCATATTGATAGGATAGCATCTTGCAGTTGATGGAGATTTGTGGGATGCACATCCAGGGCACGAAGCTCCCGTTCCACCACATCCCAAAGATGCTCTATTGGGTTGAGATCTGGTGACTGTGGGGGCCATTTTAGTACAGTGAACTCATTGTCATGTTCAAGAAACCAATTTGGAATGATTCGAGCTTTGTGACATGGTGCATTATCCTGCTGGAAGTAGCCATCAGAGGATGGGTACATGGTGGTCATAAAGGGATGGACATGGTCAGAAACAATGCTCAGGTAGGCCGTGGCATTTAAACGATGCCCAATTGGCACTAAGGGGCCTAAAGTGTGCCAAGAAAACATCCCCCACACCATTACACCACCACCAGCCTGCACAGTGGTAACAAGGCATGATGGATCCATGTTCTCATTCTGTTTACGCCAAATTCTGACTCTACCATCTGAATGTCTCAACAGAAATCCAGACTCATCAGACCAGGCAACATTTTTCCAGTCTTCAACTGTCCAATTTTGGTGAGCTTGTGCAAATTGTAGCCTCTTTTTCCTATTTGTAGTGGAGATGAGTGGTACCCGGTGGGGTCTTCTGCTGTTGTAACCCATCCGCCTCAAGGTTGTGCGTGTTGTGGCTTCACAAATGCTTTGCTGCATACCTCGGTTGTAACGAGTGGTTATTTCAGTCAAAGTTGCTCTTCTATCAGCTTGAATCAGTCGGCCCATTCTCCTCTGACCTCTAGCATCAACAAGGCATTTTCGCCCACAGGACTGCCGCATACTGGATGTTTTTCCCTTTTCACACCATTCTTTGTAAACTCTAGAAATGGTTGTGCGTGAAAATCCCAGTAACTGAGCAGATTGTGAAATACTCAGACCGGCCCGTCTGGCACCAACAACCATGCCACGCTCACTCTGACATTCAGTTTGGAGTTCAGGAGATTGTCTTGACCAGGACCACACCCCTAAATGCATTGAAGCAACTGCCATGTGATTGGTTGATTAGATAATTGCATTAATGAGAAATTGAACAGGTGTTCCTAATAATCCTTTAGGTGAGTGTATATATATATATATTATTTGTAGCATTAATCGATTTGACAGCACTAAATGCAATATAAATAATATTAAAATAACACTGTAAAAAACAAAACAAAGTAAATAAATAAATAAAAAAAATAAAAAAATAAAAATGCTGGTACTTTCCATGCCATTGCTACTAAAGTTTTAATTTTATTTATTATTGTATTTTATTGTATTTTAAAATATAAAAAAATACAATAAGATAAAATAATAAATCAAATTAAATGGCCAAAATATTGTATTACTATTACCTAACTATATTACAAAGTGACATGAATGTGCAGAAAAAACAACAACAACAACAAAAAAACTGATTTGATTGGATAAACAGCCTTTGATTTCAACAACAAAAGATATTGTATTATTTTGCTATTATGTAACTATGAATTATATGGTTAGTAGCATTTTATTATCTGCTTTTAGAGTAGTTTCCCCCTGCTATCAGTGATCGATCAGAACAGACCTGTGAAACTATTCTACGCCTTGATTTTCATCACATGTGAGTGGACGACATTTTAAACACGGTACTATTCATTCCTTTAGGCATAAAACTTGAAAACATTCATTAGTGTACCATCTTAAAGTAGGAATTTTTACTGTGTTTACTTCCTTAAAGAAATGAGAGAATTCAATAGGACTTGTCAGGAAACGACTGTGGCTAGCAGAGGAAGATTAGGGGTCGGTCACAGCGGTCCCTTTTGAATTACAGTGTGCAGAAAAGGAGCACTGTTCATTTAATTACCCCCAAATTAGGGGAAAATATATGATCCAATCATCTAGCCTTGGAATTAGATCATGCGTTATGACATCATTGCTGTGTCTGATTCTCTCTGTCTGACTGACTGAAGCTTGTTAAGGAAAGTTAGATTAATATATTAAATCATGCACGCTTTGTTTTTGCAGTGGTCAAATTAGTCTCTGTGCTGTGTAGATTAAAACTGTGTTTCCTTGTCTTTATGGTTTCTCTTCCACCAGCACTAAACTTAAACTTGTATTAGAAGTCATTTATCATTCATTGTAAACCCGAATAAGTTGGCAAAAATTGAGGCAATCAGTTAAGAAATTTAAAGTTAAAGTAAGCAGAACTCGCAGATTTTTATTTTGTAATCATACATTTTAATTACTCTGAACTTTAAACATTTGAGTAAACTAATTCATACATTTAACTTGAATATGTAATGTAATCTCACATTTTTAGTGTTGGAAACTAGCTTTAATTAGCTAATTCAATAAATGCCACCTTGCTAATTGGTTACACAATGCTTTGGTATCATTAGCATTAGCATAGCACTTGCTGAATGAGGACAGCAATATAATACATTTAACATATATCAGTCCTCAAACTAAACTCATGCTCCACTCGTCACCATATACCAACACAACAGAAACTCTTCTAAACTAGCATAACTAAACATTAAACACTACTAAATCTCCCTTTTAACATTAATCTTGCACAAAAAAAACACAATATAACACTTTTACTGTCCCTTTTGAGGGTCATGGCAAAGCATGCTGGGAAATAGAAATCCCAGCCCAGTTTCGGTTAAATTTAAGTTCGTCTAAATTAAAAGAAACAAGTTCATAAAACTCGAAACAATGAAACAATGACACAATCCGGATTACTTAAAATGTGTCCGTTTTGAGAACTCACAAGAAAAGGAAAGTTCTAAATACTCATAAAAGTTTGTTTGATTGATCTCATTTGTTTAATTTGAGTTGGCTCTACTCAAACCAATTCATTATTTTGAGCGTTAGGGTTTATAGTGTATTATTACAATCATCAAGAAGAAGTTTGAGAGATATAGAAACATGTTTGGGAATGGCTGGATTAAAGCCACATGTCAACATGAGTATGAATGCTAGAGGCCATGATGAAAACAACATTACAGCAGAGGAACGGCAGCCACACACACACACTCACTCAGTTGTTGTTCATTGGATTGTATGTTATTTGTAGGGTGTGGAGATTCACAGATGTGTGTGTTCTGATACTGTAAATGTGTAACTGCATACAGACCTTATGTGCCAGAGAAACAAGCGCGCAGACATCTTTATAATTGTCTTTGAACTTCTGTTTTTGCGGTAGCTCCAGAGATTATAGGGAGATGAGAGGGTCTGGGGTTTTAACATCGGAGAAAGCATAACGGCTAACATGGATCACGTGAGGCGCCTCAGCTTATCAGATAATGGCAGTGGCCAGTGTTCAGAGTTTTATGAGCTACAATTTAAGTTTTTTTTCGTTCGTCTTTTGAACAATGTTCTATATTTAGTGTTACATCACTAGTAAACATACAGTAGGACTGCAATGTTTGTGGAATGTGCTGAGCGGGAAAAAGAGCGCAAACTTTTCTGTTAGCTGCAGATTACGTCACTACAGTGCGCGTTAAATATGTTCATTAAAAACAGCTTTATTGGGCATACATAGCAGTGAAAGTCACTATAAATGTTATTGTAGTTTAATTTTTGAAATTTGGAAGCCATAGAAAGAATATAAAATATATTTTATTAAAAAGCTTTATTATTATGCATACACAGTAGTCATAACTCATAAGAATTCATAAGAAGTCATAAGAAAACACATCGTTATTTTATATATTTTTTCATGATCAACAATATAATATATTACAATATTTATAATTATTTATTTTCTCTTTATTCATTAAAATGCATTATATCAGTATCATAGTGCATGACAGTCATAGTCATTCAAGTCTTATTATAATTGGTAAAACCTGAAAGCCAAAGAAAGAAAACATCAATATCGTTTATTTTCTTTAGACAATATACAATATCAATTAATATTACACAACGCCTATAATTAAATACGGCTACACATTTGCAGTCCTATCTGTCGCAACATTAGGCTACTCTGCCTTCTCTTAAAAAATAACATTTTTATCAAGGTAAAATGTACATATATAGTTCCCAACGAAAGTAGTTAGCGAACAGGCTGTCGATTCATTAAATGATAAGCTATTTCCACACAAAAGCTGTTTATTTGGCGTATTGAAGCCAAAGCTTAACGCCATAGCATTAGCTTTTGCCGTTACACTTTTTTTGGCTAAAGGTCTCAGTGGTGTTGGTAGCTCTGTATATTTCTATGGCATCGCTGTCGAAGAGGACTTACTCATTGTAGAGTTAAGGAAAGTTATCATGGGCATTGTAATGTTTGAAGCGGATGTCATAATGTTAGTAGACAGGGAAGATTTTAAAACAAGAGCTTCATTCATAAATCCGTAAGATCTTATGCCTAAAGACAAGGCATCAAGGGTATGCACGTGACGTCGCCGTCAGCTGGACTGACGCCCCACTGAGTGGCAAAAAGACTGAGCGGTAGCATTGGTTTGCAGCGTGAATGGCACGAAAAACACACAAAACCAGGCCAGGCCGGGGGGGGGAGGCTTGGCCACAGACCCCATGGACATCCCTGTGCCCCCCTCCGGACCGAGGGAGATAGACTTGATAATAGCGTGTAGTTTTCTCACTCAAACCACTGCCGCTGCTGCTTCTGCTACTGATTGCTTTTAACACTGCTGGTCTAGGATCTGTAATAACAGCATATTATTAGCAAAATGGAGTTGGCAAAAGTTCCAGTGTGTATCTGTATTTGCACTCGTCAAATGATTCAATTTCCAATGTGTTTTCGCGTCAGTGAGTAATGTAGCCAATCACAGACATGTTTGTTGATTTCTTGAATGCAATGGCCAATCACAGGTGTTGAAGTTAGAATCCACTCACCGCTCGAGTTGTTGTCCAGTGCTGAGTTCTGCATGCACGCAAATCCTCTCTAATAAAGAGATTCACTGAGTCGTCAGCTTCACTGATTAATATAACGGGACTTTGTGAGATTACGTTCATCGAATGAGTGACAGCTTTCAGTGATTATAAAGGGAGTGCTCTTTACGCGCTGTCTAGGCGGTATAAAAAAATAATTAATAGGCCTATAATATATTCAGAATTTGAATAAAACTTTTGTTTTCTTTTCTTGACAAGCGGCCACATACACACTTCAATACATAGACCCATATCTGCATATACACTGTCGCCTTTGGCTTGCTCAGTTGGGGACACAAAATTTTCAAATAAATATCCAAATAAATTTAATTACTAAACTAAATTAACTATATCAACTACATTACTTGAATATATATGATAATTGAAATGAGCTAGATGACATCACCGTTTTCTCCAGAGCGGCTGTACAGCCGAATCAAATTCTGTTCATTATTTTCCTGTTTAACACTGTGAAGCTGCTTTGAAACAATCGGCATTGTAAAAAGAGCTATATAAATAAAGTTGACTTGACCGACAGTGATAAATATTTATGTATGAAATCAGGCTCATATAAATGTCAGGAAAACATGATTCCTGGCTGCATGTCAATATCCATGGATCACTGGATCTTTGGTAAGTTATAAGGAACACTATATCGAGTCCAACCTTTAGTTTAAACTGATAACTGTTTGTTTTACACACGTTTTCCCCTATAAACTCCAGTCATGCAGCAGCTCTTCTGCCATTCAGTCCCGACTGAGGGGGCATTTTCCGATGGGAAAGTGACGGCGATGCAAACCCTCTATTGCTTAAAGCCAAGATGACACCAAATTGAAATGCTAAAATGTTGGGACGGACAACAGGCACCTGAAGGTCTGTTCCTCTACCGGCAAACCCAAATGCAGCAATCTGTTTTCTTTTTACTGTTTACCATGTGGTCTGTAGACATGCCAATAAACACACTGACAAAGATCTTAACTTGGGTAAACTTGCCTCTGCAATCCAAGTAAGTTCAGTCGGCGGCCATCTTGGTTATAGTTCCTCCCTGTGTAAATGCCTATGTTAGAAAGGTTAAAATTGTGCATAATTTCATAAATAATATTTCATTCATTTATTTATTTTACAAAATTCTACTGACAAAACTCATGCATTTTTAACTACATGTTGTCATATGAACAACTAATCTGACACAGCTTTGTTTGTTCTCTAAAAAGAATCGACTCATAACATGTGTTGATTCATTATAAAGAATCGGCTCTTAAGAATCATACGTTCAGGGATCAGTACAGGATAGAAACTATTCAGCAACAATCTATCCCATTCTGTCGCTTTATCTTTCTCATTCAGAAAGTTTTATTGGTTTATACAACAGTAAATGATGGCACTGGTGATGGACGTGCCTTACCATGTTAAAAGCCTTTACTTTTCTCTCCCACAGGGCGTTTCACAGCCTGTCCGTCATTCAGCGAGTGTTTAAAGCAGCGGAGCTTCTGTCGCTTTCTGCAGTTGTTATTTACTTGCATTATTGCAGCAGTTGATGTGGTGTGAGGAGAACAGGAGGACGACTGACTGCGCTGCCCTGACCTCTCTGTGTGTGTGCATAATGTATGTATGTGTGTGTGTATATGCATGTGAATGTGTGTGTGTGTGTGTATGTGTGTGAGTGTGTATATGCATGTGAATGTGTGTGTATGTATGTATGTATGTATGTGTGTGTGTGTATATGTATGTGAATGTGAGTGAGTATCTAATGTGTGTATGTATGTGAGTGAGTGTGTGTGTGTATATGAATGTGAATGTGAGTGTGTATGTATGTGTGTGTGTATGTGTGAGTGTGTGTGTATATGCATGTGTGTGTGTGTCTGTATGTGTGTGTGTGCATGTGAGTGTGTGTGTATATGCATGCGAGTGTGTGTCTGTGTGTGCGTGTGGGTGTATGAGACGGGCATCTCTTATCATGACACACATGTCAGATGTGGAATTATTTGTGGTCAAATACTGGCAGATGTCTCTCGTTCAACATCTCAACATATTCTCAATGTTTTTGATGTCCATTAAAGTTCAGTTGATCTAAAATACAGTAAAAATTGTGAAATATTATGACAATTTAAAATAACTGTTTTCTATGTGAACATATTTTAAAATGTAATTTATTCCTGTGATCAAAGCTGAATTTTCAGCATCATTACTCCAGTCTTCAGTGTCACATGATCCTTCAGAAATCATTCTAATATGAGGATTTGCTGCTCAAGAAACATTTATGATTATTATCAATGTTGAAAACAGTGCTGCTTCATATTTTTGTGGAAACCGTGATCTATTTTTTCAGGATTATTTGATTAATAGTCCAAAAGAACAGCATTTATTGGAAATAGAAATCTTTTGTAACATTTTGTTTACTGTCACTTTTGATCAATGTAATTCTCATGAAAGAATCGTACTAACTGACCTCAAACTTTTGAACAGTAGTGTATATAATAATAACTTCACAGTTACACACAGATGCTCTTGATTTCCATATGTGGATAAAAGGCCAGACGTGTGTAATTAGCTGAAGTCTGTGTGACGTGGTGATGATCTGAATGAAAGGCTGTGAGGGCCGTGTCTGTAATCAGAGGAGGTTCAGCATCATGACAGTGAAGTTCAGGTCTGAAGCAGCTGCTGCTCCACAATCCCTGCATTGTGCTCCACCTCGGCAGCTGGCGTCGCATTTAACGACAGCAGCCAATCACAGCCCTGCTCAGACATGTTCGGCCCACCTGACTCAGAAGCTTATTGGACAGCTGAACTCAAACCCTCACCTGCTAGAGCTGTCAATCAAACCCATCAGCTGTTCCTGCTCAAGTAAGGAAGTGGAGAGAGAGACGTTTATCCAACTGAAAATTTCTGGCATAAATCAGGTTATTGCCCCTTTAAAGGGATTCAGATTCAATTCAATTCAGATTCAATTCAATTCAATTCAATTCAATGCACTTTATTGTCCCCAATGGGGAAATTTGTCTTGGACTCTGGTGCCCACATACACATACACTAATCAAAAGACATAATACACACAAACCATACACATGCAAATAAAAAGAAAATACATATTACTTATTTAAAAGTCTAATCGACATATACAAAGGATTTCTTAAAATGATTGTATTTGCACATAGGCAGCCTATATCGTCTGCCAGAAGGCAGCAACTCATATTCTGAATTTAAGTTATGCGAAGAATCAGATACAATCTTGGTCCCTTCCCTGATGACCGACTGCTATGAATACTCCACTGATTGGTGTAATACCATGGCACTGAATGACTACTCTCTCTCTCTCTCTCTCTCTATATATATATATATATATATATATATGGGTCTATATACTGGGTCAGAGCATCTCCAAAACTGCAGCTCTTGTGGGGTGTTCCCGGTCTGCAGTGGTCAGTATCTATCAAAAGTGCTCCAAGGAAGGAACAGTGGTGAACCGGCGACAGGGTCATGGGCGGATCAAACAGACAACTACTGGAGCTCAAATTGCTCAAGAAGTTAATGCTGGTTCTGATAGAAAGGTGTCAGAATACACTGAATGAACATAAAATGATATCCAATTTTACCATATCGGTCATTTTGGCTGTCGGCCATTTTGAATTTTGTGCTAAAATGTTGTATTTTAAGAGAGCATGAACGGATTTTTACGAAACTTGTTATGGGTCATCAGCACGATGCCCTGAAGGAGCCTGAAAAGTTTTGGAAAATAATTTTTTTTCAAACGCTTATAACTTTGTGGTCAACTTATTTTCACGGGAGTAACTTTTTTTGTCTCCTGAATCCAACGATACCAAACATGCCAGGTTTCGCCTTATGGTTTGTGCAGCGTTGTGATTTAACGCTTTAAAAACATTTGCAAATATCTTTGAAACCATTAGTCCGATTAAGACGAAACCAGCGTAGGAAACACAAAATCCAAGTTGGTTAACCAAATGTATCACCTCAAAGGTCAACATTTTGATAGGAAGTGGCAAAAAAATCAAAACAAAGTCATCCATGGGTCATTTTTTATGATCTCATATAAAAAAATGTCTATAACTCCAAAACGAAATGAGATACTTTCACCACATTTAACACACACATGTATGGGCTCACGCTGAGGACACATAAACAAATTGGTGGGATTGTGCATATTGGTGGCGCTATAATTGAACAAAACATAAAATTGCCATTAACTACAATACAGTATTATGATATAAAATGCTAAATTTTATAAATGCATTGCTGTACCATTACGAAACTCAGTATGTGTCTTCGGCACCATCATTGAAGGTACTCAAAAGATTGAGACAGCACCTCCTTGTGGTCAAAAGTTGTATTTAAAAAAAAAAATGCTAATAGCTTTATATAAATGTGGACTATTATAATGAGACTGGTCTTAATAGATTCCTTGGGTCATGCAGAAAACATAGAGACCAATGTTACCATAGTTGGCCAAGCTTGCTGTCGGCCATTTTGAACTTCTTTAAAAACCTACTTTTTCAAACTCCTCCTAGACCGTTAGTCTGATTTTCACCAAAATCGAGTCGTATCATCTTCAGACCGTGCCGACAAAAAGTTATGGATTTCGCGTCGATAGACGAAACCGCTTTCGTATACCGCAACAACGAAGTTGAGGCATGATGCCAAAATGACTCTTGAGGCTGTATCTCTGCAATGCTTTGAAATATTGACACCAAACTTTGCATGTGTCATTGTTCCCTTACTCCACACCACATCAATTTCGTAACTGTGCCATCTATTGGTCAAAAGTGATAAACCATTAAATCATTATTATTGACTGTATTTATAATTTGACAGCTATTTTACCTAAAATGATCTTAATAGGTCTTTAATGGCTAATTGTTGCAGTTCGTCTGACACTCCCAGCCATGTTGTCATCTCTTATTGTCTTATTTCTGCTTGGCCCCGGTAATGGCTGCTTGCAGCTATTTTTTTGAGTGAATTTGTCCATTCAAGCGCAGGAAAGCATGAAAGACAGCTCACGGATTCCCTTACGCATGTTCTAGCCCAGCGCTTGAATATTTACATTGGAAAGGCTGAAACTTTCGTGATGATGCAGCACTGACCTGTCAACTGAGCGTCGTTCATGTTTGTTCATGTTCATGTTGTCACAACATTGCATTGTTAGAATTCAAAACATTTTTACCGGCCAACTGGCAACTGACCGTTTCATATACTGTGTTAATTTTAGGACCTGTATATATGTATTCAAAGGTAATTAAAATAAAACATGATAATACCATGTTTTTTAGGCTACATGTTCACATATTTATTCAGCTTTGTTTTATCTTGTTCTCATCAACTAAAACAAACTAAAAGCACAAAAAATGTCATTACATTACCTGAAGTTAACTGAAATAAAATAAAATATTAAAAACTTTTTTCATCTAGTTGCCAATGCAGCTTTTCTCATTTTAATTTAGTTTAACTTGATGTACTAAAATAACTAAAGCTAACGTTTCAAAACAAAATGACTAAAACCGGAACTAAAATTAAAATGACAACAAAATCTGATTCAGAATATTAATAAAAACTAGCCTATAATAGAATTTCAGTGATAGTAAAACACTGGCGCGTTCACGAGAGTTACGTGGTTTTCCCGAGAGGCGTCTATTCTCACCTAAGCTTACACTATGCATACATCATCATACGTCAGGTCAGAGGTCACCCTTCCACCAGAACTCCACTCTCTTGTGAACGCATGCACGGCCGTTACCGGAAGCCAGTGATTATAGTTTATAAAGTTATAAATATGTATATTTTTCTTACAAAAACACATGGCTTCACTTCAGAAGGCCTTTATTAACCCCTGGAGACGTGTGGAGTACTTTTATAATGGATGGATGCACTTTTTTGGGCTTCAAAAACTCGCCGCTATTCAATGCCATTACAAAAGAGCATTTTTTTTATAAAACTCTGATCCTGTTCTGCTGAAAGAAGAAACTCATATACACCTAGGATGACTTGAAGGTGAGTAAATCATGAGGTCATTTTCATTTTTGGGTGAATTAACCCTTTAAGTTTAATTTCAAACAGGAAAAAACTTGAAAATCATGAAAAGATCATTAAAGAATCAAGTGAACAACTCCATCTAGTGGTACAGGGGTATGAGGACATTACAGACATGACATGAATGAGCAGAAACCGATGCTGGAATTCATGGAGGAGGAGATAAAAGTGACAGATAAAAGTGTCTGAGAAGAACAGAGGGATGATGATTGAGCTGTTAATGATGTAAAGAGATGACGTCTGTCTGCTGTGAATGAATGTGCCGACAGCACTGAAGCTGCTAAGATGGAAAAATTATAGACGAGAATAGACGCTTATTAGATAGAGTCTCTTCATGCTTCTGTGTTTTTCTTGGTTCCTTCTAAAGTTTTTCTCTCTGAAAGTTTGACCACCACAGATACGAGGACGTAAACATTATTAGTGATACAACAAATCTTTAAAAAATAGAATATTCTACATAAAAAAATCTAACATACTGGGTAATATTTTGGTATATGTAATTATAATATTTGTACTTTTTTTGGTAGTAAATTTTAAAATATTCCACATTTCTACAGTGAATAATATTTCTAATCATAAATATTGTTCTGTTCACTAGTAATATTTTTCTATAAATTTCACTATAGAAATGTAAAAATATTTATAATCTTCAGTTTAGATCTTTTCACTTCACGTCAAGTTTTCTATAAATTTCACTATAGACATGTTAAAAGGGTCATGGGCTGGCTTTTATACTGTTGTCTGAGATCAACTTATGATGTTCGTGTGGTTTTTACATTCAAAAACATCATAATGAATAAGTAATAGGCTATTTTCTCTCCTGGAACGTTCGGTTTTTGTGGGCGTGTCGCACTGAAGACTTGGAAGTAAACGCCCACTGCTATGATTGGATACGTTTTGCATATTATAATGAGCTCGGTCTCCCCCGTGAGTACACGTGAGGAATTGTTTTGAAAGCCTGTGGGAAAACAGAATGATTCGCCCACAGGGCTCGCAAAATGTCTTTATCAAACAAACACAATGATTTATCTCTCATCCACCCGCGATTGATTGGAATGTTATTTTTTATTACTTGGCCCGCCCGACCGGTGGATATAACCGCGAACCGTGCATCACTAACACACACACTGCAGACAAATCAGCATGATCAAAACTTCCGCAATTGTATTTTTCCTTCAAATATCAAGTCAAGAGAGTGAACAACGCACATCAAGAAAGGAATGTTATTTCACTATTTAAGATAGCTGGTGATACGTTTTGGTAGCCCGTCTGGAAAACACATCGCCCCGGGACATTGGGCTTTGCGAGCCCTGGCCCATACATGTCCGAGTCTGATCCCGAATCGCAGCACAATGAACCAACAACACCTCAAATAAAGGGTTCTCCAGCCTGTGACAGCGTGCTAAGTTATGTAGACACATCAATAGATATCAAACGATCTGTAACAATGCAATACTGTCACATATAAAAAAAATTTTTTACTCACATTAGTGTGTTGCTTCATTCATTGATGTAATCTCATCCTGTCTGCAAATCCAGTTTCGTTTACAAACGAATCCGAAATGAAGGAACAAATGCGCAATGTCTTTCCCACGTGAGCTGGATATTCATTAAAAATAAAGTTCAACCACACATTCCTAATATTAGAATCCAAAGGAAGCTTTTGCAGCGACTGTGTTTTTCCACAACCAGGCACAGCTCAATATCTTGCTATCTTCGGTATGTTTATTGCTCGGCGCGATTCATAGGCCCATGTTATTTATGTTACATTTCTTGCACGAGTCGGTGGGCGGGGCTACAGAATCAGGCGTTCTTCTTCTTTGGTGTTTCACCACACTCTGACGTCACAGCTTGGCACGTTCTGAGATCTCTCGTTTGCTGGGCCTGATGTCAATAAAAGCTTTTCTTTGACTAACAAGGAAGTTTTCAGCTCCAAAACTTACGGGATATTCTTATATCACGATGAACTTTTATATATCAAAGGCTGAATGAAAAGTTGATTTCTCAATTCATGACCCCTTTAAAATTAGTCTATAGTAAATATTTCTAATCAGCAATTTAGTTCTTTTCACTATAGTATAATTTAACTATAGAAATGTAAAAATATTTCTAATCAACAATTGAGATATTTTTACTTGTCAAGTTTTCTATACATTTCACTATAAAAAAAGTTAAAATATTTCTCTAGTGAATATTTCTAATCAACAATTTAGTTATTTTCACAAATAATTTTTTTCTGTAAATCTCACTATAGAAAGTAATGTAACAATATTATTAGACAATATATTTAAGAAAAATTATAAAAGCAAGCATATGAATGATAAATAGGATAATAAATTATATATTGATAGATATACACTCACCTAAAGGATTATTAGGAACACCTGTTCAATTTCTCATTAATGCAATTATCTAATCAACCAATCACATGGCAGTTGCTTCAATGCATTTAGGGGTGTGGTCCTGGTCAAGACAATCTCCTGAACTCCAAACTGAATGTCAGAATGGGAAAGAAAGGTGATTTAAGCAATTTTGAGCGTGGCATGGTTGTTGGTGCCAGACGGGCCGGTCTGAGTATTTCACAATCTGCTCAGTTACTGGGATTTTCACGCACAACCATTTCTAGAGTTTACAAAGAATGGTGTGAAAAGGGAAAAACATCCAGTATGCGGCAGTCCTGTGGGCGAAAATGCCTTGTTGATGCTAGAGGTCAGAGGAGAATGGGCCGACTGATTCAAGCTGATAGAAGAGCAACTTTGACTGAAATAACCACTCGTTACAACCGAGGTATGCAGCAAAGCATTTGTGAAGCCACAACACGCACAACCTTGAGGCGGATGGGCTACAACAGCAGAAGACCCCACCGGGTACCACTCATCTCCACTACAAATAGGAAAAAGAGGCTACAATTTGCACGAGCTCACCAAAATTGGACAGTTGAAGACTGGAAAAATGTTGCCTGGTCTGATGAGTCTCGATTTCTGTTGAGACATTCAGATGGTAGAGTCAGAATTTGGCGTAAACAGAATGAGAACATGGATCCATCATGCCTTGTTACCACTGTGCAGGCTGGTGGTGGTGGTATAATGGTGTGGGGGATGTTTTCTTGGCACACTTTAGGCCCCTTAGTGCCAATTGGGCATCGTTTAAATGCCACGGCCTACCTGAGCATTGTTTCTGACCATGTCCATCTCTTTATGACCACCATGTACCCATCCTCTGATGGCTACTTCCAGCAGGATAATGCACCATGTCACAAAGCTCGAATCATTTCAAATTGGTTTCTTGAACATGGCAATGAGTTCACTGTACTAAAATGGCCCCCACAGTCACCAGATCTCAACCCAATAGAGCATCTTTGGGATGTGGTGGAACGGGAGCTTCGTGCCCTGGATGTGCATCCCACAAATCTCCATCAACTGCAAGATGCTATCCTATCAATACGGGCCAACATTTGTAAAGAATGCTTTCAGCACCTTGTTGAATCAATGCCACGTAGAATTAAGGCAGTTCTGAAGGCGAAAGGGGGTCAAACACAGTATTAGTATGGTGTTCCTAATAATCCTTTAGGTGAGTGTATATTTTCTTGTTGTAAAACTCGTCCCTTTACTAGTGACTTTTTCCAGGGATTTCCACTGAACAAAGTAATATATTATTTGGATAAACTATTAAATTCAATGAATTTATAATCAGAATCAGCTTTTTGGAATCAGCTTTATCACAATTTGATGTAAAGGCAACACAAATATTTCCCATTTGAAAGATGACATAAATGTGTTGAACTAAACCAGCTCTAAAGCACTGAATTCATCCCACATCATCATCATCATCTCAAACATCTCTCCATTTATCTCCGTCTCTCCTCACACAATACTTCATGCCTGGAGGCTTCAGCTCTGTCTGGTTGCCATGCGACTGTTGGCGTGGTGCGGTTGCCATGGATGTGGGCTGGGTGGGGGCTGTAATTTCTGCTTGAGTTAAAGTGAATGAGACGCTGTGCTAATTATCAATGGAGTCTATTCTGAGACTCACTGGACTCTTCACAGTGTAAAGATGTGTCAGGATACACAAAACCAGCCTCTAAACTAGCCAGATTTACTAGAGTCTGTTAGATAAGACTAGTGTGAGCCATTAACACAAGCTTCATTAGATTTACACACTTTACACGAGTTTATGAAAGAAAACATGAGAACCTCATGAGTTCATTTTATAACCAGTAGGTGGAGCCGTTTGTCCAGAATATTAATATGAAACCTCCCAGTATTTGGACAGTGAAGAACAAGAAACTCCTTCCTAAAATATTCAGGCTGCTATACATTTTCATGTATACAGACATAATAATATCTAATAGTAGGCTATAAATGTGATATTATGAAGACATGTTTTCCAAAATTAAATGACTGGCTTTTATTTGTCACTGTAATAAAGGGAAAATTAACCACCAAAACTTTCTGGATATATATTACACACACACACACACACACCCATCCATCCATCCATCCATCCATCCATCCATCTATCTATCTATCTATCTATCTATCTATCTATCTATCTATCTATCTATCTATCTATCTATCTATCTATCTATCTATCTATCTATCTATCTATCTATATATATATATATATATATATATATACACACAGATGCATAATATATATACACGTACATATAAAAGTAAAATTTTGTAGCTTATATACACCGATCAGGCATAACATTATGACCTAACAACGATATAACAATATGATCCTAATATTGTGTTGGTCCCCCTTTTGCTGCCCAAACAGCCCTGACCCGTCGAGGCATGGACTCCACTAGACCCCTGAAGGTGTGCTGTGGTATCTGGCACCAAGATGTTAGCAGCAGATCCTTTAAGTCCTGTAAGTTGTGAGGTGGGGCCTCCATGGATCGGACTTGTTTGTTCAGCACATCCCACAGATGCTCGATTGGATTGAGATCTGGGGAATTTGGAGGCCAAGTCAACACCTCAAACTCGTTGTGTTTCTCAAACCATTCCTGAACCATTTTTGCTTTGTGGCAGGGGCATTATCCTGCTGAAAGAGCCACAGCCACCAGGGAATACCGTTTCCATGAAAGGGTGTAATGGTCTGCAACAATGCTTAGGTAGGTGGTACGTGTCAAAGTAACATCCACATGGATGGCAGGACCCAAGGTTTCCCAGCAGAACATTCCCCAAAGCATCACACTGCCTCCGCCGGTTTGCCTTCTTCCCATAGTGCATCCTGGTGCCATGTGTTCCCCAGGTAAGCGACGCACACGCACCCGGCCATCCACGTGATGTAAAAGAAAACGTGATTCATCAGACCAGGCCACCTTCTTCCATTGCTCCGTGGTCCAGTTCTGATGCTCACGTGCCACTGTTGGTGCTTTCGGCGGTGGACAGGGGTCAGCATGGGCACCCTGACTGGTCTGCGGCTATGCAGCCCCACACTCAACAAACTGTGATGCACTGTCTATTCTGAAACCTTTCTATCAGAACCAGCATTAACTTCTTGAGCAATTTGAGCTCCAGTAGCTCGTCTGTTTGATCGGACCACACGGGCATCAATAAGCCTTGGCTGCCCATGACCCGGTCTCCGGTTCTCCACTGTTCCTTCCTTGGAGCACTTTTGATAGATACTGACCACTGCAGACCGGGAACACCCCACAAGAGCTGCAGTTTTGGAGTTGCTCTGACCCAGTCGTCTAGCCATCACAATTTGGCCCTTGTCAAACTCACTCAAATCCTTACGCTTGCCCATTTTTCCTGCTTCTAACACATCAACTTTGAGGACAAAATGTTCACTTGCTGCCTAATATATCCCACCCACTAACAGGAGCCGTGATGAAGAGATAATCAGTGTTATTCACTTCACCTGTCGTTGGGTCATCGGTGCATGTGTATATATACACATACATACATACTGTAGATAAACAATATATATTAGCAACAAAAGTTGACATACAAATGCAAGTAAACATTTAGTTTCAGGTACACATATCTGGACAAAACCATCTTAAGTAAAACAACTTCTTTTATTCAGTAATACCATATATAATGCAATTGCATATCTTTGGCGAAAATAAATTTTATAAACATTTTATTAACAGAGGTTAGCGTACAAAAACGAGGGGTTTGTCCGTCTGACAGACAGTAACAAACTGATACTGAGGTGGCAGCTGTCAGTGTTCAGAACAGAAGTCAGATTTATTTACATCATTCAATGCAGTCTCGACACGCTCAATATTATGCAGAAGACAACAGGAGGAAAATATGAGACAAACACTAAAGAGAAATCGCTCATGTAGTCGCACCACCATAAACACGTGGAGGCTCTTCACACTCAGACGTGTCAGATTCATTCACAAACATCTGCCTCACGTATCTACTGTTCACAGTTGGCAAAAAGCTCTCGCAGATGCAATTCAACCTCTGAGTTTTGATTCACAGGAATATCTATGGCGGGGTGAATAAGGAGCGAGCGTTTGGTCATGTGGCAGTGTGGAGAAACAATGGCAGTTTACAAAACAATCCATTTCAGGAATGGCAATTTCATAATACACTCATGTTAAAAGGAAAATCAAAAATTATTACACATGGGGTCAACATTTACCCAGAATTCCCAGATTTCATCTTGCTTCGTGGGTGAATCTCACGAATACATGTCCTGATCATATTTTACAAAATTCCAAGTTTTTTAGCATAAATTTGCATGCTATGATATATACTGTATAAGGTAAAACTTTTGTATGTGTGTGTGTGTGTGTGTGTGTGTGTGTATGTATGCATGCGTGTATGTATGCATGTATGCATGCGTGCGTGCGTGCGTGCGTGCGTGCGTGCATGTATGTATGTATATATATATATATATATATATATATATATATATATATATATATATATATATATATATATATATATATATATATATATATATATATATATACACACACACACACACACGTGTGATTTTACAATAATTATAATCCAGGGGAAAATGTGCATGAAAATATTGTCGAAATGCACGGAAAAAAATCTTAATCACCCTAAAACAGTAAAAATATAATTTCTTAATTTTTTTATTTTGATTTTAAGGTGAAATCAAGAATAATGTTCTTGACATGTTTGGTGAGATTCGCCCTCACAGGTACTTGGCAGATTTATTAGTTAATAATCAATACTTCTTAACCTGACGTATTAAAAATAAGAGAAAAAAAGAAAGGATTAGTAAACCAGCCTTGGCAGTGATTACATAATTCTTGGATATTTTGGCACAGGAGGAACAAAAGCAGGTTTTGTAGACAGTGACACTGATGCTGTTTGCTACAGAAAGACAACCAGACGTGTGAACAGTTCAGCAGCTCATTAAACTTGACCCTTTTGTTCTTCGTTTTCAAACGTGGCGTCTCAATGAACTCTAGGTGTCTTTGAGGCAGTGATTTACATGTTTTGGCACAGGTCACGCATTTCAAACGAGCTGCTGGGACTCAGATTTCAAACAGAGGGTCAAATGAGCCAAAACAACAGAAAACGCTGTGCATACTTCATTCTGCTCCACGCATCTACAAACATACAGCATGAATAAATATCAATATTTAAAACATCTGGTTTCATGTACCTGTGCTGACATGTTTTGTTTTTGTAAATGTGGCAGTAGTTTCTCATGAAGACTTGTGGATCATATTTCACCCCAAAAGAAAATTATAATACAATTTTAAAAAATGCACAATATTGCACAAAAAGAAAATGAAGTATATTCCATTACTGTAATAAATTCAGATGTTTGACCTTTCGGTTTCTCATTACTGTAAAACATTATTTTTTAACTGTATTATGGTAAATAATGTAATACTATTTTTTAATAAATTAGAGGCAACTCAACAAATACTACCATGAAGTATAAATACTTTACAATTTACATAATATATACATTTTTGTTTTCACATTACAGTAATGGAAATACATGAGATTTTAAAAAGCATTTCATTGTGTGCCTTTTTCTCTCCCAGAATTCTCTGCTGGCTCAATGTGGCAGAAAACGTGCTCAAATTGTCAAGAAAACAATGTCACATCAAGAAAACAAAAATCTCAATCTTCATTCTCTTCATGCAAAATATAATTTCCTATTTTTCCATTGATTTTGAGGTGAAATATGACAGGTTTCATGCGATTCACCCTCATATGAACACATGCATCTGTACACCCACAGTTTTGAGTTCCTCAGGGAAACTCCAGTATTGACCTCCCAAAGTCTGCTAACTGCGTTAAAACACGCAACGAATGGGCACAGAACCACATGCATACACACACACACACACACACACACACACACACATATATATACATACCAAGAGGAAATATAGAGCTACACAGCTTGTGTTTTTTTTGCATAGGGTCTGGACAGAGGGAATCAAACAGCAAGCTCAAGTTTCAGTTCACACACAAAAAAACGGATGGAACAGATCACGGAGAGCAAAGAGAGGTGCAAAAGAACAAAAGGAACGAGGATGATGGGAAAATGTGTTCCAGTCAATCAGAGGCCATTTGTGGCTGTTTTGCGTGTATTAATCCTCCCGGTGATGGTTGATCCTGTGTTGATATTCCAGATTAGGCTTTGATTGCAGTCAGTCATGCGTTTAATTGTTTTTAACTATAATTTGATAAAGACTCATAGGGTAAATCTCATGAAACCTTTAAATCTCAAGAACATGTCCAGGTCATAGTGCACCCCAAAACAAGAAAATCAAATGAGAAATAATATTCTTCATTTTTTTAAATTTTGTCTTTTTTTTGCATTTAAGATTTTCATGACAACTAAGCACATTATTCCTATAAACTCTCATTACTTTAAGCAAAACATAAAAAGTTTAAAATACATTAAGGTGGAAATTGTATTATTTGTATGCCAATTTTTGCTGATTTTAAAAAGTAAAAAAAATCATTGTAATTCAGTATGTTTTTAATTTGTTTTTGTATGTTCCACCTCAGATTTGTATTAACATATTGGGGGGGGGAAATGCAAAAAAAAAAACTTAATGTTTGGAAACATTACTACTATATTTTTTTGAAAGAAGTCTCTTTTGCTCACCAAGGCAGCATTTATTTGATCAAAAATACCGAGAAAAAAAAACAAAACAGTAATATTGTGAAATATTATTACAATTTAAAATAATGGGTTTCTATTTTAATATATTTTAAAATATTCCTGTGATCAAATCTGAATTTTCAGCATCTCCAGTCTTCAGTGTCACATGATCCTTCAGAAATCATTCTGATATGATGATTTATTATCAATGTTATTATCAACCTGTGATATTTAAACAATTTTTTTTATCAATTTAACACATCCTTGAGGAATAAAAGTATGAATTTCTTTAAAAATACTGACCTTAAATTTGAACGGTAGTGTATATTGTTACAATTTTTTTTTTTTTTTACTTTTTATTCATCAATGAATCCTGAAAAAAGTATCACAGGTTATTAAAAAATATAGAGCACAACTGTTTCCAACATTAATAATAAATCATCATATCAGAATGATTTCTGAAGGATCATGTGACACTGAAGATTGGAGGAATGATGCTGAAAATATTAATTATATTTTAAAGTATATTCAAATAGAAAACAGTTCTTTAAATTATAATAATATTATTTCACAATATTACAGTTTTTTTCTGTATTTTTGATCAAATAAATGCAGGCTTGATGAGCAAAATTCAAAAATTTTTCAAAAACATAAAAAATAGTAACGTTTCCAAGCTTTTGACCGGAACAGTAATGAGAATTATTGAGAATTTCATTTTAATGCTAAACAATTTCTTTTTCTTTTATTTATTCTGGAGTGAAGCGTGACCCTGACGTATTTTCATGAGATTTACCCCATAAACAACACCGCTGATGGAGCCATTAAAAAAAGAAAAACTCATCCGTTATCTATAAATGCTTTCTGCATGCCATCCGCAATGATCTCTGATGAAGGGAAAGAACATAATGCCAGCCGCCTGATAATAATTATTGCATTTCTTTGTTGTGTACTTCAAAAAAAAAGGAGAGAGAGAGAGAAAAAAAGCTGGGAACTCTTGACGTAATTTTAATTTTCCATTTTCTGGAGCGTGTTTATAAAGTGGACGACGGGAGAGGTTAGTGCTTCGAACAACACGGACATGCACTCGTTCTCTGTAGAAACACCACAGATTCACTTGGAAGAGTAGGACACTCAAAGAGGAAGCATGCAAACGCTTAAGAGAAAAAAACATCAGTTTCTCCCTATCCAACTTCACTGAGAGAAATCCTTCATCTTGACGCACGTACAGGAACGACAGCCTGCGTTTCTCCATCCGCGCTCCGTATGGCTTCGTTCACCTCCGCGTGAAAGTTGCTATTGCCGTAGTTTGAGTCAGGGAGGGAAATTCTCTCATATAAAAGGAAAGTTAGAAAAAAAACAAAAAAAACAAGAGAGAAGGTTTAAATGATGTGAAAAATGAGGAGGCACAGTCACTGATACACAGTCCAGGGGTTAAAATGTCACTAAAGGATTTTTCGGCTTCATTTCCGGTGCTTTTCCAGTTTTTTACTCTTGGCCGTTTGCTTGGAGAGATCCAAGCTGGAGCGGATCCCGGCCAGGTGCAAGAGAGACCCGGCCGCCTCTTTCAACTCCTCGTCCAGTTCTGGTTTAGACTCGTGGCGGGCCCGTTTACCCGGAAGAGGGCACTTGGCGGTGAGCGGGCGGCGAACGGGAAGCGAGGGCAGACGCAAGCTCCTCTCCTCCTCAGAGTCCTCGTCGCTGTGGAAACCCTCGCTACCGGCGCGGCGGCCCTGGCCGGAGTTGCAGCCGGCCTCGTCCAGGGATGAGAGTGAGGACGAGGAGGACGAGGAAGAGCGAGACGAGCAGCGCTGGAAGGAGGAGCTGCTGTAGTTGTGGTCCTGCTTTGGGTCGCTGCTCACTAGGACTGAGTCCCGGCGTGAGAGGTCTATAGGGTTGTCCGGGTCACCTGTGGACCAAACCACAACAATTATGACATGGACGGCACACTTGTAGCGTAATGTTTCTGACATCATCATTTGTGTCACCCCAGGAGAATAGATTAAAAAACATAACTAATAGATAATCACCATACTTCCCCGGTTGAATGATTACAATAAGAAATGCAAACAAGTTTTATAAAATGTTTAAAGAGGAGCTATTATTCCCTTTTTCAAAGTCTTGATTTTGTGGATGGATGCTATAATGGATGGGTGGATGGACGGACGGACTGACAGAGAGACAGACAGGTGGAGAGATGGATGGAACAGTAGATAGATAGACAGACGACAGACAGATAGATATAGAATAAAAGAACGATGTAACAATGGATAGATGGATGGAACAATAGATAGAGAAACGATATACAGAACGACAGATAAACAGAAAGATGGGTAGATAGAACGATGAATGGATTGATGGACAGACAGATAGACAGAAAGATGGATAGATAGAATGAAAAAACAATATAACGATAGCTAGATAGAACGATGGATGGATGGATGGATGGATGGAATGATAGAACGATAGATAAATAGAACGATAGATAGATAGATAGTCGATAGAGAGAGGAACGATAGATAGATAGATGGATAGATGGAGAGAGGAACGATAGATAGATAGATAGATAGATAGATAGAGAGAGGAACAATAGATAGATAGATAGAGAGAGAGAGGAACGACAGATAGAAAGACAGAACGATAATGCATGAATGGATGGATGGACGGACAGACATAGATGGATGGATGGATAGATAGACCAACAAAACGATAGCTAGATAGAATGACAGATAAAATGATGGATTGGTGTGGATGGAATGATAGATTGATAGATAGAGGAACTATAGATAGAACAAAAGAACAATAGCTAGATAGAACGATAGATGTACGGATGTACGGATGGATGGATCAACAGAGGATGGACGGATGGATAGATCAACAGAGGATGGATGGATGGATGCAAACAAGTTTTCTAAAATGTTGTTTAAAGAGTATCTATTATGCTCATTTTCTTGATTGTTTTTGGGCTCTACTAGAACAGGTTTTCATTCTTAAAATGTTAAAAACACATTATTTTTCCCATATTCTCCATTGTTGCAGCTCGTCGCTTCCCAGTCTGTCAGTAACGATCTGTTTAGAGAAAGTCTCTATGAAGCCCCTCCTTCTGAAAAGCACAGTGTGCTCTGATTGGTCGGATCAGTGTGTTGTGATTGGTCAAGAGCTTCGAGAGTGTTTGGGAAATGTCCCGCCCCTTATCATAACCACCAGTTTCAACACACTACTAACTAACTCAACCAGGCCCCGCCCCTTTATTCTGCGTATGAATTATTTAAATGAGGAATATTGTAACGTGTTCGTTCCCAGAAGAAAACTCAAGACTACAATGGAGGCGTTTCAGGGAGTTCAGAAACACTGACACTGATATAGAGAAGAACTCTCGCTGGAGGGACTTTGTAGCTTTGCAGTAGTTTTTTCATGCTCAAACAGCAACATTACACACACAAAAAAAGAATAATAGGACCCCTTTAAATATGCATCTAATTAAATATGCTCTAATTTGCACAAATATCCAGAACAGAAATCTGAACATTGGATAAAGCCAGATTCAAAATTCTTGTTTCATTTAGTTGACATAAGTGTCAATCTGTAAACTGCCGTTATGAAACGCGCCATCAAGTACTTTCACCCGCCCGTCATAATGAAGCGCTCTTATGATGGTTTATTCTGCTATGGGTGATTAAGGCTCATTAGAGCTAGAGAACACTACAGTGACACGCTTAACGAGGATAAAGACGTGTGAAGGAAGTGCAATGCTGCACTAATTACCAGCAAGAGCTTTTAGTCATTACAGACATTTGCAAAACCATCCCCATAAATAAAGATGCACACGTGCTTTTCTGCATGAACCTGAAATAAACAGACTCATCCACTGCACACTGCACAGATAGATAGATAGATAGATAGATAGATAGATAGATGGAACGAATGATAGAATAATAGAGTGATAGACAGACAGATAGAATGAACGATGGATGGATGGAATGGATGGAACGGATGGAACGATAGATAAATGGATAGACAGAACAAAGGACCGAATGATAGATAGAATAATAGATAGATGATAGATAGATAGACAGACCGATAGATAGAATGATAGACAGACAGATGGATGGACAGATAGGTAGATAGAAGGAACGAATGAGAATAATAGAGTGATAGATAGACGGATAGAATGAACGATGGATGGATGGAATGGATGGAACGATAGACAGATAGATAGAACAAAGGAATGAATGATAGATAGAATAATAGATAGATAGAGTTCCCACACGAACATATTAAGTATTCTGTCCATTTAATCACGAAATTCAAACGATAAATGCCGCTTTGACACTCTTTAATATGATATATCAGACCAGCGATCATCTCTTCCTAGTCAAAGAATAAACATGAATCAACATCTGACGGTATGTTGAGGATACATTACAACTTACTGAAACATATCATATCGTGTAATCGCTCAATCAGTGTTTCAACGGCGGAAAGACGTCAATAAAACAGCTTGTGAACAATGTCATGCAACATTTCCCTCAGAAGTCTGTTAGTGCACTAGAGAAATCAACTCTTACGCTAAATAATGCACTATATCAGCCTATATATTCATTATATTCCACTGAACCTGTTAGTGATGTCTTGATTATTTAAAGTTTAAATAAATCTGTCATGAAAATGACAGTCACTGTGTATAAATGATCATATTTCAACAACGAATTGGAGTTAAAACATAATTTTATAATTAGATTTAGAAGTTAATGCAAAAACTGCCTTATGTGAAGTTTACATGTTTGCATACAATGTGTTATTTGAGTGTTGATTATTATATCTAGAAATAAATAGCAACTGAATTTAGGCTAATAGTTTGGGCTCTGTTGTTAACCTTTAATATTATAGTAATGTGCAAGTAAGGGCTCCCTTTCCTACAGTTTACAGCATTAGCAGAGATAATCTGTTTTTATCTTAAAGAAACTTTTAGTTATAATTGAATTAATTTTAGGACAGACACAATTTGTTCAGGAAACCACTGTTTAATAAAAAAAAAGCAATTTTATATTTAGTTTTCTCTCCCCTGCTGTACCAAACCATCAGTTTTGTGTACTGTTACACCCCTAATAGATAGATAGATAGATAGATAGATAGATAGATAGATAGATAGATAGATAGATAGATAGATAGATGGAACAATAAAACGATCAAAGGAACCAATGACAGATAGAATAATAGTGATAGACAAATAGATTGAACGATAGAAAGGATGATAGATGGATAGACAGAACGATGGATGGATGGACAGGTAGTCAGAATGTCAGATAAGCGTTATACAGAAGGTGAGAGCAGATTATTGAGCGTTAGAGTGACAGATCGAGGTCTTCTCTCACATGGGTCAGCGTGGTGTCCGGGGGCCGAGTTCAACAGCATCATCGCAGTCGCGGCATCAATGTCAGACTCTGTAAAAGGACACGAGACACACAGCGGTCAGAGCACTGCTCAGTGTTAGTGTGTGTGTGTGTGTGAGTGAGTGAGTGTCTATGGAGGGAAATCAAGGGGCTGGAGTTTCTCTGTTTCCATGCAACCCTTCAGAAGATTTGAATAATTCATTACCAACCAGACAGAGGAGAGAGTGAACACAACTGCCACCATACTCAAGGTGACGGAGAAAGAGAAATAATGAAAAAAGTCCAGCCTACATCGAAAAAAAAAAGAAATTCACAGGGTTCTCATACTTTCTGACCAATGAATTTCCTTGATTCTGATAGAGGAGAGATTCTAATAAATATATATTATATATATATACACTCACCTAAAGGATTATTAGGAACACCTGTTCAATTTCTCATTAATGCAATTATCTAATCAACCAATCACATGGCAGTTGCTTCAATGCATTTAGGGGTGTGGTCCTGGTCAAGACAATCTCCTGAACTCCAAACTGAATGTCAGAATGGGAAAGAAAGGTGATTTAAGCAATTTTGAGCGTGGCATGGTTGTTGGTGCCAGGCGGGCCGGTCTGAGTATTTCACGATCTGCTCAGTTACTGGGATTTTCACGCACAACCATTTCTAGAGTTTACAAAGAATGGTGTGAAAAGGGAAAAACATCCAGTATGCGGCAGTCCTGTGGGCGAAAATGCCTTGTTGATGCTAGAGGTCAGAGGAGAATGGGCCGACTGATTCAAGCTGATAGAAGAGCAACTTTGACTGAAATAACCACTCGTTACAACCGAGGTATGCAGCAAAGCATTTGTGAAGCCACAACACGCACAACCTTGAGGCGGATGGGCTACAACAGCAGAAGACCCCACCGGGTACCACTCATCTCCACTACAAATAGGAAAAAGAGGCTACAATTTGCACGAGCTCACCAAAATTGGACAGTTGAAGACTGGAAAAATGTTGCCTGGTCTGATGAGTCTCGATTTCTGTTGAGACATTCAGATGGTAGAGTCAGAATTTGGCGTAAACAGAATGAGAACATGGATCCATCATGCCTTGTTACCACTGTGCAGGCTGGTGGTGGTGGTGTAATGGTGTGGGGGATGTTTTCTTGGCACACTTTAGGCCCCTTAGTGCCAATTGGGCATCGTTTAAATGCCACGGCCTACCTGAGCATTGTTTCTGACCATGTCCATCCCTTTATGACCACCATGTACCCATCCTCTGATGGCTACTTCCAGCAGGATAATGCACCTTGTCACAAAGCTCGAATCATTTCAAATTGGTTTCTTGAACATGACAATGACTTCACTGTACTAAAATGGCCCCCACAGTCACCAGATCTCAACCCAATAGAGCATCTTTGGGATGTGGTGGAACGGGAGCTTCGTGCCCTGGATGTGCATCCCACAAATCTCCATCAACTGCAAGATGCTATCCTATCAATATGGGCCAACATTTCTAAAGAATGCTTTCAGCACCTTGTTGAATCAATGCCACGTAGAATTAAGGCATTTCTGAAGGAGAAAGGGGGTCAAACATAGCATTAGTATGGTGTTCCTAATAATCCTTTAGGTGAGTATATATATATATATATATATAAAATATTTCCACATTTTCCATGACCCTGGGAACACTGAAGCATGTCAATTTTTTGAACAGCGGTGAGCTGTGATCAGGAGAGATCACGAAACATCATGTGGGTGTGATGTGTAAAGTGTATGTCGTTTAGTCTAAAAACAGACTTAATTGGTTTCAAGCACACTGGAACATGCATGCTTTTATTTTTAACCGACTTATTTACCTGAAAAACACAGAAATGGCTCACCTTTGAGAGAGCAGTCCTGGAGAAAGAGGTGACGTGCGGGTGAGAAGGCACTGTCAGACATAAAGCAGGATCAGACATCAGTTCCACTTTGGACTCTTAAATTAATTTGAAGTAATCAAAAAGCATATCTAATTAATTAAAATCATCCAACTTATACAATTTAACAACAATTTATTAAAAGTTGAACAAAAATTACATTCTAAAATTCAGTTTTGTTTTTTTACCAAATTCTGTGTTTTCTGTTTGAAGTTTTCCGGATTCCATTTTAATGGTTTAATTACATTTTAATAACATATCATAAACATATCTAATTAATTGAATTCATAAAAACAATGTATTCCTTAAAAAATAAAAATTTCATTTCTAAGAAAAGTTTTTTATTTCAGAAACTCTGGCAATCAAATGAAGGTTTTAAGGAGATCTTTATGTTTCTGTGTGTTTATGATATGACGATAGATTTCAAATGAAATGGTAAAATGCTGATGAAGTGACTCAAGTTCTCTGAAGTTCATGCGTTCATGTCATCATATAGTGAGGCAGCAGAGGCTGAAAACACAGCGAGAGTCACGTGTGCTTCAGTGTGTGTGTGCGTGTGGTAAATTAAACCATTCTTTCACACAGTGACGCAGAACATGCAGTATTCATATTTAAATAGTCTTCTTGCAGTTTAATATTCACAGACACTAGTCTATATCGCAATTTTACAAAAAAAAAAAAAAAGACAAATTCAGTAAAATTCCGCATTTTACAGTAAATTCCGTTTTTATGACTGGATTCCGTGATTCCATCCGCGTTTTCCGCATTGCGGAAATCATAGGGTCCTAAGAATGACAACTTGAAGGAGACCCATTATGCCCTTTGCATGTTCAAAAATCACATTATTTTCCTCTATTGTTGCGGCTCCTCTCTTCCCAGTCTGTCAGTAACGCTCTGTTTAGTTCCTGTCTTGCTGCTTATTCGATTATTTGTGTATCCAATTGGAATCTGATCTAAACTATTAACTGTCCACACTGTGTATCGCAACTGTTCAGATCTGATTTGGGTCCTGTGACGCTCTTTCGTTTTCCGGAAAATCTGCATTGTTTCGACATTGCTTTGGTAGGCATATGCCAAAAACAACAACAGCTACTTGAAGGGGTATGCAGTACAGATGTTGTCTTAGTTACAACATGACAATATGTCATTAATTTTTCCATCACAGAACCACCTTTTCTTCAATGGAAATGTATGGAACAGGATCGGTTTAGGTGGACGGGCTCGTCCTACACATTTCCAACAGTGTGCATCTCGCATCTACATTACTGTGTACTATAGTAAATGTGTGCGTTACCTGGGTGGGGAAGCAGGGGGTGTGCAGAAGGAGTGGGCTGTGGGAAAGTGCTGTTTCTTCAGGGCTTGGATCAGATTGGGTCTATATTCAGGGTCCACACACCACAGAGAACCCTTCCCGTTAACCTACCAGAACCACACAAACACACACAGTTAGATGAGCAAACACTCAGAGACAGAAGCTGACTCAGCACATCTGAAGCAAACTGTAAAAACTGCACTTGTTACAACCATTAGGTCACGCTGACTGCAACCACAAAGTCCAATCTGAACGATAGATAGAACGATACATAGAAAGACAGATAGAACGTTAGATGGATAGACAGAATGATAGATATAATGTTAGAATGATAGAAATGATTAGATGTTAGAATGATTTAATAATTTATTACAATTAAAAAAAATAGCTGGAGCCGTTTACCAGTCTTTGTGCTAAGCTAGGCTAGCGGTGGGTGCGTCAGACAGAGTTATGGCAAGCACGGAGATAAAAAAAAATGGTATGTATGGACTTATCTAACTCTGGGGGATACAGTGAATAAGCTAAAGTCCCAAAAAGTCAGCGTGTTCCTTTGCACATATGTAGATCATAGAAATCTAAATTTTCTCGGGGGAGCATGCCCTTGAACCACCCTAACTACTTTACATTTGGGATCTCAGTGATTATAAAACCCTGCCTACATTCCTGGGTACAATTAAGGGATGTACAATATGGTCATGCAGAATAAGGCATTAATATTTGCTTTTTAAGTAATAATAAACAGGCAATATCCTTGTAATATACATGTTAATAAGCTACTAGTTAATAGTGAGAATTGGACCCTAAACTAAACCCTCACTGGGTATTTTCACCCCTAAAATGAAAATCCTAGAAAACCCTGCTGAACAGTGTCTTAATGTGATCATCTGAGCATGTGATTGCTAATACAGAGCCTGCTGGGAGTTTACGAGCAGTGGTTAAAAGCGCCTGATAAACATCAGAACGTGGTTGTAAGCGGCATAAAGGATGTTTATGACAGGATCTGATCCATGAGTTCTCATAATTACTGTATCAGTTAATTATTATTGCACTCAATGGATGGAGTTTGTTGGGAGTCAAGGGTGTTCAAGGTAGAAAACCCTCGGTGTCAGCTTTAACATCTCTGAGATTGATTAGTGCTGGAAAACAGTCTCAAAACAACGCTTAGGAATCATGTGACTACGCAAAAGATCTTCATGGCTAGTGTTACATTATATGATCACGCTTTTATTCATGCAAATGCTTTTAAACCATTCAAGCGTGATAAGACACGCTCGTGATAAGAAACGCAGTGCAGTACTTGTGAATCTCCTGTCTGTGACACACACACACACACTCATGTGCACAGAAAGCCGCTTCAGACAGCGCTTAAACAGACTTTTGTTCAGTATCCTCGCGAGCACATTTAAATGAGTTAAACAACATCTTAAATGAATGTAAAGAGTAAGATGTGCGTGTGCTCTTAAAGTGACAGCAGCCTAATAAACCTGCTGCTGTCTGTCATTAATGTGAATCAAACAACAAAAAGACAAAGAGAATCAGAATTTATCATTTATGCAGTAAAGACTAAGATTTTCAGGTAGGTTATGAAACACTTTAAAGCACTGTTTACAAGGTTACATGGGTCAAAAACAATAACTTTTTGTGCATTTTGACAGGGCAAGTAAAAATAACAATAGGTAAATGTGACATTAATTATAATGGGTTTATGTGAAGATTGTTTTAAGTCGTTTTAAATGCTAAAATGTATAGCTTTCGATTATACTGTAATGCTGAATGGCTATAATTAATGGCTAAAATTGAGAAAAATATAAATTTTTATAGAGACATCAGTAGCAGTATTGGTGGTCGGTGATGCCTTCTTCCATGAAAAAGATGCCATTACAAAAAATATAAAAAATATAGGCTACTGTCTTTATGTTGTTTCTATATTCATTTGGAGATTAAATGTGAAATTATTACAATATGAAAATCAACATGAATAATTAATTATTAAAACAAATGAATTACATGATGTGGCCATTAATTAATCTAATTAATCGCACATCAGATTTGGCTGAGAAATTAAAGTTCATTTAAAGGCATTATTGTGTAAAGCATCAAATAGACATTACAAAATCGATTCGTTCAAACGGCTGATTCAGTTTGATTCATTCAGGAGTTCTCTTTATGAATGAGTCATTGAATCATTGGTTCACCTGATTCGTTCAAAACGCGGATTCAGAAATGAAACGCCGCTGCGTGTTGCTCGGAGACGAACAGTTCTGCTTTGTCGTTATATTTTCGTTGGCAACACTGAGCAAAACAGACAATATTGTGTCTAAAATAACGATATTAACTTCTTATTTATTGAACTGCTGTATAAAATCAGTATTGCATTTGCACTCGTGCTATGGACAGAAAAACAGCACGTGTGTGATATTGCTTAACTATATCATGATGTAAATAAGAAAAAAAACTTGGATTATAGGGACATTGTAACTGCATTCTATAGGCTTAATGCGTTATTTTTTACCGTGATTAATGAATTTAATTAATGTGTAAAATCGACAGACCTAATTAAAATATATTAAAAACTTTAATGTTAGGTGCGATTAATCGCAACTAATTACAGAAAAATGTGCAATTTTCAACTGACAGCACTAATATATATATATATATATATATATATATATATATATATATATATATATATATATATATATATATATATATATATATATATATATATATATATATATATATATATATATATATATATATATATATATATATATATATATATATATATACACGAGAGAGAGAGAGAGAGGGAGAGAGAGAGAGAGAGAGAGAGAGAGAGAGAGAGAGAGAGAGAGAGAGAGAGAGAGAGAGAGAGAGGAGGGGAATAGGTAGGAGGAGGGCTATAACCTTGACTCCGATTACCAGCCTGCTCATAAACAGGAAGGAGGAAACGTTGTCATGGCAACCGAAACCAGTCATTGTCATCTGAAACCTCTGTCTCTCTCTCCGCGTGTCTGTCTGATGGATGGCCTCTCACTGGGAGTCTCTCGCCACTGACCTCTCCCGGGTCGAGAAAAGATCATTTCACAGCCGGCCACTTACACACAATCTCTCTCTGGCTGCCATTAGTAAATACATCTCAGCATTACGGTCCTAACACAGGAAATTACACTGACTGTACAGTCAGAGGCAGACGGCCACAAAGCAGTGTGAGGGAGTCTGAAACCGTTTGAACAAAGAAAAACAAAACGCTGTAGCGTAATGGTCAGTGCACATGCTCAGGCACACACATTAAGCTGTGGTGCTCATACGGCGACACAAGTTTAAACCCAGCTCGCAACCTTTCCAGATCCTCTCTCTACAGTCCTATAAATAAAAGTGGCAAAATGTAAAAAAATAAATAATAATAATTATATATAACATTTAATACAAATTATAAATAAATAAATAAATAAATAGGCAAACCAAAAATAAAAAGATTATTCCTAGATTAAATCATAACAGGTCCCTGGGATGCGCAGAAACATTACGAATGAAACTTACTTTACACTTGAACAGTTGCTATATCAACATCCTAACAATAAGAAAATATGTTTAAATAATGTATAGTTGTATACACAACAAGCTCTTCTTGCGATTTTGCCGCCCGTCATGTGTTTAGATACTTTTCATACACGAGAAGCGCGTTCAAACCCGGACACGCACGCAACAACAAAAACTTAATGTGCTGACTTGTGTGGACTTTTATTTGAGGAAATCTGTTTATAATAGGCTATTAGGTTTGAACTTATTGGTCCTGCGCTGCATATTGACTCAGTTGATTTGAATAAATACGTCTATAATGGCTAACGTTGCTTAATCGAACGCTCAAGTTTAGTACAATGATCATAATGCAAGGCAAGCACGTGATGAGATTTGACTATTCATAAGTGTTCTTTCAAATGGTTCTCCAGGGGGAGGGGTTAAACGGTTATGTCATTGCGTACATCCCTAATATATACACACAGTTGCAAGAAAAAGTATGTGAACCCCTTGCAGAATCTGTGAAAATGTGAAAAATTTTAACTAAATAAGAGGGATCATACAAAAGGCATGTGATTTTTTATTTAGTACTGTCCTGAATAAGATATTTTACATAAAAAATGTTTATATACAGTCCACAAGACAAAAAAATAGCTGAATTTATTAAAATGACCCGTTCAAAAGTTTATGAACCCTTGATTCTTAATACTGTGTCGTTCCCTGATGATCCACGGCTGTGTGTGTGTGTGTGTGCGATGGTTGTTCTTGAGTCTCTTGTTTGTCCTGAGCAGTTAAACTGACCAATGTTCTTCAGAAAAATCCTCCAGCTCCTGCAAATTCTTCAGTTTTCCAGCATCTTTTGCATATTTGAACCCCCCGGCTCTTAATGCGTCGCGTTTCCTTCTGGAGCATCAGTGAATGTTTGAACCTTTTTTAATAGTTGTGTTTGAGTCCCTCAGTCGTCCTCAGTGTGAAAAGATGGATCTCAAAATCATACAGTCACTGCTGGAGAGGGTTCAATTATGCAAAAAATGCTGGAAAACTGAAGAATTCGCAGGAGCTGGAGGATTTTTCTTAAGAACATTTTGGACAGTTTAACTGCTCAGGACAAACAAGAGACTCAAGAACAACCATCACACACACACACACACACACAGCCGTGGATCATCAGGGAACGACACACAGTATTAAGAATCAAGGGTTCATAAACTTTTGAACGGGTCATTTTAATAAATTCAGCTATTTTTTTGTCTTGTGGACTATATGTAAAAAAATTATGTAAAATATCTTATTCAGTACAGTACTAAATAAAAAAAATAATAAAAAAAAATCACATGCCTTTTGTATGATCCCTCTTTAGTTAAAATTATTCACATTTTCACAGATTCTGCAAGCGGTTCACATACTTTTTCTTGCAACTGTATATATATATATATATATATATATATATATTACATGTGACTAATCGATATGACGGCACTAATAAATGTTAGATCCATCACAAACTCAGCACCCGCATACTCCTACGAGTCTACACCCCCACCAGAAGCCTCCGCTCAGCTAAGGAGCGACGGCTCGTGGTACCATCACAGAGAGGCATGAAATCCCTCTCCAGAACATTTTCATTCACCGTTCCTTGCTGGTGGAATGATCTTCCCACCTCCATCCGGAATGCCGAATCACTGACAACATTCAAAAGACAGCTGAAAACTCATCTCTTCCGCGAGCACTTAACCTCGTCTTAAAAATAATAATAACACAAATATTATATTTTCCTCTATTTCCTACTTATTCTAGCTTGTGCTGCTCTGGGTAATGCCCAAAACTTAGTATTTCAGGCACTTTTTGTGATTTTTCGCCTCTTCATGACGGATCGCTTCCTGTATTCCTCAGTTGTGAGACGCTTTGGATAAAAGCGTCTGCTAAATGAATAAATGTAAATGTAAAAATTCATAGCAAGCATCATTAAAAATGTAAAAACAAAAGGTTTGTTGGTTTGAAATAAAACAATAGATCTAGTGTTGATGAAGCTTTGAACCAATATTTATAGTGAAAGTGCAAAAAAAGTTGATTTTGAATTTATTAAAAAAATCTAGATAATATTTTAATCATCATCAAATCCCATTAGCAAGAAGTTCTCATTACCGTAATATTTATTTTAAATATTTTAAACAATAAATCCAGTTAAAATCTAAATAAAGGTCATTAAATATGCGGTAAATTAATAAATTTTTTGTTTTGCAGTGAGGAGAAAGTGAAAGTGCTCAAAATCATTTGAATTCATAATAAAAATGTTCTAGATAATAGTTCAATAATTTCCTTTAGCTTTAGCACAATGATGTACATAAAACATAAATGCAATTGTTTCATTTTCACACAACATGATGTTTTTATAATAAATCACACTTAGTATTTTTCCCCACACAATATAAATGTTAAAATATGGCTACCGTTCCCTTACATTTTAGGAAAGTGGTTCTTCGCAATGTGACAATCATATTTTGGGGTCCTTGGCATTAAAACATTTGAAAACCCCTGTGCTAGTAAAACACATCCCCTAAAAATCACCAAAACACACATGACAGCAAAGTGAAAACATCCAGCAGCGTTTGAGACGCGCAGATACAAACACTGAATACTCCTCTAATATAATGACATTCAGACATTCTCTAGTCGTTTTTCAATAGCCATAGCCAGTGCAACACTGACTGGTCTACGGACTGCCTCTATAGGAGCCTGTAGTCCTTACAGGAAGTGGAATTGGTGTGTTTGGCTCAGGGTGTGTGTGTGGTGGATCTCTGGGCTGAGATAAGCTGCTATCGGAGTGTGTTTGCTCTCAGGGAGGAGCAGTGACCTTGACTGGATTCCCCACCTCTTTTTCTCACCGGAGAGAAGAAATCCTCGCCAAAACTCCAGCGTCACACTCACGCTCGCTACAACCACCGCACCGCAGCCACAGCTGAGACTACAGCCCAGTGCTATTTCTGTATCATTCATTAGTTTTATTAATAGTTTGAAAGCTTTTTTTATATATGCATATTTATATTTTAAAGCTTTAGTAATTTTCAAGGTCAAGGTGTTTATATATTTTTTTACACCTTTATTAATTTTCATTTTTTTTGTTTTAAGGTACTGAAATAAAAATAAGTTACTTTTTAATATTTTATTTCAGTTGTTTTAGTAATTAGTACAATTTTTTTATTTTCCATTTTCATTTTAGTTAAAGTTTTAGCAATTTTCCTGTGTGTTTTTGTCATTTTTATTAGTTTTTTAATATGTCTATATATAGTTGATTAATATTTATTTCAGTTAAAAACAAGTTAGTTAATTTTAGTAATTATGTTGTGTATTTGTCATTTTTATTCGTTTTTCAAAAATCTATATTAGTTTATTCATTTTTATTTTAGTTTAGTATTTTTAGTATTTTAACACAGAAGAAATTACTGAAATAAAATACGTTTTTATTTTTAAATGTTCCATTTTCTGTTAGTTTTTATATCTCCATATAGTTGATTAATATTTATTTCAGTTAAAAACAAGTTAGTCAATTTTAGTAATTATGTTTTTTATTTATTAGTTTTCATTTTTTGTTTTAATTTACTAAAATAAAATACGTTACTTTTTATATTTTATTTCAGTTTTAGTAATTAGTACTTCAACTTTAAACAAAAATTAGAAATGTTGCCTTGGCATTTAACTGAAATAAAATAAGTTTAAGTTTTATATATATCATTTTTTTTTTCATTTTAGTTAAAGTTTTAGCAATTTTCTTGTGTTTTTTTGTCCTTTTTATTAGTTTTTTAATGTCTATATAGCTGATTATTTCAGTTAAAAACAAAGTTAATTACTTAAATTAAGTTAACTTGTTTTTAACGAAAATAAATCAACTATATAGACATTAAACAATAAATAAAAATGACAACAATTACTCAAATTAACTAAGTTATGTTGTGTATTTTTTTTGTGTCATTTCTATTTAGTTATTATTCATTTTTATTTTAGTTTTAGTAATTTTAGTACTTGAATGTAGAAGAAATTACTGAAATAAGTAATAAGTAAAAGTTTTTTTATTTTATTAGAATTTTTGTTAAAGTTTTAGTAAATGTGTTGTGTATTAGTTTTAATTTTTTGTTTTAAGGTACTGAAATAAAATAAGTTAAAATAAGTTTATTTCAGTTTTAGTAATTAGAACTTCAACTTTAACAAAAATGAGAAATGTTGCCTTGGCATCTAACTGAAATAAAATAAGTTTAAGTTTTATATTTGATATTTTTCCATTTTATTTAAAGTTTTAGTAATTTTCTTTTGTGTTTTTTATATGTTATTTATTTCAGTTAAAAACAAGTCAACTTTAGTAATTGTATTTTTTTGTCATTTTTATTAGTTTTTCAGTTTATAAATTTTTGCTTATTTTAAGTCATTTCTTCTATGTTCAAGTACTAAAATTACTAAAACTAAGTTATTATTGTTTTATTTTTTTTAAATTTAGTTTTAGTACATTTGTCATGTTTGTATCAAGTTTAAATTTATTTTACTTAAGTTACTTTTTTATATTTTATTTCAGTTTTAGTAATTAGTACTTCTTAAATTAAACAAAACTGAGAAATGTTGCCTTAGCATCTAACTGAAATAAAATAAAGTTTTTATTTTCATATATTCCATTTTCATTTTAGTTCAGGTTTTAGTAATTATGTTGTGTGTTTTTGTCCTTTTTTAAAAATGTCTATATAGTTGATTTAGTTAAAAAACAAGCTAACTTGTAGTAATTGTGTTGTGTTTTTGTCATGTCTATTGTTTTTTTCAAAGTCTATATAGTTTATAAAGTTTTTGCTTAGTTTTAGTAATTTTAGTTCTTTAGTATGTAGAAAGAACTACGGAAATAAAATACGTTTTTATTTTAAAATTTTCCATTTTCATTAAAAAGTTTTAGTAATTTTGTTGTGTTTGTGTCACTTTTTATTGGTTTTTGTTTTTGTTGTTTTAATACTGAAATATTTTTTAAATATTTTTTCCAATAAAAACAAAACAATTACATTAAAGTAAAAAAAAAGGTTTTAGTCAATAGTTTTAATGGTCAAAGGAACAAAACCTCAGGAGTATCAGTTAAATGACTCAATCTAGTTTGCTTTGCTCACCTTCCCAAGGCTCCTCTCCACCTTGCGGAAGCACTTGTTGAGGGAGAGGTTGTGCCGCACCGAGTTCTTCCAGCCAGTGGGGGCGCTGGAGAAGTAGGGAAAGTGCTCCAGGATCCAACCGTAGATGTCCTTCACCGGCAGCGACTTGCTGGGTGACTGTTCGATGGCCATGTATATGAGCAGGGAGAAGGAAAACGGCGGCTTCGACTTCACGGACTCTCCGCCGTGTGACGCCGCCGAGGAGATGACGGAGCTGCCGTGACTGCCCTCGATGTCGAAGAGCGGACTGGGGCTGGACTGGGCCTCGGGGCCTCCCAGCGTGAAGTTCTGGAGCAGGTTCTCGTGGAGCCAGTTGAGGTTGGTGAGTTCTTCGTCTCCTGAGCTGGAGCTGCGGTCCAAGCTGGTGGCGAGAGGGCTGGCGGCACACTCGTCTTCGGGCAAGGTCCCACAAACCCCACGCAGGCTCGTCCGCTCCTCCAGCACGCCCGGGGATTCTGCTTTCTTATCCGGCGACATCCCAATGATTGGACCCATTAAATCAAGGATGTCTGCTGAGGAGAGAAAAAAAAAAATATATAAAAATTTTGGCTGCACAAAAAAAAAGATAATCTGGTAGCAATCATTTCAACCCATTAGAAAATTCAAGACAATCATGACAATCATTTTGAGTGCAATTCAAAACAAATACTGCAACTAGTTGTACACAATATATCTCTACCGCATTGATTATCAGCCAATACCAGTGATAATTTATTATTTTAAATGTATTAGTGCAACTTAATATTGGATTTAATTGTGCATGCTCATTTCTGTCAATTTTTAGATGACCTTTGCCATCATCAAGCACTTGGCATTTAACAGTTAATAATTTATTAGTGTTTTTAAAGCACCTTCATGCCAATTTAACAGAACAAATCAACAATTAAAAGCAATATTTAGCAGATATATATTACCCTAAAATAATAAATGTGTAAAATATTTTTAAAAAATTAAAAAAAATACACTAAATTTAGTGTATTTTTTTTAACTAAATTAACTAAAATAAAAATATTTAAAAATAAAAGAAAATGATAAAATATACAAATAAAACAAAAGGAAAAAACCCAAAATAAATAAAAATAAATAAATAAAAATCCATCTTTTATACTTTCAAATATAATGTTATGCCTAAATTCACTTATAGCTATTTTGTGTGTTGTATAACAATAATAATAATAATAATAATAATATTATATTAAATCATATTACATTACTTAAAGTAATATAATATTATAATTTAATTTAATATAAAGTAATATTAATATTATTATTATTTATTTTATTTACACAAAATAGTACTGGCCATTACATGAAAATAATTATCAGCTTATCTATCAGTATCATATTTAAGATTGAATTTTAAGATCAGTGCATCAAACAGTGATAAATCAATTCAAGTACGGATAAAAAAATAGGATTGGGAAGAAAACTATTGACAATTATTTGAACATTATCCAAAACAAATCATATAATTGATTAATTGATTGGTTAATTCAAGCTTTTTCCCCCTTTACAACCGTTTTTCAAGTTCTCTCTACATTTTCTTCTCTAATCTCCCTCTCTCTCTAAGAAAGCCAGCTCGTCTGCTGGTATTTCTCGCAGTGGTTCAGCGATCCCAGCTGAAGGAGCGGCTCTTGTGTGTGAGGGTTGTTGAGGTTTCGTGAGTGTGTCTGAGATGACCCGGTCTCATTCTCATCACCGCCCACCTCCTCACGCAGCCGCTAGTTAGCCATCCACCGCGAGAAACCACCGCGGCCACTGGCTGAGGAGCGAATGGGCTGCTCACAACAACGGAGAAGGAAAAAAACATCCAGAAAGCAGTGCGTCTCTGCTCATCCATTACCATGGAAAGAGAGGTGACAGTGTTGCTTAGGCAACCTAATGTCTATAAAAGGCCGTGCAGAAGAGCATCCCTGCCGGTTATTTGCATTTGTATGAAACAGTTCAATGGGAATTTTATTGAAAGCATGTTGAAATCGCTATCCATCTGGTTCGGATTGCAATGGTGTGGATGCTCTCGCTGTAATGACAGTCACATTTCATGCTATTGTTTCAGAGTATCATTCTTAATCGTGTGGCGACAATTAATAAATTAACAATAAATGTAATAATTATAATTTTATTATATATATATATATATATATATATATATATATATATATATATATATATATATATATATATATATATATATATATATATATATATATATATATAACAAAGGAACAAAGGAAAAAAACGAAACAATTAAAAATAAAATAAAAATAAAATAATTATAAAAAAATTATAAAAAAATTATAAAAAAATAAAATAAAATAAAATAATTTTAATTAAAAATAAAATAAAACAAAATAAAACAAAACAATAAAATAACAAAAAATATATATACAAAAATACAAAATTAAAACAAAATAATTAAATATAAACTAAAATAACAAAATAAAATATTAAAAAATAAATAAATAAAATAAAAATTACAAATAAAACAAAAAGGAAATCCCCCAAAAAATTAATTAAAATAAAACAACGATAAAATATAGAATAAAACAACTTTTTAAAAACAAAATAACTAAAATAAAAAGATTTAAAAATAAAAATATAAAACAAAACAAAATAAACTAAAATAACAAAAAATATAACATTTTAAAATCAAAATAAAATGTATACTAAAATAACTCAAAACTATTTAAAAATAGAAAATGTATTATAAAATATATGAATAAAAAAGAAAAAAAAACTAAAATTAAAATGAAAAACAAAATAATATTATAACCTAAAATAACTAAAAAGTAAATTATACGAATAAAAAAAAATGTTGCTGTAACGCCATCATATGGATTCACGTTTCATGCTGTTGTTTCAGAGTATCATCCGTAACTGTGCTCTAACAGTTGGCACGCCGTTAAGTAACTGCACATATATATTTATGTAAAAGGGACAGATGAGCCCCAGCCGCGGCATTACGGCAGAAATCGGGTCAATGGCGTCAAGCGAATTGGCAAATCCCTACCGTCTAGTCACACCACGCTCAAATCCGTGCCCTCAATGTCACCATGACAACCGCACTGTCAGTTCAATTAGGAGGGCGGATTAGACAGTGGATTGAATAAGAGCAGGGAAAGTCCATCCAGTTAAGCCATCAAATGGCATCACTCTCGTGTGCATCATCCGCACGCCACTCGTACACTGACACCAGACGGTCTGGGGTGGGTGTGGGTGGCGCAGATCTCGCTCTCTATTTCTCTCTGAGGTGGAGGATGGAGGTTTTACTAGTGTTTTTAATGCTGAACTAGGTCAGACAGGACCATACTGGTACGGGTCATGCATAAAACAATAACTTCAGAAGTGTTTCGAGAAACACGCAACAGTTTCTGATGCTAAATACTAGGAGACTTTCCACTGCAATAAAAACCAATCACAGCGTGTTTCACTCATTTGCAATGGTGTACTAGTACATACTTTACTATGCACAATACATTTTCTGTATGCATGAAATACCTGGATGACCTTTTGTCTATATGTGCAGAATATAAAAGAGGATATTGTATCCCACAATGCAATGCACCCAATTTAAGCTTATATTTCCAGTGTGAAAAAAAAAATGCAATATCGAACATATTTGTGACTTGTTATTTGCCCAAAGAGATTAAAAGACTAATAAAATGGCAAGAAGATACGTCTTTCTATTGCATTTTTCCTTGCGAGACACACACACACACAAAAAAAATATACATCGTGGCCAGAGCTGGTTCTTTTTAGTGAATCAAAATATACAACTCAACCAGCATAATCCAATTCACAAACAAATGACTCTTATGAACTGGTTCCTTTAAGTGAATCAAAAACATACAGCGTGATCAATATATTCCAATTCACACACAAGTGACTCTTTTGAGCTGGTTCTTTTTAGTGAATCAAAACATACAGCGCAATCAGTATATTCCTATTCATGAACAAATGACTCTTTTAAGTCGGTTCCTGCAGTTTATAATTCAAAAAGACCTCGACTGCATCTGCAAATCACACGTCGGTTACGTCTTAAATGAACGTAAACAGTTGAGAAAGAAAACGGATGTGTATCATTATATTGGATCCGTTCATTCGGTCTTAAAGTGACAGCAGCCTATAAAAATCTGTCTTTAATGTTAAACAACAAAACACATCTTTAACAAAGACTTATCTATATTTAATTTATACAGTGAACACTATAGTGTTAATTTACATTTAATGATTACATTTCTGTACCTGAATACTACTGTTAGACTTACTTTATTAGTAACGTATTTATCTATGATTGTAATTTGTGTATTTGTCCTTATTTTACTACTGACTGTTCACTTGTCTTTAATAATGTTTCATTACTAGATTTTTGCTGTGGTATCGAAGTAACAAATGAAAAGCAAACGTTACAATTCTTTAGGAAACACTGCAGTATATACTAGTAGTACACTAGTATTCCAGCCTATATGTGAGAGCAGAATAAGTTCTGTGGGAAAACTGCCTTTGGAAACACAGTCTAGTATTCCAGTTCCTTGTTTTACCACAAACTCAGACCGGAGCAAGAACTTGGACCGGCAGAGGAACATCAGGTCCAGAGAAGACCAAACAAACAGCACTCAGATGGTCTGAAGGGGCAGCATTTCAGCCCGGGATCAAAGGAGAACACGTCCCCCAGAACGGAAAACACGGAGAGGCAACTGGAAAAGAGCTAGCGGGGAATGAGTGAGTAAATGAAGGGTTGAGAGGAGTGCCATGGAAACAGTAAAATTAATAAATAAGTCATAAGCACAGTGAATGATGAATCATAACTCTCAGGAAAGTGGAGTTATCAGACATGTCAGGCAGCAACAGAACTGCCCGAATGCGTTAAAGCAAAGCTTCCTCCCCAAAGCCCAAAACACAAACATGGAAATCTTCAGAGCCAAACTTAAATAAAAAATAACAAATCGCAATTCTCAAAATAAATCTTAAAAGAATTAATAAATATAAAAAACGCAATAAAAACAAAAATAGCTTTTAAAATAAAATAATTAAAAAACAATAAAAAAATACAAAATTAAATATTTAAAATTAAACAATGTATAAAATAAAATAATTACAAAATACTATAAAATAATAAATAAAACCAAATAAAATAACAAAAAATATTATTAAGTATATTATTAAAAATGATTTCAATTCAAAATGATACAAATAAAATACACAATATAAATAATTAAAAAGGTTTGAGAAAGTCAGAGCCATGCACACGGCGTAGCGCACATGCTTATAAAATGTAAAACATTTTGTTCTGAGGATGCACATCCCAATTCTCAAAATAAATACTAAAAGAAATAAAAAAAATATAAAACGCAATAAAAACAAAAATAATAGTAAAACTAAAATAAAAATTAAATTAAAAAATAAAAACAAATAACAATAAAAATAATTAGAATTAAACAAAAATACTATAAAAATTAAATTATAAAACAAAATAAAATAAACAAAAAATTAAATAGAAAAAGTATATTGTTAAATTATTAAAATACTTTAAAAATAAACAAAAAACCTTTTTAAAAAAATAGAATAAAAATAAAATATTATAAAAAGACTGTGTGGCACATTCATCTTTTGGACACGCAGACAGTCAAGCATGCGTAACGGTTTGGTTTACTAGACATGTTGATGCGACTCGTTGCCTTTACTGTGTTGTAATTGTCTAAGCACCCTTAACTCGCCAGTGTCATTACCATACACACAAGGCTGCTCCTGTTAACCCATTAACTTCAATCGCGCTGCGCTCTATAGCCTCTGGGTAGTTCATTAACCCCTATTAGCAACACAAACTCTGACCTAAACTGAGCAGCACAGCCCTAATAATTCCCAGGTGCTGCTGGGAAGTAGCGGGGGAGCCGGTGGCCCATAAAAGCGCAGCACACTTCCTCTACAATTTGAGACGGCCACTACATCTGAGCACCGCTGTTGAGCAACCAGGGGAAGTGGTTTTTATGTCATTAGCTCATAGTCGATTATCATTGCCGTTGTGATTATCATAATTATCGGTGCTCTTATCAAACGGCATCAAAGCGACGGTCGGTAATGGCACACTTGTGAGGGAGGGAGAGCGAGTGCTAATGAGGGATGGTTGTAGCGGGGAAGACGACACCGGGGCCTGATCACAGAGATGCCACCGGCTTATCTGCAAGTTAAAATTCCCATTCAATGCCAAGCCTTTCATTCATGAGAGAGGGAGGCAGGTGCCAGAGACCATTTCCTTTCAATCGCTTCCATCCTTCCAAGCTGCAGCTTGTTTTCTGCATTGACAATTTTCAGTAAAATCGTAAAAAAAATGCAATATTTTCTAACTATATACTCTTAAAAATAAAGGTTCCAAAAGAGTGTTTTCGCAGGGATGCCATACAAGAACCATTTTTGGTTCCCCAAAGAACCTTTCAGTCAACAAGTCAGTTTTCCTTAGTTTGAAAAAACCTAAAGAACCTTTTTCTACTATAAAGAATCTTTTTTGTGGAATGGAAAGATTCCATGGATGCTAAAGCCTCTTAATTGAACCATCGATGCCAATAAAGAAGCTTTATTTCCATCTCACAATCTCCCATTGTGCGCTTTTTATGAAAATATAACAAAACATAAAACTACGTCACTCAAATGAACTAAATATCCACGTGGTTATGCGAAACTCACAACACAAATAAATTCTGACAGCATGCGTGAACAACGAAACCAGCGTGACTCTAGGGCTGTCAAAAAACTTAGAATTTTATACTTAAATATTACTAATACTCGAATTATATTAGAATTTACAAAGTACAATTTCAGCTTCTCCTGAGGCCACAAGGGGGCGTAATGAGCAAAATATAAATGCAACACATTCAATTGTTTATTTAAAGCAATGAAATAACATAAATCAAATATAATTCTGTAAAGTGCATAAACAATTATAAACAAAACAGCATGTATTCATGCATAATTTTAAAGGCACAATATGTACGATTTTTTTAATTAAAATATCCAAAAAACATTTTTTGTTGACTTGTGTACTTACATTATCCCATTCTCAAATGTTTCCAAGAATGTTTAAATCCAGAGAAATAAGCGATTTTAACCAGGACACGGACCGTGCGTCGCCCATCAATGACATCATACCCGCGTTACCCTCGATTTCCGGTTTTATTTTGTAGAAACCATGGAAACACCAAAGACGCTTTAATATATGATGCTTTATTAGACAGGCGAGCAACTGTTTGGATCATTCATGGACAGAAAACGAATCATTGTTATACAGCTCAACACAGTAAGTCTTATGTGGTGTTCTTGATTTACCGCGAGTACCATGTTTTACCATGCCTAACTTGTAAATTTGAGATTTTTGGAGTTGAATGGAATGCAGTATGAACTGCTGATAAAAGTTAAACTGAAACAAAAAAGCTGAGAGAAACAGATTTAAAAACATTCTGTTCTAAAGCAAAATGTTTGCATGTAATCTTTTTAAAGGGACAGTTCAGTTAAGAATGAAAATTCTGTCATCATTTCATGTCGCCCCTAAAGGCACAGGGAGATTAAAAAATATGAGATGTGAGGAGAAATTAAAAGCATTTTTTTTCTCCCATTTAAACTTTTTTTTGTGAGAACGCAGTTACTCAGGGGAATGCAAAAGTTCTGGTGATATGAGATTTATTTCAATACTTTGGAGTTTGCTTGCAAATCTTTGCGTTTTCCCCAAAAAGTGTGAATTTGCTCAGAAAACTTTCGGGTTCCTCATGGGAACGCAAAGTTTCTCAGGGCAATGCAAACATTCTGGTGATGGGGGAAAAAATTAGATGGAGGATAAATCATATTTCAATGCTTTTGCGTTCACTCACAAACTTTTGCATTCCCCCAAGAAACTTTTGCACGCAAAGTTTCTTCAGGAAACGCAAACATTCTGGCGATGGAAAAGTGAGATGGGAGGACAAAGTATATTTCAGTGCTTTTGCATTCCTTCTCAAAAGTTTCTCGAGGGACATTTTTTTTTTTGCAAACACAAAACCACTGACAACTTTTTCCCATAATTTTAATCTCATATTTTTATATCACCATGTCCCTTATTGGCTCCATACGTTCCCAACATGTATGACTTTCTTTCTTCTGCAGACCACCAAAAAATGTTTTGCATCAACCTCATTAACTTTCATTGGACAGACAAAAATGGTTTGGAACAACAGGAGTAAATGATGACAAAATGAAATTTTTTTGGCTGAACTACCCCTTCTTAACCGTTCTTAACCATTTAACTAGAACATATTTTAACTTAATGAAAATCTAATATAGGACTAAATTAAAATATTCTGACAGTACTCACTCTTAGAAGAGAAGGTTCCATTTAGAACCTTTAAGGGTTCCATCATATATAGAACCTTAAAGCATTCTTAGAGTTCTATATAGAACCTCACTGAACCTTTATTTCCTAAGAGCGCGCTTCTAATGAAAATGTTTCCTACTCCTTAACAGACATTTCCTTTCATCTTGATGATTGAAGGCATCTCTTGCAATATTTAAAGGCAAACCAAACCAGCTTTTCCGTACAATCTGAGTGCATGAGAACAGAACAGATTTTACACAGGAGGAAAACTGATATCCTGCTCCATAATTCATGGAGCTCCAGCCTTTAAAGTCTTTTCTACCCTCATATTAGCTCATATATCCTGCGTAAACTGCATTATGTAATTGTTAATTATTGATAACTTGCAATTGAGTAAATCAAAAAGGTTGGCCAGTGTTTACACTACCACCATTTCTGACCCATGAAAACTCTCATAGGGCATAAATCCAGCTGGCTTTTCCTGCGAGCACCAATCTGTGACCGCTGTGAAGAATGTGAAAATGAAGCCGATGACCTAAAAGACCATCAGAAGAGGACCGTTTTATCCCTCGACATCAGGTGGGGTGATGTTTCACCGAGTAGGACGGAGAGTCTAATGGACAGAGATCAATACGTCCTGGAAACGCTGAGGCAAGCATTACGAGATATCACCGCTTCAGTTCTGAGGCCTAAAATAAACCGCACGGGCAAAGAAAGAGCAAATATCAACATCTGGGCCCGTATTCATGAAAAATCTTAAAGCAAGGAGTAGCTCCTAAATGACAAAATTCTAAGAAAATTCTTAGAAAGGTGGGCGTTTCCTTTTTCAAATGAAAGAAAAAAAATCCTAGTATAGAATTCAGAAAGCATCTTAACCCTTAAAAGAGGTCTTAAGGTCCAAAAGTGTTTGGAGTACGGACGAGGACTTTTAAGAGGCTTAAGAGTTTCTTTAGCAATGGAGAAAATGGACGAAACTCTAAGAGGAAGAAGAAATGTGTTGCACACAATGCATGAGTGAATTAATAAGACACTACACATTAGATCATAAAGGGATCATGTTATCATGTCATCTTATTAGAGACACGCTAACATCTCCGACACAGCGCAGAAATGCCATAGCTCCAGAAATGAAGGGTAATCACTACATTAACATGTTTGGCAACTGGAAAAAAATGACACTATGCAGCCGTGATAATTTGGGTCTGTCACAACCTTCTATAAGCAAAGTGATCACACAATTACAGCACTTTCAGAACCTTATTGTGTCGCTGTTCATTTCCTATCAAATACATCAAGTACAACATTAACATGGTAAATAAAAAATAAAGAATATATATATATATACACATATATATATATAATGTGAGAGAGAGAGAGAGAGAGTACGGTAAAACAGGAAAAATGACGCCTGTAATTTCAAAGTAAATGTTTATATAGACTCTATACTTAAAAGCGCTCTTGTTTTCCTTCTTGGACAACCAACCAAATCACAGTCTTCAAAAGACTGTGTCATACATAGCAACGAGGTCAGCCCCGCCTCCTCACTAAGATAAAAGTTTTTGTATTTTCCTCGCTCAGAGTTGCTCTGAGATCAGTCCTGAATCACTCTTAAGCTAAGACTCCTACGTAAAGGTTAAGGTAAATTAGGAGCTTTCTGAGAGGATTCTTAGAAGCTTTAAGAATACGGGCCCTGGAATGGGAAAAGCAAAGGAGAAAGACATTCCAAGCGCAGCAACATATATAAAGCAGTGTTTTGAAAGATAAGAGTTGTGACGTTGTGCCCTAGAGGGGAGTCACCACACCCTTTATCAGCCGTTTTGACGTGTTAAACTGTTTCTCAATCATGCCACGAACCTCCCGGCTCATTCACTGTCGTCAGTTGACTTGAAGACAAGGCCGTCCCACCTCTATGTCAAATACACACAGGTGTGTCTTAAAGCCCTGTGTAAACACCACTGGTGAATACACTGAAAGACACAAAGACGTTTCGTTAAGAACACGGTCTAATACTCCAGGTATTATGACAAGCGTTCCCACGCCGCACCGCTGGGAAGCAAAAGTCTTTCACAGAAGTAGGCTAATAAGTTCAGAGAGAGAAAAGCGCTACAGAGGCGAGACTAAAAATACAGCCGTGCATGGAAAATAGCTTGACACTCATTTAACAACAGTGTGAGAGCTGTTGTTTGAGGTCAGGTGATATATTGGCCCTACTTATGTCTTAATATAGCACCACACCATCAGCCGCTGATATCAGGTTGACGATTTCCAGGAAGTTTCATGACTAGAGCAAGATGTGTTGTGCCTGATCGCTTTTAAGATCCAGGGATAAAAAGAAGGAAATCAATTAGCAATCTTTTTTTTATCCAACACCAACTGTGCTGATTAGAGAATGAAAGAACATCTTAATTGGTTTGAGTAGGGTAAACTTAAAATGTAACAAATTCAATTAACAAATTAACTTTTTAATTCACAAACTGACACATTTTAAGTAATCTGAACTGTTTCATTGTTTTGAGTTTTATAAACTTGTTTCTTTTCATTTAGACCAACTTAAATTTAATGGGCTGGGATTTTTATTTCCCAGCATGCTTTGCCATGATACTCGAAAGGGAGAGTAAATGCTAAAATTAAGTGTTATCTAATGTTTTTTTGTGCAAGATTTATTGGGAGATTTAGCAGCGTTTTAATGTTTTGTTATGCTAATTTAGAAGAGTTTCTGTTGTGTTGGGGTTTTTTGGGAGGGGGGGGACCATCATGGTGACGAGTGGAGCGTGAGGTTTGAGGATTTGTGAATGGCAGTGAAGCGACGCAACCAAGGCTGGTAGGTCACATGATAATGACATGCCGAATGTAGTACGTCCAGATTACATTCATACTATATAGAAGGTAGGGCTGCACGATCATGACAAAAATTATAATTGTCGATTATTCCCTTGAAATTGTAATTACGATTACCACAATTTACATTGAATGATGTTTTAAAAAACTTTATGCCATTGTTTAAAGCGACTGCATGCCATATTGTTATATCAAAATAAACAAGCTGAAAACTGTTGCTTTTCTATAGCATTAAGCCTCAAATGTCAACTATACATTGGTTTGGAAATATGCATGGTATTATAATGTTATACTAAAAATGAAATTAAAACAATGGAAAAAAACCTTAAGATACATCTTAAGCATGCAGAATAATGTAAGTGGACTTTTTTTTGTAATTGCACCTTTGAACGATTACATAAGGCATCGGTAATTTCGATGAATTCGATGAAAACCCCTACTTTTCTAGCGGTCGTGAAGTAATTACTTATTCAAAATAAGTACCTACTCAAGAGAGTATGTGATTTCGGACGCAGTCTAAGGTTTTCTAAGGCGTGATGTGAATCGTACTGAGAGCTAGTTAGCTTGCTCTTGCAGATTTTGTTATCAGTATTTTGTACATGCAAATACATGTAATGTCAACAATGAAACATTTGATTTGTACTGATGTAGATATTACCTGGATCAACAGGGAATTTCCAGGAAAAGCATGAAACCATACATTAAATGCAATGTAAATCGCTTTGAATAAAAGCATCTGCTGTAGGACTGCATGATATATCGTTTCAGCATCGGTATCGCGATGTGCGCATCCGCATTAGTCACATCACAGGATGTGCGATGTCAATCATAGGGATCGTAGTTGATCCGTGATCCGTATGTGCCAGCTGCACCCCAGAACACATGTGATCCGCGGATTAATTGCAAAGTTTAACCATCATAGGGTGAAAGTTCATCATTTGCATGTGTTAAATCGAGTCAGGCATCAAGCGCAAGAGGACTCGCACGCTGTTTTCTGTGCGCACACACAGAGCCACGCACGTGAACGCCAAATTCATTCTTTCTCTTTCTTTTGAGCTTAAACGGACACGTAAATGCAAAATGAAGTCAAAGCGTCTGTCTCTGCGAGTATCCTCGTAAACAGTCGGTTACATGATGTAAACAAATGAGAAAGAATACAAATGCATGTCATTTATATTAGGTTTGTGCATTTGTCTTAAAGGGGCAGCAGCCTAATGTACCCGCAGCAGAAGAGAGAGAAAATTACGTTTGTAGCTTAAACAAAGATAAATTGTATTGATTATATTAGTTATATTTCATGTGTACAGTGAAGACTGTTATTTTACATTTGATTATTCAATTTCTGCACCTGAATGCTGTTAGATTTACCTGAAAAACAAAGCACTGCTTATTTCAATATTATCTTTCTTCTATTGGATTTATCCATGTTTGTAATTTGTTTATTATTTTCTATGCAGATTCACTCTAGGGCTGGGTATTGACACAAATTTCACAATTCGATTAGATTCAATATCGATTATTTTGGATATACACTCACCTAAAGGATTATTAGGAACACCTGTTCAATTTCTCATTAATGCAATTATCTAATCAACCAATCACATGGCAGTTGCTTCAATGCATTTAGGGGTATGGTCCTGGTCAAGACAATCTCCTGAACTCCAAACTGAATGTCAGAGTGGGAAAGAAAGGTGATTTAAGCAATTTTGAGCGTGGCATGGTTGTTGGTGCCAGACGGGCCGGTCTGAGTATTTCACAATCTGCTCAGTTACTGGGATTTTCACGCACAACCATTTCTAGAGTTTACAAAGAATGGTGTGAAAAGGGAAAAACATCCAGTATGCGGCAGTCCTGTGGGCGAAAATGCCTTGTTGATGCTAGAGGTCAGAGGAGAATGGGCCGACTGATTCAAGCTGATAGAAGAGCAACTTTGACTGAAATAACCACTCGTTACAACCGAGGTATGCAGCAAAGCAATTGTGAAGCCACAACACGCACAACCTTGAGGCGGATGGGCTACAAGAGCAGAAGACCCCACCGGGTACCACTCATCTCCACTACAAATAGGAAAAAGAGGCTACAATTTGCACAAGCTCACCAAATTTGGACAGTTGAAGACTGGAAAAATGTTGCCTGGTCTGATGAGTCTCGATTTCTGTTGAGACATTCAGATGGTAGAGTCAGAATTCGGCGTAAACAGAATGAGAACATGGATCCATCATGCCTTGTTACCACTGTGTAGGCTGGTGGTGGTGGTGTAATGGTGTGGGGGATGTTTTCTTGGCACACTTTAGGCCCCTTAGTGCCAATTGGGCATCGTTTAAATGCCACGGCCTACCTGAGCATTGTTTCTGACCATGTCCATCCCTTTATGACCACCATGTACCCATCCTCTGATGGCTACTTCCAGCAGGATAATGCACCATGTCACAAAGCTCGAATCATTTCAAATTGGTTTCTTGAACATGTCAATGAGTTCACTGTACTAAAATGGCCCCCACAGTCACCAGATCTCAACCCAATAGAGCATCTTTGGGATGTGGTGGAACGGGAGCTTCGTGCCCTGGATGTGCATCCCACAAATCTCCATCAACTGCAAGATGCTATCCTATCAATATGGGCCAACATTTCTAAAGAATGCTTTCAGCACATTGTTGAATCAATGCCACGTAGAATTAAGGCAGTTCTGAAGGCGAAAGGGGGTCAAACACAGTATTAGTATGGTGTTCCTAATAATCCTTTAGGTGAGTGTATATATATCAGGTACAATACATGGCAATTTTTCTCAAGGAAAACAAATCTCTGAACTAATGCTGTAAACTATGGGAGTCAGTTGTAGCCTACTATAATACTGAAGGTAAAAATTAACTGATTTATATACAAACACTTAAATTACACTCAATGTCTTTATAACATTAACTTTACAATTACATAATCATATTTCTACTACAATTCGTTTTTTGAAATATAAACATTTAATGTGGTGGCTTACATAAAAACTTTTATTACAGATTTATTCAAACATGCATTAAATACTAAAGAACATTTAAAATTATAATGAATAGCCCATGTAATATGGTGCATATATTTAGCAAAATGCTCCTCTCCAGAGATTTTTCTAGCTCACTAACGTGTTTATAGACACTGAATGGTTTTTCTGAAACACTGATTGAGCTATTCCATGTGCCATGATACAAGTTGTACTGCATCTTTTAACACACTTTCAGATGCTCATTCATGTTTATTTCACGCTGTAACTGTATTAAGGCAGAAGAGAAGATCAGTTCTGCCGCTTCCCTTGAACTGAGCTGCGCCAGAGCGATTTCACGCCACAGTGCCAAAACGGTATTTATGTTTTTGAATTTTGTAATAAAATGGACGTAATTTGAAATCTGAGACTTTGTTTCATAGCTATAGTAACAAAGCACAAAGATTATTGCGATTTATTGGATTAATTGGGAGGTGCGCTACAATGTTCCTTTCATTCATCAACTGAAAACAGGATGACTAATCGATTTAAGAATCGATATTGGTTCGTAAAAATAAGAATCGATTCAAATCGAAAAATAACAGATTGTTTCTCAATCTCAATGTGTTCAGTAGAGATATGAATCAAGAGGAAATATTATATGATCTCACTGGGTATGTTAACCTACTGTGCCCACTTAAGTTCAAACACAGCAAAGAAGCTTAGATATTAAAAGGTATCCTGAAATTTGTAAGTATTCTGCTGCTCTTACACAGTGATGTATGGCGTTTTTTTTTAATTAACAAGGTTCAAGTAACTTCCTGTATCAACTGTGTCGACTGTGTTGTTTTGGAAACATGAATCTACATGTGACTGCACTGTCAAGACAAGCTTCAGTGCAACTACAAGAGGAAGTGACTGTATGTGAAGAGTGTGAACTTTACACCGTGCCCTAAAATCCCAAAACACAATAGACTTCTTAACCCTAAAATCACCTCAGTGCTCACTGAAATTATCCAGTTTGGTATCTTTTTAAAAAAGTTTGTTTTTATAGTGGTTAACAGCATTTAATTTCTCTCCTATCTTTGGCACCTTTGGCTCCTATCTCTCCTATCTTAGTTGCAAGTATGCAGCAATATTGTTTCTTTTTGATATCAATTAACACAGGGTTTGGACTCAAGAACAGGTGTCATTTAAAAATTATTATTTTATAGCAAAATAATAGAAGAACAAACAATATCTTTCCATTACTGGTCTTGCAAACATTCAGCATGACTGGTGTAGTTTGATTCAAACCGATTATTATCATTATGAGTCAATTCCTTGGTCAAGACCGTGAACACCTGAGATATTAGTTAAGGCTTTTGAGACTTACATCAGCATTACTATTGACTGTTATCTTTACATTATACAATTTAAAAGGACAAATCCTTATGAATCCCATCCCTAAAACTCAGCTCAAACTGTCTATGTTTTCTTGCACCCAAGTGTTGCACTGATAATACAAAAAAACGTTATCTGCCAATCTGGTAGTTCTTGTTTTTGCACTGGTGTGTGTAATCTAGTCTTGTCCGAGGCTAACCCCGCTGTCCTATTGCCATCTCAATTAAACAAACCCCATGTATACAGCAAGGAGTGACCTACACAAAGGCCCATTGTTACCAGTGACACGAGGCATGTCCAGATCCTCACTTTCTCCCTCGCAATCAGGCCAACGGTCACATTAGCATCGCTTTCAATGGGAGAACGGCCACTAATGGCAGCATGTATCAAATCCCCTGCGCGGAGCCACGACAGACGCGGAGATCGAAGGGGGAGGGAAATGCTAGACGAGGGCCCGCCACGTGGGATTCTTCGCAAACAACGCCGTTTGCAACCAACTGACGGATGCGGGACTACGAAAGCGTCTCTCATTCCAGATAAACAGCCATAGGAATTTAATGAGCTGTGGATGACTCATCCTAAACCTGCTAGTTAATCTATCAAATGCACTTATGCTGCCTTCAAGTCAGGTCGGAACTATCGTATTTATGAGATGAGAGCTCAGCGCCACCACAATATCATAATTATCAGCAGAAAAACTCATTAAGCCCACACTTTCTGTGTCATTTCAGGAAATGCATTAATTATAATTGTGAACATGGCTTGACTAACTTTTTGCTCACCAGCCACTGTGGCTAGTGGTTTTCCAAAGTTACTAGCCACTCAGCATTTTCACTGGCCAACATTTTGTTGTTGGGAAATTAGTTGTTGGCTTTATGTAAATGACCACTGTACACACCCAAATCAAGTCTAGATGAAATGTATAACATGACAGGTAATCAAATAAGCCTGTTTAGCTCTGATAAGGTTGTGTGTAAGGCAGAGAAACACTAACAGTTGCAATTTTTGGTGTAAATATGATTTATCATCAAGCAATATTCTCATCAGTGTTTTATCAGCTATGACATTTTGTGTATGAGCGCATACAGTAGCCTAGTGAAATACACATTTTATATTTACCTAGATGAACACTTTACAGTTGATTTATGACTGTAAGTCATTCTCTTCAAATGATACTGAAGTTAGAAACGTGTATACCCATGTCATATGTAACTTTAGAGACGGTCCCTAAATCCGCTAATATCACACGTCCAACGTCAAGCCAACTTTATGCCAGTCACATCAGATGCGCTGTGGTTCTGCTGTAATCTTTGTTTGAAACCATTTTCACGACTGAAATAGAACAAAATCAGTCAATCGCTGTATGATGAATGAAGCTCCCACGTACATCTCTTTGTTTTTTATGATGCAGTTTTCAGTGACGAACCTAAACGCCTCTGATTATTAGACATTGCATTCATAAGCTCAACAGAATCGCATGTAATCGCTATAATGCGCAACGCGATTATAACAGATGCCGTTTAAGAAGACTACAATAAAATTCAACCAGCCAAAGTGGCTAGTGGGAGTGGCTGTGTTACAGGCCACAGGTGTAGCGGTGGGTTGGCGGGTGTTAATGTCAAGCCGTTTGTGAATATTTACTGCATAACCTTGCATACATTTTCTTGCCTGAAAATACTTCTCATTCCATTTGGAGGTGACAGGTTTGTGTGACCAAACTACATTTCCCATCATTCTTGGGGCTGTACTAAGAAATGATAAAAATACTAGGACTGTAAATGTAACATTAATTTAGATTTATAAAAAATATGCTAAATAATTAACACAATTAATCTCATGTTTATGCACGGAGAAAAGCAATAAAAAGTATTGCAGCCAGAACACCAGAATGCAACAACGCATTTGGTGTGAACGACTTTGAACAAAACTCGACTGTAAAATGTATCGCTGTGGATTTATGGACTGTGTTCAATGATATGGAAATATAGTTCCACAGAGTCGTTTACACCGTGCTCTCTCGTCTCATATCTTGTATCCTGTTTTGGTGTGTTCTTTTTAGTTACTTTAAAAGGGTGGTTGATTATGATTTCACTTTTTTAACTTTAGTTAGTGTGTGATGTTGTTGTTCGAGCATAAACAATATATGTAAAGTTACAACGCTCAAAGTTCAATGCAAATGGGAGATATTTTATTTTACAGAAATTGCTTTTTAAGGACTACAACAAACAGCTTGTAGGGACTACACAAGCTTCCTCCCGGGTTAGTGACATCACTAACCCTGAAATTTACATAAACCCGCCCCCGGGAACAAGCAACTAAGGGGGTGAGGCCATGTTGAGAATTTATAGATTATCATGACAGAATATGCTAATCAATGATTTGAAGATAGTTAACTCCACATCAGCTACATAAATTCATCAACTAACCCTTCAGAAACGTCCGGTCTCATTCTACATGTTGTCACTTCTTCTCGAGTCTCTCCATCATCGTTCGACTCCAGTTTGAACATAAAAGGCTGAACAGTTTCATTGCCTGTCTGCATGAGGTTATCAGAGCTGCTAACACAAGCTCTTGAAGCTCCGCCCCATGAGCAGCAGCTAATTTGCATTTAAAGGGACACGCACAAAAACGGCATGTTTTTGCTCACCCTCAAAAAGTGATAATTTTAACATGCTATAAAAAATGAGGGTATTTTGAGCTAAAACTTCACATACACACTCTGGGGACATCAGAAACTTATTTCACATCTTGTAATCAACCACCCCTTTAAAATACAGCTATGATCCGCACTCAATTTTAAATCCTTTTAGTTACTTTTAGGGTTGCAAAGTTTCCAGAAATTTTGGAAACTTCCCAAGATTTTTGAAAACTCTCCAGGATTTTATGGAAATTTCTGGTAAATTTTCATAAACGTTCCAAAAGTTACCGGAAAGCCCCTTTGCAACCCTAGTTACTTTATTTTAAATTATTTACAGAAGAATTGAATGTGGGATCCTCTGTTGTTGCGTTTAGTGTAAAATGTTTCATCTAAATTATTGGTGGATGTGATTAATATGGTTAAAATGATATACACTGTATGTAGATAACTGTTGTTGAACATTAAATTGAAGTTGACGTTAAGTGCTTTTGAAAAAAACTAAGATGTTTAACATTGACTAATCTTGATGACGTCAATATAATCAACTGTTTAAATAGTGGGTGGAGGGATTAGATTATATAACTGATTAGATTATCAATCTAAATGATATGAAAATAAAACAAATTTATATTGACTTCTGAAGTAAGTTCTCATCTATTCAATGATTTACTCAGTTGCCACAATGTGATCACAAAGTGATCTTCATTTGAGCACTTTTCTTAGCTAATGTTGATATGCAATTAATCTGAATCAATAATTGGAATATTATGAAACTCAATTAGAATGCTTTTGATTGACAGCATGAAATATATAATACAAAGTGTCAACACACATTATTTGCTGTTCATTTACTGTTAAAAAGCTTCCTGTCTTTGGAATATGGAACTGCCCAAAGTGTCCAATGCATTTGGACTAAAATCACATAATATTTCCAAACTTCTAAGTATGAAACAGCCTTTCTGATGGAGCTCAAGGAAGGTTGGAGGAAGTACTTCTGCTCAAGAGGAAAGCACTATTTTTACATTTGCAACCCAGTTTTGGAGCATCCACCTATATCGGATTAGTGCGCACATGTAACCAAGACAACTGCGGCCTTTGGAGATCTTGGGGTATGTCCCTCCTCCTGGTCGGGTGGAGAGAAGAAAATAAATAATAGGGAGGCGGAGGATGAGGAGGGAGGCGACGTCTAGCTGATGAGTGACGTGCAGCTGCAGTCATTACAGACAGTCACCTGCAAACAAAGGCCAGATAGCATCAACAAGACATGAGCGTCAACACGGGCCGGTGACTGATTCCAGAAACTGGGTGGATGAGGTGTGACTAGTGATTGGAATTATACACAGAATTGAATAGGAATTCTTTTAATGCTTTTGATGAAGTGAATCATGGAAATGCTCTGTTTAAGAACTGGTTCTTAATTAGATTCCCAACCCTAGTCAGGACACGAGCGCGCCAATGTCCATCAGCTTCGTCACTGATTAACCAACGTATTCTAATTTTCAATCATCTTCCGGCATATTCGCCATTGTTTCAGAGTTAGTTCTCAACATGCATGACGCATTTTGCTTGTGGCGAAACATGACAGACCTAGAGTTTCCCTTGTGTGTTTAGTTCCACGTTTAAGACAGGACATCCCACACCCATCCGGAGAAATATCCATTCAGCCAATTCACATCCTCATCAGTGAACACTTCCGTTCTCTACAGGCATTCCAGAAAGCTTCCAATGCATCTCAAAAGTGATGTAGGCGACTGAAAGAAAGTACTAACTTGAGTGGTCCATTAAAACACACCAGTGAGGGGGTTTTATTCACCATTCACTTGAGTAGGAGGCTCTCACTAGGACAGTAACTTGACGTGGCATGAAAAAAAAATCCCATAATTCAAAGATCAACCCGAGGGCGGACTTCTACCGCCAGGTCATCTTACAGCTCATCTTACATCAAAATTTCTGCAGAGGTATTTACAATCAAAACAATCATAATAGAAGTATTAAACACTATCACACTTTCATGAACATGCAACTGTATTTGTAAACCATTTACTTCCATAACATGGCATGTTTTGAGTTAAACGTTATTAAAAATGATGCATCTTAAATTTATGCATAAAGAATTGATTGGATGGTGTCTAATCTCTATGACAGGTGGTTGGAGGGGAGGGGGTCAAAAATTACCGTTTAAAGAAAAGCCGTTTCAGAGGCGGCGCAAATTTTTATATTTTAACAAAAGATCATGAAGACAAATTTTTATGATGTGCACTTCTGAATCTTTCACAATAAGAATGTGTGTTAAGAAGGTAAAAAGTGTTGATTTTGATTTACTGACATACTGACCTCAAGGCTAATGTCCATGTTTCTCAGTGTTTTCATACGGTTCTTGATTTGAGCTTCATGGCTCTTTGGAGGGTAAACAAATTCCTGATGTTACATTATAGGCTCTTCAGATCATTGCAATGGTTTCTGGGTTCTTTAAAGCACTAATAGATATATGCATGTTTCCTAAAGAACTACACATTAAAAAAAGTTATTTGTGGAACTTAAACAGGTTTATATGATAAAAGCCTAAAAACTTTTAGGGTTCTAACTAAAACTTTTAACTTTCAAAAGTGCACCACAAGGCCTATCCGGATGGGACTAGCTTTCCAGGGGGAATTTGAGTTTCAAAGACGTACTTTGAGATTTTAATCCCGTCCGAATCTGCCAAGTCAGTGTTTTTCTCACACAACCTCTGTAAAAATTTCAGGGCAAATTACCTACTGTTTTTCGGCAAACTCAACGGTCCTCTGAGAAATCTAATCCCGTCCGAATGCAAATGTCTGTGATTCCTGATGTTGTATTATCGAACGCTTCTCTTCATGTGTTTTTTGATCTGAGCTACCGTTTGTGCACCAATCTTTGGCATGCTTTCATTTCATTTAAATAAGGATGGTATCCGACAAAAATTTATAAATAGAGCCAAATCGCGGAAACTACAAAGATTTTAATATCAGTGTCAGATAAGACAATAATAATAATAATAATAATAATGTGACCCTGGACCACAAAACCAGTCATAAGTCTCACGGGTACAATACATTGTATGGGTCAAAATTATAGATTTTTCTTGTATGCCAAAAATCATTAGGATATTAAGTACAGATCATGCTCCATGAAGATATTTTGTAAATTTCCTAACGTAAATATATCAAAAATGTATTAGTAGTAGTAATATGCATTGCTAAGGACTTCATTTGGACAACTTAAAAGGTGATTTTCTCAATATTTTGATTTTTTTGCACCCTCAGATTCCAGATTTTCAAATTGTTTTAATGTTGTAATAGTAATGTAAAAGCATTCATTAAAAAAATTCACCCTTATGAATGATTTAGTGGTCCAGGGTCACATATACTAAGATACTTGTCTAGATTTCGCTGCTCATTTATGCAAGTTTATTATAAACTGTCACTGCTATAAACTCATGAAGATGACTTAAATAGGGTTTTTATAATAAATTAAAATTATACCAACAAATAATAAAGTAAGACATAGCCTATACGTCATACGTGATGCACGCAAACATCTAGAAAACACACACTCCCACCTCTGTAATAAACACAGAGATGCTAGTCCCGTCCGAATCGGTACATGAAATCACAGGCGTCGAGTGATAAGAACTGTAACTCAAACGTTGTTTAGAAAAGTAGTCCCGTCCGAATGGGGCTAAAGAATCACAGCAAATTTACAAACCACTGAGTCAAGTGTTCAACTGGCAGTTAAACAACAGGTTGAGCAGTTGTGTGTTATCTCGTTGTCGTCTTTGTGTGCTGTTTATCTTGGGTCTTGCGGTCAACAAACAACATCTGTTGAAATTCGAGAACTGACCAACCCACCACCCAATTAAACAGTCTGACTTTAACTCAATTAATAATCAATTTGACATCAATACTACTTCTTAATCAGGGCTGACCATTATGATAGTACCATTCAATGAGAAACCAATACACAACCAATGCTATCTACACGTTGTTTATTTGTTGTAAATCTTCTATAGTATTTTTAGGTTTCGAACGTTTCCATCTGACAATCTTTTGCAATTACTGGTGTCAAACATTAACCTCTACACAATACGTGTGACCACAGCATCATAAAGACATCTTGATAAAATCAGAAGAGCATTCCCACAGCTGTTGACTTTGTCGTGTAAGTAATGCCATGCCAAGATCTAAGCTTCAGCATTTAAGGGATTCAAAATCACTTTACTATGAATTGGAGATGTGATCATTGGCATAATAAGTTGTTCTGACTTGAGCCTTGGGGAAAAGTAGCAAAGGATATTCAATCAATGAGCAGACTTGATCTGAAAGTGATTATCCTGTGAACAGATTGCATCATGTCAATGAGGTCAAGCTTCCAGTGAATGGAGCTCATATGGACCCCGCAGCAGGCAACGGACAGCCTCCTTTTCAAAAAGCTGCAAGAATGGCTCAATGTTTCTACCAAGACCTGTTATTTACCAAGTAAAGTTAACTCAAATGTTTCCTGTCATCCCCGACACTGAGTGTAGGTGTTATGACTCACATAACCCGTGACAGTGACTTTCAGTACAATGTTTGTAAGACATTTTAGTTTCATTTAGATTCAAACAAAAGTGATCAAACAATACGGTTTTTGTTTTTTTTAAATAACCAATGCCAATAGCAATATCCAGAAAGGAGGATGGCCACTGCTGATTCAAATGAACACTTATTTACTCACAAAACAACAAAAAATGTGAACAATTTATCAACAAGACTGAGACTCTCGACTAATAGTGATAATCTCAAAATAGCCAAATAATAGTCTTAATCCATCCATCACTACTAAAACACCTCAAAACATCTTTATGTAAACCAATGAAAACCACATAAATGACACTTTACTCCAATTAAAAATATTTACATCATATCATCATAAGTAATGTAAATCACATAAGTAATGTGACATGCTCCATCCAAAACTATTTTTTAAACATTTGCCATATTATGCATATATATATATTTTTAACCTCTATTAATTGACAGACATGGGGTTTTAAAACATCGTCTCACCAAAGCACTATTTAAGTGAACTGCAATAAGTCGATTAAAGTAGTTAAAATAAAAATTAGTGACTGGTTACAGCATCTAAAACATACTTTCCTTTATATTTTTCAAAAAAATTGAACATTATGATATGTTCATTTTAGCACAAAATATGTGTATTAGCCTATCATATTATGGACTTTTTCAGTATGACAAGCACTGATTAATAAAAAAGATGTTTTGAAAAGTTCATATTCAGGTTAGTCGATTAAATTAGTTAACTAAATGGTGACTGGCTACAACATCGAAAACATACACTTTCCCTAATAAATTCAAACAAATGTAACATTATGATGTGAACTAGAATCATTTTAGAACAAAATATCTGTATTAGCTTATATGTTCTTTTTCAGTATGACATGCATTGCTTAATTTAAAAAAGCATGCTTTGAAAAGTTAAATTATGGTGACTGGTTACATTATATAAAACATACACGTTCCCTTATAAATTCCAAATAAATGTAACATTATGATGTAAACTAGAACTATATTATGGTCTTTCAGTATGATTACACTGATTAATAATAACAACAACAACATGCTTGAAAAGTTCATATTCAGGTTATTATTCAACTACCCAAATGCGAACAGACAATAGAATCCCGTCACAAACGAATGGAACGTTGAAACATTTGTTTCATTGATGTGTACACTTGAGAGTTTCGCGCGAATTCGATTCCAGTAGCAAAGACAAAGAGTAACGGTCAACAATTATTTTAAATATCGGTATTCCACTCAGAAGTGCGTGAGAACACTTGAGCAAGTGTCCTCGATCACAAAAGAAGTTGTTTGCTGGATTCGAGCGCATGGCAGAAGCGATGGAATGTTCGCGCGTTTAAATGATTCCGATTTAGAATGCCGTGAAATTCGACATGTGAACGACAACAAACAAGAGCACTTGAGAAACAATACAGGAACCGAAGCTCTGCCTGATGTCCGCCCATGCTTTTTCACGTGAACTTGCCTGTAGAATGTTAACTTCCTGCGCTAGCTACACACACACACACTCCATCGACACCACAGAAAGCGGCAAACTGGATTTCTTTACTCACATTCTAGCACGCGGACCCGTTTTCCGCTGAAGCGCGTCAGTAGTCGGAGTGTTTCTGCCTCAAACTGTTTCCTCCATCCGCGCTGCGCACAGATCACGCCGCACAGCAACGCTACCAAACCCCTTTTCCGTTGCCAAGGCAACAGACCCACTTCAGCCAATCATAACCCCTCCCCTTCGAGATCCCCTGGCAACTGCTGCAGCGCGCGCGAGCGCTAGTGGTGAAGCTTCTTGGCGCGCGCCATTCCACTCTATTAAATGTGTTTTCACCTTTTTTCCCTCTTCCTTAATATGAATTCTCCTCAAATTCTCTGTTAAATCTAAACGGCTATTTGTTTTCTGATCTTTTCCCTTTATTTCCAGACTTATAATAATTTGGGCTTTTCACACACTCTTGCAAATAAAGGTTATTAATCCAACATTTTGCTCTCAGATGGTGAAATTCAACTCAGCATGTGAAAGTGTCTGACATATACAGAGCATGTGAATATTTAATGAGGTAAGCATGAAACAGAAGTCTTTTCTTGTGACTTAAACTCCCCATGAAATCAAAAGTTTTAGTATGAATATGTTAGCCTTACTGTTATCTATAAGCTCATGTGCTCCGAAACAATGACAAAATTCACATTTAGAAAATATAAGCATTCAAAACTTACAGTCTCTCACTTCCATCAATAAGGATCAATGAGTTTGATGACATCACTGCACTTCAGCGCCTCATCAAATTTTCTGTCCAATCAAATGCTCTCTATAATCTGAAGCCCCGCCCCCTACATTATAAACAGTCGCGGCTGAAATTGGTCACTTGTTCACACATTTAGTATTTTCTACCTGGTGAACGGCACATATAGGGGATAGGGAACGATCAGTGTGAATATGCTTTCCATTGGGGCGAATTAAGTCAGTGTCAGTGAACCGACACAGCTCCGGTCCAGAGACATGATAGCACAGAGCATATCATGTGATCAATTCAGCACAGACCAGAAAACGTAGCGGACACGTTGGAATTCTGCACAGAATGATATTTTAAAGCGACATTGAGGAGAAACGGTTAAAGATCTGGTCGATGAAAACGCTATAGAGGGTATGCATTGACGTCACTTTCCCGGCAGAAAACACACCCCCTCAGCCGGACTGAGTGGCAAAAGCGCTACTGCATGACTGGATTTAATAGGGGAAACTGCGAAAACATGAGTAAAACAAATGATTATCAGTTTAAATTAAAGGTTGGACTCGATATAAGTGATTTTACCCCAAAATTCAACATATTGACACAAAATGATAACTGCAAATCCATGTTTTACTGCCGTAGTCCAGTTGTTTCTGTGAATTGCAGCGATCCATTTGCTTCTCTGTAGCTTTCGGCAGTCTGTAAAAATATACCTCAGATTTCTTTTCAAATCTGATTGTACAGTCAATCTCAAAGCTCTTTCCCGTTTTAGATGTTTTGTGTGTTTTTCGCAGCATTCACGCTGAAAACCAATGCCGCCACCTGGTCTTTTTGCCACTCAGTGGGCGTAACCGCAGTCACTTCAGCTGACCGTGATGTCACGTGCATAACATTTTTAAAAAAGGGGAGGAGCTGCTCAATATGTCCCGCCTGTTTCAGTGGAAATTACGTCAACACACTGAATAATGCTGCGCATTTCAAGGCACTTCAGTGGGAAACGATTTGATTTCAGCCCTGCAGCTCAGGCTGGAAACCTGTACATTTTTCTATCCTGCTTCCGTTACAAATTTGCGGTGACCAATCACAAACTGGCTTATCCACCTGGCGCGCTATTGGCGGGTTTAATACGATGACGGATAGAGAAGCGACGGATCGTTGGTCTGATTGGTTGAACTATCCAATTGCATACAGATTCATTTGAACTATGCCCGTTGATCACGCCTTTTGTGCAGTAGAAAATACATAGCAGACTCCCCAGACTAATGGTCAATCTTAAAAGATTGAGCTTGGTCTGGTGATAGCCAGACAATGGGAAACGGCTTCTCGAACAAGAACAAATGTAGGGTGGGGCTTGATTGGATGGTTGTGGTTTGCTATTGGTCGATCATGTGAGTGACAGGTTGCCCCGCCCTCACGCCAGTAAACGCGTCGCCAGAGAAGAGATGCCACTGCAAGAGGGAGGGGAAGTTATTTTGATCAAAGATTACGAGGCACTGCATACATTGCATAAAATATAAGAATGGTCCATTTTGATTTCATGGTGACTTTAAGATTATAAATTGCTGTCTGTTCCTAAACAACTAAATAACATTTCTTTAGCATCGCAATTCGCTGTCCAGAGAGCACACATTACAAGTGTGAAACGTTTTACAACAACTTGTTTAACAAGACAATAACCCAAGGTGAAGCACAGTGCAAAGCCCCAGTGTGAAAGGTTAAACGCACTGTTAACGCCTGAAGTGCTTGTTTAATCAACAGTAAATGACTTTATGAAACAGGCAATGTTTTCAAGGGTAAACTGGGAAAATTATTGCACAGACTGTAACCTATCAACCAGTACAAGAGGATTAAGCAATAGAGCTGGAGGAGATGGTAACAACTGCATGACCTCGATGCTTGTGTGCATCTGCTCCGTCTCACCAAAGTGCTGTTCTCACACATGGTTGCAAAGGCAGTCGCTCGCACAAGACTTCTCACTCACGGCATGCAGCGAGCACGCATCTTACCGTAGCATCGCCTGAAATGGAGGCAAGACGGCTGGATTTCCTCTATTTGTGCTACAGGCAAAAAAAACACTGTATCGTTGATTGGATGATTGATGATAAGGAGGTTTCAAGCACCACTAGCCTAGTACTTACGTGCTGTGAAACCCATAGTTTAGTGATAATGCCAGGGGATTTATACCAAGAGGAATTCAGGTCATTGTAACAGTCTGTCCTTATGAAATACGACACTTATCTGGTCGTTTAACCGGACGAACAGGATTTCTTGAGTCTTTTGCAATGGAAACGAACCCTTTCTGTGGTTGCCGTTAATGTTAGCCGCTGGTGAATCAAAGGGATATCAAACACGCCGTCTTTGACTCTCTACAATGTTTTATTATTTGCATCAGTTATTCGACTAAACACAAGGCGACTGAATCCGTTTTAGTCTTGCGTCACAGGACTGCACATGTGATTCAGTGTGTGTCTAGATAATGTCAACAACACATTGTCACTTGTAAATTAAACACGCCATTTGTGGTAAACTGAAAGTGCATATTCAGCCATCGATTCTTATAAGTTGTGGATGAGTTATTGTATGTCAAAGCTTCGCTTACATGCCGAAAATAAAATAATTTTTAGGAAATCATGGTTTTATAGGACACGTTCCTGGACATCCTTGTTGGTCCTGGAGCAACATTACAATCAGATTGCAGTGTTTAGTTTAGGCTTAGTCTTCAGGTTTGGGCCTTCATAAATATCTGAGCTATTTTTCCTATATTTTCAGGGGAATTGAAAATTATGTAATTACTTTCTCATTGTCATGTTGTTCCAAACCTGTGTGCCATTTTTTTATAGTGAACAAAAAAAAGACTGTAGAATTAAATTATATATATTGAGATACTATTATAGATTTTATTAATATTTTGAATTAGTATATATTTTTGTTTTAATTTTAGTTTTATAATAGTGTTGTGTTTTTGTCATTTTATACGTTTTTTTTAAATAACTAAAAAACTATAGATACTATATGGTTTTTATTAATATTTTGAATTAGTGTATATTTGTATTTTTTCCTTTTTTTTTTTATTTTTAGTAATTTTGTTGTGTTTTTGTCATTGTTTTAAATGTTTTAAAAAATATTTTTTATTTAAATGAATTGAAATTATGTTTTATTACTTTTGTATTTAATTTTTAGTTATTTTATTACATCAAGTTAACAAAATAAAAATGAGAAATGTTGCTGAAATAAGTTACTTTTTTTAATATTATATTTCACTATTTTATTTTAAGTAATGCAAATGGTTTTTAATGCTTTTATCATCAGTTAACTTTACTTTCTTCACACCTTTTGTTCAATGCAAATCAGCATTCTATTTTTTAAAATAAGCGATATGATCGATGATTTCCCCCCTTTATTTGTAGCTTTTGAATAACATATGGTGCTTTTTAGACGTGTAATATCAGATTTTGGCCAAGTTACACACAAAAAACAATCACTTTTGATGTCTTTGATATTCAACATCGGAACTGACTGCAGAAAAACTCTTTTTACATAACAGCATGTGGTTTTGAAACAACATGAGCGCAAGTAAATAATGTTTTCATTTTTAGAAGAATTATTCCATATATGCTTTAAAAAAGGACGGATACAGAAACACGCCCTACTTAGCAAAATCAAGGTCACTGAGAAGGAATATTGTGAACATAATATCGAGTGTCAGAGGACGTTGAGTACATGGCATCCATTCACCTGCGCCATGTCCTTTTAGTCCTTACTGTAGCATCGTGTTCCTGATCAGAGCTATTCATAGAGCTAAGAGGCACTTTGTGAGATGCCCCGTTCTCCCACAAGCCCTCCCATAATTCCCAGAGATAATGAAGTTGCAGTACCAGCGGCCGAGAGACAAGATAGAACAATCAACTCGCCAATGGAGCTGATTGGAGATCAGCCTTTAAGACTTTAAAAGACTCTGTGCTGGTCCGTTCTAATCAGATTGAGAAACTAAAACAATTGAAGGAGACCGTCTCTGATTTATTTAGTTATGAAATGTTTTGGCCTGATTCTCCTAAGGAAGCTTTTGAGCAATCATGTGAATAGAACAGATTCTGATTTGAGAATAAGAATAAATGTGTCTGTGTTGCTTCTGAGGACAAAGAATGTGTTATGAGCCACCTGTTTCCCAATGGGGTTGGTGTTTGACCACCATTTGCCATGCACAACTGGACATGTTCCTCGAATAACATTTCTATCCAACATCCTCAATGTTTTCACTTACCCCATACACTTAGAATCAGAAGCAAATAATTGGTTGATAAGCTCTCAGGGTGTGTTCCCACTTGTAGTTCGGTTCTCTTGGAAAATTATACATTTAGTCCTGGTTCGCTTAGACAAAAAACACCTAAAAACAAAAAAATGTTTTTATGACGGATATTTTATGACGGAACTGGTCGAACATCCAAAACAATGCTGTGTTCTGGGCTAAATGCACTCGTTGTATGTGTGTAGCATATGATGGTATTTTGACCAGATGAGAACTTGTGAAGAGCTTATAAAATATGTAAAGCAGTCAAAACAGCAGCAGGGATCCTTCCATCACACCGTTTCTTATGCTCAATTAGCGTTAAAAAAGCGTATTTTTCAGGTTAAACAAGCCAATGCTCATGTGCAGTTCTAAGCACGAGTCTCAGGTTTCTTTGGGAACCGGAGCTTCTAACGGCAGCTGCAGTGACGCAATGACTTTACCAATCAGCGATTGGCTCTTTTACTTTAGAAGGCGGGACTATTTCATTATATTGCACATTGCAGTTTCAGAGTAATAGGAGTGAACTGTCTTTTTATATCTATAGTCTTTGATGTTCGGTAAGTTCCGTCACAAAATATACATAATAAAAGCAGAGCAATCAGGTTGTAAACATATCCCTGTGCCTTAGGTTTGGTATCTTTAGGTTTGGTGTTAAAATGCCAATGTGAACGCTAAGTGGACCAGGACTACTTTTTTTCCCTTTGGTCTGGACCAAACAAACCAAGCAAAACAAACTAGTGTGAACACACCCTTAAGGCCTGTTCCCACTGGGACGATTTTCGCGTGCGTTTAACGCCTCGTGACTAAACAAAGGGCGCAAATGTGAGTGTGCACACCGATGCGCAAAATGGCAGGCATAAAAGCGTCATTTTTTTAAAAACGCCTTGGGTTTGTTTTGTTTTTTTGACGTGGCGCATTAAAAACTGGCCGACCAATGCTTTTGTTCACGTGCCTGGAGCTGCTGAAGTTACAGTAAAACACAACTTGGTGGCGCTCAAGCATTAAACGGTCTTGCCGAGCACACATTAGCGAAGAAGATGCAACGAGGAAAGATGAATGTAGAGCTGCTGTTCTCGTTGGTGTCTGAACACAGAGAGGTGTATGACAAACGCCATAGTGACTACAAAAATCTTGATAAGAGGGAGCTGTTATGGAGAGGAATCGCAAATACTGTAAATACTGTCTCTCTTCTTCTTCTGTGTGACAAGCGAGTGTCAGAAGCAAGTTGCGCAGCGCCACCTTGTGTACCGGGCTATTTCTGTTTTTCAATAAGCGCAATCTATTGTCAGGGAGTGAATTTGCACGTTCACTCCGTGCATCGGCAGTGAAAATCACTTGGGTGTGAACACAAAGACGCGCCGAAAAACATCTCGAAACATGCTGGCGATAAGCGCGCACGATAATCATCCTGGTGTGTACAGGCCTTTAATCAAATGAACTGCACTAACAGAGCAAACGCACTAGAGTTTGTTTTAATCAAACCAAACATGCCAAGTGTGAATACATCCTTAGACTAACCCTAACATCTGATTGGTCGATTAGAATGTTATTCCAAGACCAACAAGCATTTTGATCCAGGAACAGGTCATTCGTTAAATTTCAACATGGAATAAAAACAGACCCAATTTCTAAATATACATTACTGATCTTAGTGTACACAATTCATCAGTGTTTGTTATTCCAAATAGAAAAGTCTGTAATCATTTATCAAAACTTGCTCTGCATCTCATGTCTTTCCCAATCACAGATTTTTCATGTCTTTCACAGTTTATCTGATTCAAAAAAATTCTTAATTAATAAAAAATAAAGTCCCACCTTTCTTTTTTTTTTCATTGAATTTCCAATTTAATTCAGAAATACACCAAATTTTGTATGTAAAATAGGTTGCGTGTTGACTAACGGTACGTTTACACGACAACGATGTGCTAAAAATGGAAAAGTTTTTCCTTTGCATTTTTGCACACGGATCTACGAAAACGGCTACAAGCGCTGTATTATTCATGCCAGGCCTGTAGATGGCGATGTCACTTTGTTAAGAAACTACCCATGACGTCACTGTCGTTTTCAAAAACTTGCACTTTGAAACCCAAGTTAGCATTTTCAGGCACCCAAAACGCTGTTGTTGTGTAATTAAACGGCCAAAATGCATTAAAAAGTTTTACGTTTTTAGTTGAAAACGGTGTTGTGTAAACGGCCCCTTAAAGTGTGTTTGAGCAGCTGGACAAGGATTAGAAGTCAAACAACAATAAAGGACATGTTCTCTGTACATTTGGCTACTCGTTGCATTATTAATATTTGTTTATTGACTTATAATCCTTCATACTTGCTCAAGCCGCTCAAAAACATTTAGCAGATGCTTTTATCCAAAGCGATTTATAAGAGAGGAACAAAAGCAATTCATCAAGGAGCCAATATTATTCATGACAAATGAATAAATCGTGTATCTTGGAACTGAAAGTGAAAGGAAAGGATGGGGAGATGCACTGTCCTAGATGAAGTGAGTCGGGACTGATCAGTGGATGGACGTTCCTTAAGATGGTGTGTGAGGGTGTGTCCATGCAGTCAGGGAGTGGACGATGCTCATATGTGTGTGCGCTGGTGTAGTGGTCAGATACCCAGCTGCTTTTACAGCCCATAAATCTGAGCAGGCTAGCGGCTGCTGTAGTCAGCTCACTGAAAGCCTTTCATGCAGAAAATGAATCAGACCATTCGAAAGTAAGCGCAAACGCCTCGCTTCACGTTGCACATACACTGCATGTCTGCCCAGCCAATACACAGGCACTCCACTCCATTCCAGGTGGCTTTAAGCTAATAAAAAACTCCATTAATGGCAAGCACGGCTTGTTCACCAGATACTTCGCTGTGCTATCCATCTCGCTTTCTTGCTCTCGTGCAAGCATGGATCGCGCTTGTTGCTGTACTTAATCAAAACGAGCTGTGACATTGTATCTGGAAGTGGAAGGTTATTGAATTAAGGCAGCTCTTTAATGTACTCTAGTCTGCAAACCCATCTCTGCAGTCTTCAGTATCGCATTAAAGCCAGACTCCTTTCTGTCATTTTATCATCTCACATGCAAACTTACTTGACCTCCACACCATACTGAATAAATGACCAACATTTAGGCGTTTCCTCTTTCTGCATCCACAATACTGAATAAAATCACCTTCATCTCTGGTTGCCAGAGTGTTGCAATGTAGTTGCTAGGGTGGTTTGGATGGTTGTCAGAGTGTTGCTATGCAGTTGCTAGGGTGTTTGGGGTGGTTACCAGAATGTTGCTATGCAGTTGCTTGGGTGGTTGCCAGAGTGTTGCTATGCAGTTGCTTGGGTTTTTGGGTGGTTGTCAGAGTGTTGCTATGCAGTTGCTTGGGTGGTTGCCAGAAGTGTTACTATGGAGTTACTAGGGTGTTTCAGAATAACAATCAGTACACAGTTGCTAACTTGTTGCTATGGAGTTGCTAGGGTGTTTGGGGTGGTTGCCAGAATGTTGTTATGCAGTTGCTAGGGTGTTTTGGGGGGTTACCAGACTGTTACTATGGAGTTGCTAGGTTTTTTTGGGTGGTTGCCAGAATGTTACTATGAAGTTGCTAGGGTTTTTTGGGTGGTTGCCAGAGTGTTACTATGTAGTTGCTAGGGTTTTTTGGTTGGTTGCCAGAGTGTTACTATGGAGTTGCTAGGGTGTTTCAGAATACCAAGCAGCACACAGTTGCTAAGGTGTTGCTATGCAGTTGCTTGGGTGTTTTGGGTGGTTGCCAGAGTGTTACTATGGAGTTGCTAGGGTGTTTCAGAATACCAAGCAGCACACAGTTGCTAAGGTGTTGCTATGCAGTTGCTTGGGTGTTATGGGTGGTTGCCAGAGTGTTGCTATGCAGCTGCTAGGGTGTTTTGGGGGGTTGCCAGAGTGTTTGGGTGTTTGCCAGAGGGTTGCTATGTAGTTGCTAGGGTATTTTTGGTGGTTGCCAGAGTGTTGCTATGCAGCTGCTAGGGTGTTTTGGGTGATTACCAGAGTGTTACTATGGAGTTGCTAGGGTGTTTCAGAATAACATTCAGTACACAGTTGCTAAGGTGTTGCTATGCAATTACTAGGGTGTTTTGGGTGGTTATCAGAGTGTTACTATGGAGTTGCTAGGGTGTTTCAGAATAACAATTAGTACACAGTTGCTAAGGTGTTATTATGGAGTTGCGTGGGTGTTTTGGGTGGTTGCCAGAGTGTTGCTATGCAGTTGCTAGGGTGTTTTGGATGGTTTCCAGAGTATTGCTATAGAGTTGCTAGGGTGTTTCAGAATACCAATCAGAACACAGTTGCTAAGGTGTGGCTATCCAGTTGCTAAGGTGTTAAAACATCTCTCAACCCCCTATTTGGGATTCAGATTCAATGTGTGTCAGCTGTATGTCAAAATACAATGTATAAGTATGTCTCACAAAATCCTGAAGGCAGCAAAAACACACAAACCAGGGCCTTCACTGCCTGGCAGTTTAAGAGCATTTACATAGATAAAGGCGTATAGGCGGCCAAACCGGGTTAACAAGAACTATTTGCATTCACCTGAGGGCAACTGCAGACTAACTGTGGCACTCCCATTGGCCATCTGCCTTGTGTTTCTTTTCTTTCTAAAAAGAAAAACCATATGATGTCGGTTTTCATCATTTTGTCCCTTAGCGGTGCTATGATTAGTGCTTGAAATAGTGTGTAATATAACAATTAAAATAATGATTCTGGCTGGAAGACTATTGTTCTTAAAAATGATCTTTTCAAGATATGCACACACACAAAACAAAGATGCACATGAGTGATATACCTATAGAACACAGACTATTGAACAAAAGCAGGCAGCGTTTGGACAGAGTCTCTGCTCCTCCAGATGTGAAGTGTGGATGGATCTCCACGGGTGGCGTTCGGCTGACACAGAGAGCCTTATTAAACACTGTGACAGCGGAGTGTGTTTGCTTACAGAAGCCCCGTGTTTGACAGGCCTTTGTGTGTGTCGGGCCTTTATGAAATGTGTCAACAGCTCCTGCTTGACTCTTATCTGTGCTCATAGACACATGACACTAATAAAACACTCGACATGCAGTGCAAAAGTGTCAGAAGCTGCAGTGAAATTAACCCACAGTCTCGGTCTGATTTGGCCTAGATATATAGAATAAATAAACTCTTTTTTTTGTCATATTGATGCTGTTTAGTGCAGTATTGACTGGCTTTTAAAAGATATCAGTGAAGCAATAAAATACAATGAAATGTAAACATGCTACTTGAGAGATGAGGACAGTCCTACAGTAACAAATGAAAACACATAATATGACAAATACATCCTGCACATTGTGACTTGATTAAATACCGTTCCTTTAAGACTTTACAACTGAGACTTGTTCACTTTTCGCTTAATTAACTGCCAAAGGTGTTCATTGGCCTGTAGGAAACGGCCATTACTGAAGAAAAACAAAATTTACGGAGGCAATAAAACAACACAGGATCAATGGGATAATCTGATTTGCACCTCCAAATAGTGTATTGTGTTTCAGGCCTGTTTAGAAGGGCTTTTGTTAAATTAACTGGCTGCTGTTCAAGTGAGAGACACCAAAACAAAAGATCAACTCAGGCATTTAAACAGAGACACACAAATGATTGTGATTATATGAATCCTTTCTTTAGCAGAGTGTAGCAACCAATCAGAATTCCCTTAGCAACTCCATAGCAACCATATAGCATCACCATTTTCTTATTTGAAATGTTTGCCTAAGTAGAATGGGGAATTTAGCTATAACATTATGGTCACACTTTAGTTTAGGTCCAATTCTCACTATTAACTAACTAATAACTACAACTATTGCCTCAATAAACTCCTAATTACTGCTTATTAATAGTTAGTACACTCTAAAAAAATGCTGGGTTAAAAACATGGACAAACCCAGCGATTGGGTTGTTCTAACCCAGTAAATGGGTTGTTTTAACCCAGCAGTTGGGTTAAATGTTTGCCCAACCTGCTGGGTAGTTTTATTTGACTCAACTCATGTTGCGGGGTAGCACCTCTCTATGGACAGTGATTCCGGTAAGAGAATCAGGCACAGGAGAAGTATATCCTCTTCAAACTTCTCTTTAATAGCATTTGTCAGGCAGTCGGTGACATCCAGTTACAATATGAAGATGGTAGGAAGTTATGGAAAGTTATGTTGTGGTCTGTAAACAAATAATGACAATATGACTAACAATATGAATCTAATATATCTGTACATGTTCACTACAAAATACCTCACAAAGGATCAATAAATGCTTGAAACAGTCATCACAAATGAGTACTCAACTGTTAACTGTGAAATAAACATTACAGAATAAGATAACCACCAACAGCGTGACGCAGCATATACTAACAACTTAACGTGATCATACTAACGCAGCTAACCGGATTAGCGTATATCCTAGTCATTTGCATATCTCAATAATTCGCCAAACGTCTGGCATTCACAATAACAGCTACAAAGTGTTGACTAAACAATATTCACATGATTATTAACATTTGTTGCATGAACGCACAACATTGAACAATATCAGGAGCACACAGGTGGAGCTGTTATGTCAGTCTACTGGAAGTAGCAACTCTGATATCAGTCAGTCAGAGAGCACTACAGATTTTCTGTTCCGGGACGGTCTTTCTGACACAGCCGCCCCCAGTTATCAGTCAGGATAATTGTATTCCTTAAGAAAGGCCGTTCGAAGGATCTGTATCATCATCTGTCCTTTGGGGAAGTTGTATTAGTTTCACAACAGGGCGTGTGTACATCTTGTCTCTTACTTGGACTTTGGCCGTCCGAATTCTGCCGTCAGCCCCTGCATAGGTTTCTGCCACAGTACCCACAGGCCACAAAGCTTGTGGGAGTTGATTAATCGATTAGGAGTACCACTTGTCCCACTGCCAACTCTTTGCCATCCGATCTCCATTTCTGTCTACCCTGTAGTTCTGGTAAGTAGCAGCGGGTGAAAGCGGTCCAGAACTGATCGACCAATACCTGGCTATGTCGCCATTGCCATCATAAAGGACTTGTGGCAATGAAGCATCACGGCGTCTCATGAGTAACAGGTTGGGAGTCACAGGATCCAGGTCTGCAATGTCCGATGAGACATAGCCAAGCGGCTTGGAATTGAGTATGCCTTCAACTTCCACTAGCAATGTTTGCAGGACAGATTCAGGCACGGATTGTTCCCGTAGAATGACTCGCAAGGCTGTCTTAATGGATTTCACTTCTCGCTCCCATGTTCCGCCGAAGTGAGGAGCACTAGGTGGGTTATAGCGAAACTGGATCTGCTGTTTAGCCAGCTGTGCCTGAAGTTCAGGAGCTATTCGATTAAAGGTGTCCTTTAACTCGTGATCACCTCCAGTAAAGTTAGTGCCATTGTCACAGAGTATCTCAAAAGGCTTTCCTCTCCGGGCTATGAAGCGTCGCAAAGAAAGGAGGAAGGCGTCAGTGTCCAGGCTTTCAAAGAGATCGAGATGTAAACATTTAGTTGTTAAACACTTGTATAAGATCCCCCATCTCTTTTCCTGACGACGTCCTATCTTTACATGATAGGGTCCGAAGCAGTCTGTGCCAGTGGAGTAAAATGGTGGCTTGAAGAGACGTAGCCGACAGGGAGGAAGATCAGTCATCTGTGGGGTCTGTGGTTTAGCACGCCAAAACTGGCAATCCTGACAGGAATGTTGGTGTTTACGTACAGCTTCACGGCCTCTAAGCACCCAGTATCGACGGCGTAGCTCAGCCAGAACTCGCTCTGCACCAGGATGATGGAGCTGTTAATCCACGTCTTGAATGAGTAGCTTTGTGATATAATGTTGGGGATCTAATACAATTGGGTGAATGATCTCTGAATCCAGGGTTTCAGCACGGCGAAGTCATCCACCTACCCGGATAAGATCGGTGTCTTGATCGTACTCTGGGGCGAGAGAACTCAGGCGACTGTCTGTTAGAATGGACTGTCCAGCTTTCAATGCTCTGAATTCGTCTGGGAATGAATCAAGCTGTGCATGTGCCAAGAGGAGCTTCTCTGCCTGTATATATTTTGAGGCTTCACAAGAGGTGTCAGTGTTGGCTGCCCCTTCAGCGGACTTGACAGTAGCTTGAACTAGCTCCTTCCAAGTTCTGAATTGACTGAGGTCTGAAGGCACTGGACTGCAAACGACAGTAATTGCTCAAATAAAGGATGCTCTTTTCATCTCACTCAGGTCGGGTTCAATCTTTGTGCTGGGTGTCAACGGCCACATATCCTGTGGTTCAGTTAGGAAGGATGGCCCAGATCTCCATTGGTGAGGGCCTGCTAATGCCTCTAAGGTGAGACCTCGGGTGATATGGTCAGCTGGATTTCAAGCAGAGTCAACATACCTCCACCTGGTAACATCTGTCTGAATCTCAGCTACTCTAAACCCCACAAAGACCTTGTATCTGCATGACTCCGATATTAACCAATGCAACACAGTAGTGGAATCTGTCCAATATGTGACTTTGTGTATGGGAATGGTGAGTTCAGTCTGTATCACTTTGGCCACCTGAGCTCCAGAAAGTGCAGCGCACAACTCCAGGCGGGGCATAGATTGACATTTATGGGGAGCCACTCTGGATCGAGCCAGGACAAAGGCAATATGGACCTTCTCACTCTCGTCTGTGATCCGAAGGTAGGCCACGGACCCATATGCTCTCTCCGAGGCATCACAAAAGACATGTAACTCCCTAACGGTGGAAGGAGTGTCAGCACCGCCAGGCGCATAATGTCGAGGGAATTGTAGTTCGGTGATACTGGAAAGCTCTGCAACCCACACTGACCATTTCTCACGCACCTGTGGGGGTTCGATAAGGTCATCCCAGCTGAGGTTGTGTTTCCAGAGATCCTGGATAAGAGTCTTAGCTCTCGTGGTAAATGGGATGATAAATCCCAATGAGTCAAATTGGCTTGCCAAAGTCTTATACAGGTTTCTCATAGTGGGCTGAACAGGCTCTGCAAAGCGGTTCTTATACCCAAGGGTGTCGTCAAGGCAATTCCATTGTAGGCAATATTCACATGATTACTCACAGTCGATTACTCACAACGCACAACATTGAACAATATCAGGAGCACACAGGTGGAGCTGTTATCATGGGTGCTTCTCAATATCCCTCCTTGTTTCCTCGCTCCTCCGTCTTCCATTCTATGACCCGGAAACCGATCGAGCTCAGCCATCTTGTAGGACATCTCAACTTTCTAATTGCACTGCGAGGAGGCGAGGATCGAGGAGTGAGGAGGCTTCCTGAGGAGTCATGAGCGAGGTTACACAGGTGTATCCTTTGCGGAAGTGTTTTATCGACTAAACCTGACGCACATATTAATTCTCCTCCCCCGTCACATCTTGCCACAGTTTATTCATTATTATTATTATGTTTACATGTACAAGACACACATGTATGTCAAATAACAACAACTGTAAGACAGTTACAGAATTATATCAAAACACAAGAAAATTAGAGAAAATTAAACAAACAGTAATAGCCTACTAGCCTATATAATTCATTGTTAATAATAACTGGTAATATTAAATAAAATATGGACAAATGTGGTATTTTGTGGATGCTGAAACTATTACAATATAAATGATTATCTGTAATGTTCAAGAATCCCGATGTGCAAGCTAAATCCAGCGGTGTGGAGTCATCATCAATTGATGAAGCTTTGAAGTGACGCTAAAGGGAGCGAGGATATATCATTTCACTTGATTCAATTCCTCCGTCCTTGCGTCTTTTCCTTGCGTCCTTCCTTCGCATCCTTAAGGGGTGGAGATAAGACGTGAGGAAAGGAAGCTAGGAAAGTAAACGAGGATGCACAAATAAGAATTGAGAAGCACCCCATGTCAGTCTACTGGAAATAGCAACTCTGATATCAGTCCGTCAGAGGGTGCTACAGATTTTCTGTTCCGGGACTAACACATACTAACACAAAATATGTTGGAAATTACCATTTATTAATATGATAATAAATTGTTTATAAATAAATGTTCACCTTTTGATTATTATTGTTGTCTCTAGTCTGATTTTTAATTTCCAACCTATTTTGGGTTCATTTTAAAGGTGCAGTGTGTAGTATTTATGAGGATCTATTGACAGAAATGCAATATAATATACATAACTATGTTTTCAGTGGTGTATAAAGACCTTACATAATGAACCGTTATGTATTTATAACTTTAGAATGAGCCATTTCTATCTACATACACCGTGGGTCCCCTTACAGTGAAGTCACCGTTTTGCGGCACCATGTTTCTACAGTAGCCCTAAACGGATAAACTTCTCTACAGAGCGCTAGCTACTCTCTGCTGTCTCAGACAACGACATTTTTGTCCTGTGTCGGCCACCGTAGCTTCTCTATGTGCTTCGAAAGGGAGGGGTTAGTGTTGGACGGATGCAATTCACAACAATTTACACACTGCTCCTTTAAGCCAGCCATATAGTAATTTTTAAACAATAGTTGGGTTAAATAAAACGGCCCAGCACGTTGGGCAAACATTTAACCCAACCGCTGGGTTAAAACAACCCAATCGTTGTGTTTGTCCATTTTCAACCCAACTTGGGTTGTTTTTAACCCAGCACTTTTTAGAGTGTATATTAGTGGAGTAATGTAGGGAATAGTGAATGAGGGTATAGGGAATGATTTTGAACACAGCCCTTGTAAACGGGAATCGTTTTGACAACACTGTTGTCTGTACACAAAAAAAAAAGCAAAGGAAAAACGTTTCCGTTTTTAGTACATCGTACCCTAAAACGTTTCTAACTCTTGGGATTTAAGAAATAATATCAGTTCATAGAAATCAATATTTTTCCCCAGCCCTAGTTAGTAGTGTTTGTTAGAGGAACACAGTGCAGTGAAGTCCCTCTCAGCAGAGCCCCTCACCCACTGCCTCAGGCACAAGTGCACTTTTGTCTTGTGGGACAATTGTGATGCTGTGTCTGCCGCTGTCACTGGCACCATCAGCCCCAGCGTGGGCCGCAGCACATGCTAAAGCTGCCTTCATTGTTCTAATGGAGAACTTCACACCACGCAGGACTGACACGTCTAAACATCACATGAACGTACGTGTCTGTATTTGTATCTTGCACATGGGAATGTGCAAAGAAAAATCGCTGCTTACTGAAAGGTTCTTTGGGGAACCATAAATGCTTTTTGCATCGCTGCAAAAACACCCTTTTGGAACCTTTATTTTCAAGAGTGTACGAAAAGTTTAATGATTGTATATGCACAAACCGAATAACCAAAGTAATATGGCAGAGACAAAGTTTATAGGCTACTTAAACTATAAACAAGTTCGCCAAGACAAACTTTGATGCTGGCTTGAGAATGCATTACCAGCAAATTTGAAGAAGCTTGAAGTTTGAAGGTTTTCAGTTTGAAGTAGCTAGCAGTAGTTTTAAAGCTTAAAATTTGAAGGTTTTGAAGGTACAGTAAGAAAAGAGAAACCGACAGAGACAGACAGATAGATAGATTGATATGTTGATACGGTGTTTTAGCACTGCTAACATGAATTAGCATGTTGCTATCATGTTTTAACACATTGCTAACATGAATTAGCATGTTGCTAGCATATTTTAACACATTGCTAACATGAATTAGCACATTGATAGCATGAATTAACATGTTTTGCTAACATGTTTTAACACATTGCTAGCATTAATTAGCATGTTGCTAACATGTTTTAACACTTTGCTAACATGAATTAACATGTTTATAACCGTGTTTTAACACACTGTTAACATGCATTTTGCACATTTTAGCACATTACTAACAAGAATTAGCACTTTGCTAGCATGGTTTAACATTTTGTTAACATGTTTTTAGCACACATTGATAACATGAATAGCGTGTCTGTGATGTCACCCATAGGATTCTGAAGAGCAGTTTTGAAGCGTAAAGTAGGGTCGAGCTGGCTGTTGCCGTCTTAGCAGCGCGTCACCGCGCGTCACTCCCGGATAACAGAAAATGGGCAAAGAGGCGGCACGTGGGTTGAGCTAAGGTGACACGATGACTAACAGACAGCAGATAAATGGCTATCCACCTGTCACTCAAAGTGGCCACGCCCTTAATTATACAGAACTTTAAGGCTTTATATAATGTAAACGAATGAGCTATAAAAAAATTCACCCCCCTCACAGTTGTCATGAAGGGCAAAATTAGATATATAGACCAAAACCACAATTTGTACCATGCTGTAAACATGTTTTTTTCTGCTGTAAAGTTGGGCATTTTAACATGGGGCTCAATGAGATTCTGCTTCCTTCTGGAGCCTGTCGATGAATTGCAGTTTAAGTCACTTCCGTATTGGCTTCAAGAGAAACTGGGGGAGGTTGCCGCTTGGTTTTAACACATTAATGGCCAGAATCAACACTTTGTTATCATGGTTTAACATTTTGCTAACATGTTTTAACACATTGCTAACATTAATTAGCACATTGCTAGCATGTTTTAACACATTGCTAACATGAATTAGCATGTTGCTAACATGTTTTAGCACATTGCTAGCATGTCCTAAGCTAATTGTTAGGCTTTGCTTGTATAAAAGTTTTGACCCCCTTTCAATGAGTTTTGACCCCCTTTCCGTAGATTTGTTCTTCCGTTTAACGAAAATCGCAAGTCTGAAGGTCTGACCTGAGTTTGGTGGTTCTAGCTTGAAAGCCCTAGGAAGAGTTAGAGTCATAAAGTGTGAAAATGTACAGTAGAGTAAACACACACACACCGAATAAGGCCGCAGATGTGTTGATGAGTGTGTTTTCCTCATGGGTGGGTGTGTGTGTGTGTGTGTGTGTGTGTGTGACCCTTGCCTGCAGGCTCGGTGAATTCTGGGGAACCGGCCTGCGAGTGTGTGTGTGTGTGAAGAACGCGTGCTGCCTCGCTCTCCCTGCCTCAGTGAGCAGGGCCTAATGAAGCGAGGAGTGTGTCCGTAGGGCAGAATGGGCCTCGTGTTCCTACGCAACCAGGAGTCATGGGGAGGTGGTGAGACAGCGAAATGGGGCTACGGCTGCAGCTTCTCCATAACAACACACACATTCCTGCTAACGCCAGAACTCCATTGTCATTATTACCTCTCTTCATTTATTACGTTTATTAGTCCAGTTTCCCTCTTTCTCTTGTTAATGTCTCAGTCATTTGCATATTTTCTCAGACACTTAATTTGAACAAACTTCTAACTGTAAGTTATGCATGCATGATATCTTGCAACCACCTAACAATGTGCTAGCAACTGCATACATAGCAATGACCTAAAAAACACTCAGAACACCTTAGCGACTGGTTAGCAACGCCCTGGCAACCACTAACAACATCCTGGCATTGTGGTGTCAGTTTTGTATGGGTGAACATCAATCATATATATATATATATATATATATATATATATATATATATAGGGTGAATTCATGGTGATTGGGACACTTTTTCCAAGTCATCTCAATGGCAAAAAGTGTCGCAATCACTCTGAATTCACCCTATATATATATATATATATATATATATATATATATATATATATATTCTATACACACACACACATACATATATATACACACACATTATATATATATATATATATATATATATATATATATATATATATATATATATATATATATATATATTAGTAATTAATAATTACTTAATTAAAAATAAATTACTAAATAAATAAATAAATAAATAACCAACTAACTTGAACCTAAAAACTTTTTTTTATTAGATATTATGATCTAGCAACTAACTAAAATACAATAACTAAAATAAAAGTAACTATAAATATATTTTTTACATTGTTTTAAAATGTAATAAAATGATAAAAGCACATACAAAAATTACTGAAAAAAACAAACTAAAATTAAAATAAAAACTGAAAATATAAAAATAAAATCTAATCCAAAATATTATTAAATACACTGTAAAAAGGGATCAGCTGACTTAACTTGAGGAAACCCATTGCCTTAAAATTATTAAGTAATAAACTTCATGTATAATTGAACATTTTTGACAATTCCAGATAACTTAATTTTTTCAATTACACATGAAGTTTATTTAATTTTAAGCCAACGGGTTTCCTCACTTTTTTAAGTTAAGTCAGCTGATCACTTTTTACAGTGTACTATAATACCATATAAATATTAGCTACTAAAATAACACTGCCGGTGTGAAGGAACACTTCATCTCCCAGAATGCAATGTTGTTTACCCAAGCCTCAAAATACCAGCATGTCACAGTATTTGTAGAGGTACTATGATGCTTGTACTTCTTTTAATTTGACAGAATCTAAGAACATGGTACGAGATGCTAAAAACTTGAAACGTGATGCAACAGCTTAAACATCCTTTCTGATGTATGTGTACACACCAGCAATTAAACAATTAAAACATTCAATCGGTATTGCAGTGATGTGTGGAAGTGAATACATTAGCACAAACATTCAGAACAATATTATTGTTGTATAATAATAGTTCAATATTCATAAATAATATTTGCTACTTGGTATCCTGACAATTTAGCTATAGCCAATGCTTCAGGTATCCTGATAGCCCTACTCTTATCTTATGGATGGATGGATAAATGGATGTTGGATGAATGGATAGATAGATGGATGGTTGGATGGATGGATGGAAAGATGGATAGATGGATGGTTGGATGGATGGATAGATAGATGGTTGGATGGATGGAAAGATGGAAAGATGGATAGATGGATGGTTGGATGGATGGACGGATGGACGGATGGATGGATAAATGGATGTTGGATGGAAGAATAGATAGATGGATGGTTGGTTGGATGGATGGAAAGATGGATAGATGGATGGTTGGATGGATGGACAGACGGACGGATGGATGGATAAATGGATGTTGGATGGATGGATAGATAGATGGATGGTTGGATGGTTGGATGGATGGATAGATAGATGGAGGGTTGGGTGGATGGATGGAAAGATGGAAAGATGGATAGATGGATGGTTGGATGGATGGACGGATGGATGGATAAATGGATGTTAGATGGATGGATAGATAGATGGATGGTTGGATGGATGGAAAGATGGATAGATGGATGGTTGGATGGATGGAAAGATGGATAGATGGATAGATGGATAGTTGGATGGATGGAAAGATGGAAAGATGGATAGATGGATGGTTGGATGGTTGGATGGATGGATGGAAAGATGGATAGATGGATGGATGGATGGATGGATAGATAGATGGATGGTTGGATGGATGGATGGATGGAAAGATGGAAAGATGGATAGATGGATAGATGGATGGTTGGATGGATGGACGGATGGACGGATGGATGGGTAAATGGATGTTGGATGGATGGATAGATAGATGGATGGTTGGATGGATGGAAAGATGGAAAGATGGATAGATGGATGGTTGGATGGATGGAAAGATGGATAGATGGATGGTTGGATGGATGTAAAGATGGATAGATGGATGGTTGGATGGATGGATAAATGGATAGATGATTGTTTGGATGGATGAATGGCAACTTTCCCTCATAGTTTACGCGCATGTTTTCTTATCTGATAAAAAAAATTATCCGACTCAAGTGTTTTATGTGCATTTTTAGAATTATTGTGCATTTTGTCATTTTTTTATGCAATATCCCATAAAGCGCATAAAAACAGGTGGATGGAAACATAGCTACTGAAAAAAGCTCAAATGTAGAGCAGTTGCATTCAGTCAGCTGGTGTTTTTAACAGTATTCAATGACTTATCAATGGCTTCAGCCCAAATCATACACTCCCATATGCCTTGACTTCACACTCGAGTCTCAAGGGCTTCAGATCAGCATGTGTCTCTCTCTCTTAAATGGTCTGGTACAGTCTGAGAAGGTCAAGAAGTGACCCAATAGCCAGTCTGTTGCATCATGATCCTTGTGCTCCTGGCCTTAAGGTTAGACGCCGTATTGAATTTAACACGGATGAAAACAAGGATGTGATGGATAGACTTACAGTCTTTACAATGGCATATAGTTCCTAGATCATGTAATTTTCACAACGTTTTATGCAGTTTTTGTCTACTGAAAGTTTTCAGAAAGATGTTTCATCAGCTGAACAACTTAAGCTTAAACTTAAACTTTTTCCAGTTGACACTCTTAAAAATGCCCTTATTATGAAAATTAAAAAAATGTATATATTAGAAATATAAATCAGAAATGAGATCACTTTAATATCTCAATTGTTTATCCTAGGCAGCAATGAGATTAAATGGAGAGCAACTGGCTCCCTTTCAGTTCATAAGCATGAATTTTTATTGAATTGGCCACAACCAGATGCATTCTGGGAAATGAAGTCTTCTTCCATCCTGGTCCACAAAAGTGAATTCATTAGATGTGATGGATTATATAAACTAATATTACACACACACACACACACACACACACACACACACACACACACACACACACACATACACATACACATACACACACACACACATATATATATAGGCCTATAGTCTATAGTCAAAACTTTAAAAAAAGCTTTAGTCGAGTCAAATTAACATTTTGTCTAGGCAAACGCTGCTTTTCTAGTTGGCCCATCGTGCTGTTTTTCAATTTAAATCCAAGAATTTGAAAAGGTATTATGAATCAGATCTGAATGGCTAGAGAAGCCCTGGAGGAGAGATCTCAGCAGTGTCTCAAACTGTGCTCAGACTTGCCCCAAAATCAACTCAATCAACAAAAGAACTCAAATATTTCTCAGCAAATTCCCCTAAAACCAAATGATCTTTACATTCAATTCAGCTCTGTGTTCTTACTGTATGCCAGCATTTTTATTTCTCCTAATAAATCATAAGGAAAATCATCTGAGACAAAGCTGATAATTAAACAAATCATAAGGGAGAACTCCAAGATTTAACCCTATAAAGACTGTATTGAATATGCAAATTTCTAAGGCCTTTAAATGATCAACACGATCAAAACCTGTGGCACACAATCTACTACATGCCTATGTCATCTGATTGATAATTTAGACTTTTTTAAGCAAGTTAAAGTTTGAGTATTAAATATGATCATCAGGCTTTTTTTATTTGTTTCATCTCTCAATCATCATTACATTGCATTATACACTCACCTAAAGGATTATTAGGAACACCATACTAATACTGTGTTTGACCCCCTTTCGCCTTCAGAACTGCCTTAATTCTACGTGGCATTGATTCAACAAGGTGCTGAAAGCATTCTTTAGAAATGTTGGCCCATATTTATAGGATAGCATCTTGCAGTTGATGGAGATTTGTGGGATGCACATCCAGGGCACGAAGCTCCCGTTCCACCACATCCCAAAGATGCTCTATTGGGTTGAGATCTGGTGACTGTGGGGGCCATTTTAGTACAGTAAACTCATTGTCATGTTCAAGAAACCAATTTGAAATGATTCGAGCTTTGTGACATGGTGCATTATCCTGCTGGAAGTAGCCATCAGAGGATGGGTACATGGTGGTCATAAAGGGATGGACATGGTCAGAAACAATGCTCAGGTAGGCCGTGGCATTTAAACGATGCCCAATTGGCACTAAGGGGCCTAAAGTGTGCAAAGAAAACATCCCCCACACCATTACACCACCACCACCAGCCTGCACAGTGGTAACAAGGCATGATGGATCCATGTTCTCATTCTGTTTACGCCAAATTCTGACTCTACCATCTGAATGTCTCAACAGAAATCGAGACTCATCAGACCAGGCAACATTTTTCCAGTCTTCAACTGTCCAATTTTGGTGAGCTCGTGCAAATTGTAGCCTCTTTTTCCTATTTGTAGTGGAGATGAGTGGTACCCGGTGGGGTCTTCTGCTGTTGTAGCCCATCCGCCTCAAGGTTGTGCGTGTTGTGGCTTCACAAATGCTTTGCTGCATACCTCGGTTGTAACGAGTGGTTATTTCAGTCGAAGTTGCTCTTCTATCAGCTTGAATCAGTCGGCCCATTCTCCTCTGACCTCTAGCATCAACAAGGCATTTTCGCCCACAGGACTGCCGCATACTGGATGTTTTTCCCTTTTCACACCATTCTTTGTAAACTCTAGAAATGGTTGTGCGTGAAAATCCCAGTAACTGAGCAGATTGTGAAATACTCAGAGATATAGAGTGACGACTGATATTTAATATGCATTTTATGTAAATAGTCTGTTATAAAGATCTCATTAATTTACATTACAAGCATCAAAATTTCATCTTTTGTCCATATATCAGCATCTGCACCAAAATGCATATTTTTTTGTATTGTTTTTGAGAGTTTGAGCTCCATATTCTCATTATTATATCATATTATATGAGCCATAAAAAACACTGGCAGCTGTGGTTACCAGAAATTTACCGTAAAAATATGGTAGCAATATTTTGGGTTTTACAGATTTAAGTTAAATTTACAGTAAAAACTAAAATAATGTTAAATTCCTAACCTATTGAAATACTAATATCTGTTATGTACCTTTGATATTTACTGACAACAACCAAACAGTGGTGATGAGAGTCACATGATGAATCAAAGCTTTAAGGAGAACGATAATAATATATAGAAGGTGCACAGTGACATTCACACAACACTAAACACCATCATGGTAACACCCATGAAATTTAAAAAATGCAATAACATTCATTTAACAACAATAGATGTCCCTAATGTACATAACTGAGTAGAAAAAAAAATTATGTTACATTAAAAAATACATTAAATTAAAATTAAATGTAAGGTTAGATCTATTACAGTTATTCACCGTATATAGTACGCAGAAACTTTCTGTTAACTAATTAACTGTTTTTCACCGTAGCATTTTTACAGTCTTTTACCGTTAAAATCACGATCAAATGTGATTTATCAAATATGATACAAATCATATAACATATGTTATAACATATATAAAACATATATTAATACATACTGTATTTCAATAAACTGATCCATTTAAAAAAATTATTTGTTTCATATGTCAGGCTTTACAGGGTTCTGAAAGAGCATTTTACTCACGGTGCAACTGCGGATCACGGTTATGGCTAAAGGATAGAGTGTTGCAGTGATGATCTATTCTTAGTGTACGGTGAGGCTCGGGCTGGGCAGGAGAAGGTGTGAGAACCTGCTGCCAGCTCCTACAGTGTTGGATCAAACCGTACCCAGCTGCGGGGCCGACGGGGCCCATCGGCCATCTGTCCCCGAGCAACAGCAACGGGCACGGCCCCGAGAACAGCAGCGAGGGGCTGCTAACACTAATACTGAATGAAGGGACGGAGGGCTGTTTTCTCTTTCTCCTAGCAACCATCCCTTCTTTTACATGCTTTCTTTTTTTTTTTGAGGGGGTGCAGTGTCCTTATGGCGGGTCCGTGCGGCCTCACTCGCTCTCACTGTCCTATTTATGGTAATGAGCCATCTGCCCTTTCTTTGATGGTTGCTTTTGGGGGGGGACTATGACGGGACAGGCCAGGGGTGGCGGGACGTTCGACACTGTAGTGCTGATATTTGTCTCTTAGCACTTAGCAGACGGACTTGTTGATTCATTGGAAATGGAGGTAAATGAGCCATGACGTCGTGCTCGTTGTGTCCAGACCTATTCATTTATGTAACGGGAAACATTATAAATGCAACTCATAAAGACAATTACTTAAATACACCTCTTTTATCAGGATTTTCACACTCGGAATTTCCATGACCTTTCCACAATTATTGTTTTGTTCTTTTTTTTGTGATGACTAGATAAAGGTTTAAAAAAGCATTTTATAGGGATTTACAAAATGCTAATTTTTTCTCTGATAAAATATTTTACAGCTGAGCACAGCTAAAAGTGTATCTACTACTGTAAGTCTTTAAATGTGTTTTTATGTGTCGTGTATATATATATATATATATATATATATATATATATATATATGTGTGTGTGTGTGTGTATATGATGATTTTTTTAACATTATGAATATTATTTCTCTAAAAAAATTTATTTGTTTTTAAAAGTCATAACTCATTTTTTAACATTATATATAAAACTAGCAATAATTATATATGTGTATTACTATTAAATGAGAAATGTATAGTATTACAGTATGAATAATAATTATAATAGCAAAAAAATAAAATATAATATATAAAAATATGTCAGACTACATTGTGTGCATGTGTGATATTATATATATATATATATATATATATATATATATATATATATATATATATATATATATATATATATATATATATATATATATTATAATATTTAATATCAAAAATATGTAATTGCATAAAAAATATAATGGCAGACTACACTGTGTGTGTGGATGGATGGATGGATAGATATACACACATACATAATGTAATCTGACATTATATATATACAGTATATGATGATTTTTTTTTTACAATTATAAATATTATTTTTCTAAAAAAAAAGTATTAAAGCATTTTTTATTTAGAGTCAATGACGTAATGCTCTAAAAACATTAGAAAAGCATTATCACATTCAATAACTTGAAAACACCTCTTCTATAATGGATGCTTTAAATTTCTCTATTAAAGTAATATTGTATATTTTAGGTAAAGTTATTGCTGCATTCACACCATGTCATAATTACCGAAGTCACAAAATGATAAGACGTGATGTTATATTCAGAGCTGTTCACGTCCTCTGACTTTCTATCAACTCCTGAATGAATCTGCAGCGGTCAGGTGGTACAAGTGGGAACTTTCAGACAATTCCCATCTTACAGGCTGTAATTATGAGCTCTATGAGGACGCTTTTTACAAGTTGAAATCACGTAATTGCGGTAATTAAGATATGGCCTGATTGCACCTTTTGTCCTTGTCATCATCTGAGACTTCCTTATTTGTCATTTCACAAACACAGAAGCAGAATCCTTCAGTAACAGCCTCTGACTCCCAGCATGCACCCTGGCTGGAGCGTTGTGTGTGGGCTGCAGTATGACACACTCGCAGTGTGTGACGGGGAGGTGTGAAGGTAAACTGTGAGATCTGTTGTACGGGCTCGTGTGTATAATCTGAGTGTGTGGGTGTGGTGGTTATTTGTGGTAAATAAGTGTGTATCAATGAAGCCGCATTATCAATGATGTACTCTAGATCAGTGGTTTCTTCAGTACCAGACTGTAACACTGGACATCAAATGATGACCCAACGCAGTACCAGAACTGCACAAAAGCAAAGTCATTTTATAGAAATTGTACTTGCAAAAGGCTGTTTTTAGATGATATTTTAGAGATGAGCACAGAAGAGCTATGAAAATTTAAAAAGCTAGAACATGATATATAATAGATACATACTTTTATATTAGCCTATATTATATTATATATAATTATAATACATTATATAAATGTAATTATATATGTGTGTGTTTATATATATATATATACACTCACCTAAAGGATTATTAGGAACACCTGTTCAATTTCTCATTAATGCAATTATCTAATCAACCAATCACATGGCAGTTGCTTCAATGCATTTAGGGGTGTGGTCCTGGTCAAGACAATCTCCTGAACTCCAAACTGAATGTCAGAATGGGAAAGAAAGGTGATTTAAGCAAGTTTGAGCGTGGCATGGTTGTTGGTGCCAGACGGGCCGGTCTGAGTATTTCACAATCTGCTCAGTTACTGGGATTTTCACGCACAACCATTTCTAGAGTTTACAAAGAATGGTGTGAAAAGGGAAAAACATCCAGTATGCGGCAGTCCTGTGGGCGAAAATGCCTTGTTGATGCTAGAGGTCAGAGGAGAATGGGCCGACTGATTCAAGCTGATAGAAGAGCAACTTTGACTGAAATAGCCAGTCGTTACAACCGAGGTATGCAGCAAAGCATTTGTGAAGCCACAACACGCACAACCTTGAGGCGGATGGGCTACAACAGCAGAAGACCCCACCGGGTACCACTCATCTCCACTACAAATAGGAAAAAGAGGCTACATTTTGAAACAAGCTCACCAAAATTGGACAGTTGAAGACTGGAAAAATGTTGCCTGGTCTGATGAGACTCGATTTCTGTTGAGACATTCAGATGGTAGAGTCAGAATTTGGCGTAAACAGAATGAGAACATGGATCCATCATGCCTTGTTACCACTGTGCAGGCTGGTGGTGGTGGTGTAATGGTGTGGGGGATGTTTTCTTGGCACACTTTAGGCCCCTTAGTGCCAATTGGGCATCGTTTAAAAGCCACGGCCTACCTGAGCATTGTTTCTGACCATGTCCATCCCTTTATGACCACCATGTACCTATCCTCTGATGGCTACTTCCAGCAGGATAATGCACCATGTCACAAAGCTCCAATCATTTCAAATTGGTTTCTTGAACATGACAATGAGTTCACTGTACTAAAATGGCCCCCACAGTCACCAGATCTCAACCCAATAGAGCATCTTTGGGATGTGGTGGAACGGGAGCTTCGTGCCCTGGATGTGCATCCCACAAATCTCCATCAACTGCAAGATGCTATCCTATCAATATGGGCCAACATTTCTAAAGAATGCTTTCAGCACCTTGTTGAATCAATGCCACTTAAAATATATATAAAAATAATATTACCATGAGTTGCACAGGCCTAAAAATTTGCAAAATTATTAACAATTCTGTTTATGGATAAATGACAAATAATGAAGTCTAAGATTATGAAGATTATAATATTCCTGTTCTATATGATTATTTAAAAAAAATACAACAATTATTTGAATTATTTTAAATTATTATAATTATTTAATTATTTTATGTATTTATTTATTTGATTATTTATTATTATTTAATTCGCTTATTATCTGCATATTTTGTTATATAATATTATTTAGATATTAGTGCTGTTAAATTAATTAATCACAATTAATCACATCTACATACAAGTTTAAAACGTTTATGGTAGATGCGATTAATTCGATTTGACAGCACTATTAATTATATAAAAATGATGTAGTTTAATGAATTCAGACGTGAGCAGAGGCGAAATGTCCTGATTTCTATCCTCACTAACAGCTCCTCTCAGATGTTGTATGAGAAAGTCTCTTGGCGTCGAGCTGACGCTGAAGTCATTACTATGGCAACTGATGTAGATGTACGGGATGTTGGCTATAGTGAACAAATGGATCAGATTACATCACTAGCAAAACAACAACATGGACAGTCAGCCCTAACTCAGAAGTGACTGGCAAATGGCATTGGGTGCAGTATATCACCCAGCTTTGCATCTGTGTTCATTATAGTCACTTGTCAGTCACTAGGCCTACGCCATTTGGACCCGACAATCAGACAAGAGGCTTCCCTGTGACTGAAACGCAGCCTTGTGTCTGTGTCGCCGCCACTAATTGAAGCGACTGATGTTCATCTAATGGCTGAACATTACGAATACAATTTCAGATATAAATATACCAGCAGTGAAATCGACATGCCGTTTGCTGAAACATCTTGTTCATACTTTTGCTACTTCACAGCATATGGGGGGGCTGTTGAATGCGTGAATCTGATTGGTTGACGAACGTTCTAAGGTGTGCGGTTATTTTCAGGGAAACGCACGGCTAAAGTAGTTCCAGGCAGGTTTTGACCGCATTACAGTTCCATATCACTCCGCCAAATGATTTCACTTATTTCAAAGGTCCTACAACAGCAAAAGAACCAAAACCCACAGCGACACTGACCAGAAATATAGTAAACAATAGGATAAAAACGACAAAATTATGTTTTATTATATACGGAAAGCACATACTTTCTTTCTCCCGCTCAAACGCACACACGCTGCTGCCGAACACTGTTGAAAGTCTCGCACAGACTGAGGTAATTCACATACACGCCTCTCTCTCTCTCTCTAAAAACTGTATTAATAAATTCATTAGTCTGCTATCAGTGGCTCAAGCCTCCGTTACTAGCTCTAAAATGACGATTTGGAATTAGCAACAGACATGCGTAAGAAAATAGTCCTGCACACAAAAGCGTTTTAATGACAAAAACCTGACAAACGTATTGAAATAAATCATGTGAACAATGTTTTGAGGTGTGGTAACCGTAGTATAAGTGGAATAATTGACTCCGGGCCGTTGAATTATTGAAAAACATGGTGTAATGGCCACTCCGCGATTACCACCTCGGGTGTGGATTATTTGCTAGTAATTAAACGGTCTGGAGTCAATTATTCCTACATCAAATTTTATATATTTAATATATCTTAAAATGTATTTAATTCCTGTGATGCACTGCTATTCAAAATGTTTTGTTAAGTAATATTTTATTTTATTTAAAGAAATTAATTCTTGTATTAAATAAGGAGACATTAAAATTAGACATTTAGCCTATAATGTTACAAAAGATGTTTATTTCAACTTTCTATTCATCAAAGAATCTTGAAAAAATGTATCACCATTGTTTTCAACATTGATAATAAATCATCATATTAGAATGATTTCTGAAGGATCATGTGACACTGAAGACTGGAGTAATGACGCTGAAAATTCAGCTTTGATCACAGGAATAAATTACACTTTACACTATATTTACATAGAAAACAGTTTTTTTAAGTTTTAATAATATATCACAATATTCCTGTTTTTACTGTAGGCTATTTTATATGGAATAAATGCAGTCTTGGTGAGCAGAAGAGACTTCTTTTAAAAAACAAACATTTTCTGTTTTGTGAAACATAGGCTTTCTTTCTGTAAAATAAAAGGTTTGATTGTTATACATTTAAAAAATACAGTCCAAATACTTTTTGCCATCACTGTGTTGTTTCTAAGAGGCGAACGACCTCTCAGAGCAGGCGGATCAATAACCGCATCAGACTCGACATATACACCAGATGGGTGTAAAATTAAGTCTCAGATGTTCACAGAGGAAGACAGTGAAGGTGGAGGTTCTGCAAGGACAAAGACCAGCCGTTTGGGGTCACATAAAGTCAGGTTTGGGGTAAAACATTAGATTAAGCCGAGTAAAAACACGCTGTCCGGAAGAAGTCGATAACTGTGTCAGTACTGGTTTAAGAGCAATGGCCAGACAGATAGCATCACAAGGGCATGTGATTTTTACATGATACGGTTGTCATGGCAGCGGCCTAGATCACACTAAGAGAGCGGAGCGGCGAGCTAGAGGAAAAAAGACGATTAAGACAAAAAAAAAAAACACTCTGACCACTGACAGCATAATGTATAACAGATAAAACATTATCTGATTCTGAATAAAATTTGAGTGGTATTTGCCTGTGCAAAAGTTACAATGCCAAGACGTTGCTATGTGGTTGCTAGGCATTCTGAGAGGTTGTTAGTTTGTTGCTATGCAGTTGCTAGGCTGTTCTAGGTGGTTGCTAGGTGAGCAGTGCGCGTCAATAGAGCGCAAGTCTCTTTGATATTCTGGGTTTTTTCACCCATTTGATAATCTTTTCTACCCAAAACCTGGGTTGAGCCTTTTTGGGTCATTTTTGGGGTTATTTTTTTCTCTGTTTGGGTAGTTTTTCAGGTCAGACATAACAACACAGGGGTTGAGTTATTTATTGTGGCATTCGCAGGCTTTTTGCGACCTCTTGAGGAGAGAGCAGTGCAGCTCCGTAGTTTATTTCGAGCAGGCAACATCATAGTTACGTTGTCAATTAGTAAGTCATGAAATTACCAAAAAGTGTTCATTCAATTAATCAGGATTGTCCATATGTTAGTATTGTTTATTCACCATGGTAACTGTTGTTTTTGCAGTTGTGAGGTGGGGCCTCCATAGATCGGACTTGTTTGTTCAGCACATCCCACAGATGCTCGACTGGATTGAGATCTGGGGAATTTGGAGGCCAAGTCAACACCTCAAACTCATTGTGCTCCTCAAACCATTCCTGAACTATTTTTGCTTTGTGGCAGGGGCATTATCCTGCTGAAAGAGGCCACAGCCACCAGGGAATACCATTTCCATGAAAAGGTGTACATGGTCTGCAACAATGCTTAGGTAGGTGGTATGTGTCAAAGTAACATCCACATGGATGGCAGGACCCAAGGTTTCCCAGCATAACACTGCCCAAAGCATCACACTGCCTCCGCCAGCTTTCCTTCTTCCCATAGTGCATCCTGGTGCCATGTGTTCCCCAGGTAAGTGACACACACGCACCCGGCCATCCACGTGATGTAAAAGAAAACGTGATTCATCCGATCAGGCCACCTTCTTCCATTGCTCCGTGATCCAGTTCTGAGGCTCACGCGTCCACTTGACCCTGTCGCCGGTTCACCACTGTTCCTTCCTTGGAGCACTTTTGATAGATACTGACCACTGCAGACCGGGAACACCCCACAAGAGCTGCAGTTTTGGAGATGCTCTGACCCAGTCATCTAGCCATCACAATTTGGCCCTTGTCAAACTCCAAACTCTCAAACCCACTAACAGGTGTCGTGATGAAGAGATAATCAGTGTTATTCACTTCACCTGTCAGTGGGTCATAATGTTATGCCTGATCGGTGTATATATCTTTATATATATAATAAATACTACTTTCGGTAGCAACTCCGAGATCAAGAGTTTGCTTCCCAATTAAGGAACACATCCTCATCTAATGTATCTTAAACAAAGAAGCAATAAGACTGGTAAAACACAGTGCAAAAAAGCAACATCAAGGTCATGGGTTTGATGCATGTAAGAAAACACCTGAATGCACTATAAAAGAGTTTGACAAACGTGTCAATGCAATACATTCATTCCAATCATGCCAGAGAAGTCATTTTGAATGGAACTGAGAGGCACCAACCTCAGTCAAAGAAATCTCAGTAGATCAGCTGTATTATAGTCTTGCAGAAATGAGCAGTCTCAGTCATGGCCTTGACAACAAGCAGTTTCGGTTCCTTTAGCGCCAACCATAGGGAACTGTGCATGTGTTCAACAGTTGATGTGAGCGACATGCCACATCCTGCTGCACACACACACAAACACAAGCAGCTTCCTGTCACTGGCAGCACCAGCTGGAGTTCACTGATAGCCGCTTTGTGTGTGCCACACCCTCATTCGTGTGTGTGGGGCAGTATTACCAATATTCTCTAAAAAGCAGGTACACATGCATGCATAAAGCACTAACTGGTTTGTTGCCTTCATATTATGCAATATATTCAATATTTGATCAGTGGTTTCTGTTCATTATCAGCTGATATATTATGTGCACAAGAGCTGAGTTTAGAAGGAAGTAATTTGCATGTTCTCAGAAAGTTCTGGCAAGGTTCTCGCAACGTTTTTTCCAATAGAACACTTGTTCAGTGTTATCTGGTCTTTATTAATGTTCTCACAACATGCATGCATTATTTATACATTGTTCATGGAACTTTTTTTCCTGAAACGTTCGTCTAACATTTTTAGAATGTTAATTGTTTCAGAGTGTTCCGAGAACATTCAAAAGTAACACTCCCATTTTTAAAACAAACTGGACATTTTTATAACTTAATGGGGACGTTAGCTAATTTTTTGTTTGCTGGTTCTGCCCCATATTCGAGGAACACCTATATATATAAAACCTCTAAAACATCTGAAATCTAAAGGGACTAACTTGATAAAAACTGAACAGTATCTATGAGACGAGTATGACTGAATCTAAGTCAACATGTAAAGATACAAACAAGACTTTCATCTGATGAGGACAGAATAACAATGTAGGCTATTAGAGTCCGCAACCAGAATATCACTGAGAACTCTTTTCACTTGTGCCAATAAGAAACCACACAGAAAGCATATACACATGGGCAAAAATTAAAGATGCTAGATCATTTCTAGTTGGTCTGTTGTAATACAGTGATCTGCAGGGACATCTAGTGACCAAACTATAGAACAACAGGCCAATTTACAAGGTCAGAAATAGTTCATCTAATCTGTAATATATTTGTTTTAATATATTGAGGCAATATATCAAGTCTATTATTATTTAATGCTTTTTTGTAGGTTGTTATCATTTAAAATTATTTGATTAACTAATAATATTTACTTATCTTGTTTAAAATAAGTAAATATTATTACTTGTTAAATTTACAAGATTGATTGATTGACTGCTGTGTTGAATGCGTTGTAAACTCACTATAACGCATATATAATGTTATTTAAATATGTGTCATCAATTTGTTTTTGCTCAAGTTCAAACATCAGCAAACATGTTTATATGAAGGCTGTTGCATTATTAATTTCTCTCAAAACATATTGTATGATTTAATTTTATGATTGTAAGTAACTATCACCTGCTGTGCAAATGGGGCACAAATGACTGCAACATTAATATTTAATCATTTATGAATAATAAAATTACCATTAGCAATCTGCCATTTTCTTTTTAAACATAAGGGTTGTGCTAAATTCACAATTGAATGGGTGTGAATTGTAATTGAATCGGCCACAACACACATTGATTGGAATTTTAACCTTTAACCAAATAACAAAAGGGCATTATCATTGTTTAACACAGCTACAATAAATTCAAGCAGCATACAATGAAAAAAGATATTACCACATAATGCATACAAAAATATGTCATTTAGAGAGTTTTAAGGCACTCTTCACCTTTTAGTTGCTTTAAGGATTATTGGAATTTGAATCTGAGTGATCAGAAGTGGAATTTACTAAAATGCAATTTAAAAAAATCTACAAATATAATGCATTCTGGGAAATGAAGTTTTCTGACGTGTGAAATGATGATGCGGCCCACGTCCCATGAGGAATGATGCACTCCGACACTCTTCTCCTGTTCACCAGATCAGGAGCACAAGCAGCACAAAGCAATGCTACATGTCAGCCAAGAGCAAAGAAATAATCCAGAACTGGAGTTTATCTGAGCCACAACATCTGCATATTTTATATACACTCACCTAAAGGATTATTAGGAACACCTGTTCAATTTCTCATTAATGCAATTATCTAATCAACCAATCACATGGCAGTTGCTTCAATGCATTTAGGGGTGTGGTCCTGGTCAAGACAATCTCCTGAACTCCAAACTGAATGTCAGAATGGGAAAGAAAGGTGATTTAAATAATTTTGAGCGTGGCATGGTTGTTGGTGCCAGACGGGCCGGTCTGAGTATTTCACAATCTGCTCAGTTACTGGGATTTTCACGCACAACCATTTCTAGAGTTTACAAAGAATGGTGTGAAAAGGGAAAAACATCCAGTATGCGGCAGTCCTGTGGGCGAAAATGCCTTGTTGATGCTAGAGGTCAGAGGAGAATGGGCCGACTGATTCAAGCTGATAGAAGAGCAACTTTGACTGAAATAACCACTCGTTACAACCGAGGTATGCAGCAAAGCATTTGTGAAGCCACAACACGCACAACCTTGAGGCGGATGGGCTACAACAGCAGAAGACCCCACCGGGTACCACTCATCTCCACTACAAATAGGAAAAAGAGGCTACAATTTGCACGAGCTCACCAAAATTGGACAGTTGAAGACTGGAAAAATGTTGCCTGGTCTGATGAGTCTCGATTTCTGTTGAGACATTCAGATGGTAGAGTCAGAATTTGGCGTAAACAGAATGAGAACATGGATCCATCATGCCTTGTTATCACTGTGCAGGCTGGTGGTGGTGGTGTAATGGTGTGGGGGATGTTTTCTTGGCACACTTTAGGCCCCTTAGTGCCAATTGGGCATCGTTTAAATGCCACGGCCTACCTGAGCATTGTTTCTGACCATGTCCATCCCTTTATGACCACCATGTACCCATCCTCTGATGGCTACTTCCAGCAGGATAATGCACCATGTCACAAAGCTCCAATCATTTCAAATTGGTTTCTTGAACATGACAATGAGTTCACTGTACTAAAATGGCCCCCACAGTCACCAGATCTCAACCCAATAGAGCATCTTTGGGATGTGGTGGAACGGGAGCTTCGTTCCCTGGATGTGCATCCCACAAATCTCCATCAACTGCAAGATGCTATCCTATCAATATGGGCCAACATTTCTAAAGAATGCTTTCAGCACCTTGTTGAATCAATGCCACGTAGAATTAAGGCAGTTCTGAAGGCGAAAGGGGGTCAAACACAGTATTAGTATGGTGTTCCTAATAATCCTTTAGGTGAGTGTATAGAGTAATATCAGCCTTAATAAGTCTGTTAAAGGGATAGTTCACCCAAAAATGAAAATTAGCCCATGATTTACTCAAGTCATCCTACCTAGGTGTATATGACAAGAGAAAAGAAGAATGTCATACACACCTAGGATGACTTGAGGGTGAGTAAATCTAATTTTCATTTTTGGGTGAACTAACCCTTTAACAAGCAGAATCACCGAAGGAAAGAAGAGAACAGAAAAAGAGACGAGCAGAAACAACTACAACTGACTTCCAGCCACAGCCTCAGATTAAATCAACTGCAAGATCTGATTAAGCAACTCCAAATACAGCATTACCAGCTTCACTTACTGCAAACCAGTTTTGATTTATGTTTTACGTCTAAATAAGTTCTTATTGAGAATTAACAGGGTCTATAGATTTCGAAATGTTGTTTTATTGAAAGTGTTTCATTTGAAATCACCATTATGGTGATCAGTGTTTGCTTTATTTTTGTCTTCCGTAACAGTTTATAAACAACATTTTCCACAGCAAAGAAAAGAGGAGACCAGGTGATGTTTGCTGACTATAGCCCTATTCAGACGGTAATTGTTTCTCATGTGGAAAAAATAAATTTGCATGCCACCTCAGTGATAAAACTCGTGCATTCGGATGGCGAATTATTCACGGTCGAGCAGCAAGTTTAGTGATCCTGCACACCTGGGAATGCGCTGCTCATGTGGTCAATAACATGATTGTATGCTGTAAATAAAAAGTCATATGCTTGGAATAATAAAAATAAATGCATATTTAATTTAATAATAGGAAATTATTATTTAAATCTCCTGTTTAAAAAATAAGAAGATAGGATGTCATTTTAAAAATGTGGAAATGAGAGGAAATCAGTTAATACAGCCTCTTTTTAAATGTTTACTTGTTTTTCTTCTCTTTCTCTTTTGAGCGGTAATAAAAGATTATTCTTGTAAATACTTTCCAGCATTTCAGTAATAAAAGTGTATGCTAGATCTTTAAAATGCATCCAAATTACAGCGAAGCACAACGATACGGTGCTCCGCAGTGGTCAAAAAGGATATAAACAGTTAATTTTGAAGTGATCTCTTTTTGAAAACTCAGAGATGTGGATTCAGACCGCAAAATAAATTACCACACAACCTTGGTGTTTGTCAAAAAACAGTAGGTAATTCGGCCAGGGATTTTTACGCGGGTGGTGGGAGAAAAACACTGACATTCTGGATTCTGACAATGCATGTAAATGATGAAAATACCTTACGACCCCATGAGAAACAATTACCGTCCGAATAGGGCTTATGGATGGTGTATAATCATCATAAAATAATCTGACCTCATCCTGTCTCAAAACTGATCATAAGAGTGTTGTACCATTAATACATATTGCATTACCAACTCAGTGATATTACAAAATGAAATCCAGCAATCAGTTAATATGAGGGATTTTAAACACATTGCGCATGAAAGAGTTTTGAATTTATCATCCAGACATCAACAATCAGTGTATGAATCTCAACAAGCTTCATGCTGCAATGCATACTGGGTGCCAGCGTAGTACAAAACTCCCAGCAAGAATAAATGATGCAGCTGACCTGTCCTATTATTTTCTTCAATTCTTACCATTTGCTTTTATTCTTGCTGATGTTTTCTTGTGACTTGTTAGCTTGTTTTGTGATGTTCAGAGCTGATCTGTTTATCTGAATATTCTGTTGATTGTCACCATTGTTGATGTTTGTATGTTGGTCATGTGTCTTAAAGACTTTCTGTTTACCTTTTCATATACTGATGCATTACAGTGATCTTTCTATCACAGCAGCTTTATTAACAGTTCAGAAACATCTCAACCTTTGAGTAAATCATCAAGGCCTGGTTCCACAGACAGGGCTTAGATTAAGCTAGGATTAGGCCTTAGTTCATTTAGGACATTTAAGTAGCATTTATAAACATGCCTTAGAAAAAACATTACTGGTGTGCATCTTGAGACAAAACAATGGCACTGACATATTTTGAGATATGACAGTGCAAGTTACTTTCAGTTAAAACAGCTCAAACATGCATTTTAGTCTATAAGCCTTATCTATAAGTCTATAAGTGAAACCGGGCACAAATTACATAGAAAACATAATTCAAATGTCATAAACATTCAACTCCTGCTGATTTGTTTCCCCTTCGATCTCTTTCTGTAACAACATACAAGTGCCTTTAATAAAACACTCTTGCAATTGTTGAAAGATAATTAGTTTAAGCCAAGGGCTCAACTAAAGCAAACAATGATCACCATAATGGTGACTTCAAATGTAACATTTTCAATAAACCATCAACATTATCTAGATCTAAACCAATTAATTCTCAATGAGAACTTGTGTAGACATATGACAGAAATAAAATCAAACTGGTTTGTTAAAAGTGAAGCTGGTAATGCTGTGTTTGGAGTTGATTTCATCTGAGGCTGTGGCTGGAAGTCAGTTGCAGTTGTTTCTGCTTGTCTCTTTTTATGTTCTCTTCTTTCCTTCTGTGATTCTGCTTGTTGACAGGCTTATTAAGGCTGAGATTACTCTAAATATTATATACAGATGTATATTCCACACGTGTCAGGTGTGGGCCAGATCTGGGTCGACACAATGTTGCTATCTGCGTCGTAAGCCGAAGTTTGGTTTCTACTATCTAGGCTTACGATGCCTTTGGGAAATGCAACCCAAAATAAGAACCACACTCTTCTTCTTTGTTTTGTCATAAAAATGACCATCTGTCTAACCAACTGCATTTTGTTAAAATCAAACAAAAATGATGTTCTTACTCAGACCACTGTTTTCATCAAAAATGGTAAAAACCTCCATCTTAGGCTAATTATTCAAAGATGATTCTTATAGACTGTACAAAAACGGCATCCGGTTATTTTAGGTTATGCACTAAATATGAAAGTCTAAAGATCTTAAAAAATGTATTAATCTAAAGACTTTCTAAATTACTGAAACTAGATTTGTTGACAAATATAAATATACATAGATGAAGATGCACCTCATGACGTTGCATTGTTTACTAACAAACTAACTTTCCAATCTTTATATACACTCACCTAAAGGATTATTAGGAACACCATACTAATACTGTGTTTGACCCCCTTTCGCCTTCAGAACTGCCTTAATTCTACGTGGCATTGATTCAACAAGGTGCTGAAAGCATTCTTTAGAAATGTTGGCCCATATTGATAGGATAGCATCTTGCAGTTGATGGAGATTTGTGGGATGCACATCCAGGGCACGAAGCTCCCGTTCCACCACATCCCAAAGATGCTCTATTGGGTTGAGATCTGGTGACTGTGGGGGCCATTTTAGTACAGTGAACTCATTGTCATGTTCAAGAAACCAATTTGAAATGATTGGAGCTTTGTGACATGGTGCATTATCCTGCTGGAAGTAGCCATCAGAGGATGGGTACATGGTGGTCATAAAGGGATGGACATGGTCAGAAACAATGCTCAGGTAGACCGTGGCATTTAAACGATGCCCAATTGGCACTAAGGGGCCTAAAGTGTGCCAAGAAAACATCCCCCACACCATTACACCACCACCACCAGCCTGCACAGTGGTAACAAGGCATGATGGATCCATGTTCTCATTCTGTTTACGCCAAATTCTGACTCTACCATCTGAATGTCTCAACAGAAATCGAGACTCATCAGACCAGGCAACATTTTTCCAGTCTTCAACTGTCCAATTTTGGTGAGCTCGTGCAAATTGTAGCCTCTTTTTCCTATTTGTAGTGGAGATGAGTGGTACCCGGTGGGGTCTTCTGCTGTTGTAGCCCATCCGCCTCAAGGTTGTGCGTGTTGTGGCTTCACAAATGCTTTGCTGCATACCTCGGTTGTAACGAGTGGTTATTTCAGTCAAAGTTGCTCTTCTATCAGCTTGAATCAGTCGGCCCATTCTCCTCTGACCTCTAGCATCAACAAGGCATTTTCGCCCACAGGACTGCCGCATACTGGATGTTTTTCCCTTTTCACACCATTCTTTGTAAACTCTAGAAATGGTTGTGCGTGAAAATCCCAGTAACTGAGCAGATTGTGAAATACTCAGACCGGCCCGTCTGGCACCAACAACCATGCCACGCTCAAAATTGCTTAAATCACCTTTCTTTCCCATTCTGACATTCAGTTTGGAGTTCAGGAGATTGTCTTGACCAGGACCACACCCCTAAATGCATTGAAGCAACTGCCATGTGATTGGTTGATTAGATAATTGCATTAATGAGAAATTGAACAGGTGTTCCTAATAATCCTTTAGGTGAGTGTAAATATAAAGTATATAGTAATATTTAATATATTACAATTTTATACATCAAAGTACTATGCCTTTACAATTCTGTTACCATGTTTCTGCCACATAACAAATTATACTATGGCACTACCATGTCTTTTTGGATTACCGTGGTATAGGCCTACCATGATGTTATTCTTTGGTACACCGATGTAGGTGTCATGGTGTAGCTATCATGGCACATTGGTGGCACCATGGTACTGAATGCTTAACATGTTCATGTAACTTACCATTATTTACTATAGTATATACTATGGTGATACCATGGTACTTCTTGTAAGGGGGGAATCTACTGTGATTGGTGGTGTGCTCCACCATGTGGTTGTATATGGGAGTGTGTATGAGTGAGAGTGTGTGTGTGTGTGAGTGTGTGTGTGTAAATGGCTCCTCCTGCCACTGAAAATCGAAATCGGAGCTCTCGGACCGGAGCGCCTGGACAGTAAAGCTTTTTCTCCGGAGCCCAGACCAAGCAGATTCTAAGTGCAATGCACTTTAGGCTTTTATTTACATTTCCCGAGCTCAGCACAGTGTAAGGATACAGAGGAAAGGGCTGCAGCGGTGTGTGTTTTTACCAGAAACCCGTCAAATGAACTCCGTCAGAGCGACTAACCGCAGACCCCGGCGAGTGTCGAGGCCGCGCCCGGTACCGCCGGACAGAAACAACGCAGAAAGGGGTGAATATATCTCTAACAAACACCAACCTGGGCTTGATTCACTCCCGTCCCTCATAATTTAGAAGGCTTGTGTAGATTCCTGCAGCATTCGTGCGGTGATGTTGTATTGTGAGGTTATTTGTGTTAATGTTCATTCGTCAGGAAACACCGAGGCTTCTGATCCCCCCGCAGGCCGCGCTTTGTTTAACGGGGCTTGATTTGCTCTCATGTCTACTATAAATCTCATTTAACGTGTACATTTTGACAATGCATATTTCATAATAAACTGGTCGTGATTTAAAATGTGACATAAGGCTAAATGGTGGCACTGACGATTATATAATTGTGAGAAATGGCAGCGGTCAGTTGTTTTATAGCCCTGTGATGGTTAGCATCTGCTGTTAGCAGCATAACAGCTAAGCCAACTAAATACAGCACAAACCTGAGTAAACACCACTATCATAACCATTATTTATTAGATTACAACTTAAACTCTTTATTTCGGGCATTTGCAGTGAATACACTTAGCAAAACCAGAAGTACCGTGGTAATACCATGTTTTTACCATGGTATTTTTGATGTACCATGTAAATACCGTTGTACATGAATATGTTTTCTTTCAGTACAGTAATATACACCCATGCACCATGGTGTTTGGACTTGTACCATGGTAATTTCCTTTACAAAGATGTACTGTGGCTGTATCATAGATAATACCATGGTATTTTGATATATGGTACTGAAATTTGTGTAATGATGGATTCTCAGGGTTGTACCATGGTACATGTCCAAGAAAGTTTTGTATTACCACATCATTTTAAAAAATTGACCACATTATGTTGGACATGTTCCATGGAAGCAGCGAGGTATTTTTGGAGTTTCGTGTAAATGTCATGGTAATTATTAAGAGTAACATTACACAGTATATATTATACCATCAAAGCACAATGGTTCCATATTCAATTTGTAAAGTCTATATCAACGTTCAACACTACTGCCAGGTTTTGTTTTGGGTATTACCATGGTCATTTGTTTTCGGTCATGGTTTTACCATGGTATTCTTCTTTGAAGTATGAAAGCATACACACATGATACTCTAATGTACTTCCAAGTGCACCATGGTAAAAGTCCAAAAACATGGTATGATGTTTTTTGCAAGGGCTTCCTGTTTACTTTTTGCCTTGGTTTAATTGGCCAGCTGTGCTGAATGCTGCAAACTTGTTTATTGTTGTTGGGGGTTGATTGGCTTGTTGATGAGTTGTAATGACTAGTTAACAGTTTTGGTTGACCAGCTCTGGTGTTGATAGTCGGGTGTTGAACCTTTCTGATGAACAGTATTGTGTTGGTCCTGATACTGTTGATTGATTGGTTATTATAGATTAAGTGTCAGGTTGTTTGACCATCCAAATGTTTTCAAAGTTTGTCCAAACTCTGATGCACCTCTAGTCCTTTTGGCCACCCAGTCCAACAGCTGTAATACTTTGGTAATTTGCTATGCAAATCTAACAGCAGGACACCTTGTTTGGGATTCAGGCAATCAAACTGGAGAGCTGGTTGTACTAACCACATCTTAACTTCTAATTAGAGTGTTGTCATGGGACTAGAGACTGAAATTGAAAGATGGTTTCAGCACATAGAGCAGCTCTGGGTATGTAAATGAATGGCTGCTGTCAGCTTATGGGAATGTTCTGTAATCAAGGTTGAGAGACAGGTGTTGCCTTGAAAACATGCTTTAAACAACCGCCTTCATACAGTTGTTGAGTTGGACATAAGCTACATTTTTAAGATGGGAATGTCACTTCATATGTACGATATAGGACAGTTGTCCTATGTTTTCCCATTTAGTCAAGTGTGCATAAGCAGATTCTTCTTACAAAATGTTGCAACTATTTGCAATCTAATTGCAATTGTGACATTATTAAATGTGATGTAAAAGCTCCAGGTAGGGGTGTCACGGTACCAACATTTCAGTAGTCGGTATTATCAAATTTTGCAGTTCTTTGTACCAATTTCGGGACTAGAACAAAAACTGTTGAAGTACTTTAAAATTTTGTCTCGTTCAGTCATCACAGTTTTCGATTCAGTCGTGCATTTAAATACAGTTGTCAATCCAGAAACTTTGCAGTGTACTTGGCAGCATGAAAAACTAAACTTGTATTCAGATTGTGAATTAGGGGTGGGAATCACCAGAGGCCCCATGATTCAATATTATCGCGATACTTAAGCCATGATACAATATTATTGCAATTAAAAAAAAAAATTTGCGATATGCCGTTATGAATGGCCGTGCGCATTTTATTTTCACTTTAGAATTAGTGCCAATTGGGGGGCGGCAGTTGCTTGAATGGTGGGTTCGTTGTTATTCTTAATGAAAAACACAAAACAGTACAGGGACAAACTTGCTTAAATAGGCGCTTACATTTCGCATTGAAACCAAATCTTCCGCCGTCGTCCTGTCAGTCAGCTCCTCACCAGGGCTCTACACTGCAACCATTTTGGTCTCATTTGCGACAGAAATTACGACTGTGAAAAAATATTTAGGCGCACCGGTGCGGAGTAGCACAGTACCTGCGTGACTCGCCATAGACATAAACCGAGAGAAGTAGCTCCGGCTACAATGTTCTTCCGCAAGACGCATGCAGTTCTGTTTATTAAGCGCTAGAGCGCCAAAAGTTACGGATTGCAGCTTTAAGCAATGTCACACGAGTAGACAGACTCCTGTTGCTCCGAGTATTGGCATGATTGCAAATGTGATCCTGATCTTATACAAAAGTCCAATAAACAAGTTGATATTAAGTAACAACATTTTAGCCACAATACTGTCTATTTTTGCTCTATTTCGTGAAAACAGTTTCAAACAAAGCCACACCAGAACTGTTGCGCATCTCCAAGCAACGGTGATTCCTGAATGAATGTACGTTTTGAACGATTGAATAAATGACTCGCACATTAAGACTTGCCGCCACCTACTGGCAGATTTATTTTCATATTTACACTGCATATAATTTTTTTTTTTTTAAATATCAAACTTTTAAAGTTTAATTTTTACATATTTCTAAATTCAAAAACTTATATTTAAATCATCATACAACATTATTTACCCATGCGCTGTGTCTAAATACCACTTCAGATGAGCTTCTGTGCCACTTCTGCAGTGCAAAGATGGATCTTTTGATGCTGTTTTCATTTTCATTTGTGTCTTATTGTTCTAACAATTAACTAGTAATTAACATTTAAAAACAAATGTTCTATTTTTAATTCAAGAAATTGACAAAATATTATGCCTACTAGGGCTGTTAAACGCAATTAATCGCATCCAAAATAAAAGTTTGTTTACATAATATATGTGTGTGTGCTGTGTATAATTATTATTTATATATAAATACACACACACATGCATGTGTATATACGAATTTTTAAAAATATTTATATATAATATAAATGATATAAATATATATATATACAGTATATACATGCAACTATTTCTTAAATATATACATGTATGCGTGTGTATTGAAATATACATAATTATACACAGCACACACAGATATATTATGTAAACACAAACTTTTATTTTGGATGTGATTAATCGCGATTAATCATATAACAGCCCTAATGCATACATTTAATAATATATTTTGGTAACACTTTACAATAAGGTTTCATTAGTTAACATTAGTTAATGTATTAACTAACATGAACTAACCATGAGCAGTACATTTGTTCATGTGTTAGTTCACAGTGCATTAACTAATGTTAACAAGATTAATAAAGTATTAGAAAATGTTGAAATTAACATTAACAAAGATAAATAAATGCTTTATAAGTGCAGTTCATTTTTAGTTCATGTTAACTAATGAACCTTATTGTAAAGTGTTACCAATATAAAAAAAAGCTCTTATAATGGTAAAAATGCCCATGGAAATTCATTTAAAGAGGCAAATATTGCCCTGTAATGAGAAAGTTATTGAGAAAGTGCTCCTAAAGAAAAATGTAAGAGTAGAGCCCTGCTCACTCTCGTGATGAATGAAATCTGACTCCTGCTGCTGGTCTGTGCTGTGACTCTCGTTCGGCTCACGCTACACGTTCAGTTTTTAATTCTAGAGTCTGTTCTCTAACTGAACTAAATGATTTTTACTACTATAAAATATCAAAACGACGGTGGGGGCAGTGCCGCAGAAGGCAAGTGATGTTACCGGGGTTCTGGCAGAAGTGGCAAGCTTCTTTGATTGTAATTGCGAGCTAATTTCTGTTGTATTGCAGTGCGCAGCTGGAGTCGTTAGGCAGAATCTTTTCTCCCACCCCTATTGTATAGTATGACCAAGAAAATATTAGATTGATTAAACATAAACTGTTCTGTTGCGTAGCGTGCCAAGTTGATGCTTCCTCAGAGCTGACTGCTTTAAGGCCTGTTCCCACTGGGACGATTTTCGCGCGTGTTTATCGCCGACGTTTAACGCCTTGTGACTAAACAAAGGGCGCCAATGTGAGTGTGCACACCGGTGCGAAAAACGGCAGGCGTAAAAGTGTCATTTTTTAAAAAACGCCTTGGGTTTGTTTTTTTGTTTTGACGCAGCGCGTTAACTGGCCGACCAATGAGATTGGCGCATTTGTTCACGTGCCTGGAGCTGCTGAAGTTACAGTAAAACACAACTTGGTGGCGCTCAAGCATAAAACGGTCTTGCCGACCACACATTAGCGAAGAAGATGCAACGAAGAAAGATGAATGTAGAGCTGCTGGTCTCGTTGGTGTCTGAACACAGAGAGGTGTATGACAAACGCCACAATGACTACAAAAATCTTGATAAGAGGGAGCTGTTATGGAGAGGAATCGCAAATACTGTAAATACTGTCTCTCTTCTTCTTCTGTGTGACAAGCGAGTGTCAGAAGCAAGTTGCGAAGTGCCACCTTGTGTACCGGGCTATTTCTGTTTTTCAATAAGCGCCATCTATTGTCAGGGAGTGAATTTGCATGTTCACTCCGTGCATCGGCAGTGGGTGTGAACACAAAGATGCGCCGAAAAACGCTGGCGATAAGCGCGCGCGATAATCGTCCCGGTGTGTACAGGCCTTTACTCTCGCGTGTCACGTGTACGACCTATTCGGTACCCATCCCTAGTCCTAATGCCCCATAATTCTCATATCTTACCACCATAATCCAAAACATTGAGATGATCAACAGAAGGTCTTTTCATAGCAGGTGCTTCACCTTCCAGAGTACTTCCTGGAAAACGTTAAAAGCTGAATTTACTGTCGTTGTAATACTCCAGGATGTATGTTTTTTTTGGTCAGATGTGTTTATTGCATTGGTGGTGTGCTACAGTTTGCTCCAGCCACATCTTTGGGGGTTGTGAGTAACATGAATGATGCTACAGGAACTCTCGCAAGGCGTGTTTAAGGTGAGTCTGGCACATATTTTTATTTGGTCGGCTCCACTGGGGCACTGCGAGGGAATGTTTGGAAATAAGCCAGAATGTGTCTTTCTTACAAAAACTGGGTCAAACGGCAGAGCTTTAAAACAGGATGGGCCAGAATTGGACTGAGAGATACCCATAGCTTAGAGGGTGTGTGTGGTGTTTAGTGACAGCAAAGTTTGCAACCGGCATTTATGAGTTCTTGCTTAAATTGGGACATGCAGTTCACACTAGGGGTTTGGTAACTACTAGTTAGATGTTTCTTCTGTTTCCCAGTGGTAATCTTTTGTGTTTCCACCGTTGTGCATGGCACTAGCAAGGTCATGGGTTTGATTGCTAAGGAATGCATGAACTGCAATGTAAGTCTCTTTGGATAAAAGCATCTGCCAAATGTGTAAATGTTTATCAATAACCTTAATTTCCATGCAAACTCGTAATAATAATGAGTTTGCTGATGAACTGCTGCTGTAATGAACCAGTGAAGCTCACAGGCTTCATTAAGTCAAGCTGATAAGATCTAAACCCCATTCACTATCTATTCATGTGTGTCCTGTAGGGGGTCATGTGTGTCTTTGAAGCTTAGTGGCTGTAGTCTGAAAAGAATATTAATGAAAGGTGGGGCGATCCTGTATTGTGATTCAGACGTTACAGATTGTTTAAACGCTATTCAGTGAAGCTTAACATGCTGTCAGGCGTATTCCCAGCGTGAGACTTTCCCAAGAAAATGGACTTTGATAAAAGCTCTTTTAGTCAGTAGGTTAAATGGGATTTACTTGATTACTCTCTTTTTTCCTTCTGGTTTTGAATGAATGGATTTAAATGAAGAAATGTTGCTTAAATAGCTAAACGAAACAAATTATTTTATTAAAATCAAATTGGCATTTGAATTGGCAAAAATCTGACTCGCTTCGTGTGAGATTTTGTTTGTCTAGTCACATGACCTGTGCATTATTTTTTTGCACCTTTTCAGCACTAATTATGTGGTAGAATTTGCTTAAAGGTATGCTATGTAGCTTTTGGCCCTCTAGCAGTTAGAAAGTTTTTTTTTATGGAAGAACATTGTTTTGGTTGTGCTTCGGCTTTGCGTGACTGTGCGGATGAATATGGTTCTTATTGATGTCGACTGATATTGTTTTTTTTGATTGCCGATATCTTAGAGAGCAGGGTGGCCGATATAAAGCCGATATATTTATATTTATTTTAATTATTATTTAATAAATTATAAATGAATTAAAAAAAAAACAACTTTACAATAAACATGCTTATACTTTAGATGGCAGCTTCTTGATTCTGCAATCGTAATACAGTATTTTTCACATATAAAGTAATTGTTTAAAAATATATGAATGAAAAGGAAGTAAACACTGTAACAGGGCACTCAGTAATCTGGTAAGTTTTGGTGCACTGGTAAATTTATATTATTTTTTTTTCAAATATAGACAAGGTAACACTAATTTTACATACAGCACACAATAAAAATGACTTGAATATGACATTCAATTTTATATATTAAAATGAAGGATTTAACGTTTGTCGATGGCGTCTCCAGTGAAGCTGATCTTCTGTCCGCATTCATTTCACACGGACCGACCGTCACACAGATAGAGTAACGCGATCATGCAGTCTACAAATGCACACTTCAGAATATCTCACAGCTGGATTTGATTAAATCTGCAAGATTTGTGAAATTAAATGTTATTAGATATTTAGAGATTTGTTTTAATGTAGATGTGTATTTGCTGAATTTTTGAAGGTAAATGAGAAAGTATATTATTTGCCTTTCTGTTACTAATAATATAAAGGCAAACGCTGTACTTTTTCGCACATCGTTAACTTTCTTTAACAGTTGTAATAACGTAGTAGTAAATGTCTAATAACATTCTCAGGGCTGCCCGTCAAAATAAAAGTCCTACTTCTAACGCATAGGCCAATCAGAAAAACGTATCGCCTGATGCCGATATTTTAAAAAGGCCAAATATTGGCCAATATATCGACCTTGACGATCCAGCAACACAACAACCATAATAAAATGACCCTTGACAATAGATAATGCTTTACATATGGCAATTTATTTGTTCAACGGCATCTCTGCGTCGCCTTTACAACATTTCAAATCCCTCAGTTCTCATCATCTCTGAAAAGTCAAGCCAATGTTGATTCTTGTTTTATTACGAGCTCTGTCATGTTCTGTTTTCTCCAGCAGACTCTCTTCTACTCGGCGTTTGTTTAAAACGGGTGATTCCCCGGTGGTTGGAGATTTAGTGCTTCATGTCAAACTTTCTCGCTCATTGTGACAACTATTTTAAGCCACTCCGGGACTAGACGCGCGTCAAAGCAGCCGGAGTAACTTTTCTCTATTTACGGCTATGACGAGACACACGAACGGGCGAGTGATGTATGTACGCAATTTGCTGCGAAAACTGTCCCGGCAGCTCAAAAATATAAATGCGCATGATAACACATTTTAGAAGAAGGATTGATAAAATTGTTAATTTTGAACATAAAAAGTTACATGGTGCGCCTTTTAATTGGTGGGAAATCTGAATAATTTCTTTAGCTCTTTTGCATAACTCTTACATTTGCAGTAGCCTATTACATTTTGTTCAAATATTCTCTTAAATAATTTGAGGTCTTTAAATTACATGGTAATGATAAATAAATGATAAAATGTTGTTTTAAATACTTTTTAGATGCTATGTTGGCACGCTGCAGGACACTGCTCGATTTTATTTAATAATAACATCAATAATCCACAGAATGACAACAGTTTCTTTAAATGCTGGATCACCTGAGTGTGGATGATCTTTGTTTGGACACAGCATGCTGTCTGTTGTGTTGAACTAGTTGGTGGGACACGGTGTTTGTAGTGGTTACTGGACTAGTAGCCCTGGAGAGCCCCCGGTGCAACCAGAGCAACAGCGCTGCGTTTGCAGGATGTGTCTCATTCACAGATGATCCTCTGTGCAGAAATGGCATCCTACTCACCTGAAGGTAAACTAGATTTACTACAGATTATAATGCTTTATTAATAACATCCTCCCACAACATGCTTAGTATGATAAAGAGCGTGTCGTGTTTCAGCTGAGCATGTGTTTGGTGGCAGTCAAGTGGTAATATTGATGCTAATTTGAAATGTGGTGTTTGGATGACCATGATTATGACTTTCACCATTTAATGCCTCCTGAGGGATCTTTAATCATGCTGTATTCAAATCAGCAGTTTCCCTTGAGGTGTTAGTGGTGGATATTATTATTATTATTATTATTATTATTGCTTTAAGTGTCAACTCATGCTCTACCTGCACCTGGGCTTTCAATGCTAAATTATTCGTTGTGTTTATTTTCACATATGATTTTTAACTCGTAGTGTACGGATACTGCCTGAACTCTCTTGCTTGGCTCTTTGAGTGTTACGTGACATCTGATGTGTTTATTATTGAATGTTAGACTGTCTTGGTGTTATTGATGAGAGTGATGCTAAATTCATGTGAATCGCTTTGTACCTCAATCCTGACCTTTGTGCTGACGCTAATCTCAGTGTATTGAGTTTCAAATGTCGCTGTTGGATTTGTAAGCTAATAGCTGATAGTGAAATGTTAATTGTCTAAATGCACTGAAAACTGAACTTGGCAATCCACAGTGCAAATTTAGAAATGCATTATGTGGTGATGTAAATCTGTGCTAACAGACTTTGCCACTGAGGTTGTTGTGTGGTGTTTCACTGTGTTACTTTTCGCTTAGGAAATCAGTGACCATCATCATGAACAAAATGTCTCTTAAATGCAGAGCCTGACTCTTGAATACTGGTGTAAAGTCTTGCATGCATGAGGCACTTTCATTGAAATAAGTGTTTCTTCTTCTTCTTAGTTATGTCCATTGTAACAGTTCATGTTGTTAAATAAAGTGTATTGCATTATTGTAGTGTCGAGTATGTTACCATGATGGTGTTTTGTGTTTGTGTTTGACACCGTGCACCGCTTTTATATTAGTATTTACCTCAGCTTCAGGAAAAAAATGCTTGTGATGAACTAGTCATGTGACTTTCTCTTTGCCCCCTTTGTTTTTAAGGTGGTTGTAAGTGTATTATAAAGTAAAAAAAAAAAAAAAGATTTTAGTAAGTTGGTATATTAACATGATTTCAGTTAATGAAAAATGTATTTGTTTTAACTGAATTTAAGTTAAATCTGTTCAACTTAAAATGTTGCTAGAGTTTTGCTAACCACATTTGCTGTATTTTACATGAATATTAAATGTCAGGGTTTTTTTTTACAGGTTCAGCCAATAACTAACTATAAAAGATTTGATTTTATGACCCTTAATTTTGAATTTTAGCTAGCTCTTTCTTGAAAATGCATTTTGTAGCTAGGGCTGCAACTAACGATTATTTTGATAATTGATTAGTTTGGCCGATTATTTCTTTGATTAATCAGATTAAAAAGCCCAACTTTTTCTTTTTTTCTTTTCTTTTATTGACCAAACACACTTTAACATCCTGCCCAATGCTGTCCTTCAAACAAACGTGCTAATTGAATGCTATATAGTAACAGCTATAGTATTGCTATATATATATATATATATATATATACACTCACCTAAAGGATTATTAGGAACACCATACTAATACTGTGTTTGACCCCCTTTCGCCTTCAGAACTGCCTTAATTCTACGTGGCATTGATTCAACAAGGTGCTGAAAGCATTCTTTAGAAATGTTGGCCCATATTGATAGGATAGCATCTTGCAGTTGATGGAGATTTGTGGGATGCACATCCAGGGCACGAAGCTCCCGTTCCACCACATCCCAAAGATGCTCTATTGGGTTGAGATCTGGTGACTGTGGGGGCCATTTTAGTACAGTGAACTCATTGTCATGTTCAAGAAACCAATTTGAAATGATTCGAGCTTTGTGACATGGTGCATTATCCTGCTGGAAGTAGCCATCAGAGGATGGGTACATGGTGGTCATAAAGGGATGGACATGGTCAGAAACAATGCTCAGGTAGGCCGTGGCATTTAAACGATGCCCAATTGGCACTAAGGGGCCTAAAGTGTGCCAAGAAAACATCCCCCACACCATTACACCACCACCACCAGCCTGCACAGTGGTAACAAGGCATGATGGCTCCATGTTCTCATTCTGTTTACGCCAAATTCTGACTCTACCATCTGAATGTCTCAACAGAAATCGAGACTCATCAGACCAGGCAACATTTTTCCAGTCTTCAACTGTCCAATTTTGGTGAGCTTGTGCAGATTGTAGCCTCTTTTTCCTATTTGTAGTGGAGATGAGTGGTACCCGGTGGGGTCTTCTGCTGTTGTAGCCCATCCGCCTCAAGGTTGTGCGTGTTGTGGCTTCACAAATGCTTTGTAACGAGTGGTTATTTCAGTCAAAGTTGCTCTTCTATCAGCTTGAATCAGTCGGCCCATTCTCCTCTGACCTCTAGCATCAACAAGGCATTTTCACCCACAGGACTGCCGCATACTGGATGTTTTTCCCTTTTCACACCATTCTTTGTAAACTCTAGAAATGGTTGTGCGTGAAAATCCCAGTAACTGAGCAGATTGTGAAATACTCAGACCGGCCCGTCTGGCACCAACAACCATGCCACGCTCAAAATTGCTTGAATCCCCTTTCTTTCCCATTCTGACATTCAGTTTGGAGTTCAGGAGATTGTCTTGACCAGGACCACACCCCTAAATGCATTGAAGCAACTGCCATGTGATTGGTTGATTAGATAATTGCATTAATGAGAAATTTAACAGGTGTTCCTAATAATCCTTTAGGTGAGTGTGTGTGTGTGTGTATATATATATATATATATATATATATATATATATATATATATATATATATATATATATATATATATGCTATACATTATATGAAGCAAAAGGACAGTTTAAATCTCTACATTTAAAGGGTTAGTTCACCCAAAAATGTCATTGTCATTAAAATGTCATGACATGTAATTAAATGTCATTAATTACTCACCCGCATGTTGTTCCAAACCCGTAAGATCTTCGTTCATCTCAAATCTTTGTTCAAACAAATTACGATATTTTTTTCATGAAATCTGAGAGGTTTCTGAACCAGCCATAGGAAGCAACGTCATTGCAACTTTCAAGGCCCAGAAAGGTAGTAAAGACATTGTTAAAATAGTCCATGTGACTCCAGTGGTTCAACCTTAATGTTATGATGCGGCAAGAATACTTTTTGTGCGCAAAAAACAAACAAAAATAACTTTATTCAACAATCTCGTCTTCAACGTCATTCTCCTACACTGTTCACATGGTAAACAGTGCAGAGCTTCCGGGTTCTACGGCAGAATGGCGGCTCATTGTTGGCTAGCTCCTGCGTCAGCATCACACGCATGTGACGTGGTGCTCACGTGAGCAGCGCCGGCCATTAATGAGACTGTCCTGACGTAGAACCCGGAAGCGCTGCACTGTGTTTACCACGTGAAAAGCGTAGGAGAATGACGTTGAAGACGAGATTACTGTAATTTCTTTTATCCCGTAAATATAAGAAACGTCTTACATGTATATTCAATTACATGCTGTTATTCCTTTACAGTTACCACTCTCATAAAATACTTGAATTACATGTAGACTTTTAAGCCTAAATTTAATGTCCAACAACTGATATTTCAGCGAAATGAATATTCTCCCGGGCTAATGCGTCCCATCTGTTTGACGCACATACGCCTACGCTCATTCAGTAAAGTAGGGATGCACCATTATGAAAAGTTTGGCCGATACCGATAATTTTTTATATTTGAAAGCCGATAACCGATATATTGGCCGATAAATCTAAATCCAATTTTTTTTTGTAATATAATTTGATTACAAAAACAAAAGTCTCACCATTAAATCCATGTCCTAAACACACAATTATAATGTTCTCATTATAATTTTATGTAGTCTATATGATAGACTCGCGCTGCACTTTGCATTTACTGGATTTTTCTTTTTTGAAGTGATTCTAATCATATTTCGAGCAATTCAAAACATCATGGTGAACTGTGCGCATCTGAAGTGTTTCAGCTGAAGGAAATAATCCATTATTTATCAGCTTTAATATATCAGCCAAATTTTCTTATCGATATATCATGCATCCCTAGTCTAAAGTTTAACGCAGACTGTCAGGACGAGCCTTCATGCAAAATTTCTGAATTTGTAACCCATACAGATAAAGGATATAACCGTAAAATGAAAGTTTTGCGCTGAGGAAACATATCACACATTAAACGGCACACAAACCTGTCAAAGCGCCCGACAGGGCAAGCCATGTTAAACATTACGCTAATGCATTAGCTTGAAGCTTAAAATAAAAAATGTCATGTTTTGGGCGCTTAGATCACGTATCTTTCCCGCAGCAGCTGCTCTGTTTCCTCCACTATTTTTAGATGCATTTTATGTTATTCAGTGCTGTAATTTGACGTGACTGGTGGAAGTTTTCCGTGCACGGAAGGCAGATGTGACTAATCGATAATATCATTCATTGTCGATGATTTATTATCGTTTTTTTCCGATTACTTGGTGCAGCCCTAGTTGTAAACACAACCGATTCTGTTACTGAAAACATGCCAATCAGATGTTTGCATTATTGAGAAGGCTCATTTTTGTGTCCAATATTCATAAGACAGTCTGTCAGCGGATATTTAATTTAATCACGAGTCTTCTGCTTTGGCAGCTCTAATTTTTCATGTTTTTCCAGAGCTCTTGTAAATGTCGTATTAGAGGACATGATGTGGTATAGAGACTTGTTTGCTGCATGACATTGTGATGATATGGGTTTGAAATCCCTTGTTAGTCTAATCATCCGTTTCACAACAGCAGTTAGTTTCACTTTCAGTTTGGGGAAACCTCATTTTGAGACCGTCCAAAAGACTTCAGCAGGCCAACATACACTCAAGTCTTCACCCACTGCTTTGTTCACAAGGTTATTATAAGGTTTAAAGAACATGATATCAGAATTAACCCAGTTTATTCTCTTCGATTGTTCCTTCTCGTGATCAATCTTTCATTTCAACATTAATATAACAACTGTTTTTCTTGCTAAAGTATCTTAACTAATACCTGATGGTGATTATTTGTGGCATTCTGCAGTCTGCATTTTTGTAATGACTGTACAAGTTTCATGTCTCTTGTTCTCGTTTGATGAAGTAAAAAAATGTAAGCTCCAATCAGTATTTTCTATCTATTGCAATCTATTGTTGCAGTTTCATTTGACTTAAGATCTGTCTGTTGTACAAGTCAATGCTAGAAATGGAGAATAAATGGAGATGCCTGCAGAGATGCTGTCCTGTATGTGACCTCCATCAGAAGGGAAGGGTTACCATAGCAATGACCATTGAGAATATTACTGCAATATTGTGCTGTTGCGAGTGAGTGTATTGTCAGATGTGCCCTTTAGAGATCGCATCAATTATGAAGCCTTTTCTACTGAGCATTTGGACAATTAAAGGACTAGTTCACCCCAGAAACCAGCATTTACTCAGCCTTATCTTGCACCAAAACTGTATGACTTTCTTGCTTGTGGGGAACGCAGAAAGAGATGTTTAGTGGAATGTTCATGCTGTTTTTTTTCCTCGTACAGTGAAAGTAGATGGTGACCACGACTGTGACAAAGCAAAATTCACATAATAAAATGATTTGCATGACTTGTTGTGCGCTGTATCCCAAGAAAGACTGAATACATGTCAACTGTCTTTTTGTTTTTGTTGTAATGATCATAATAATGATAATAAATAATAATAATTTGCTCATATTCAGAAATGAATGTTGGTGTTATTAAATGGTTTAGGTCAGGGGTGTCAAACTCATTTTAGGTTGAGGGCCGGATAGGAAAAAATGTACATCGGAGGGTGTGCGTAGAGGCTCTTTGCGGACATGTGCTGGAAAAACAACATGGACTTTGAATTTGAAGAGAGGCTGTGTGAAGTCGCTACCTGCACCTCATCAAAACAATATAAAGATATTTATATATCTGCAAAATATTGCTATATGTGCAATATTTTGTGGAGTGAAATCGTAAATGTGGAAGTGTACACGCCGATCTACTGCGCATGTGTGGAACACGTCGTCGGCCGAGCGGACCCCAACATACACTTTCAGTAGTATAAATACAAGTAGTCCGCGTACGTGTCCTGGAGTACAACCAAGGCTTTACAGACTTCGTAATACTCCCACACAAATAACATTTTGGAAATTGATTGCAAAGCAGTTTGTGTGCAAGTCCATAATAGAGATCGGACAAAATAAAACTTAAAACCGTTCCGATTTATTGCCCAATATTAACAATATTTTCTAGTATTGTTCAAATCATCACCTGTGCCGGATTGCGCATGTTTGACACCCCTAACTGTAACATTTATTCTAAGCATGTGCTGCAGAATTGTCACCTGCCACTTTAAATGCTTGAGCCAGGGCTCTACAGTGCGACCATTTGTGACTGAAAATTACTGTGTGCAACTGTGAAAAAGTATTTAGGAGCACTGACCCGTGCGATTCACCCGATCAGGCCGTTTCTACGGGGGTGCTAAAGGGTGCACCCTCAGATGAAACTAATAACAGCATAACAGCCAAACATATTTTGCAAACGCGACAGTGCGTATTTGTGTTTGCATTCTGGAGAGCGTGATGAGAGAGCATGCTTTTGCAGCGTTGAGCAATGTAGCCAATCACAGACATATCTGTTGATTTCTTGAGACGCAATGGCCAATTAGAGGCCATTAAAATCTACTCACCGCTCAAAACGCTGGAGTTTGTTCAGTGCTGAGTTATGCAAGCTTGCGAATCCTCTCATTATACAGACACGATGTAAATAATAGATTCATTGTGCTGTGTAGACAACTTAATTGATTTAAAAGGGAAGTTTGTGAGATTGCGATGAACTGAGACGAATGGCAGCTTTTTAAGGATTATAAAGGGAGTTTGCAAATGTAGTATTGATTTTATACAACAATTTAATAAACACGAAGTTATTACACGACTTGCATTTTAGAAACCGTATTTGTCAGAATTTGTCAGCAAATTTTCTGTGCATCTCCAAGAAGTTTCCTTATAAATGAATGAGTGTTTTTAAACACAACTAGCGAGTCAATGATTCAATGACTCATTCATAAAGACAGTCGCTTGCTTCGTTCATGAAAGAATCAGCCATTTTGAATTAATCGATTGAATGAATGATTCAGTAACAAAGACAGTGACATGCTGCCACCTACTAGTTTAAAAACTGTAAATTTAAACATTTTACGTAAAAGATGACGTACATTTTTAATAAGGTTGACCCTGGAAATTAATTCAAGGAATTAGAGGTTGCCCTGTAAAAAGGAAAGTTAATACCTTAATGGATGCATACTTTAAATATAGTATGTTATACTTTTTTTGCATTCAGTGTTTGTTTGTTTTATTATGTGAGATGCTCTAATTCTAAGTTTGCATACTATATAGAACAGATGTGACCATAAACGCACAATGTGGCTTGTAAACTACTGGTAATCACGTTTCTACTGATCAGTGGTGCTTCTTAGAAACAAATGCTGGCAAATGGTGTGTGCGACATGTTTGCAAAAGTGTCCACCATGTCACACGTCATATGTTTGACCATCAGCATAAAATTTGGTCCTCATTGCTTTTTTTCTTTCTAACCAAGAAGGTAGCATACAATGCCATTTAAGTGTAAAGTACGTCTTCAGTCAGACTAAAAATTATTGAGATCACCATATTTATTTTAGTAACTAGGCTAATACCACTGTGTGATGTCTACAGTTACCTATTTCTGAAAAAACTTGGCTTTTATGTTCTATCAGCATTCTCTGAAATGAATCTAACGTTTCTATTTGAAGAGGTGATGTTCGACCCGCTGGAGTCTGGAGAGGAAATACGGTATGTGTTTGGGCTGCGGCAGCGGGGCGGCTCTGTCTCTGGTTTCAGGCCTGTCATCAAAGGGATGCCACACAGCTAATTCACCCCGGACGGGCCCATTCAACCTCTGCCTCCTTTGACCCGCATGTGGCGTCACCTGCTCCGTTTTCTACAGCTGCCGAGGAGATCAGCCTTGTGTTTTTTGGAGGAGGTCACGGCCTCTCCGCTGCTTTCCTTCTCAACTGTTTTGCCGCTGCCTTACAAGCGTGTCGTACAGTGCCTTGATGAGATTTCAATATGCCGTTTAACTCTGAAGTCCAAGTTGCTCCACCTTTTGCTGATCTGAGCGTTTATCTCTGGAAGTGCTTCAGGACGAGGACCGCAGTGTCCTTAATCTAAGTCGCTATTGTTTGAGCTGACACTTTGGGTGTCTGATTACAGGGAACACATGAAAGCTATAACAATTATGCAAATATTGATTATCCATTCATTCACCATATGGTGACTTAGATGTGTTTGAGTACAGAGGAAATACATTCTGGAGCATTGAGGCAAGACCCTGGGAATTGTTTTAGTAAGGGCGCATGCTGTTTTCTTTATTCCTAATGACAATCTTATACTAGTGAAGAACACAACAACAAAATCCAGCCTCTTGGATTCTGGATGTTTATTTCCCTGGCTGTATGTGATTTATTTTGCCTGACATTGTTTGGAAAGTTTTATCTCAACTAGTAGTGCATAAAGTATGTTGACAAGGCTATTAGTTGGTGGGAGAAAAAAATGCATCAGATGCATATGTTTTCCCACTCTGTCTTTAATGCTTTATTATCTGGGATGATCCATCCAAATTTTGCATGCTATATAGAAAAGATAGTTTGTGAATTAAATGCCGCTTAGTAGGGGTGTAACGATACACTTGTGTCACGATTCAATATAAATCGCGATACCGAACTCGCAATACGGTATGTATCGCAATATTTTAAGCCAAAATATTTTATTATTATTATCAGGACCCACAAATATTCCCCCATTGCATCATTTATACACTATATTCAACATTATATTATATATAGTCGTTTAATGTAGTAATGTCACTGAAACTCCGTAAACTTTAACGCTTTACTCACGCTTTCAGTGCAGGCAGCATTCTCTCCCGGTGCTTGCTATTAATGCATTATTCATATAAGAATAAACCATCTAAAATGCTCTGAATAATCATACTACTGAATAATCATACTACTGTGATCTGGTGATTTAAATGATGTTTGCGCTTTGACTTTGAGGAGTGCCGTTCCAGCAGCGCGTGCGCTTCAGATGATTAATGCAATCCGTCACAGTTCTAATCGCAAGAAAGCGTGTCAAAATAACCATTCCCAAACTGTAAATGTTTAGCTCATCCAAAAATTTTAATACTGCATTTACTCACGCTCAATTAGTTTTTTTGCGCGTCACGCAATCATTTGAACGCAGTATGTGCGTCGTTGTAAATCTGTTCATCATATAAAGCCGTCGTGTCTCTTCAGAAGACTTGAATTAGACACTCGATTAGTTATTTTTGTGATGCCTTTATGACATTTATTGGACCTTTTAAGTTTGAGAGGAAAGGACTTTAAATGGAGGGACTGAAATCTCTTCACTCTATAAAGAATATCTTAATTTGTGTTTAGAAGTTAAACGAAACGACATGAGGGTGAGTACATGACAGAGTTTACATTTTTGGGTGAATTATACTTTATAAATAGGCCTTGGATAAAACGTTGAGCCCTGGATAAAACGACTCTATATCGCGAATCATATCGCTTACATCAACGATACATATCGTCGCATTTTTATATCGCGATATATCGGTTAACGATATATCGCTACACCCCTACCGCTTAGACTTCTGTCCAGAAATGTCATTAAATAATAATAGTATAGTTTGCAAGTATTATTTTGTCTATCTTAAGATCTGAGCAGTTTTACCCAAAAACATGACTGTCAAGTTAAAGATTTGCTTTTATGTGGATAAATTCCCATGGGTGTCCTTGGATTTATTTATTTTTTATCCACTGTGACCATTCGGTGTTGGTGTTAAACGTAAAGGTGTGCTATATTATTAAGAAACAAGTTTTTTTAAAATTTTTATAAACTGTATATTTATTTATTTCTCTTTTTTCTTTTACAGATGAGGCAGATCCTGCCGAGATGGTTGCAGAAGAATCCGGTCAAGGCGCTCAAAATAGTCCGTACCAACTTCGAAGAAAATCTCTGTTACCGAAGAGAACAGCTTGTCCAACAAAGACCAACATGGAGGTGCGTAAATGCTGCTCAACATCAAATTGGCATGTTAGGAAGCGTTTTAGATTTAGAAGTGTAGTATGCAGAAAAATTGTCTGCAATATTAATTTAGTCTGAAACAACAACAGCAAATTGTTTTATTTTTCCTGAATTCTGTTTTTTCCAGTTTATTATAGATTTTAATATTATGTTTTAGTAATTAAAAAGCTTGTCTAATTAATTGAAATAATGTAACTTATACAATTCAGCATCAATTTATTTAAAGTTTAATAAAAAAAAATTTTTAGGGCCCCTGTTTTTCTGTAATTTTTTCTTCTCAATCTTTGTTTCTCTTTGTGTTTAAACATTAACTAATTGAATGAATAAAACAAAATTTATTTTTAATAAAAGCTCCCTGTGGAATGTTTTTATTTTTGCGCTTTAATATTCACAGACATTAGTCCATATTGCGATTTAATAGATTAATTGAACAACCCTACTTTTGATTAATTCATCCACAATTTGCCAAATTCCATGACATTACACATACTTTTGATTCAATTTATAAGATTCTGCGATTCCCTTCGGGTTTTCTGCATTGTGGAAATCATAGATTTCTACATGCATGAGATGAAAAGAGTTCAGCATGATATGTTTTGCTGTAACTAACAGGTGAAAACTCTTCTTGTTCAAAGGGTGCTTCCACATCAACAACAGAAAACTTTGGGCATCGGGCAAAACGTGCCAGAGTGTCGGGAAAATCACAAGATTTGCCTGGTAATGGACTTTAGACTTGCCTACTTGTTGCCTACAGTTGAAATGGTGTGATATCAACTTTAGATGACTTTTCATTAACGCTGGTTCTCTTCCGCCCCAGTCACCCCAGCGGAGCAGTACCTGCAGGTGAAGCTTCCGGACGAGGTGGTCCTAAAAATCTTCTCCTATCTGTTGGAGCAGGACCTGTGCCGAGCGGCTTGTGTGTGTAAACGATTTAGTGAACTAGCCAATGACCCCATTCTCTGGTAAGTTAGATGTTTGGATGTTTAATGCAAGACATAAAACGCAGTAGGCACGTTTACATGCACTAATTTTCGCCAATCGGAATGAATCCAATCCGATTTCAGATTCTGAAAGTTCTGTTTATACAGTGTTGGGGAGTAACGGAATACAACGGAAGTGTTGGGGAGTAACGGAATACATGTACCGGCGTTACGTATTCAGAATACAAATTATGAGTAACTGTATTCCGTTATGAATTTACGTGATTTAAATCCGACAGATCCGAACTAACATGGCGGCGCCCATCGTGGATTGTAGATCAACTAACACACATTCACTTACACATTTGAAAATCAGAATATCAGATAGTTCATGACATAGTTTGTGAATATTTTGAATAAAAAAGAAAAAACTAAATAAAACCGATACAGCTGTCACACAGCGCTATTGTGGCTGCTGTGTGCCATGTGAGAAGCATGACGCGTCGCCATGGAAACAATAAGGCGATGCGTTCTAAAATATTTAGCCAGAGAATATGGTCATATTTCTGCAAAATAAAGCTTGAAGCTGGTTTGTAGCAGACCAAGAATACAGACGACTGCTGTTATTAGTACTGTAACTATTATTTAGTGTAAATCAGGCCTATTGTAGTTGGGTTAGGTGGCTACTGTGAATTTAAGTAAATTGTGTTTTGTATCCATTTTATATATTTAAGTATACTTTGAACAATTTATTAAAAGTTTAAAGGATTTAAAAACTTTAAAAAAAAAAAAAAAAAAAGGCATTCTTTAATGTCATCCACCGTCGTTTTGTGTCTCTTTTTCGGTAACGTTTTAAAAGTATCGGTTTGGCACCGGTATCGTAAAAAACCCAAACGATACCCAACCCTATAAGACATGAGACGTAAATAAACATAAGCACATTCGAATAATGTAAAACACACGTAAATATGTGCATCACGACAGGTTTTTTTGCATCTGATTGAGAAAATAGTCTCATTCAAGCTTTTACATGCTTCATCCCCCCCCACACCCCCTTACACAACCCCTTTCGATCTGATCGAAATTTCATTCGTGTTGAGCTCAGTCAGATCGATTTGAGGTGTTTACATGAAGGCTTTTCAGTCCGATTAATCCAATTATAAATTGATTATTCTTGATTGAAATGTCATTAAATCAAGGCTTTTTCCATGACTTTTTTTGCCACTTAAGCACAAGAAAGTATATTGAATCATTTTCAATGATATGCACCAATACAACAATACATAAACGGTAATAATTCTCTACTTCAACAATCTAATAAATAATAAATGCCTCATGGAAACGGATTTGAGTGATTACTCAAATAAATGAATAAATCACCGTTTTGAACCATTTGATTGAATTAGCCTTTTTGAACTGATTCATGGAAATGAATCCAAATTTAGAAACTTTTTTCTTAGAGTGTAGTGTTTTTGTAAGGGTCATTGATCTCGATTCTTTTCATCTGGTCTGCAGGAAGAGACTCTACATGGAGGTTTTCGAGTACACGCGTCCCATGATGCACCCCGAGTCTGGGAAGTTCTACCAGATCAACCCAGAGGAGTATGAACAGCCCAATCCCTGGAAGGAGAGCTTTCAGCAACTGGTACCATTCCCCTGATTCATTTATGTGATTTGGACTAAAAATCATAATTTAGCATTTAGAAACCATTTCCATGCTGTCTCTGACCTTTTACAATTAAACAGGCTATTTTTGTCATTCTCATTTGACTGCAGAGCTCGCTCTGAGTCTGTTAAATATTGTGTATTTAATAGCCTCAGAGCAAGCACAACAACGCAAATCTGAGAATGAGTGATTTAGTCTTTTCCCCCAGAATCCAAAAGCGGACAGATGGTGTCGTAATGTGATAATTAGGGAGATCTTGATGTGTCAGTAATCATTAGTTTCATCTGTGAGCTTTATGAGAGCATATCACTGAAGAAACACAGACTGACGGATCCCTGACTTTTGTGTTTGCAGTATAAAGGTGCTCACGTGAAGCCGGGCTTCGCAGAACATTTCTACAGTAACCCGGCCAGATACAAGGGACGAGAAAACATGCTGGTAAGTTCTGGACCATCTGTAGATGGATTATATGGTTTATTCATTATATGGATGTTATGCGTCATGCCTTGTAAACACAGCTGTGGTAAAAACCACAGTGTAACACAGCCTCAAGTGGCAACAAAACTGATGACATTCAATAAATTATTACGCAATAAGCTGCAGTTCACTTAATGGCCACCGGTCGCTAATAACAAGGGTTTCTCAATTCTACATATCGCGCCTTTAATAGGTAATGCTAGAAGTTTGTTGAAATAACTGCTTCAAATGTGGCTCAATCTTTATTTTGTAATGTTGAGTCGGAATGATTTGTTTTGTAATTTTGCTTTTTCTCAGTATTACGACACCATTGAAGACGCTCTGGGAGGGGTTCAGGAAGCCCACTTTGACGGTTTGATATTTGTCCACTCTGGGATCTACACAGATGAATGGATCTACATCGAGTCGCCCATCACGATGATTGGCGCTGGTATGAGAATATATGTGTGAATATTTAAGAATTTTGTGGTCAGTACAATTTCTTAATGTTTTTGAAAGAAGTCTCTTATGTTCACCAAGGCTGCATTTATTTAATCAAAAGTACCCGAAAAAAACAGCAATATTATTGCAATTTACAATAACTGTTTTCTACTTGAATATATCTTAAAATGTCATTTATTTCTGTGATGCAAAGCTGAATTTTCAGCATCATTACTCCAGTCTTCAGTGTCACATGATCGATAATCGGAACCTATTTTTCAGGATTCTTTCATAAATAGAAAGTTAAAAAGAACAGCATTTATTTGAAATGGAAATATTTTGTAACATTATAAATGTCTTTACTACCACTTTTCAATTTAACAAAAAAAGTATTAATTTACTAAAAATGATTGACCCAAAACTTTTGAATGGTATTGAGATTTTCTTCTCAGGGTTCCCACGCATCTTGAAAGTCCTTGAATTTCAGACACATGGATTCAAGGCCTGGAAAGTACTTGAAAACAACCATAGGTCATTGAAAGTGCTTGAATTAGGCATGAACTAAATTTTGTTAGAGTAGCATGGTGCTATTACAAAAATTGGCCTTTATGCGCTGTCAAAGCCAGAAAAAAACAGCGCTACTGATTGGGGAGAAAGCGGGGAAAACCTGAAAAAATGCTGCGTGAGCGTCTGGATTGTGATCACGTGCAAGCAGCTCTGCATAATGAGCACATAACGTGGAGCTTTTTAACTAGCTCAGTGCCAGGGAAGGGCAAATTCAGTGATGCTTGGCTCAGTGTTGAGCTACATAAAATTTGGTTTATCAAAGTTCCAACGAATAACGCTTAATAAAGTAGTTTTTTTTTATCGCGCTCCTTTGTTTACAGAGGTTACAGGGGAAATCCATATATTTCTGCTGTTCCATAAGCGCCATCTACTGTCAAAGAGTGAAATTGCATTTTCAGCGCGTCAGTTGGTTTGTTCAGATTAATGCATATTAACCCATATTTTTTTACACAGCTTACACACAGAGTTGTAAATGTTAACTGGTGGATCGATGAGAAGCTAATGTGCTTTTTTAGAAATGTAGAATAATAATATATCTACAATATTAAGTATAATCATATTTTAAATTTATACATATAATCACTTTATAATTTAGATTCTTCCCTTTTCTTAAAAAAAGTCTTAAAGGCTGAAATATGAAATATTTTTATTAAACTTGTTTTTGTCAACTCATCAGAACTGTTGTTTAAGTCATTTTTTTATTTTTAGTTTAGATTTTTAAAAAGGTATCATGTACAGGTGATTAATAAATAATTTTGCATATTTTTAATGCCTAACCATTAACTTGTCCATATCTTTTCATTTAATTGGAAAGTTCATTAATACAATATTATCTCTATATTTTGATGTTTTAATTAAGTAATGATACATAAAAAAAGAAAACTAAAACCAGTGTGAAATGAATGTTAAAAGCAGGAATAAGAGAGTTGCAAACTGCATCTCTCGTTAAAACTCGCTCCCTCTCTTGTACACTCTACCATCCTCTTTCCTCATTGGATTTTTAAAAAGTCACATGCCCCTAAATTATATGCCTTAGCTTTACTGCAGTACTGATAGACACCGGTACAGTAGGTATTTGATATACTGTCCAGATTGGCAGTAACACCCCACTTTTATCGTATTTATTGTGCTTGATTTCAAATAAAAGGTGCTTTAAAAAGTCCTTGAAAGTCCTTGAATCTGGTGTTCATGAAAGAGTGGGAAACCCTGTCTTCTGTATAACCTAAATATTAATTGTGCATGTGCTTTTGCAGCTCCGGGGAAAGTAGCGGATAAAGTCATCATCGAGAACACTAGAGATTCAACGTTTGTGTTCATGGAGGGGTCAGAGGACGCGTATGTAGGATATATGACAATAAAGGTGAGTTTCTTCATATTAAGAAGGTAAGGAATAGCTCAGCTAAATATGAAAGTCCTGTAATCATTTACACACCCTCATGTTGTTCCAAACCTGTATGTTCTTCATGCACGGGAAAACAAAAAGGCATTATTGCAACCGTGCCGTTTTTAGGCAGATGTGCATTGTTAGATGTGTGTATATATAGTTTTTACGTGACGTCACACCATTATAGGAACGCCCACTTGGATTGCAAAACAAGGCTTTCCTCCATTGCCCACCAGTCATTTTTACCAGGTTTGTAGTAAGACTGTGATATTAAAAGACCAAATTCAGTGTACACCTTTAGAGCCCGACCCATTTATTGGTCTGCCGATTTTATCGGCCGATATAAAACTGTCGCAGATATATCGGCATCGGCGTATATGCTGCAGATATGCCACCGATATGAACGCGCGCCCAAGCATGTCCACGCGTCTCACAGCATGCGAATATTCACACAAAAAGTCAAGATGCTGGTCTTGTCTAGTGTCATCGTAAACATAGTCCGTCTTAAGTGAACGTAAACATGATATTTGCACCGCCAGCGTTTCAGTTTCATGGCCCATAGAATCTCTTGTTGTGAATATCTGAACATGCAATATATCAAAAGTAAGAACACAGCCTCTGTTTTATTCTGGCTTCATGCATTCTTTTTTTATCAACACTTGAATGTGAGTACATGAAAGGGTTTTCATGAAAAAATCATATTTTCCTATTTTGAGGAAAAAGCTGAGAAAATCGCGTTTTTAACAAAGACTAACTTGCATAAAGATGGGATTCAGATCGGTGATCAAAACACAGATGGAGTAACTGATCGAGTCCATCAACACCTCAAAGCTTCACAGTCCTGGATCGACATTCCCTTCAGTAACATTAGTTATTGGCTTCGCCCCAACCACCCACCCCCAAAACCCATATCGGTCGGGCTCTGTACACTGTGCATACTTTGTACAGGCAAGCAAATGAAAACAGAATATTAATGCAACACAAGGTTTCTCGTTAAGTGATAAAGAAAACATGTTGCGTTCATATTCTTCTCGCCTGTATATAGTATGCATCATCAAAAAAGCCCTTTAATTCTAACGGTCTTTCTACATAGTTAATCAGTGTTAAATTAAGTGGTGCAAAACAACTCAATTTAAAATAAAACCCATATCAGCAAATCCTTGATTACCGTTAAACTTTGCTTAATTAAATCTTAATTAAATTTTTCATGTTACGCATTTTAAAAACGTCCCGCTGTTTTTAGCGATTGATATACTGCAGCAGGTGCTGTATATGGATCACAAGTCCCCAAAACTTGCATCTTGTTCACATATTTAAAAATAATTGACAGGCTTATGCTGCAGTTCTATGGCTGTTTTGCCCTCCAGGGCTCCGCTACAGTCACGTGACTGAAAACTGTGAATATAATGTGTGTGTCTGTTGCAGTTTAATCCTGATGACAAATCAGCTCAACATCACAACGCTCATCACTGCCTGGAGATCACCGTCAACTGCAGCCCCATCATTGACCACTGCATCATCCGCAGTACCTGCACAGGTGACCACAGATTACTTCTCTCCCCCCATGCCGCCCCCCCCCTCCCGATAATTTTTTTCTGTTGTCATAGGACGCTTTACCCTTTACATAAGTACAATGACACTTCTTTGGGAGCTTCTCGCAGAGCAAGAAAACATACAGTGTGCAAAAAGTTAACCAACAGTTCATTTTACACAGACAATAGACTTAAACCACATAAAGGCAGAACGCAAGAAACGTGTTTTGAAACGTTGCGTTGCGTCACTGCCGTTTCTTACGGCAGAAGTTGAAAAATGTCCAACTTTTGAAGCGTCAACGCAGGCGTCAGCCAATCAGATTGCCTATGCAAATACCCTAGCGCAGACGCTAGCCAATTGCGCTCATGCAACACCAGAAAAGTAATGTGATTGGCTGTTGTTACTATGATGGTCGCGTCAGCACCAAGCTTCAAATGCCCTCCGTCAAGCATTGACGCCAATGCCCTGTGTAAATGCAGCGCCACTCATAAAGACTCCAGTTGTTTCATTACTGGATGAATCAGTGTTTTTAACACATCTCTTGAATGACTGATTCAATGACAAATCATTTTTTTCCCCCAGTCACTTGTCGCCATTTACTCCATTTTAAATTCTCTACTGTAGACATCAGTGTTTATATCCGTACTATAAACTTTTATCCCTGTACATCTGTGATATGAATATTTGTAAGACAGAAATAACGTTGAAAAGACTGTTTGTGAAGCTGTTTCATACCTGTACATGACAGCTTCTCTCTCTGGCTCAGTGGCAGCGCAAACACAGATCTGAATGTGCTGTGATCGTACTTGTCAAAGGTTTTAATATACATATACAAATCCATGCTGTCTAGGTGGGTGTTTGAATCAAGATCCCGATTTTTTTTAACGTTTAATCATGCAGCTCTACATACTACTACTGCTACTAATAATAATATATTGCATGTTTGTAATATATTCACTCAATAGTGAATGTCCAGAAGTCGAGCATCATCTATGGCTCATAATTGTGGTTAGTTTTTGTGTTCCACTGCACTGCTTATTAATTGCTTTTCCTGAGTAAACGTGCATATGACCTCAAATCTTGTGTATTTAGTGATTTTTGAATTGCATTTGTATTTCTGTAACCCCTTCTGTTGAGTGTCTGATGCTGACGGTGGTGTGTTATCTGTGTGCAGTGGGCTCTGCAGTGTGTGTGAGTGGCCAGGGAGCTTCACCCACTATCAAACACTGTAACATCAGTGACTGTGAGAATGTAGGGCTCTATATCACAGACCACGCGCAGGTAATATGAAACTCTGTCCTGAATATGCCGTCAGATTGGTCCTCTGTAGCAGATGAATCACTTCATCGCTCTCTCTCTCTGTTTGCTCTGCAGGGCATTTACGAAGACAACGAGATATCCAATAATGCTCTAGCAGGGATCTGGGTGAAAAACCACGGCAATCCCATCATCAGACGAAACCACATCCATCACGGCAGAGATGTCGGGGTGTTCACGTTTGACCACGGCATGGTAAAAACCCTTTGTGTCTGCACACCACAACGACAGTATCTGATACGTGTCTGTGTTTAGTGGTTGTGTTTGTTCTCTTAATCATTCATGGACTGATATTAAACATGTAAAGTCATGAGGGATATTCAGAATGAAACCGTTATAATACCAAACATTTTAATATATTATATATTTTAGTTTTCCTTTTTTATTTTTAGTTTACCTGCTATTAGTAGTTTGTGCTTTGTCATTTGTATTATTATTAAAAAAAAATTTAAAATTATTTAATAAAAGTTTTTTTTATATATTTCTGTTTTAGTAATTTTGTTACTTTTATTTTCATTTTTGTTTGTTTGGTTTTTTTTTTAAAGGTAAAATTTATCATCTAATATTTATATTTTATATCAGCTCTATTTTCAATTAATGATTTTTTGTTTTTTTTTGTTTTTGTAATTATTATTTATATACTATTATAGTATTCATTAATATTTTGAATTGGCTTTTATTTAATATTTTCAGTTTTCATTTAAATTTTAGTTTAACTCTGTATTATTTTCTTTTGAATTTTTTAATTAGATTTTTAGTATTTCTATTTAGCTTTAATTTAAATTTTATTTGTTTTAGTTTTAGTACTTCAACTTGTTTTTTATTTAATTTAATTTATTTTCAATTAACGATTGACAATTGATTTAATATTTGTGGTTAATAGTTATTGTTAGTTAAAGTTATATAGTTACTGTTTAGGCAATAACACTGGAATAGAATACTAACATAATGGATATGATCATAAAAATGATCCTAGTTTTGCAGTTTACAGAATTTGTATACTTGCACAGTAGGCACAGTATACTGCATTTCAAGTAAGAGTAGCATGTCTTTGTGAACATGGCAAAAACACTGCTGCAGCTCAGTAGAAGTCTGTTTTTCATGACTCTCTGGCTCCCTCTGCAGGGCTACTTTGAAAGCTGCAACATCCACAGGAACCGGATAGCAGGTTTCGAGGTGAAGGCGTATGCTAACCCTACAGTAGTGCGCTGTGAGATCCATCACGGACAGACGGGCGGCATCTATGTGCACGAGAAGGGGCGGGGCCAGTTCATCGAGAACAAGATCTATGCAAACAACTTTGCGGGTGTGTGGATTACCTCAAACAGCGACCCCACGATCAGGTGAGCGATTGATTTCTGAAGTCTAATCATATCAGGGGATACAGTAATACTGTTCTTGCAAAATGATAACCTCTCTTCCGGTAAATCGCAGGGGTAATGCCATATTTAATGGCAACCAGGGTGGTGTTTACATATTCGGCGACGGCCGAGGTCTCATCGAAGGGAACGACATCTATGGCAATGCTTTAGCTGGAATCCAGATCCGGACCAACAGCTGCCCGATTGTCCGGCACAACAAGATCCACGACGGACAGCATGGAGGCATCTATGTGGTGAGTGAACAGATGAAAACATCTATCAGACATGTTCTAATTCAGGGAATCCCAAATTTCATCATTTAACAACACATTCACATGTTCATGGTTCTCTGATGTTGGTTGATGGTCACATGACATGCAAGTAAACAGAATATGTCATCTTTTTTAGTAAATAGAATACAAGATGCAAACTGGTGTATAAAGCCTGTATCTCGGTGCTGTTTAGATGCGGGATAGCTGAACTTGCGTTATTTATTCATGGCTATAACATTTTAAAAACATACACATGTATCTGCAGCGTTGAGGCTAATATGCCTTCATCAGGGTGTGTTAACATAATACACTTCCAGTCTTTTTATACTGCAATCGATTAGTCATATGGCATAGCACACCTGATTAGGATTTTCTTGAGGGGAAATTTTAAATCTTTAACAATTATATATTTAAATCAAACTCAATGTAGTCCAAGTACACCACCAACCTATAACATCAAAATATATCAAGAATACACAAATAAATGCGCGCATATATATATATATATATGTATGTATGTATGTATGTATGTGTATATGTATTTATTATTACATATTATTACTGTCTTTTTTTTTTTTTTTTATTAGTTTAATGCATCCTTGCTAAGTATACATTTTTATTTTACTTTTGCCTCATTTGTTTTATTTTAATGTTACATTAGATTTAATAGCATGAAACTGAAGTTGCACTAGTCTTTTCTATTGTGACGTATATCTGAGTGAAACGGCTTCTCGAACAAGAACAAATGTAGGGCGGGGCTTGATTTTCAATCGATTGGATGGTTGTGGTTTGCTATTGGTGGATCTCATGTGAGTGACAGGTTGCCCCGCCCTCATCATCAGAGAAGAGATGGAAGAGGGAGGGGAAGTTATTCTGATTCAAGATTACAAGGGCATATGAATTAAAAAAAATAAGGGTGTACACGGATAAATCATTTATAATAAATACTGCATTCCAAAATAGGAATTGTCAATTTTGATTTCATGGTGACTTTAATTAGTAGCTTTTCATCAACTCACGAACCCCTGTTTGAGAAACCCTGTTCTAGTCATAATAACCAGGTTGTTCACTAAACCACCGGTATAGACTCATAGTCTCCGATTTCCCATCTCTCTCTGGTTTGGCAGCATGAGAAGGGTCAGGGTGTGATCGAGGAGAACGAGGTGTACAGCAACACGCTGGCCGGTGTGTGGGTGACCACGGGCAGCACACCTGTGCTCCGCAGAAACAGGATACACAGTGGAAAACAGGTGCGTACGCTTCCGTTCTCTCACTCTGTATTGATCTGCAGTCAATCTGTGTGACCTGCTTCCAAATGGTCTTGTGCAAAGAATCCCATTTGGCATTTTATGGCTCAAAAGATCCAACATGGCATAAGCATGACCGGTGGCATTTGGGATGGACTAGTTCCCAAGATAAAATCCAGATGGCAGTCTCTTGATCTTGCAGTGATTCATTCAGTGTGTTTTTGTCCACAGGTGGGCGTTTATTTCTATGATAACGGTCACGGTGTTCTAGAAGACAATGACATCTATAACCACATGTACTCTGGAGTTCAGATCAGGTCAGTGACATCATTGTATTATGATTTCAGGTTTATGAGACTTTAAGCACCCTCATGTAGGGCTGGGATGAATTTCATTTTCAGTTATGATTTTGGCTTTTTTTTAAACTCATATGATAATCAAGACACAATGATTATTGTGCCACATTACATTTTGCAATTATGCTCTCACTTTCAACATATTTTTATGTATTGAATTTTTGTAAAAAATCTAATTTCATAATTTTTTTTAGTGCTGTCAAATCGATTAATCACATCCAAAATAAAAGTTTGTTTACATAATATATGTGTTTGTACTGTGTATAATTATTATTTATATTTGAATACACACACATGCATGTATATATTAAAGAAATATTTGTTATATTTATATATAATATAAATGATATAAATATATGTACAGTATATACATGCAAATATTTCTTAATTATATACATGTTTGTGTGTATTCAAATATACATAATCATACACAGTACATTCACATATATTATGTAAATGCATTTTTATTTTGGATGTGATTAATCGCGATTAATCGATTTGATAATTATTTATTTAGTGTATTGTTTTTATTATTATTATTGCATTTATTTTCAAAGTTCTTCTGTTAAAAAAACAAGTTTGTTTTAGAAGTTTAGTGAATGCATGATATTTCCAAAGTAAATGAATTAAATAGATTTATTTGTTGCCATAATCAATAAGCTCTACCACAGACTTGTGGGTTTATAACATGACTTTTTAAGAAAGTAAAAAGTAGTGACATAAAATAATTAGTTTTTCTTTTTGTAGAACTGGCAGCAATCCCAAAATTAGGAGGAATAAGATCTGGGGTGGACAAAATGGAGGAATTCTTGTTTACAATTCAGGTAATATTTCCATCATTACCTTTTGATGTCTTGATTGATATGAAGGCCGACATTTGTATTTTGATCAGAAAAATAAGCGTCCTCTGAATCTATTCTCAGGTTTAGGCTTTATTGAAGACAACGAGATCTTTGACAACGCCATGGCTGGGGTTTGGATTAAGACCGACAGCAACCCCACACTCCGCAGGAACAAGATCCACGACGGGAGGGACGGAGGAATCTGTATATTCAACGGAGGACGAGGTGACGATCTTGTTCATTATGTCTCATACCCTCATAATGCTGATGCGGTCTCGTTGAGCAACATAGCATTGCACTACATTGCTCGTTATATCTAATTATATAAAACTATGCTTGCGAGAGAGACCCAGCATGCGAGAGAGCGAGTGAATCAACAGTTTCAGTTTCAAAATCTCTCCAAAAAGGGTAGATGAGAGTACTGGGTGTTTATTTGCTAGAATCACTCCCGGTACTCTGAACAGCAAAACAGGTACACCATATTGGCAAAGGTCTTGGGACGCCTGCCTTTATATGCACATGAACTTTAATGACATCCCATTCTTAATCTGTAGGGTTTAATATGGAGTTGGCCCACCCTTTGCAGATATAACAGCTTCAACTCTTCTGGGAAGGCTTTGTATGTTGGATGAGAAGGCCTGGCTCAGTCTCCGCTCTAATTCATCCCAAAAGTGTTCTATCGGGTTGAGGTCAGGACTGAGTGCAGGCCAGTCAAGTTCCTACACACCAAACTCGCTCATCCATGTCTTTATGGACCTTGCTTTGTGCACTGGTGCGCAGTCATGTTGGAACAGGAGGGAGCCATCCCCAAACTGTTCCCACAAAGCTGGAAGCATGAAATTGTCCAAAATGTCTTGGTATGCTGAAGCATTAAGAGTTCCTTTCACTGGAACTAAGGGACCAAGCCCAACCCCTGAAAAACAACCCCCCTCCACCAAACTTTACACTAGGCACTCCTAGCAACCACCAAACCCAGACTCGTCCATGATATTGCCAGACAGAGAAGCATGATTGGTCACTCCAGAGAACACGTCTCCACTGCTCTAGAGTCCAGTGGCGGCGTGCTTTACCCCACTGCATCCCACGCTTTGTATTGCACTTGATGTAAGGCTTGGATGAGCTGCTCGGCCATGGAAACCCATTCCATGAAGCTCTCTACATACTGTTCTTGAGCTAATCTGAAGGCCACACGAAGTTTGGAGGTCTGTAGCTATTGACTCTGCAGAAAGTTGCCGACTTCTATGCACTGTGACCCTCAGCATACGCTGACCCCGCTCTGTGATTTTACGTGGCCTATTTTACGAGTTGCTGTTGTTCCCAATTGCTTCCACTTTATTATAATACCACTAACACTTGAGCGTGGAATATTTAGTAGTGAGGAAATTTCACCAATGGACTTATTGCACAGGTGGCAACCTATCACGGTACCACGCTTGAGTTCACTGAGCTCCTGAGAGCGACCCATTCTTTCACAAATGTTTGTTGAAGCGTCTGCATGCCTAGTGGAGAATGGGCCGACTGATTCAAGCTGATAGAAGAGCAACTTTGACTGAAATAACCACTCGTTACAACCGAGGTATGCAGCAAAGCATTTGTGAAGCCACAACACGCACAACCTTGAGGCGGATGGGCTACAACAGCAGAAGACCCCACCGGGTACCACTCATCTCCACTACAAATAGGAAAAAGAGGCTACAATTTGCACGAGCTCACCAAAATTGGACAGTTGAAGACTGGAAAAATGTTGCCTGGTCTGATGAGTCTCGATTTCTGTTGAGACATTCAGATGGTAGAGTCAGAATTTGGCGTAAACAGAATGAGAACATGGATCCATCATGCCTTGTTACCACTGTGCAGGCTGGTGGTGGTGGTGTAATGGTGTGGGGGATGTTTTCTTGGCACACTTTAGGCCCCTTAGTGCCAATTGGGCATCGTTTAAATGCCACGGCCTACCTGAGCATTGTTTCTGACCATGTCCATCCCTTTATGACCACCATGTACCCATCCTCTGATGGCTACTTCCAGCAGGATAATGCACCATGTCACAAAGCTTGAATCATTTCAAATTGGTTTCTTGAACATGACAATGAGTTCACTGTACTAAAATGGCCCCCACAGTCACCAGATCTCAACCCAATAGAGCATCTTTGGGATGTGGTGGAACGGGAGCTTCGTGCCCTGGATGCGCATCCCACAAATCTCCATCAACTGCAAGATGCTATCCTATCAATATGGGCCAACATTTCTAAAGAATGCTTTCAGCACCTTGTTGAATCAATGCCACGTAGAATTAAGGCAGTTCTGAAGGCGAAAGGGGGTCAAACACAGTATTAGTATGGTGTTCCTAATAATCCTTTAGGTGAGTGTAGTGTATGTGTCTGCCTCGTTTACATGTGATCCGATCAACTAAAACACATCTTAATGCCAGGTGTAAACAGGGCCAGAGGTGCCACACTGCCTGCACAAATACTGGGATGTGCAGTTTTTTTTTTAAGACCGGTTATAGTCAGGTAAACAACACATTGCAGCATTAAGTCTGTGAAAACGTGTCCGTTTTGCAACAGGCTCCAGTTTGCCTGGCCGAGCAGGCTGTGGCTCTAGAAAACATGAACCATTCTGGTAGAAAAAGGCTAACATGCCTCATTCAGGTCAGTCCAAATCCAATTTTCCTGGAAATCCATTTCCCTCTGACCGTTCTAAACCGATTTCTCGTGGTTTGTCACTTTCTCACGCCACGTAAACATGTCAGCCGTTGTTGAGCCAGTCGAGCAGAAAATGACAATCCAATGGATACATTTTTTGAGACAAGCAGAGACGACCGCACAGAATAAACAACAGCCTCCTGTATTTCTTGACAATATGTATCCTTCGTGCTGGAAGACGCAGCGGTCCAGCGCGAAGGATACATATTGTCATCATGTAAATAAGACAACATCTGTATTGCAAACCCCTTAACTGTTGTTGATTTTAGCACATGCCTACCAATGCAATGTCATTGCAGATTTGTGCACTTCAGCATTATGATGTTGAGTTTGTGTTGTAGGGTTGTTGGAAGAGAACGATATCTTCAGGAACGCCCAGGCGGGAGTCCTCATTAGCACTAACAGTCACCCTGTGCTACGCAAGAACAGGATATTCGACGGATTCGCTGCTGGTAAAGTCATTTTTGTCATTTGTCATTGTTCCCCCTCTGTATTCCATTCAAGCGTTTCCCATTTCTGTATTAGCAAATATGCACTATTCTGTAAATGTCATAATTTTTCTTTATAATCTCATCATTCTTTCAGGAAGTGAACAGGAAGCACATATATCACTTATGTTTTGTTAGGATTGTCAGCTCTGTTATTATGATTTTCTATAGTACACATTTTTAGTGTCTTTTTCTGCAGATTTGCATACATTGACTTTTATTGATTTAGCTTGAAATGACTGAAAATGTTTTTTCATAGAAACGCGTAGATATTCTAATGCAAATAATTGCTAACCTCTCTCTGTTGCAGGCATTGAGATCACAAATCACGCGACGGCAACGTTAGAAGGCAATCAGATTTTCAACAACCGCTTCGGTGGGTTGTTTCTCGCATCCGGTGTCAACGTCACAATGAAAGGTAAACTCAAAACATTTAGAATTTGCCCACTTAATGATCCAGTGAAGTTGAAACTAACTGTGTTCCCCTTTAATCTTCTCTCCAGACAACAAAATCATGAACAATCAGGACGCCATTGAGAAAGCGGTGAGCAGAGGTCAGTGCCTGTACAAGATTTCCAGTTACACCAGCTATCCAATGCACGATTTTTACAGGTAACGCTCCTCAGGAACATTCATTTGAACTGTTTGCGTGGAACTTTAGCGGCTCTCTTTCTCACTGCTGTATTTTTCCGTGCAGGTGTCACACCTGTAACACGACAGACCGCAACGCCATCTGTGTGAACTGCATCAAGAAATGTCATCAAGGGCACGACGTAGAATTTATTAGACATGATAGGTCAGTCATGCCCTCGAAATCTTACTATCAGCTTGCATTACTAAAATATCATTTTGCATTAAAGAAAATAAAGCCTACTTTTTTAAAGCATGTTTTCTTCTAAAAATAGCATTAATGTGGAAGTACAAAATTACTTGTAAAGTGCATTTGGAAGTATACAACACGATGCCATAGTGTTTGTTGTACTGGCAATAATTTATGCTGAAAAAAAAAAAAAAAAAATTCCAAATCCAATATTATGTCCAAAAAATATTACTGTTGTAGATGTTTTTGCATTAAGATAACATTTGGAGAGATCATGTGCTTAAATGCCAAGCAAATGTCACAATAAAAAAAAAAAAAAAAAAAATGTATGGCCCTAAGATAAATGTATTATATAATTATTTTATTTATATAATTATCACATTATTTCTAAATAAATAACATAATTTATTCATTTATGGGATATATGGTAAATAAATAAATTAAACAATTGGATAATTTACTTATGTATTTATTTATAAATAAATTGTATTTAAATGTAGAAATACATTTATACATTTTTTACTTCATTTATTTTCTTTTGATTTTTAAAGCACAACCATGGGTTGACCAAATTGCCTTGTTTTTGGCTCATAACTGTATCTTAAGTAAAATTATTACAGATTTACTTTTTTGTATACGTACATTTATATGCAGATTTAAAAGGGGAAAAAAAGTCCAGACAAGATGAGTTGTCTACATCTCTTTATGTATATATTGTGTACTAATTGAATGTGTTTGTCTCTGCAGGTTTTTCTGTGACTGCGGCGCAGGGACGTTGTCAAACCCTTGCACACTAGCCGGAGAGCCGACTCACGACACAGACACGCTGTACGATTCGGCCCCTCCTATAGAGTCCAACACACTGCAGCACAACTGAAGCAGAGCTCCGTCCCGCACACCTACAGACTCTTGTGTGCTCAGTCCAGTGCAGATGAGATTACACGCTAGAAATAATTCAATTTTATTAAAAAAAAAAAAAAAAACTCTTTGAAAGAACGCATTGTGTAAACATGGACAGAGAAAACATTTCTATTTAACGAATGCAAACACAGTCACTCTGCGATCCTGTTTCTCCCTACCGTTGTTTGCAAGCGGTTGCGATGCTCTCGGACGCTCGGATTGCGCCGGCGCTCGGGGCGGTGGCGACTCAGGATTTATGGGATGACGGATGGTAAATGAGGATGGTGAAGCGCATTTGAGCCACACGGACCTAGAGCGTATAGACTCACAATGCTTCCCATGATGCACCTGTTCTCCAAGCAGCCGTCACCGCACTCTTGTATATGTACGGGGGAAAAAATGACCCAGCACTTCAGTTTTGGTTTCGTTTAGTTTTTTTTAAAGACTGAGTTATCGAGGTTTGATTTTAATGCTTTCTCATGTAGTTTTGTATTTTCAAGCAAAAATCTTAAATGTACTTGAATGTCTTTTTATTTTATTAAGTATATTAATTTTGGGGTTGTTTATACCTTAGATTGCTGTATTTGTTCTCATGTCGCAGGATGTATGTTCTTTCTGTGAAAGAGATTTGAGGAGAAAAAAAAAAAGAAAAGAGAAAGAAACACTAAGTATTCTCCAGCAATGTTTTGATTTTGAAAGGAAAGTGTCCAAGTGATATAAAAGGTTTTTCACCAGGATGGTGGTAAAGATTTGGCCCAAGTGATTTAAATGATTATCCCTGCCCCTTATCCTGATTGGACAACATCAGGATTAAAAAAAACAACTTGCGAAAGCATGGCATTCTCGCGCCGTTTCACTCCGAATGCTGCGAGTGAGTTGACGTGCGAGCCGAAGTGACATTGCTGGAGATTTTTAAGAGGCTTCTTGCTTATTTGAAGCTCTGATGAATATCTGTACAGTTTTTTTTTTTGTGCTTTCCCCCCCCCCCCCCTCTCCATCCAACTGTATTTGGTGACTGTGGGTTCTCATACAGCCTGAATTGTATGCATGTTCCATGACATCTAGACTTAATATATTGTGAAGTACTCAATAACCATTATGTAGCTGGTAGTAATTAATCAAAAGTTTAATTTCCTAGTCAAAGAGGAACGTGTTACATTTTTAAAAATAAACTTTATTAGATCATTTCAGTAGTGAGATGCTTGCTTGCTTTCTAAGTGGTGAAAAATAACTTGAATTGTGAACAGAAATACTCAAAACAAACAAAAACAAAAGGTTTCCCATCACAGGCTGCCGATCATCTGAACCAGTGCTGTGAACAGCTCACGATCAGCGGTCGAGTCTTCAGCAAATGAGCACAGCTTCCTGTCAAAACAAATAACACTGTAAATAAATGCAATTCTCCAACGCATACTAACATTCAGAGGTTTGGAAAATGCAGCTTTTAATTAATCAAAATGCAATCCATTTATTAGGGATGAACATTTTTACAGATAACTGATATATTGGCTGATAAATCCATGTGTTTATATTTTTCCTAACCTGATAACAAAAACATAAGTCTCACCATTTAAAGCCATGTCCCAAGCACACAATTATAATGTTCTCACAATTGGATGTAGCCTATATGACAGATGCACACACTTAATCATATTTCATGCAATTAAAAACCATTATAGCAAACATCTGAAGTGTCTCAGCTGAAGGAAATAATCCATTATTTATACTGGATTTAATATATGGGCCAATTTTTATCATCGGGCTGATAACATTAAAAATTAACATATATGGTGTCAATATATCGTGCATCCCTACAATTTTAGTGTTTAAAAACTTTTTTTGTTGCATTTAATCATTTTAAGCAGCCATGACTCCAGTCGAAGAAACCCTCGTATTATATAATCCTTTTAAAGGAACGCTCCACTTTTTTCAATGATATTACGCAGGGCCTGAAAATAGTCCCCAGCACATGCTCTGTGCAAGCAGGTTGTCACGTTGGTTATGTTGACAGAAGGTAGCCTATTTTCAGGCGCCCATGGTACGGCAGCAAAGTTCCTTGATTATTACGCAGGAATGAGAGTATAGTCCCTAGCCATGTCGGTCTAAGTACACGATGTAACTACAGAAGAGTCAAGTTTTAAATAGGAAAAATATCAAGAGTCTTTGGTCATTTTTGAGCAAGATGCTAACGGTCTAATCAGATTCAATTATCTATGCTAAAAGTGCTACCGCCAAACGGCAAACGGTAAAACTCAACTGTTTAACTCTAGGGGAGTTGGAAAATGAGCCTATTTTCAAAAAAAGTGGAGTGTTCCTTTAATGCACTACTTTGGTACTTGAGAAACTTTTCACATGATCACGGTTGAAAATGATTAATGAAGTTTGGAAACAGCAGCATTTGGAAACCGCAGCGTTGAGTACACATTTGGTTTTAAAAAATGGTGAAACGCATCAGTCTGATACAAATCTTAAAAATAAAGCTTCTTTATTGGCATTGATGGCTCCATTTAGAACCGTTAACATCCATGGAATCTTTACATTCCACTAAAGGTTCTTTAGATTTTTTAAATGATCTGAAAGGTTCTTTGGGGAAGCAAAAATGGTTAATTTATGGCATCGCTGCAAAAAAAAACTATTTTTATGAGTGTACACAGAAGTGGATGATGGGTACATCAGTCTCTAGTTTGAAAACACTGCGATAGTGCGAGACCGAGATGCGGTTTCATTTAAGAACATCTGACTAGTGTTGTCAAAGTCGGTACTGAAATTTTAAATTGACAAAACCAGCATTTTGAGCGCTGTTGAACGGATTCTTAAACACCTCTGATTGGCCATTGTGTAAAAACTTGTAAATAGACGTCTTTGACGCTCTTCACAGAGCACTTGCACAGATACCCACGTGAGCGTTTGAAAGCAGGATCCCTAATATATCCGCTGATAGACGCCTGCTTTCAAACGCTCCCATGTGTATCGTGTTTGCACTCAGTCAAGAGCGTCAAAGGAGTCCATTTACAACGTTTTTGAAGCGTTGATCATTGTAGCCAATCACAGACATCTATGTTGAGCGCGCGAACACTACAGGAAATGCTGGTTAAAAGAACAAGGATTTGATGGTAAACCGTTAGAAAAGTATTTTATACATGGATGAATTGAAGTTTGACACCATGGGACGTGCTGCAGAAAGCATGAGATGAAACTTCAGCTGAATTTCTTCATAAACTGACCGATATGAACGCTGCACATGGAGTTTGTTATGAGCAGAGTTTAAATAATGCAGCAGAAATAGTGATCTGTAACATTAATGGCTTTACAGTCATTTTTGATCCGTTTAATGCATCTTAAGCAAATAAAAGATCAGCTTCTTTGAAAAACAAAAAATGTCTTGGTGTTTCCAAATGTTTGAACGGTAGAAATGGAGAGATTTTTCAGTAACACTTTAGTTTAGGGTCCAATTCTCACTATGAACTAGTTGCTTATTAGCATGCATATTACTAGGATATTGGCTAGGTTTATTACTTATAAAGCACATATTAATGCCTTATTCTGCATGATCATATTCTACATCCCTTAATCCTACCCAATACCTAAACTTGACAACTACCTTACTAACTATTAATAAGCAATAATTAGGAGTTTGAGGCAAAAGTCATAGTTAATAGATAAGTGAGAATTGGACCCTAAACTAAAGTGTGACCCATTTTTCTTTAACAACAGTCAGATGAATAAATCACCAAACCAGTCAAGAACATGGCTGGGTCATATTTCACCATAATAAAAATAAGATGAAAAATATCTAATTATCTTGCAAAACTCCTAATAATTCTAAAAATAGAGTTTGAGACATTTCCATAATTAAGCAAATCTGCAATAGCACTGTATTACAATAATTACAAAATCACCTAATAATAGAAATGATAAAAACAACACTAAAGCGGCCAGATGCAGTATGATATTGATCATTTTGAGGAAAAATGTGCTTAATTGTAGAGATGCACTGAAATTTAGGCCGCTGAAAATGGCATTTTTGGTTTCTGGCTGAAAGAGAAAAAAGGCCGAAAACATGCCGCCCCGCCCTTCAGTGCTCAGGTTTCACTCTCGCACAGCAAAAAAAAAATCATTTCCGATTTCGGTTTTCGGCCAAGTGCATGCAGATTTTTCGGTTTCAATCCAGAATTTTCATTTCAGTGCATCCATACTTAATTGTCATGAAAACATCACAATGCAAAATTGTCTAATCTGAACACCGTTCATAAAGTGGCTTACTTGAATGTCCTGAGAGACACGGTGCTCCTCTCGAACTCACGGGCCTTCTTATGGCCAGACTGGATGACTTCCTCCGGGATGTTTGCCAAGCGGGCTGCGTTGAAGCCGTAACTTTTTGGACACGCACCACCGATGAACTTGTAGAGGAAGGTGATGGTCTCCTGACTGGGGTCCTCACATTCATTCTCCACCATACAGGCCTGAGAGGGAAACAAATGTAGATCTTCTCACTAAACACGATCACTTATTTCACAGAGCTTTGTCGTTTTTGATGAAGACGGTGAAACGGACCATGTGTCCAAGTCTCACGGCGGGGTCCTGGACGTGGTCCTCCACCAGTGAGTGGTAATGAGTGGAGAACAGGGTACGGCAGCAGATCTTCTCCGACAGCTCCTTCACCACTGCGCTCGCGATGGCTGTGCCGTCGTACGTGGCCGTACCTCTGCCTGCGGTTCAAGTAGAACAAAAGGTTTAAACTTATTCTGCTTACACCAAGATATTCTCTCACAACTGCAGTTTTACATTTGTTTAATGTGAGATGAACAGATCATTTACCCAGCTCATCAAGCAGAACGAGGGAGTGGTTGGTGGCGTGCAAAAGTATGCTAGCAGTCTCGCTCAGCTCCACAAAGAACGTACTTTCACCTAGAAAACATGGTAGATTGAGTATTGAGAGTAAAGCTCACACATGAACGCTGAACGGAAAAGCAGCAAGCGGCAACTTACCTGACATAATACGATCAGAGGCGCCAAGACGAGTGAACACTCGGTCGACGGGAGTGAGACGTAAACTCTCAGCAGGCACGTAACAGCCCAGCTGCGCCAAGATCACCACCAGACCACACTGAAAGACATGGGCATATTGACACAAAAGTTGACAAAGTAAATTGTTTTTTTACATGTTCATCTTTCTTTAGTGTGTAATGTTGCTCCAGCGAGAGTTCTTCTCTATATCAGTGTCAGTGTTTCTGAACTCCCTGAAACGCCTCCATTGTAGTCTTGAGTTTTCTTCTGGGAACGAACACGTCACAATATTCCTCATTTAAATAATTCATACGCAGAATAAAGGGGTGGGGCCTGGTTGAGTTAGTTAGTAGTGTATTGAAATTGGCAGTTATGGTAAGGGGGCATGGCATTTCCCATACACGCTGGAAGCTCTTGACCAATCACAACACACTTAGCTTTTCAGAAGGAGGGGCTTCATAGAGACAGGAACTAAACAGAGCGTTACTGACAGACTGGGAAGAGACGAGCTGCAACAATGGAGAATATGGGGAAGATAATGTGTTTTGAACATTGATGCATGAAAACCTATTCTAATAGAGCCTAAAAACCAAATCAAGACTTAATATAAAAACTCAAGCATAATATAGGTCCCCTTTAACATTTTAGGTCACTTCAATAGGACTGCAGTGAGTTCGTAAAGGATTAGTTCACTTAAAAATGAAAATTTCCTGATAATTCACTCACCCCCATGTCATCCAAGATGTTCATGTCTTTTTTTTCTTCAGTCGAAAATAAATTAAGTTTGAGGAAAACATTCAAGGATTTTTCTCCACATACTGGACTTCAACCTTTCCAAGGTAATGACGTCACCGAAGTCGAGCATTCGTGGTTAAAAAGTATATAACTTGTTTTTTTTAAATGACCGATTGTTCCACTAGATAACACCCTATTCCTTGTCTGGGATCGTGCAGAGCCTCTGAAGCCCTTCCTCTGAAACTGCATTGATTTGGACCTTCAACCGTTGGGTTGGTTGCCATTGAAGTCCATTATGTGGAGAAAAATCCTGGAATTTTTTCCCTTAAACTTAATTTCTCTTTGACTAAAGAAAGAAAGAAAGAAAGACATGAACATCTTTGGTGACATGGGGGTGAGTAAATTATCAGGAAATTTTCATTTTAAAGTGAACTAATCCTTTAATAGGGTTGGGTACCCAAATATTGGCACCGGTACCTATATAACCGGTATGTAACGTAACGAATCAGAGTGCAGATTTCGGTGCCACTTAAATGCCTGAGCTGTCGATTGAAATACTCAGTGCATCACGTGAACAACTGCTAAATTCAAACGTGCATTGGCTGGCGCCGAGCCAGAGACACACACGCTCAGCGCTCGTCACATATCACAACCATTCAGTGTTTTCAAACATATAATATTTATTTTAGGTTTTAGACATTTAAATACACATAAGTACTAGCAAAAAATACAGTTATAGTTTGTTAAATACACACTGATGTCTATGGAAGTGACAATAACAATCCTTTCAGTTATAACTTGACTACATGTCTTATTTATATCAGATACACATTGTAAAGTTAACTCAATTCTCAAAATGTATTTCGGGAGATGTGGATGAATTTACGTGACCCAGGAATAACCAAAAGAGAACCAAGAATATAGACTACTTTGCTGTTATTAGTACTGTAACTGTCATTTAGTGTTAAATTATTGTAGTTGGGTTAGGTGGCTTAGGTTTTATTGTGAATGTTATGTAAATTTGTCGTGTTTTGTATTTACTTATATGTATACGTTTAAGTGTACTTTAAAAAGCCATTCTTTATGTCATCGATTTGGCACAGGTTTGCCCTAGTTCTTAAAAATACAAATATTCCATATGGTATCTCAATGAATAGGTCATAAATTCAGTTTGTGTAGAGATATAGAGAGATTTTATATATATATATATATATATATATATATATATATATATATATATATATATATATATATATATATATATATATGCCCAAGAATTTGTTTTTAAACATTTTATTAATATTATGTTCATTGACAGAATTTCCAAGCCTAAACAACTAAACATTCTGAAAACATGATATAGAAACCTGCATTTCCAGAAGCAGGAGCTCAAACCACATCCTTCTTCCTGCCTGAACAGCTGCTGAACACGTTAAAGTTTGCCTAGATGTTATTTGACTATGTTCAAAGTCATTATTAAACCATTACAGCTGTAAGGGTGAAAATATTTGCTCTGATAATGATTCGATTGCAGTTCTTTACTACATGCACAAAGAAATCTGGAATTTGGTCACAATTCAGTTCAAATCCATAATTTTGGGCTGGTTCATAATTATTTTCAAATATAAGCTGAAGACACAAAGATAACAATTCATCTACTGCCTTTGCGACACTGAATGTCACTTCAGAATAGACTGGATCTGGGTTTAATGGATTTTTAATTTAATTAACACACCATGAAAATTGACGGCAGCACTCACCTGTCTCATTAGGGTGGACTTGCCTCCCATGTTTGGCCCGGTGACTAACACACATGGGGCAAGTGCTTTACTATTATCTTGACCCTCTTCTTCCTCACTGCTAGGGCAAGCGATGAAGATGTCATTGGGAATGAAGTCATCACCGAAGAAGGTCTTGGTGACACAAGGATGACGGGACCCTCTTAGATCCAGGAAGGGGAGTGACTGAGACCTGTCACCCGGAAGAACCATCTCCGGTCTCACCATGGGCCCGTCGGCGCTCTGACTGTACCGGGACATGCTCAACAGCACATCTGGGGTGAGAACAACAGGGACATATCTTACCAAACGCCATTCTAGTACCAATGCCACAAGTACTCAGTTAAAAATCATTTTTAAAGCAAGCATGGCATTTGTTTTGGAAAATGTTCCACTTTTCTGTTTATTAGCTTGTTATTTTAGCTATTTCCAAATGGCAAACAATGCAACATGCTGCTTAAACTTCATTGAATTGACATGCACAATCTTTTTTTGTCAAGGAACGATCAGTAAAGGTTTATTAGCGATCACTTAACTGATTTACATGTAAACCTCTAATACAGGTTTTCATTGAGCGGTTTTTCCATCAGCATTTTGTTATGCATTTAAATGCACTTGTAACTAGAAACTAGCTCAAATCAATCCTTTGACAACCCATCCATGAAGAATAGCTGCATAAACTACAGTCTTAATATGAAAAAACAGCTTATTTTCAGCTAGGGCTAGGAAAAAAAAAAGAATGAATAGAGCATGTTGGCATTATTGATTTAAAGTATGGTATATATAATATTCTATATTAAATCATTTTTGATGAAAGTGTTAAGTATAATTAAAGTTTTATGTATATCAACTAGGGCTGCACGATTAATCGAAATCGAACTGCAATTCGCGATTTGGCTTATGTGCGATTATGAAAGGCTAAGGCTGCGATTTTAACGAAATACATATATGCCCAGCGTGTCAGTGAAGAGTGGCTCTGTGATCAGTAGTAAACGCTGCTCCGTCTGAAAGCACTGCATTATAGTATACTTTATTATTATGAAAATACCCAAGAAGGCTTGAAGAACTCAAATACACCATATATTGTGTGTTTATTGTCTTCATGTTTAATCAAAGCGTTTCTATCATCTTTTCATTCAGCTTCACAGCGCTAGCTTCACATTAGGGATTTCCTGAAAATGTCATTATATTACTTCTCTCTGAGGCGTATGCGTTTCTGCTCGAGGGCGCCCTCTGGCCTCCAGTATGAATGAAACATGAGTGTGTTTAGTGCCCAGCAGTGCTCATTCCATCCTATTTTGGGTAAAAAAAAATAGGAAAAATAATACTTAAATAAATGTATATGACAATCCATGTTTTTCAGTGTACAGGAGTTTTTTCCCCACAGTGGATGCATAAGAGGTTTATATTTCTTATTAAAGACAGACTTGTTCTTGATTTTGCATACCTCCTGACAGAAATTATATCTCAGATTTTTATAATAATAATAATCTAATATTTTATAATAAATCCTTAGACATTTCTAGTGATTTTTAGTCATAGGCTGCCTGCATGTTAACAGGTAAGCCTGCAGTTTTTTGTAAAATAAGTTCTGTAAAATATAAATATTATTATTATTATTATTATATTGTTATATTTATTCTTAAATACTCTTTTTTATTTTTAATAATGAAAATGTTATTGTAATAGTAATATTTCTTATTTTATATATTATTAGCAATAATAATAATAATAATAATCATTATTATTATTAGTCATAATATAAGCACAAAATGTTATGTTACACACTTTTCATTTGTAAAAAAAATAAAATCGCATTAACCAGAATAATCGCAATTAGATATTTTCCCCAAATCGTGCAGCCCTAATTAAATAACATTTTGAAAGTTTAAACAAAATAAATGTGACCTGTTCTGGCAAAATGTGTGGGAATGCGCACGGCTGATTACGAGCTACAGGAAAAACAAGTGAAAAATGTCAATTTTGGTCAAATTTGAGGTTCACACAAAAATATGTTCATTAAGCCCTCGTCTAGTGTTCCTAATGCTCCAAATAGCAATTAAACATCTACAAGTATCGTTATTTGTACATTTTCTGGGAGGAGTACCTTTCCCTTGTCCATGAAAAATGCTGTTTTTTTCTCTGCTCACTTCTGGACGACTGGCACTTCCACTCAGCACAAGTTCGGTATTATTTTAAAGCGCAGCATTGCAACTTTGAGAATATTAATAGCGAATTCTCGATGGCATGAGTCTGAACAAATGAAATGTGATTTTCAAACTCATGCTGATGTAAATAAAATGATTTTACTCACGCTGACTGACAGATCTGATGCATGTACACAAACACGCCTCGGACGGCGTGCAATCCCGATACACATATACACAGAATTACAATATTTCAAAATATCTGTCTCGGCGAGTATTCACGCAAACATCATCTGTTATGTCCTATGTGAACGTTTGGTTAACTGTTGGGAAAAACATCTGATGTGTAACATCTTATATCTGTGCGGTACAGTCGGTCTTAATATATAGGCTGTTTCATTAATGTTAATCAAACAATTGTGGTATCATGGAAAAAAGTTTAATATATATTGTTCCTATAGATATTTGGTTTGACTTGGTGTGTGCCAAATTTGGTGTTATTACCAGGGATTTTAAGGTATGTTTGCTAGGTGATTTTGTTTTGGAACCTTCAGAAAACTTTAACTAGATTTTTCTCAAAATTGACTTTGCTGACTATCAACTTTAAACAGGTTTAGCTCAGTCATTTGTCTGAATCCAACAAATCATACATAATTTTAAAGGTTTTTTAAAAAGAAAATTTGAATACTCATTTTTGAAAATGTGCTCATTGCGACTTATTTTGCCAGCACGGGTCACATATAGAGTTTATTTTTCTTACCAAGTACTGCCATGCACTCAACAGCTGTTTGCCAGTCTTTGTAATTCTTGTCAAAATTGTAGAAGAGTCTTCTCATGCAATCCTTCAGCGCTGCGTCTCTTTTGTCTTCCCAGCTCTGCATCTCTGAAAACAGCTGCTCGATCTCTTTGGTAGAGTACCGCTTCCAGCCCTTCTTAGTGGACCTCACCTCGTACTCCTCTGGTACGCTCCTCTCGGAAACACTATCAGGAACTTCCAGCTGGTAGCGGTTCCTTCCTGTTCCCCAGTAGGATAGATTCTTACAGCCCAATCTCTTCTTCTGTCGGTCCAGGTATTCCTGCAGGCCTTTCTCGCAGTCTTTAACTCCATTTAGGGCTTGGTCGTACTCCGGATCAAAGCCAGCTTTGGGAGTTATGACACCTGTGGTTCGAGCTTTCTGATGGTCAAAAGCAGTGTCCCAACGTTTAAGTTCAGGCGAAAGGTCGGGGAAAAGCCCATCTTCATTTTCTGTCTTGAGGAGCACCAATTGGCGCATGAGTTTCGATTGGAAGCCTTCGGCGACAGGCTCCATGATCGACATGATTTCTTTCATAGTTTTAAAGCCCTCAAGTGCTGCGAGAAAGTCAGCGATCTTACGCTTGCTGTAGACGACCTCCTCGTACAGAATAGCTCGGGAGTCCGGGTGGTCCTGTCCTTTTAAAGGAGTGCCCATGCTGTGGATCTTGCTAAGTAGCCTTTCGAGATCCGGAAGCTTCTTTAGTAGGTCAGTGACTTCAGTCGCTTGGGATGGAGCGCCCATCAGGTCCTCCAGAGCATCTAAGCGATCACCAATGGAGGATGGATTACAAAGAGGGGCGCAGAGCCATTGCTTCAACAACCTTTTGCCGAAGGGAGTGCAACACGTGTCCAATCGTTCAAGTAGGGTTCCCTCAGGACCGCCGGTCGAGCTATTCTGAAGGATCTCAAGGTTAGCAAGGGTCACTCCATCTAAAACCATTCTTTGACGTGTCTGGGCAAAAAAACAAGATGCTCCTCCAGCCTGCTCCATCTCCACATCGACAGGAACATACTCCTCGAAGTTGCCCATGGAAAGAAGCTCCTGGTCCACTAAACATTTCTTAAGGTAGAACATGCAGCCGCCAAGGGCAGAAAGAGCGAGTTCATAACCCGTCTTTGGTGTAAGACTTAGAGCGTCACATTCGGACGTCATAGCTTTGAGAGTTGGAGGCAGCACTGATCCCTTTTCATCATCAGCTGACGCTTTGCTTTCTTTGAAGTAGTCTTCCTCAGCAAGGACCTTTAAGGTCTTCTGGGCATCCCAAAACTGCGAGCCAGCATTGAGGCCCTCTTGTAAAGTGGATGACAAGATGGCCTTAAAGATTTTCAATGTCTCAGCTGATGGGTTGCCCTTCTCAAAAAGAACCTGGGCAGGAGAATAGTGTGCCACAAGGGTACGCAAACGGGAACAATGGCGGTCATCCTGGAATTGACCGATATGGAAGCGTCCCACTGAGGTGTCAATGAAACAGACCCCGTAGATGTGGCCATGGCCTGTGCTGTCCTCCTCGCTCTTCTCTTTAATGCTCAACAGATATTTACTTTGAGTTTCAGAAGGGGCACCGTCAAGCACGCTGTATGTCTGAGTCCCTCGCGTGATGATTCGGCAAACCTCTCGCTTGACGACGCGGTCAAATTTGGTGGGACGCACCAATGTCTTGCATCGTGCTTCCATCATCTCAGGGGTCTCGGTCTGTTCCACACGAGCCACTTTGTAGCCCTTTTGCACAAGCACGTCTGAGAAGCGCCCAAAGCCAATCTCGGGGAAGCCAGAATGGGCCCAAGTACCCTTCATGAAGGTAAGGCCAAGTTCGTTGACGCCAATCACCGCGTCCATATGGTAGAGCTCGTAGAACTTTCCAACTTTATAGAACAGAACGGCATCGAACATCTCAGACTTCAGCTGCCACCAACGCCGCATTCCAGGCGTCGTCCTGTTAAGGAAATCATCAGGAACATAAAGAGTTGTGGGGTCATAGTTTTCATCAGATTGACGCTTACGCTGTGCATCTTTTCTCTTGCCGTCCTGCAGCCAGTCGAGTTTCTCATGGTCCCACACAGTAGATCCTCCCTCAGTCCCATTCGCACTGCTACTCTGACTTTCGAAGTTGTCTGGGGCAGAGAAAGCAGAGAGTCGAGATTTGGTGTTGGACGTCACAGATGGTAGAGGTGCAGGTGCTCGTTTTGGGGTATCTGGTTTGCTCTTTGATTTAACAGGCTTCTCTGAAGGACGTTTGCGCTTGACCGGTTTCACAGGGCTGTCTGGTTCGGGCTCCGGCTCGCTTTCTTGTTCCTCAGCCCCGCTACTCACTCCCTCCTCGTCTTCCTCGTCACTGCTTCCTCCTGCTTGATCAGGTTTGAACTCTTCACCAGAGTCATCACTTTCAGATGCCACCACAATGCGTCGACGCTTCGACTTCTGGCCCTTTACAGCTGCAGCACGAGATAAACGTCGGCTGGCCTTCACCTTTTCTTCAGCCTCTTCCTCAGACATGTCCACATCTGATAAGGTTGATTTTTCAACCTATAATAAAATGTGACATGAAATTAAGATGGTTGCAATACTGTATGACTTTATTTCTTACACATTTAAAAGGAGAAGTTTTGGAGAATGTTAATGCTTTTTTCAGATAATAAAAATATTAGTGACCAAAAAAGACAAAAAAGGAAAATAGTCCAGGCTGTATGCATCTTTTCAGTAAATAATTACTTTAATTTCAGTCTATTCCTCATGCAAAGCTATTGCATGACTTCAGAAGAGTTTGAATATAGTCGTATGAACTACTTTAATGGTGCTTTTCTGTGTTGTTTCTGCCTGTAGACACTATATGCTATATTTTTCAAAATCATGGAAGAAGGAAAGTCATACAGGTTTGAAAAGACAAGTAAATTATTAGTTGAAATTTGGTTGAACTATCCCCTTAAAACTTAATACCCCAGATTCATAGACAAGGCTTAAGTCTAGTCCCAGACGAAAATGCATGTTTGAGCTGTCTTAACTGTAATTAACTTGCTATGACATATTTTAAAATATGTCAGCACCATTGTTTTGTCTCAAGATGCACACCAGTAATGTTTTTTCTAAGGCATGTTTATAAAGGCTACTTGAATGTCTTAATTTAACTAAGCCCCGTCTGTGAAACCGGGCCAATGTATCTTTTATATGAATATCAACTTTGGTCTAGTGTTTGCTCACCTCCATATCCTCATCATCCTCCTCTTCTTCATCTGAGGGATCCATGCACACGGACATCTTTAGTCTCTGCTCAGGACTCTGCTTCATTGCAACATCTGCCATCTCCATTGCTTTACGTATCACAGGCTTACCGCTGAAGAACACGCCTCCGGATTTGGCATCTGCGCTATCAGAGCCTTGAAAGAACAACAAAAAATTATGTAAGGTGTATAATAAACTATTGTACACATCTGAACAATATTTGATATTCTAATTACAATGTTCCTGTGTAAATAAAGCCTTGCTCACCTTGGTACCCTCTTATGTATTTTGTGTTAACCCAGCCTCGGGTTGGTGGTTCATCGAAAAAGTGAACGTGAAGCCTTTGGTCTCGGCCGCGGCCCCTCATCTGCTGTCCGCTGAGAGGTTGAGGAACAACCATACAGGGCCACCAGGGATGTCCTTCCATCTTGGCCCATACCAGAGTGCCACCACTAAACATGGACGACTGTTCTCTGGAGAGAAACAATGATCTTTGTGATGCATTCATTCAAATGCAGTAAGTGCAAAATCACAGACGCTTAAAGTGTACATAAGACGAAAATTAAGTACTTCTATTTTGGCCTACGGGTGAAATACTTTAATACTTTTTGATGGCAACGTTAAGTATTTGAATAGTTTACATACGTACAAATTTTATGTAGTTCAGTAATAGGAACTCATAAAACCTTATGAATTAAGTATTGGAGAATTGTAAAATAATGTTGAAACTAACTGAAATGAAACTAACTCATTCACAAATTAATATGAAATAACTGTTTATAAAATACTTTATAAAAAAGCAATTGGCAACACTTTATGCTCCAATACTACCATTTTTGTACAATAAAATAAAATTTTTGTATTGCCACCACCGTCATAAAAATAAATAAACTACATGCTTTAAGGAATCTTACCTTCTTTTTCGCTTTGCATATACTAATTTATGACATATATTGATCTAAAATCTATGTATTATTAGCAATATATAGTAACGGACGGTTGCTGTGGAGAATTTTTGTAACAGCAACTCCTATCGGACAGAAAAAAATATCCAACATGCTTTAAGGAATCTTGCCTTCTTATATAATGATATATTGTATATAATCTAAAATGTATGTATTATTTTAGACTAATGATAACGGTAGTAACGGATTTTACTATGTAGTAATGGACCGTTGCTGTGGAGAATTTTTGTAATGGACGCTCCTATTGGACAGAAAAAATAACAACATGCTTTAAGGAATCTTACCTTCTTTTTCGCCTCATATACTTATATATTGTATATATTGATCTAAAATGTATTTATTATTATTGCAGACTAGCGATAACGGTAGTAAAGGGGTTTCTGTGGAGAATTTTTGTAACGAACGCTCCTATTGGACAGAAAAAAAATAAACAACATGCTTTAAGGAATCTTGCCTTCTTATATACTAATATATTGTATATAATGATCTAAAATGTATGTATTATTATTTTAGACTAGCAATAACGGTAGTAACGTTAACAGATTTTACTATGTAGTATTGGACGGTTGCTGTGGAGAATTTTTGTAACGGACGCTCCTATTGGACAGAAAAATAATAATAAACAACATGTTTAAGGAATCTTGTCTTTTTTCTCGTTATATAAACTAATCTATTGTACATATTGATCTAAAATCTATGTATGTATTATTTTAGACTAGCGATAACAGTAGTAACGGATTTTACTATGTAGTAACGGACGGTTGCTGTGGAGAATTTTTGTAACGGATGCTCCTATTGGACAGAAAAAAAATATCCAACATGCTTTAAGGAATCTTGCCTTCTTATATAATGATATATTGTATATAATCTAAAATGTATGTATTATTTTAGACTAATGATAACGGTAGTAACGGATTTTACTATGTAGTAACGGACGGTTGCTGTGGAGAATTTTTGTAATGGACGCTCCTATTGGACAGAAAAAAAATAAACAACATGTTTTAAGGAATCTTACCTTCTTTTTCACCTCATATACTTATATATTGTATATATTGATCTAAAATGTATTTATTATTATTTCAGACTAGCGATAACGGTAGTAAAGGGGTTTCTGTGGAGAATTTTTGTAACGAACGCTCCTATTGGACAGAAAAAAAATAAACAACATGTTTAAGGAATCTTGTCTTTTTTCTCGTTATATAAACGAATCTATTGTACATATTGATCTAAAATCTATGTATTATTATTTTAGACTAGCGATAACAGTAGTAACGGATTTTACTATATAGTAACGGACGGTTGCTGTGGAGAATTTTTGTAACGGATGCTCCTATTGGACAGAAAAAATTATAATAAACAACATGTTTAAGGAATCTTGTCTTTTTTCTCGTTATATAAACTAATCTATTGTACATATTGATCTAAAATCTATGTATTATTATTTTAGACTAGCGATAACGGTAGTAACGGAGTTTACTATGTAGTAACGGACGGTTGCTGTGGAGAATTTTTGTAACGGATGCTCCTATTGGACAGGGGGAAAAAATAAACATGTTTTAAGGAATCTTACCTTCTTTTTCGCCTCATATACTTGTATATTGTATATATTGATCTAAAATGTATTTATTATTTCAGACTAGCGATAACGGTAGTAAAGGGGTTTCTGTGGAGAATTTTTGTAACGAACGCTCCTATTGGACAGAAAAAAAATAAACAACATGCTTTAAGGAATCTTGCCTTCTTATATACTAATATATTGTATATAATGATCTAAAATGTATGTATTATTATTTTAGACTAGCGATAACGGTAGTAACGGATTTTACTATGTAGTATTGGACGGTTGCTGTGGAGAATTTTAGTAACGGACGCTCCTATTGGACAGAAAAAAAATAAACAACATGTTTAAAGGAATCTTACCTTCTTTTTCGCCTCATATACTAATATATTGTATATAATGATCTAAAATCTATGTATTATTATTTTAGACTAGCGATAACAGTAGTAACGGATTTTACTATGTAGTAACGGACGGTTGCTGTGGAGAATTTTAGTAACGGACGCTCCTATTGGACAGAAAAAAAATAAACAACATGCTTTAAGGAATCTTGCCTTCTTTTTCGCCTCATATATCTACTCATTATACATCTACATATACTAATATATTGATCTAAATGTGTTTATTAATTTTTTAGACTAGTGATAACTGCAGTAACGGACAGTCCTATTGGACAATGCTGGCTAGAAAAAAAAATCCCGAAAGGCGCAAGAAATTTGATCCGCCCCCTCCACACAATCTCCCGCCAAACAGGCAAAAGCAACACGTGGACTCATATAAAACATAATCCTTCGGCAAGTGTTTCAGTCAAACTGCTGGAAGAGCTGATAAACTACACACAAAACAGTAGTGTAGCAGTGCAATGGTACGCTAAGGTACTTTCAAGAATACTATGATAAAACCATGGTACATGTCCAAATAACTGGTACTTATTTGTAAATAGAATTTTAGTGCTATTGTATTACTGTACCATGGTGTCACCATGGTAACCAGCGCAATATAGTTGCATTGCAGTTACTGTACCTCTCCTTTGCAGTGTCCGCTTTCTCTCCGAACAGTTTGGCATGTCCAGCTTTAGCATGAACTTTGACAGGTTTCGCTGGGGTTTTCTTGCCGTTGACTCTGGCCTCCTCTTTGGGCGAGGTGTTGGATCTGCTCACCGCGTCTGCCTCCACTGGAGAAGGGTTTGATTTGGCCTTCGGCGCGAGAGGCGGCGACTTTGTGAAGAAATTAAAAAGGGAACTTTGCTTCGCCATGTCTCCCACAGGGTGCTGTGCAATATGGTGTTTAATTAATCAAAAATAATTCATATGTATATTCCATACCAACAGACCCAGAACTGTCCTGCTCTGCTGAGTTATTGTGGCGCTGAGAGTTCGCGGGAAAATGCCGCCGCTGGCGCACGGAAAGGGAAGAGGAGGCTCACATCACGTGACTCCGTGAGAATTCCGACCAATGGGAGCCTCTGTGTATCCTTTTACACTACCCACGTGGCTGATATCGCGCATGCGTTTAGAATGTGTTAGATTCTCTTTCAGATTTCCCATGTAAGATTTATAAATTGACAAAAAAAAAAGTAATAAATACAATATAACCTATAAATGTAAAAAATAATGGTTTTTACTAGTAATATGTTCTTATGGATGGAATTTCAAAGCTGCCAAAATAAAAGATAAATAAATATACAAAGACATTTTTAAAAAATATACTTATTATTGTATTTATACAATATTTTTACTGTGTCACATCCGTAACGATTAAGTTTAGGCCTATATTTTATAAAAATGAAACTTTATGTACAAATAAATAAATAAATGAAAAGATAAATAAATGTGGAAAGTTATGTGCAATTATACATAAATAAGGAACTTAAAGTATAGATATAATTTATTTTAGTTTTTTGCATTTATTGGTATATTTATTTATGTAATTATTTATTTATTATTTTGGCAGGTTTGGAATTTGAGATGTATTAAAAATATCTCAGGATGCTTTTTTTGTTGCTTTATTAGAGACATTTTTGCACTAAAACGTGTAATTGTGTACGTGTAATCTATTACTGTCTATGTCAACTACGTATTTGACCATCAATGCGTTCTTTGTAAGGCAGCCATAATAGGGCAAAAAATAAGTAATAAATACAATATAACCTATAAATGTAAAAATAATGGTTTTTACTAGTAATATGTTCTTATGGATGGAATTTCAAAGCTGCCAAAATAAAAGATAAATAAATATACAAAGAAATTTTTAAAAAATATACTTATTATTGTATTTATACAATATTTTTACTGTGTCACATCCGTAACGATTAAGTTTAGGCCTATATTTTATAAAAATGAAACTTTATGTACAAATAAATAAACAAATGAAAAGATAAATAAATGTGGAAAATTATGTGCAATTATACATAAATAAGGAACTTAAAGTATAGATATAATTTATTTTAGTTTTTTGCATTTATTGGTATATTTATTTATGTAATAATTTATTTATTATTTTGGCAGGTTTGGAATTTGAGATGTATTAAAAATATCTCAGGATGCTTTTTTTGTTGCTTTATTAGAGACATTTTTGCACTAAAACGTGTAATTGTGTACGTGTAATCTATTACTGTCTATGTCAACTACGTATTTGACCATCAATGCGTTCTTTGTAAGGCAGCCATAATAGGGCAAAAAATAAGTAATAAATACAATATATATAAAGGTAAAATAATGGGGAAAAGACAGAGTAGCGTGTTTACTAGTAATATGCTCTTATGTATGGAATTCCAAAGCTGCCAAAATAATAAATAAATAAATATATAAAGACATTTAAAAACAAAAATAAATTAGCATTTATACTTTTATTTCCTTATTTATGTATAATTGTATTTTTATAATATTTGTACTGTGTCACATCCGTGACGATTTAAAGATTAAGTTTAGGCCTGTATTGTATAATAATTATTAATGCAAATAATGTGAAACTTTATGTACAAAGCCAAAATATGACTCATTACCATACGGACAAATAAATGTAGACATAAATACATATCTGAATAAATAAATGAATGAAAAGATAAATACATGTGGAAAATACAATTATACATAAGGAAATAAAATTATAAATATAATTTATTTGCATTTCTTTGTATATTTATTTATGTAATTATTTATTTATTATTTTGTCAGGTTTGGAATTTGAGATGTATTAAAAATATCTCAGGATGCTTTTTTTGTTGCTTTATTAGAGACATTTTTGCACTAAATCGTGTAATTGTTTATATCTATTACTGTCATGCACTCCTATGATACAAATTACATTCTGCCCCAAAAAACACTATATATTTTCAATCCTTGTCCTGGAATTACAATACTGACCCGTGCGGTGAAATGTACTGTTACTTTTCTCCGGGCTGTCAGGATGGACCAATCACAGTCGTTTGTCGCTTTATCTAGGGTATGGACAGCTGATAGTGACACTGAAAAACTTTATTATACATTGATCATCAAAAATACACTATGAACATTTATTTTGAGACGTCTGACATGAGGGGACTCTGAGGTCTGCGTAGGTAGGAATGTATTTATTTATTTATTTGATGTAAAATATAAGCTAAGGCAGCATATTAGTTTATATTAGTTTATGCTGGACTAGAAAGATATTATTATGCCAATATGTAGTTGTCCTGTTACGTCAGCAGAGTGCAGTGTTGACCCATTTAACCTCCCACATCAAATTTACATGATCACCAGCAAATGTTCGGACATTTCTCTTTTAGTATTTTGATTCATAGTTTTTTTAAATGCTAGTTGTTTTGTAAAAATAAGACTCTACAACATCTAGGTGACTAATCAAATGTAAGCCAAACCAATCGTGTGTTCTCCTACTTCCTACTTTCTCCTTCTGGTCATTTGTAATGTGAAAGCATGCAATCTTTCAGTATTTTCCCCCAAATGTATAGATAGTGTATAGACTGCATGGATCTGAAATTGCATATGCAATACAGAAACAACAGGATGGGTTAGAAGCTGTTAACTGTGTTGATTTGTAAAAAAAAACAGGGTCTCATAATTGTTCTTCATATGTTTTGGGTAGGAGGGCTCGGTCATGATTTTGATATCACCATCCTATTAAAAGCAATCCTGTAAGTCTATGGGCCTTATCATACACCCCGCACAATGTGTTTTTTGCTAGTGTCAGCCTGACGCAGTTATCATTTTCACGTCCAGTTTAAATAGCAAATGCATCTGTTCGCCCATGGGCGTGCTGGTCTGAAAACCAGGAGTGTTCAGGCGCATTGTTGGCGTGTTGTTATTTTGAGTAACCAACTGTTTTTTCCATCGTCAAACTAGCAAAAGTGGATTCGGACACGCCCTAAGTGCACCTGTGCCATGCGCTTCAGACCATGTGCTCAGATCGAGCCCTATGAATTGTGATAGCCTAAATCTCCTGATCTTTTGAGGAAATACAGGCATTGCAGTGGCGTTTTTATACCGTCTGATGTGTTTGTAAAACTCCAGCTCTGTTGAGTGCTGAACAATGTATTACTATGGGAGGAAGAGGTGTAGGTTTCTTCAAGTTAGTCATCATCTTCATGACTTTCTGTGTGTTCAGTAACACTGATTATTACATCTGACAGGCTGAAGTATAATAGCACAGTGTAAATGACTTGTTAGCAAGCTGTACTTTGAAGTGAACACTTTCTGTGCTACACGCTCTCATTTGTTTGGTCAGGATAATTCCCAATCTCTGTTGACTCTCTCATTAAGTTGTCTGTGATGACGGCTCCCTATTCTTACTATTCTTAGAGTCGAAGGTGTTTATCTGTCATGATGCGATGAATGAGTTTTGTTTCTCATCAAATAGAGCACACATTATGTCTTTATTTAACCTTGACACTTTCACACAGAAAACTCCATACAGCACTTTTAGCACCAAACCCGTAATGTTCCATTTGGCAAATGAATAATCGATCCCTTTAAGTAATTAGTGTATGCGGGAAAAACACATCCAAAAACAAAAGTCCAAAGAGCTCTTTGGCATATGGATATGAAAAGCCCCATAAGCTTTACAACAGGTAAAAATAACACAAGCCATGATGAGTCATAATGTATAGCCTGAATCAGCATCGCATCACAGCCTTCAGCATCATGTGTTTAGATATTACAGATCGCATTATTCTTTATCTAAATCTATCTATCTATCTTCTGTCTGTCTGTCTGTCTGTCCATCCATCCATCCATCCATCCGTCCGTCCGTCCGTCCGTCCATCCGTTTGTCCATCCATCCATCCATCCATCTGTCTATCCATCCATCTGTCAGTATGTTTGTACATCCATCCATCCATCTGTCTATCCATCCATACGTCAGTATGTTTGTACATCCATCCATCCATCCGTCTGTCTGCTTGTCCATCCATCCGTCTGTCCATCCATCCATCTATCCATCCATCCATCTATCCATCCAACGCCAGTACGTTTGTTTGTCCATCCATCCATCCGTCAGTAAGTTTGTTTGTCCATCCATCCATTCATTCATCCGTCAGTACGTTTGTTTGTCCATCCATCCATCCATCCATCCATCCGTCAGTAAGTTTGTTTGTCCATCCATCCATCCATCCGTCAGTAAGTTTGTTTGTCCATCCATCCATTTACCCGTCCATCCATCCATCCATCCATCCATCCATCCGTCTGTCCATCCGTCCGTCCATCAATCCATCCATCCGTCCGTCTGTTTGTCCATCCATCCATCAATTCATCTGTCTGTCCATCCATCCATTCATCCATCCGTCCATCTGTCTGTCCATCCATCCATCCGTCTGTCCATCCATCCATCCGTCCATCCATCCATCCGTCCATCCATCCATCCTACAGTAAGTTTGTTTGTCCATCCATCCATTTACCCGTCCATCCATCCATCCATCCATCCATCCATCCATCCATCCGTCTGTCCATCCGTCCGTCCATCAATCCATCCATCCGTCCGTCTGTTTGTCCATCCATCCATCAATTCATCCGTCTGTCCATCCATCCATTCATCCATCCGTCCATCTGTCTGTCCATCCATCCATCCGTCTGTCCATCCATCCATCCGTCTGTCCATCCATTCGTCCGTCTGTTTGTCCATCCATCCATCAATTCATCCGTCTGTCCATCCATCCATTCATCCATCCGTCCATCTGTCTGTCCATCCATCCATCCGTCTGTCCATCCATCCATCCGTCTGTCCATCCATCCATCTGTCTGTTTGTCCATCCATCCGTCAGTACATTTGTTTGTCCATCCATCCATAAGTTAACATTTTCTTTGGCACAAACATTTTGTAGTTCTGCGCTGTGATAGTGTCTGATATGATAGGCTTTTACTGGGGTTCTTTCTTGTTTTCAAGCCATTTGTTGCATCTGATTTTGAACACAGTGAACACAGTGAGTTTATGTGCATTTTTGTCAGTTGTTATTGTCAACTAAAACTATATATATTTGTATTGAATTAAAGCTGAAATAAAATATAAATATTAGTTAAAAAAGCAAAAAAAATTAAATTGCAGCCTTGGCAACTACCTAAAATAAAATAAGTTTAAGTACTAAAATTAATAAAAACCAAAACTGACTTAAAAAATAAAGCAAAACTATTTGCTTTATAAACTCGCTTTTTAATACTAAAACTTAAACTAAAAATAAAATCGGAAAATATAAGAATAAAAATTTTAAAATATTAATAAATAATATAATAGTGTATAAATCATACTAAAATAAGACTGATATGTTTCCCCGCTCGGCATAATGTCATTATATTGCATATGTTTTTATTAGGTAATCTTACACCACTGTACCTTGACTCTCTGTAATGATGTTATTGTTTTATCTTTATACCCTGCCAACAGTAATAATAATTATTACAGTTATGAGGGAGTATTTGATTTGACCTTTCTTTATATTACTCTCCTCTCTCAATGGATTTGTTTGGCATCATTGAAGCTTAATTGCTGTTTGTTTAATAGGTTTCCCTGTAGCAGTCAAAATGACACACAGCGTCTGGCCACGGTTGTGCGTGAGTGAGTGAGAGAAAGAAAGAGAGAGAGTTTCCTTCTTCCTCCAGATCGTTCTGGTTCTCAGCCTTTTGACAGCCAGAATGCTTCAGCCAGTATGTCTTCCAGTACACTAATTGCAGAGAATATAATTATGGAGCAAACTGTAGTTAATACTTAACTCCAGGTCTCAGTCATGATGGAGTATTGCAGCTATCTCAGGAACTCTAGTTTCTGGGTGAATGCAACACCTTTGTGTTTGCAGCCCATATCCTATCCCAAGTCACATTTATTTATATACAGCTTCATAGTTACTTCATAGTTAGATACAGTTTCAGCTGTAAAGTAGCTTTAAAAAGATAATAGTGTCATTATTCAGCTCAATTTAGTTCAGTGTTGATTAAATTTTGTTCAATAACAGTGTGAATGTTGCAAGTTTATTATTTATGGAATGAACTCTACAGCTCTACAGAAGATAATAGTGTTATTCATCTCGTGTTGATTCAGTTTAGTTCAATAATTGTGCAGTTTATCAAATTATGAAATTAGCTTAAAGGGATAGTTCACCCAAACATGAAAATTCTGTCATTATTTACTCACCCTTGCTTTGTGCACTGGTGCGCAGTCATGTTGGAACAGGAAGGGGCCATCCCCAAACTGTTCCCACAAAGTTGGGAGAATGAAATTGTCCAAAATGTCTTGGTATGCTGAAGCATTAAGAGTTCCTTTCACTGGAACTAAGGGACCGGGGCCACGCCCAACCCCTGAAAAACAACCCCAAACCATAATCCCCACTCCACCAAACTTTACACTTGGCACAATGCAGTCAGGCAAGTACCGTTCTCCTGGCAACCACCAAACCCAGACTCGTCCATGGGATTGCCAGACAGAGAAGTGTGATTGGTCACTCCAGAGAACACGCCTCCACTGCTCTAGAGTCCAGTGGCGGCGTGCTTTACCCCACTGCCTCCCACGCTTTGCATTGCACTTGGTGATGTAAGGCTTGGATGAGCTGCTCGGCCATGGAAACCCATTCCATGAAGCTCTCTACACACTGTTCTTGAGCTAATCTGAAGGCCACACGAAGTTTGGAGGTCTGTAGCTATTGACTCTGCAGAAAGTTGGCGATTTCTGCTCACTGTGAGCCTCAGCATGCGCTGACTTTGTGGCTGAGTTGCTGTTGTTCCCAGTTGCTTCCACTGTTATAATACCACTAACAGTTGAGCGTGGAATATTTAGTAGTGAGGAAATTTCACGAATGGACTTATTGCACAGGTGGCAACCTATCACGGTACCACGCTTGAATTTACTGAGCTCCTGAGAGCGACCCATTCTTTCTCAAATGTTTGTAGAAGCGTCTGCATGCCTAGTGCTTGATTTTATACACCTGTGGCCATGGAAGTGATTGAACACCTGAATTCAGTGATTTGGAGGGGTGTCCCAATACTTTTGGCAATATAGTGTATGTAACTTGACTTTTCTGAGCTTTTTTTTGGGAAAGGGAAAGGGCATCATAAACATCACCTTTAGACGTTTGCATAAAAAAAGTAACTTTTACAGGTTTGGAACAGATGAATAAATGAACAAACTCATCTTTAAGGAACTTATCTTAAAGTCTCCGTAATTAATTATAATTAAGTGTTCAGAATTTCAATAGCATTCAGGGTTTACCAAGCGTGAATGTGCATGTCTCAGACAGCTTCATCATCTCACTGTCTGGAGAGTAAACATTTCCCATACTGCCTGCTGGGAAGACATTTCAAAGAGAGAAAGACTGAAAGGACAGGGGGACCAAGAGCTAATCTGAGCACTAATTAGAGATCTGAGACTTGGACGTCTCAGCAGAAAGAAGGTAATTATGAAGCAGCACCTGTGGACAAGGCTCTTTTAACATGGTCCAGCGTCACACTGACCTTCAGTAACATTGAATTCATCTTCGCTTAGTTTATGTCGGAGGTTTAGCTCATAGTTCACGGGTTTGCTTTTATGAGATTTGCTTTATAGTTGATATTTAATAAGTGCTTTCATCCGAGGCGACTTGTAGTATGCTGATTTCATGGACAGACCTCTTGGAGCAAGCTGAGGTTAAGTGCTTTGATCAAGGGCAGCCGCGGCTATTATCTCGATTACTCAGGTTTCTATAGGTCACCCTGGTTTATGATTAACATTGCAACCTTTGTGTTAACAAAAACCAAACAATGCAGAATAAAGATTTTGACTAAAACGGTTCTGGCAAAGATGCATTATTTTAAAATTTGCATTGTGAAAAAAGTGATTTAAAAGCACTCAAAAAATTATACGTTGGATTTACTTAACTTTTTTATGTCAACAGGTTCCACGTAACTGGTTTATATTGCATTTAATTAACATTGGTTTTTTTTTCAGTAAATTTAAGATTTGTGCATGTGAGAAACTTTATTTTTATATCATATTTTTTCTTTTTTACATTTTCAAAGTGAAAATTTTTTTTTTTTTATGTAGCAATGTTCCAGCACGTAACTTTCTTCAGAGCATTGAATTAATGTATGTTAAGTGCATTATTCATTGTGTTGAGGTAATTTCCACTGAAACAGGAAGACAGGGCGGGGCATATTGAACAGCTCCTTCCCCTTTTTTAAAATGGCCAATAGCGTTTAGTTTATATCACAGCTCGGCCAGAGCTGTTGAGCTCAGTAAAGCTGCAGTTTCCTCCTAATCTCCTCCATATCACTTTAAATATCATTCTGTGCAGAATTCAAACGGGTCCGATACGTTTTGTGGTCTGGATCGACTCGATCACATGATCCGCTCTGTGCTATCATGTCTCTAGACTGGAGCTGAGGCGGTTCACTGACACTAACGTGAAACCAGACTTCATTCGCCACAATTGAAAGCATATTTACACTGATCGTTCCCTATCCCCTATATAGTGCACTATGTGCCATTCACCATGTAGCAAATAGTAAATGTGTGAACAAGTGACCGATTTCAGCCGCAGCTTCAACGTCTGTTTATAATGTAGGGGGCGGGGCTTCAGATTCTAGAGAGCATTTGATTGGACAGAAAATCTGATGAGAAGCTGAAGTGCCTAGTGATATTATCAAAATCATTGATCCTTATTGGCGGAAGCGAGATAAGTTTTGAATTCTTTGGAGCACACTAGCTTATAGATAACAGTAAGACTGAAATATTTATACTAAAAGACAAAAAACTTTATGGTGACTTTAAACCAGGCATTTGTTAATGTAGGTCTTGGAGTTTATGTCATATAGGCTATTTTGTTCACTTAGCTCAAGTCCCTCCTTTAACGTCAGTAGGATTTGTTTTATCATCTGCTGGTGAAAATCATAAGTCAGATTTCTTATTGAAGTAGCAGCACATTGAAAAATGACACAATTCACCTTTAATCCATACCTTAATCTGTTCAATTAAAACCGTATCAGAACGGATGACGTGCTTGTCAGGGATTCATCTGACTGTCCTTCTCTCGGTCAGCCTGTTTAATGCTGACGCACGCTCTAGGACTCGCATCATAGCCACTTGATCTGGTAAATGAGTCCCTGTAGGAGTGCTGGATTATATGGTTATCACTGCGCTAATCCTCGGTCTTAACCTGCGCTTTGCTCTTCAGCTGTTTCATCCACACCACAATTCATCCTTCAGCCTGAAGTGCACAATCCGTCACAATAGTCATAAAGATGTCAGATGTGAGTAATATAACTCTTAATTAAGAGAAAAGGTCAGTGATATAACGTACTCCTCATGCACTCTTCGAAGAAAAGGTTCCATATAGAACCTTTAAGGGTTCCGTCAGGCGCATCATATTCAGAATCTTTTAGGGGTTCCATCATGTGATTAATTAATGAATTTAGTTTTTAATTTTGATTACATTTTATGAATTAAACTGCTTGTAAACATACTTTATCACTAGAAACTATCACTTAAGACATTTCTCCTTATATAGAACCTTTTTTTTGGCATAAAGCGTTCTTTAAAATTGAGTCAAGAATTCTATCCACCTTATTTTTCACGTAAATGTATCTGGCGTCCGGTGTCATTCGCCTCCAGGTTTTTTCAGCTCGTTATGCTGCTTGATATTGCAAACTGGTGTTTCTTACCATATTATTTTAATGTATTTTCTTAATTATAAACACACTGGTTTGTAGCGCAAACTAGGGATGCACGATATATCAGCAACCATATAGCTAGCGGCCGATATATGTCCATTTTTAATGTTAACGTTATCAGTCTGATAAGAACATTTGACCGATATATTATTAAAGCCGATAAATAATGGATTATTTCCTTCAGCTGAGACACCTTAGATGCGCACTGTTCGCCATGATGGTTTTTAAATTGATTGAAATATGATTGGAATCACTTCAAAAAAGGAAAATCCAGTAAATGCAACATGTGCAGAGCAAGTCTGTCATATAGAACACATAAAATTATAATGAGAACATTGTAATTGTGTGTTTGAGACATGGATTTTAATAGTAAGATTTGTTTTTGTAATCAGGCTCTCAAAAATTATATAAAAATTTGGATTTAGATTTATCGGCCAATATATCGATTATCGGCTTTCAAATATAAAGAATTATCGGTTATTGGTATCGCCAAAATTGGATATAGATCACACTTTGTTTCCAAGAGTGTAGGACTGGAGACAGTTGTGTAGATATTCAGCAGATTTTATTTTTTTTGTTTTGTTTTATACATTTGTAAACATATTAGTATGCGCTCGATATAAAGTTTGTGATTTAAACAAACCTCTAACCCCAAGTATGAAACTTCGGCATCTCGCTACTCATCCCGCTACGAGATATACATAAATGCCTTAACCTCGGGTCATTTTGACCCGAAACTTTTTTAATTAAAAATTGAGTGTTCTTTGCAGTGGTCCAAGACCCTAGGACTTTTGTCGCACTTGAACCATAAATACACAACAAAAAATGACTGGAATCGAACAGTTTTGTGGTTGAAATTTAAAAAAGTAACAAATCCTTCCCTCGTGGGTCAATTTGACCCCCATAGGAATGAATGGAATGCGAGGAATGCTTCAGTACACATAGAAAAATCTAAAAACTGCTAAAAAATTCAAACTAAAAATGCTAAAACTTTACCAAAAATTATTTTATAATGTCTACATGTGTATCTGAATGCATACTAAAGTTAACTGCCTTTAGGACCCAGCGGAGCAGCTCATTTGCCCCATATAAGGCCATCTAGTGGCAAGAGTCATGAAATATCCAACCCGATCTCACGGCAATTTGTACGTATTTGTACGACCTCACTCTTACGAATTGGTGCGATTTTTGCTAAATCGTACGTATTTGACAAGTTGTTCAATTCGTATGATTTCGTACGAATGACCTAACCTCAAACCCCGCCCCTAAACCTACCCATCACTGCAGTATAGACAAATTGTACAAATTCATACGAGTGAGGTCGTACGAATTCGTACAAATTAGCCACCTCGTAAAATACGTACGAATTGGTTGTGAGATAGCGTTGGAAATATCATGTCTACACTCACCTAAAGGATTATTAGGAACACCATACTAATACTGTGTTTGACCCCCTTTCGCCTTCAGAACTGCCTTAATTCCACGTGGCATTGATTCAACAAGGTGCTGAAAGCATTCTTTAGAAATGTTGGCCCATATTGATAGGATAGCATCTTGCAGTTGATGGAGATTTGTGGGATGCACATCCAGGGCACGAAGCTCCCGTTCCACCACATCCCAAAGATGCTCTATTGGGTTGAGATCTGGTGACTGTGGGGGCCATTTTAGTACAGTGAACTCATTGTCATGTTCAAGAAACCAATTTGAAATGATTCGAGCTTTGTGACATGGTGCATTATCCTGCTGGAAGTAGCCATCAGAGGATGGGTACATGGTGGTCATAAAGGGATGGACATGGTCAGAAACAATGCTCAGGTAGGCCGTGGCATTTAAACGATGCCCAATTGGCACTAAGGGGCCTAAAGTGTGCCAAGAAAACATCCCCCACACCATTACACCACCACCACCAGCCTGCACAGTGGTAACAAGGCATGATGGATCCATGTTCTCATTCTGTTTACACTAACTTCTGACTCTACCATCTGAATGTCTCAACAGAAATCGAGACTCATCAGACCAGGCAACATTTTTCCAGTCTTCAACTGTCCAATTTTGGTGAGCTTGTGCAAATTGTAGCCTCTTTTTCCTATTTGTAGTGGAGATGAGTGGTACCTGGTGGGGTCTTCTGCTGTTGTAGCCCATCCGCCTCAAGGTTGTGCGTGTTGTGGCTTCACAAATGCTTTGCTGCATACCTCGGTTGTAACGAGTGGTTATTTCAGTCAAAGTTGCTCTTCTATCAGCTTGAATCAGTCGGCCCATTCTCCTCTGACCTCTAGCATCAACAAGGCATTTTCGCCCACAGGACTGCCACATACTGGATGTTTTTCCCTTTTCACACCATTCTTTGTAAACTCTAGAAATGGTTGTGCGTGAAAATCCCAGTAACTGAGCAGATTGTGAAATACTCAGACCGGCCCGTCTGGCACCAACAACCATGCCACGCTCAAAATTGCTTAAATCACCTTTCTTTCCCATTCTGACATTCAGTTTGGAGTTCAGGAGATTGTCTTGACCAGGACCACACCCCTAAATGCATTGAAGCAACTGCCATGTGATTGGTTGATTAGATAATTGCATTAATGAGAAATTGAACAGGTGTTCCTAATAATCCTTTAGGTGAGTGTATATATCAATAATATCATATTATTTTTTTCCACCCAATGTAAGATATTTTGAGCTGAATTAAAAGGGTTATGCATGAAATTGTGAGTTATTTTGAAGAATGTGCTTAAATTATTATTTATTTCTTATTTATTGATATTTAAAAGGTATATAAAATAAAAAATAACAAAAAAAATTGCATTAAAAAATAGATTTTTTTTTTTTTTTTAAAGTACAAGGGAAGGATGAGGGTTAAATCATACAGCTTGTTGAGCTTGTTAGTAATAAGTAATAATACTTGCGATTTTTTCCCCCCCTGCCATATGGTAAAACACTATAAAATCCATAAACCATAGATTTATAAATGCAACCTGGGGTTAAGTGCCTTATTCAAGGGCACAGCATTGAAAGAGGATCCATTTCATGGGGTTTGCATTAAAATCCTTTACCACTAACCTACCATAATCACATTTCTTTATGATTTTCTTGAGGTTTTATAGTATGTGTTGTAGTATAAGAATTGTTTTGTTTTGTAAGATTCGTTTTCATGTGCTCCAAGCAGGTCTACTTGAGGAATTGTGTTGCTAGACTGATATTCTTTTGATTTTGTGTGATTTATATTTGGAAAAATCCCATTGGTGTCCATTGATTTCTTTCCTCAATTTGTAAATCAAAGTCCTTTTCAAGCAGTTGGAGACGTTTTGCCTGGAGACCCACTGGTTTTGGTCATAAATCGTAATAAACATCTCCTCTGGGCTGTATCCTGGGACTTTGTAATTTATTAGCAATTTATGAGGGATTTATTGTTTGCAATTTATTGTTTTTACCTAATTTTTTTTAATGCATTTTACAACTGCTTTGTCATAGCTTCAGAGTTACTTCCATTAGATGCACAGATATAAATAAATATTCTGTTACAGTGGATATTAATGCTGAAAAATTGTGAAATACTGTAAGAGAACCTGAGAGTTTAGACTTTTGGAAGCATATTGGATGTGAAACTACATGTAAGTGGTCCAAACTGGATGCAAAAATCTGATCTGATATGCGTTTTGCTGTCTGCATGCATAAATATCCGATCTGTGCAAAAATCTGAGATTTGTTGAAATGCGGCCTATGATATTCTCGTGTTCCTGCAATGCAAATAATGTATTTCTCTCTCACTTATTCATCACTAGTGAACTAACAGCAGACCTCTGTCACGATTTGAGGAGTCATTCCTGTCTCTAGCAGAAGCACTAATAGTTTAGGAGTTTAAGTTGCGTCTAATACATCGTTTTAGGGGTTTGTTCAGATCACTAACCCGAACAGCTGTAGCCTTGCCTTTACATCCACTGGAGAAAACGAGAGTAACAGAACGATAGAAAATAGAGTGAGATCACCAGCCGAGCTCTGCGGCTTTGATGATGTCTCTGTACTCGGAGATGTAGTGGTGCTTCACTTGTCTATAGAGTCGCTGAATCATCTTTATGTTCCACGGAGGCTGGTGCAGCTCCAGCGCTGCGGGACGCAGCAGAGGTTATTATAGTTTGATTTATTCTGAGAATTGAGACGCTCTGCATGTACAGCAGCCAAATGTGCCACCAGAAGCATCTAATTAGCCAGAGCCAGCGTAAATGAGCACATACAAACTAACCCGACACTCATTAGAACAATGTTTGGCGGCAGGTTTTGTGTTGAAATCCATTATATTCTTCTCCATTTAATTTTCTTGAATGGACGGATACTTATGCAGCATTAATTTACTGTATTAACTGGCATGGGCGTAGAAAAGCTGCTTTACTAATAACAGTGACTAAATAGTTACTATTGTAAAATAGTTGTTTTGTAAAATAACTATTGTATTGTCGATTCAGATCAAATTATGATATTTTGATAAAAAATTATGAGGTAATTTCTTTTAAATGAAACATATGCATGGATGAATTGTTCACAGAAAGATCAATATCATGCATTTAAAAATGTAAGAAAGTAATTCATCAATTTTGATTTGATGTTGATTCTACAGGAATATTCCAGTTTAAGTTGTGCTCACTCAGCAGAATTTGAGGCTTATGATGCTTGGCAACAATTTTGACTTGTTTTCTTTAAAGAAAAAAGCGAGAGAGAGAGAGAGAGAGAGAGAGAGAGAGAGAATTTAAAAGAATTCTTCAGTTAAAACTTTTATACTTTTGTAAAGTTGTTTAGATCATAATTTTTTACAGTTGTTTTAGGGTTTATAGCATTGCATTGTAGATTAGATCTAACTACATAGAAATGGTTAGAACTTGTTTTTAAATCATGTTAATACTCATCTTGTAGCCATAGTTCTGAAATCAGTGTTATTTAGTATAATTGAAATAATGTCGTTTTTATTAATATTTTGAATTAGATTTTATGTTGATATTTTCTGTTTTCATTTTAATTTCAGTTAAAGTTTTTGTAATTTAGTTTTGTAAAAAAAAAGAAATATGGACCCACTTTATATTAGGTGGCCTTAACTACTAAAATTTTAATTAATCATTTGATACAATGCACTTATTGTGTACATACATGTTTTTACATTGTACTTGTATTTAAGAAAATGCCTGCATGTAATTACATCTGTAATTAATTTCTGTAATTACATGTTAAATTACACTGTTGACACTTCCCTTACACATAACCCTACCTTTAAACTTACCCATACCACCACACCTGTCCCTAACCTTACCCGTATCCCACACTGTAAAAAATGATAGGATCAATAAGTTATGACAACATACACTGAACAAAATTATAAACGCAACACTTTTGTTTTTGCCCCCATTTTTCATGAGCTGAACTCAAAGATTTAAGACTTTTTCTGTGTACACAAAAGGCCTATTTCTCTCAAATATTGTTCACAAATCTGTCTAAATCTGTGTTAGTGAGCACTTCTCCTTTGCCGAGATTATCCATCCACCTCACATGTGTGGCATATCAAGATGCTGATTAGACAGCATGATTATTGCACAGGTGTGCCGTAGGCTGGCCACAATAAAAGGCCACTCTAAAATCTGCAGTTTTATCACACAGCACAATGCCACAGATGTCGCAAGTTTTGAGGGAGCGTGCAATTGGCATGCTGATTGCAGGAATGTCCACCAGAGCTGTTGCCCGTGAAATTAATGTTCATTTCTCTACCATAAGCCGTCTTTAAAGGCGTTTCAGAGAATTTGGCAGTACATTCAACCGGCCTCACAACCGCAGACCACGTGTAACCACGCCAGCCCAGGACCTCCACATTCAGCATCTTCACCTCCAAGATGGTCTGCGACCAGCCACCCGGACAGCTGCTGCAACAATCGGTTTGCATAACCAAAGAATTTCTGCACAAACTGTCAGAAAACCACTCAGGGAAGCTCATCTGCATGCTCGTTGTCCTCATTGGGGTCTCGACCTGACTGCAGTTTGTCGTCGTAACCGACTTGAGTGGGCAAATGCTCACATTCGATGGCGTCTGGCACTTTGGAGAGGTGTTCTCTTCATGGATGAATCCCAGTTTTCACTGTACAGGGTAGATGGCAGACAGCGTGTATGGCATCGTGTGGGTGAGCGGTTTGACTGGTTTTCAGACCCCCCCAGGCTGGCCTTTTATTGTGGCCAGCCTACGGCACACCTGTGCAATAATCATGCTGTCTAATCAGCATCTTGATATGCCACACCTGTGAGGTGGATGGATAATCTCGGCAAAGGAGAAGTGCTCACTAACACAGATTTAGACAGATTTGTGAACAATATTTGAGAGAAATAGGCCTTTTGTGTACATAGAAAAAGTCTTAGATCTTTGAGTTCAGCTCATTAAAAAATGGGGGCAAAAACAAAAGTGTTGCGTTTATAATTTTGTTCAGTGTTTTTAAGTTAATTTAACTCATCAAAATAAGTTAAGCAATTTCACCTTTTTAATTTAAGTGGTAACACTTTACAATAAGGTTCATTAGTTAACATTAGGTAACTACTTTAGTTAACATGAACTAATAATGAACTGCACTTATAAAGTGTTTATTAATCTCAGTTCAGCATTTACTAATACTTTATTAATCTTGTTAACATTAGTTAATGCACTGTGAACTAACATGAACAAACCATGAACAGCTGTATTTTTATTAACTAACGTTAACAAAGATTAACTAATGCTGAACAGAGGTGTTGTTCATGGTTAGTTCATGTTAACTAATGCATTAACTAATACAACCTTAAAGTGTTCCCATTTAAGTTATACAGGATTCAACTCAAAATTAAGTCAGTTGAATGTAAATTGTAATATAGTGAGTTGAAATGACTTGTACTTTTAAGTTGCTTTAACTTTAAAATTTAAGGCAGCAACTGAACTTCCAACTAAGTTGGAATAGGTTGAACATTTTTACAGTGCGCCTCAATATCAGCAAAAGTGTTTTGCAATACAATATGAACACAATAAGTACATTGTACTTATTTTTTTGATGTAATTACATAGCAGTTAAGGCCACCTAATATAAAGTGGAACCAAATATATATAATTTTTAATACATTTTTATTGCAGTTGTAGTTTTTTTAGTACATCAAGTTGAATTAAACTTTCTTGTTAGTAAAGGGTTAGTGATTGATGTTCCCCATTCCCTGTATCGTGCACTGCAGACATCAGCATTGTCATCATGTATAGATCGGCAATCCTGGATGCATTTTTCATGGGATTCTCCCTCCTAAACACATACACACATGGGTGTGAATATCAGCATCATTACTCCAGTTTTCAGTGTCACATGATCCTTCAGAAATCATTCTAATATGATGATTTATTATCAATGTTGAAAACAGTTGTGCTGAAATAGAAATTTATTAGAAATAGAAATCTTTTGAAAGATTATAAATGTCTTTACAGTCACTTTTGATCATTTTAATGCATCCTTGCTGAATAAAAGTAAAAATGTATTTAAAACCTTTTGAATGGTAGTGTATGTTGCCTAAGTGTTCAAAATATCTCCCAGACTTACTTCTGTGGGATTTGCTCTCATTCTGTGACCTTACATTTACTCAACGCAATGTTTTTGTCCTCTGAGATGGTGTCTTGTTCTCCAACACTTCCTGTTCCTATATGTAGAAGATCAATGAGACTCTGCTCAGATTGTTCAAAGGGAAGCGTCCGCAAAGGTTTAACTTTGAAAGGGGTGCAGCTGCTGAAATGTTCGTCTCCTTTGAGGAATTGGACCGAAGGCGGGCTCCAAGTTTTCTAGGAACACTAGCTGTATCAGCAAACAGTGAGTTCTGATATGAGGAACATTCATTTAATCTTATTTGGTGGGTTAATAAGTAGTGTTTGCTAAGGTAAGCACTATTGCTATCTCTTAAAAATATTTAGGCCTAAAAACATTATGATTTATGTATATTTTGCAGTTAACATGTGTTTTTTTCTTCTTGGCCTGTTATTGTATTACCCTGCTGAACCAATGAGCGTTTTGCTGTCCATTGGTCACACTTTAATTTGCAATTTCTGGTGTTCCTTCTCATGAGTATTTAATAATTTTCAATGCTAGTTTTGGCCCATTTTAACTGTAAAAGAAAACCTGCGTAATAATTATGCAAACCTGAATATAAGGTGTTTTTCACTTCCAGCCTTCCTTAAAAATGATATGTCACTCATAAATGATTAAATACAAAATTAATAGTAGTTATTAATTGTGGTTTGGAATTGGTAAAATGTGCTTGGGAAAAAATATGATCAGAATATCAACTTGCACAATAATTATGCACGCACTGTACACTGATCAGGCATAACATTATGACCACTGAAGGTGAAGTGAATAACTGATTATCACGGCACCTGTTAGTGAGTGGGATATATTAGGCAGCAAGTGAACATTTTGTCCTCAAAGTTGATGTGTTAGAAGCAGCAAAAATGGGCAAGCGTAAGGATTTGAGTGAGTTTGACAAGGGCCAAATTGTGATGGCTAGACGACTGGGTCAGAGCATCTCCAAAACTGCAGCTCTTGTGGGGTGATCCCGGTCTGCAGTGGTCAATATCTGGTTCTGATAGAAAGGTGTCAGAATACACAGTGCATCTCAGTTTGTTGCGTATGGGGCTGCATAGGCGCAGACCAGTCAGGGTGCCCATGCTGACCCCTGTCCACTGCCGAAAGCACCAACAGTGGCACGTGAGCATCAGAACTGGACCACGGAGCAATGGAAGAAGGTGGCCTGGTCTGATGAATCACGTTTTTTTTTCACATCACGTGGATGCCGGGTGCGTGTGCGTCGCTTACCTGGAGAACACATGGCACCAGGATGCACTATGGGAAGAAGGCAAGCCAGCGGAGGCAGTGTGATGCTTTAGGCAATGTTCTGCTGGGAAACCTTGGGTCCTGCCATCCATGTGGATGTTACTTTGACACGAACCACCTACCTAAGCATTGTTGCAGACCATGTACACCCTTTCATGGAAATGGTATTCCCTGACGGCTGTGGCCTCTTTCAGCAGGATAATGCCCCTGCCACAAAGCAAAAATGGTTCAGGAATGGTTTGAGGAGCCCAACAACGAGTTTGAGGTGTTGACTTGGCCTCCAAATTCCCCAGATCTCAATCCAATCGAGCATCTGTGGGATGTGCTGAACAAACAAGTCCGATCCATGGAGGCCCCACCTTGCAACTTTACAGGACTTAAAGGATCTGCTGCTAACATCTTGGTGTCAGATACCACAGCACACCTTCAGGGGTCTAGTGGAGTCCATGCCTCGATGGGTCAGGGCTGTTTTAGCAGCAAAAGGGGGAGCAACACAATATTAGGAAGGTGGTCATAATGTTATGCCTGATCGGTGTACACAGTATATGGAAATTTAATAAGATGCAAATTTTATGCATTGAACACCTGTATGACATACTACATTTGCCATACTGTGCAGTTTAATGCAGAATGTGTGAAATAATGTATCATTCAATGCAAAGTTGATCTTCCATTTTTTCATTGTGATGATTTATCATCTTCTTAACACGATACAATAAGAAGTTCGTACACAAACTTGAATTTACTCTCTGAGATTACTGCATATTTGAAACATTTATGATGAAATGCATGAAATTGCATTGTTTCACATACTATGTTTCAAGAGTATAGGTAGTATATGCAGTGTATATTGTGCAGTGAGAAGTGCACTAATAGTAGCTTTAGAGTTACTCACGCTTGTTTGCGTCTTCAAGAAAGTGTTGCCTATTAAAAATGTGTCAATATGATGCATTGCCAAAAATTACATATTGACAAACCTGGTGGTATCTCACTTAGGATTGTCCATCAATGGCGTTTTGTAGGTATTAAATTGTGCTGTCCGTGTCATGTGTTATCGACAATGAGCACTTTCCATTGATCCACTGAGTGACTGCAGCTTTAGATCAATGCATTGCATTAACATGCTTGTGACGCTGAGGTGGGAAAGACCACTCTGACATCACTGTGACGTTACAGTTCGCTTTTCAGTCTGTAAACAGAATTAATCGCCAATTTGCTTTGAAGCACTTAATGGTTAACATGACGCATTGAATCGGATAACACTGCTTGTATTGACTGAAAAGACAGTCGTAGTCACTTGTACAGACATTAAGATGAATGCAGCCCTGAATTACGTTCTCTCATAGTTTGCAGTTTCACTTCAGTAATCCCTGGCAGATATTAGTGGATTATCACAGCACGTTCTTGTATGATAATCCTCCGCTGGCGGAGCGCTCAACTTCAGTTATTTCTTATTGACAGAATGAGCTAAATGTATTCAACATGAACTTCAACATGCCATCTAGAGAGACATTTTTTTAGACACAGTTGAGGATCTAGTAGAAGAGATCGAACACTTGACTTTTGTTAATGAATCTGGTCGATAGAAGATGGGAAGCTCAATAAACTGAGGTTAATTTGCGTCACTCAGGTCTTTTACTTCGTGAAGTGATAAATAATTCTTAAAATGAACTCATTATGTTAATGAGGGAGTGTGTAAATCAGATGCTTCAGGCCTGCCAATAGCCTAATGAAGCCCGTTTTACAATCAGAGTATTGTGGGAGTTAGTGCTATAGGCAGAATGAATGTTGTCTTCATGCTTTAATACAATATATAATATTAATGTGTTTTAATATGTAAATACACTCACCTAAAGGATTATTAGGAACACCTGTTCAATTTCTCATTAATGCAATTATCTAATCAAGGCAGTCCTGTGGGCGAAAATGCCTTGTTGATGCTAGAGGTCAGAGGAGAATGGGCCGACTGATTCAAGCTGATAGAAGAGCAACTTTGACTGAAATAACCACTCGTTACAACCGAGGTATGCAGCAAAGCATTTGTGAAGCCACAACACGCACAACCTTGAGGCGGATGGGCTACAACAGCAGAAGACCCCACCGGGTACCACTCATCTCCACTACAAATAGGAAAAAGAGGCTACAATTTGCACGAGCTCACCAAAATTGGACAGTTGAAGACTGGAAAAATGTTGCCTGGTCTGATGAGTCTCGATTTCTGTTGAGACATTCAGATGCTAGAGTCAGAATTTGGCGTAAACAGAATGAGAACATGGATCCATCATGCCTTGTTACCACTGTGCAGGCTGGTGGTGGTGGTGTAATGGTGTGGGGGATGTTTTCTTGGCACACTTTAGGCCCCTTAGTACCAATTGGGCATCGTTTAAAAGCCACGGCCTACCTGAGCATTGTTTCTGACCATGTCCATCCCTTTATGACCACCATGTACCCATCCTCTGATGGCTACTTCCAGCAGGATAATGCACCATGTCACAAAGCTCGAATCATTTCAAATTGGTTTCTTGAACATGACAATGAGTTAACTGTACTAAAATGGCCCCCACAGTCACCCGATCTCAACCCAATAGAGCATCTTTGGGATGTGGTGGAACGGGAGCTTCGTGCCCTGGATGTGCATCCCACAAATCTCCATCAACTGCAAGATGCTATCCTATCAATATGGGCCAACATTTCTAAAGAATGCTTTCAGCACCTTGTTGAATCAATGCCACGTAGAATTAAGGCAGTTCTGAAGGCGAAAGGGGGTCAAACACAGTATTAGTATGGTGTTCCTAATAATCCTTTAGGTGAGTGTATATAGATTAAAAAATTAAAAATATTTTATTTATTTTAATTTATTTATTACAACATCTTGGATGGTATAAATGAATAAATAAATAAATTTGAGATATTACATTTTACACCATCTTATACCACAGTAAACACGTATAAAAGAATGTTGTCCTCATGGTTAAATTAATACAATATAATATTAAAGTATATACATAATTTAAAATATAAATATATAGGTTAAATTTAAGATATTTTATTTATTTTAATTGATTCATTGCACCATATTGGATATATAAATAAATGTGAGATATTATGTATACATTTTACACCATCTTATACCAAAGTAAATATAAAAGAATGTTGTCCTCATGGTTAAATTAATACAATATAAAATTAAATAAGTCGTACGTATTTTAATATATAAATATATACAACGATATTCTGCTTTCTGTCTATATATAAATATAGGTTAACTTTTTAAAATTACTTCATTTATTTATTACACCATCCTAGATAGTATTAATTAATTAATACAATAATTTGAGATATTATGTACAAATTTTAAACATTTTATACCACGAAAGAATGTTGTCCGCATGGTTAAATTAATACAATATAATAAAATTACATATGTATTTAATATATAAATATATAGGTTAAAAATAAAAAAAACAATTATGTATTTATTTATTACACTATCTTGTATAAATAAATACATTTTATAAATTATGTATACATTTTACACCATCTTGGACCACAATAAATATAAAAACATGTTGCCCTCATGGTTAAATTAATACATTATAAAAATTCTTATTTTGTTTAAATATAAATTTTTTTGCCCTTCAGAAGCAACAGAAGATATGTACATGTTTCCCGGAAGACAAATTAAGTACAATTTACCTTGATCTTCAAAAAGTTTTTTTGGACTATATGTAAACATATTTTATGTAAAATATCTTATTCAGGACAGTACTAAATATAAAATAACATGCATTTTGTATGATCCCTCTTATTTTGTTCATTTTGTACATTTTCACAGATTCTGTAAGGGGTGTGTAAACTTTTAGTGTGTGTGAGTGTGTGTGAGTGTGTGTGTGTGTGTGTGTGTGTATGTGTGTGTGTGTGAATATGTCCTATTAAACTCTTTCCATGCACACCTTTTAAAGTGCTTATGTTCTTTAATCATTCTTCATTAATGAAACAACTGCAGTGGGGAAGGATTTTAAGACTTTAATGCTTTAATCTGAGCTTCCAACATTTTGACTTCACAAAGAATTAACTACAACATTTAAATCAATGCACATTCCTGCATAAAGCACTTCAGGACAATGATTTGATTTGTTAATGCTCTCAGCACTTGTGTTCTGGTACCAGAGTTGATGTTTTGCCATCTCAAATCGAGTCTTCATGGCTTAAATATTCATAGATGAGAAATACACCAAAGAATAGCATTTGATTGTCGCCGCTTCTTTACAAATCCCAGACTTCATTTTAATTTCCACACTTGTTTGTTGTATTTGTTGTGCAGGTTTCAAGAGGCAAATCCCTAATGGAAATGTATCTGTTGTCTCTTTCGTAGTCACGGTGGCTGTAAAAGCGCTCTGTCCCGGTCCTTTCTAAACATTTTATGGGTCACTGAGATTCTCAGAGTGAAAGATTTTGATGCAAATTACAAAAATGTTCCATCTGGCTGAGGTCATTTCTTTGGTCAGGACATTTTCTTGTTACACCTGCATGTTAAAATAATCTGAAATGCCTTTAGCAACTCATTTTATTTCAATAATGTGATGTAAATTAGTTTGAATCAAGACAAAAAGACAATGAGAAATGCTGGCTGAGATTTAATTTGTATCCATTAGGAATTGATTGGAATTGAAAGGTCAGTCAGATTTTATTGTTCTGCATTACTGTATGTGAGCAATGGCCTCGTTTATGTCTATTTTCTCCTATGAGAAATGTCTGAGAGAGAGTTGATGCTTCAATGAAAAAAGCCTGAACTCTGGAAGAGCTTGGCTTTTCCTTTGACTCCAAATGTTCCTATTATCAGTTCTGAACCTGTGCCTGTTTATTTATTGTGGGAATATCATTAGCATGCCTTGTTTTCTGTTGACTTGAATTGATATCTGTCTTAATTCAAGTCTGTACGGCTATAAACTTCCACAGGAAGCTGTGAAAGCTGGATTAACCAATCCAATTTACAGATAATATGGTATCTCTTCTCAATAAATGGTCCTGGAATTACTTCAGTCAAATTCTAAATTGCTCGTAGAGAAAGTGCTTTGTTTGCAGCGCTACAGTCTGAGAAACATAAGCTCTCTTTCCGAATATGTGCTGCCTGTCTAGACGGCATCATATAGGCAAACTCCTGATGCATGATTACACTGCCTTAGTTACTTTGTTTTGGCTAAGGTGGCATTCTATGTAACAGCAAAAAACATATTATTTTGCACATATTCTCCATTGTTGCAGCTCCTCTCTTCCCAGTCTGTCAGTAACGCTCTGCGGTGCATTTCCCGAAAGCATCATTAGCCAACTATGGTTCTAAGTTCCGTTGTTATCAGAATAGTTCAACGAGTCGTTGTTTCCCGAAACCATCATTCCAACGAACATTCGCAAACAGCATCGCAAAGTGGTTGAAACAACAGCTCTCGACCTGTGGTTTCTTGTTTGCATGACATGTAAACTTAATAAATCCTTATCTTGAGCAAAATAAGGAAGCTGACGTTCAGTACAATCTTTATCTTTTATTTAGAATATATACAAATGTCATAAAGCAACGTTTTTGTGTGCTCTAGTATGCAAGAACAAGCCTATGATTGAATCTTTGCACTAAGTGTAAATAGCCCGCCTTGTTGGCAGAGGCTATTTACACTAACTCCGCCCACTGACGTCTGATTGGGAAAGATAAAATGACGGAATACGCTGGATTGTCAACAGCTAATGAACTATATTTGGCAGAAGTTTGATTCTGATTGAAATTAATTATTGAACATTTCCAGAACCATCCATCATTTAGGTTCAACTGCAATCATGGCAGATGCAGACTTTTTTTTTTTTTCAAACAAGATTAGTTTGTTGTAAACAAGAAAGAAATTTTGCCAATCCCATTCATCAGTTCAGACCCAGGAGTTTTACAGACTGTATTTTTCAACTACAGAAGTCTTTTTCTCAGGAGAAACGTCTGAGAAACATTCAGCGCAGCCTCCATTTAATCTGATTGGTATCTAGGAGAAATAATTAAGATATTAAAGAAATCTCCTTTGTTATTTTTCTTTCCTACAGACTACAAATGCCTTCCAACCACACTACAGTCTAAAGCTTTAATCTAAGCAAATGAGTGCACAAAAATATGAATATGTTATGATTGCTCAGTTGAGACACATTATTGTTCTTCAATTTAACAATCACAAAAGTTATACAAGTATGTTTATTAGTGACAGCGGTTCAGTAATTATTTTTACCACTTGATCGATGATATTTGTATTATAGTTTGAATATTTACTGGCAGATTAATACAGAGACATCTGTTTTCTTCATTTTGCATCATTAATTCAGTGTTGACCCTCAGTCTCATTAAATTAGTTGGCTTTCTCATTCTGGATGCTGTATTGAAATGTGTCGCACAGCCTGATTAATGCTGCAGTTTTTCTGCTGAATGCATTGTACAAACAAGTAAATAACGACAGTTATACATCAGTCCAAGTGTTATAGTAAAGATAGGACATAAAAGATTCACACAGGCGAATGTCTAAAGGGCCATTGGCCGGGTCATTGCCATTTCTGATGGCATTAATAAACCATAATGATCCGTTCACGACACTAGTGACCAATGAGATGCAGTTAAAATGCATTTATTTCCAGTAAGAGGCCTTTTATGAGACATTACTGTAAAATGGCAGTTCACTCAAGGCTGCGGTTTTAGCACTTTCTCTATATTTTACCCCTGGTTTCCTTGAGTTTAAGGTTGCCATTATTTAAAATGTTCTCCCACTGTTGATTGATGCCTTTCAGATAGTTTGGCTTAATAACATCAAATCACATTTAATAATCTGCTATTTCCCTGCTGTTTCCTGAAATGAAAACACCGTATTGGTTTGGTTTCAGATAAAGCTGTGAAATAGTCTGAGGTCCTGACCAGTACTGTGAGGCATTACAACAGTAAATCACACAAGAGCTCATTATATGGGTAAAGGGAGTTATGATGTTATGAGTCACCAAATTATTCATGAAAACATCATCTGGGTCAATGAAATTGAAGATGATTACGGCATTTTTAATACTAGCATGCATTGCATACTGTGTGGGTGAACTTTACAAAACCTGTATATATATATATATATATATACACCGATCAGACATAACATTATGACCACTGAAGGTGAAGTGAATAACTGATTATCTCTTCATCACGGCACCTGTTAGTGAGTGGGATTTTTTTTGTCGTCAAAGTTGATGTGTTAGAAGCAGGAAAATTGGGCAAGCGTAAGGATTTGAGCGAGTTTGACAAGGGCCAAACTGTGATGGCTAGACAACTGGGTCAGAGCATCTCTTAAACTGCAGCTCTTGTGGGGTGTTCCCGGTCTGCAGTGGTCAGTATCTATCAAAAGTGCTCCAAGGAAGGAACAGTGGTGAACCGGCGACAGGGTCATGGGCGGCCAAAACTCATTGATGCATGTGGGGAGCAAAGGCTGGCCCGTGTGGTCCGATCAAACAGACGAGCTACTGGAGCTCAAATTGCTCAAGAAGTTAATGCTGGTTCTGATAGAAAGGTGTCAGAATACACAGTGCATCGCAGTTTGTTGTGTATGGGGCTGCATAGCTGCAGACCAGTTAGGGTGCCGAAAGCACCAACAGTGGGCACATGAGCATCAGAACTGCAAGAAGGTGGCCTGGTCTCAAGAATCGTGTTTTATTTTACATCACGTGGATGGCCGTGTGCGTGGCTTACCTGGGGAACACATGGCACCAGGATGCACTATGGGAAAAAGGCAAGCCGGTGCCTGGTTTAGGAATGGTTTGAGGAGCACAACAACGAGGTGTTGACTTGGCCTCCAAATTTCCCAGATCTTGATCCAATCGAGCATCTGTGGGATGTGCTGAACAAACAAGTCCGATCCATGGAGGCCCCACCTCGCAACTTACAGGACTTAAAGGATCTGCTGATAACATCTTGGTGCCAGATACCACAGCACACCTTCAGGGGTCTAGTGGAGTCCATGCCTCGACGGGTCAGGCTGTTGTGGCAGCAAAAGGGGGAACAACACAATATTAGGTCATAATGTTATACCTGATCGGTGTATATATACGTATATATAATATATATATTTTTGCATTACATGCCTGCGTGCTTTCTTTCTGAATTGTCTCAAAAACTGAATATACAAGATAATGACTAGTTTAATTAACTAATTTTAATGGACTAATAATGAAAAATTCTAGTTTAGTCAAAATGGACAATTCCTATTTTTTATGAAATATTGACGATTTAATTAAAAATTATTTATCTGTGCACATCTTTTTTTTTTTTTTATCCATGTGCCTCGTAATCTTTAATCAAAATATCTTCCCCTCCCTCTTGCAGTGACATCTCTTCTCCTCTCTGATGATGTGTTTACTGGCATGAGGGCGGGGCAACCTGTCACTCACATGATCAGCCAATAGCAAACCACAACCTTCCAATCAATTCAGGGCAAAATCAAGTCCCGCCTACATTTGTTCTTGTTCCAGAAGTTGTTTCACCTGGATATACGTCACAATAGGGAAGAAAAAACTATCGCAACCTCTGTTTCATGCCGACTTTAATGAAGGTAATGTAATTTAATATATATACAGACACAGATATACAAATTTTTTGGTCTATTTCTTTTTGATTTTATAGTAAAATTCATGAGATTCAGCCAGTGAACTTTCATCTGAAGACATCCAGGTGGAAGAACATCCCCTTAATACGCTTTATTTTAAAGCTTTCGTCACTGCAAGAAAAAGGGCACATTCTGTCCATTCCCAGGCATTGGATATGCCTCGAGTGTCACCAGCCGTGAGGAAGAGGGCCATTGGCATGCTGCAGGCAAAGCATGTCAGGTGCCAACATAGACAGACATTATGGAATAAATCATTCCGCTGCGTCCCAACTGACTTCAGCAGAGCTGATGACCTTCCAAGATCTGATCACCCTCCAGTTACCAAACCAGAGCAGACAGACGAATCAGAACGCTTCATCTGAGAGGGTTCAGATCAGTCTCTGCTGCAGAAACAGGCGGTCAGGTTTGAGCTGGTCAGCTGCTGGCAGATGCTGTAAAACTATGGGCTAAAATGCAAGTTTCTTCTTTGACATACATTCAACATTGCAGGGTGTTCATATAGAATGACAAATTTTGCAAGACATTTATCTATCTATCTATCTATCTATCTATCTATCTATCTATCTATCTATCTATTAACCTGTCTGTATGTCCATCCATCCATCTGACCATCTATCTGTCTGCATGTCTATCCATCCATCATCCATTCATCCATCCATCTGACCGTTTATCTGTCTGCATGTCTATCCATCCATCATCCATTCATCCATCCATCTGACCGTTTATCTGTCTGTATGTCCATCCATTCATCCGTCTGACCGTCTATCTGTCTGCATGTCCATCCATCCATTCATCCATCTGTAAGAATCGGTTTTACTGCTAAGACAAAAGTTGAAGATCCAACCCCCTGCAATAGAACAATAAAACTCACTAATCTGGAGAGAAGATCTCACAGAAAGAGAGTAGGTCATCGGCCTGCCCAAAACCTTCTCCCCCTCTCCCTCCTCCCTTCCCTACCCCTGATTTAAGTCACAGAATGCAGATATACCACAGATGATGCATCTTGTAAATCTATTGTTTTTCCTCTGTCATGTGTGGTATCTTTTTAAAGGTCTCAGTGCGATTGGTAAAATGGTCTCAACTTCACTGTAGTCACTGGTAGAATGAGAAAGATTGAAACATATGAGAATTCTGTTCTCCTTTTGAGTGGTCTCAGAAGATATCTGATCCTCTCCCCCAAACTAGGTGTTGTGTTGCAAATATTTACCACCCTTTGTTCTGGTCTGGGTATTTAAGGAAGGGTAGCAGAGCTGCCATTTGGGAACATTCTGTAGCCAGAGCCCCCATGTAGTGCTGCGTCAGTGTCCGAGAGGCACTCACACACACTGTGTGTACTGTGCCAGATATAATGACTCTTTGAAACTATTTTTGTAATTGTATTTTATATTTTTATGCTGAAAGTTGTGTACCATGGATTCATGTTTAATTATGTTTATTTAAGTTCTGTCTGGCCAAAATAAATGTTAATCTTGATTCATCTTGTATTTTCTGAAATCATTATTCTAGTATGGATCAATGTGGAGTTCGTTACTTCCGTAAATGTTTGGCCAGGATAGATCAAACTGAGGACCCCATGACTGAAGCATGGAGCGCAGCATGCGGGATAATCTGATTTCTGACTATCACTGTATTAGCAAGTTGCAGCTTCCGTGTCTATTAATCAAATTACACTTTTTGTTGAGTAAGCAGGTGCGACCACTTAAAGGTAAAATATTCACTCTGCAATCCTCTGACTAATATCAGAACTGGCGGGTTTGCGAGCGTGAGCTAGTGTAATTTCGCGAGCACTCAGTCTCTGTGTGGTTTTGGGTCCCTTGATGAACGAATTTTCGAAAATAAGAGATACTAAGAAGAATCAACGATCCAAATTAAATCACAACGAATCACCAGCTGTTAAATTACAAACGTAACAAAATGAACGAAGTCACATAAAATTGGAGTCAGATCACTTTATTCATGGAGTCAGATTTAAAATTAGATATTAATAAATTAAGTGAATTTAACAGAAATGCTGAAAAGGCTTACACGCAGAATCCTTCAACCAAGCCGTTAGATTCCGTTTTTTGGGCTAACGGATGGAGCTTACACATCCATATGACCGTCCATCCATCCATCCATCCATCCATCCATATGACCGTCTATCTGACTGTATGTCCATCCATCCATCCATCCATCTGACTGTATGTCTATCCATCTATCCATCCATCTGACTGTATGTCCATCCATCTATCCATCTGACTGTATGTCTATCCATCCATTCATCCATCCATCTGACTGTATGGCCATCCATCCATCCATCCATCCATCCGACTGTATGTCTATCCATCCATCCATCCATATGACCGTCCATCCATCCATCCATATGACCGTCTATCTGACTGTATGTCTATCCATCCATCCATCCATCCATCCATCTGACTGTCCATCCATCTGACTGTATGTCTATCCATCCATCCATCCATCTGACTATATGTCCATCAATCTATCCATCCATCTGACTGTATGTCCATCCATCCATCCATCCATCCAATTTCAACATTTACTAATGCATTAGTAAAATCAGAAGTTTATTTAATGGACCTGAGCTGACATGAACTAACAATGAACACAATTTTTATTGACTAGCATTACTAAAGTTCAGTAAATACTGTAAAAAAAGTATTGCCCATTGTGAGTTAAGGTTACTTTATTAATGCATTAACTAATGGGACCTTATTGTAAAGTTTTACTAACTAATTATTGCTGCCATAATCTTTTAAATAACTTGGTTGCATTTGTCAGTAAATAAAGTATTTTAAAAAGTAACTCACATAAAGATATTTTTGGTGTTACATTAATTTTAATATACGTTAGTATATTAAGACATCAATATATAAATTGTACAGTATGTTAGTGATCATGTAGTTCATCTTATTATATCTATTATTTGTGTAAGTGCTGTGATGATCTCCTACAACTTTATCCCAACAGACTGCGGTGTGGTTTACTTTTCACATTTACTCACATGAGTCCTGTGGCCTTTACACATGCTCTCTCGCAGGAGCCCCGGGGCCGAGAGGAGGTTGGGGAAGGAAGATATTATCAAATACAGACAGTAATCTGGCAATGTCTTACATGCATAACTCACCCAGCACAACTGTCTGAGAGATGCATGCTTTGTTTGTGTTTGTGTAATGTATGACAGAACTATTAATGCATCTACTACATTTTCGTCAGCGAGTTGCCAAATATATTTAATTACCGATGATGAATATACTGTAAATTATCAAGCTGTTGGAGAGAGGTGTTTGTAATTCTATAAAACAGATTAATTCTCCCTCATTAGTGCAACAGTCACTACTACTGTTGCTCAGTGATTTGTCCTACAGACATGAATATTATCTCAAATCATGTGACTTCTTGTAGGAGAGGTTTGCTGTTATTTTTCTAAGTGATGCAAGATTTCAACTTGACAGATGATAAAACGGTTGAAAGATAATCCCACAGATTTGAGGATGAGCTATCCCTGAGAACACCCTAGCGACCACCTAGAAATCACTGAGAACACCCTAGCAACCACCTAGAAATCACGAAGAAAACGCCCTAGCAACCACCTAGAAATCACAGAGAAAAAACCCTAGCAACCACCTAGAAACCACGGAGAACACCCTAGCAACCACATAGAAATAACGGAGAAAACACCCTAGCAACCACCTAGAAATCACTGAGAACACCCTGGCAACCACCTAGAAATCACGGAAAAAACACCCTAGCAACCTCCTAGAAATCACTGAGAACACCCCCGTAACCACCTAGAAGTCACGGAGAAAACACAAAGAAATCACGAAGAAAAAACCCTAGCAACCACCTAGAAATCACAGAGAACACCCTAGCAACCACCTAGAAACCACAGAGAAAACACCTAGAAATCACAGAGAACACCCTAGCAGCCACCTAGAAACCAGGAAGAAAACACCCTAGCAACCACCTAGAAATCACGGAGAACACCCTAGCAGCCACCTAGAAACCACAAAGAAAAAAACCCTAGCAACCACCTAGAAATCACTGAGAACATGCTAACAACCACCTAGAAATCACGGAGAACACCCTAGCAACCACCTAGCAGTGCCCTGGATTCTGGAATCATGCTGGTGAGTTTTGAACACACATTTTCTTCCAAAATCTTCTCTTTATCATCCTGCTTCACAGGTGTTTTCCCATCTTGGCTTTTTGAATTATACATTTAATCTAACAGTATCTTTGAGAACACAGTTTACCATAATCATAGCACTTTGTTCTTACCCTTTTGTCCCAGAGGTGAAATTATAAAACGCTGTCCACTAGAGCCGTTCTGCGCAGAAATCTGAGGGAAGCACACACATACATTTATGTATGTTTTCATGCATTATTAATATATCACAGCAGGGAGTAAAGACAAGTACAGTGTGAAGCTGTCATCTATCTATCTATCGTTCATTCTATCATTCTATCTATTGTTTTATCGTTCTATTGTTCATCCTTTCTATCTATCTATCTATCGTTCGATCTTCGTATCTGTCTGTCTGTCTACCATTCTGTCATTCTATCTATTGTTCTGTTTATCTAGCGAACACAGAGGGCCCTATCATACACCCGGCGCAATGCGACGCCAGACGCCAGACAATGCGCCCGGCGCAGTTATTATTTTCACGTCCAGCGTCACATTGTTTAAATAGCAAATGCACTCGCACCCATCTGTTCACCCATTGGCGGGCTGGTCTTGTTTTATGCGTGGAACTTAAATCCGAGTTCCCACACGAACATATTAAGTATTCTGTCCATTTAATCACGAAATTCAAACGATAAATGCCGCTTTGACACTCTTTAATATGATATATCAGACCAGCGATCATCTCTTCCTAGTCAAAGAATAAACATGAATTAACATCTGACGGTATGTTGAGGATACATTACAACTTACTGAAACATATCATATCGTGTAATCGCTCAATCAGTGTTTCAACGGCGGAAAGACGTCAATAAAACAGCTTGTGAACAATGTCACGCAACATTTCCCTCAGAAGTCTGTTAGTGCACTAGAGAAATCAACTCTTACGCTAAATAATGCACTATATCAGCCTATATATTCATTATATTCCACTGAACCTGTTAGTGATGTCTTGATTATTTAAAGTTTAAATAAATCTGTCATGAAAATGACAGTCACTGTGTATAAATGATCATATTTCAACAACGAATTGGAGTTAAAACATAATTTTATAATTAGATTTAGAAGTTAATGCAAAAACTGCCTTATGTGAGTCAGTTTTGCAGTTTTACATGTTTGCATACAATGTGTTATAGTAATGTTATAGTAATGTGCAAGTAAGGGCTCCCTATATCGTTTACAGCATTATCTTTAAGAAACTTTTAGTTATAATTGAATTAATTTAAGGACAGACACAATTTTTTCAGTAAACCACTTAGTTTTCTCTCCCCTGCTGTACCGAACCCGTACCGAACCGTGACTTCAAAACTGAGGTACGTACCGAACCGTCAGTTTTGTGTACCGTTGCACCCCTAATGGATAGTCATTGCATGTATCAGAATTACCTATCTGCAGTAATGACGAATGAAATTGGCTAATCGTTTGACCAATCGTGGCAATACACACATGTATTTAAACGGACTCGTCAGGTTGAGAGTGTCTATATTCCACCAAGTAAATAGTGAATCCGCCATGGTGCAAGGCAAGCACAACTGGCTTTTAAAGGAAATGGGAGATGAGACTCTGATTGGTTTATTGCACGTTATGCCCAAAACACACCCATGACTCATTAAGAGACTAGGGACAACCCTTTTAGACCATGTGCCTGGTGACCATTTTTTCCGTCGTTAAACTAGCAAAAGTGAATTCGGACATGCCTTAAGTGCATCTGCCCCGTGCGCTTCAGACCATGTGCTCAGATCGTTAAAATAGGGCCCATGGTGAGATAAAACCAGTTAGTGAAGGTGATATTTTGGCACATACTGCTGAAGCCTGGCTCTGCTGATGAGCTGTACACCATCTTATTTAGTTCCTCTAGTCATTGATCTTTGAATCGCATCTCATCTCTACTCTTTACTCCAGTCCAGTGTTTGAAGCCAACCTGATATTGAACTGATCTCAGAGTTCTTTGTTCTTCTTCTGCCCTTCTGTCACCTTTCCACATGTCCTTTCATTTTCAGCTCCACAACCCTGTCTTTCCTTTTCCACCCTAACAAAACCTATAAATAATGGATAAAGGAAGTATACATGTTGTCAAACATTACAAGGACTGTGGCGCAAATGCATCAAATCTTCAGTCACCACATGACCACACAATATGACTATATGAATAATCCATCAGACATTCTGCCTTGGTTTATATGCACATACAGTTACACAGCACTATTATATAACGTTATATACTGCTGATGCTGACTGTCCTCTGCTTATCTTTCTCTGCTTGTCTTTCTTCTTCCTCTACAGCTGATCATCATGTTTTTTTGAGGCGAGTGGAGATGGACTACAGACTTCAGAGCTTTACATTTTCTAGAGATGAGTTTAATGGTGGCTGTCATGGTGTTGCTAGGATGTTCTGGGTGGTTGCTAGGCGGTTACTTATTGGCGCAAGTGAAAAGAGACTGATATTCTAGCGTTGTCTATCTATCGTTCTGTCTGTCTATTGTTCTGTCTGTCTATCATTCTGTCTATCTATCGTTCTATCGCTCTATCTATCGTTCTATCTATCGCTCTGTCTATCTATCGCTCTGTCTATCTATCGTTCTGTCTGTCGTTCTGTCTGTCTATCTATCGTTCTGTCTGTCGTTCTGTCTGTCTATCTATCGTCCTGTCTGTCATTCTAGCGTTCTATCTATCGTTCTAGCGTTCTGTCTGTCTCTTGTTCTGTCTATCTTTTGTTCTGTCTGTCTATTGTTCTGCCTGTCTTTCTAGCGTTCTATCTATCGTTCTAGCGATCTGTCTGTCTATCGTTCTGTCTGTCGTTCTAGTGCTCTGTCTATCGTTCTAGCGTTCTGTCTGTCTATTGTTCTGTCTGTCTTTCTAGCGTTCTGTCTATCAGTCTATCACTCTATCTATCGTTCTGTCTGTCTTTCTAGCGTTCTATCCATCGTTCTAGCATTCTGTCTGTCTATCGTTCTGTCTGTCGTTCTAGTGCTCTGTCTATCTATCGTTCTGTCTTTCTATCGTTCTTTCTATCTATCATTCTATCTATCGTTCTGACTGTCGTTCTAGTGCTCTGTCTATCTATCATTCTATCTATCATTCTATCTATCATTCTGTCTATTTATCATTCTATCGTTCTGTCTGTCATTCTAGCGTTCTATCTATCGTTCTAGCGTTCTGTCTGTCTATTGTTCTGTCTGTCGTTCTAGCGTTCTGTCTATCATTCTATCACTCTATTTATCGTTCTGTCTGTCTTTCTAGCGTTCTATCCATCGTTCTAGCATTCTGTCTGTCTATCGTTCTGTCTGTCTATTGTTCTTTCTATCTATCATTCTATCTATTTATCATTCTATTGTTTTGTCTGTCGTTCTAGCGTTCTGTGTATCTATCGTTCTGTCATTCTATCTGTCATTCTATTGTTTTGTCTGTCATTCTAGCGTTCTGTCTATCTATCGTTCTGTCATTCTATTGTTTTGTCTGTCTATCTATTGTTCTGTCTGTCTATCATTCTATCGTTCTGTCGTTCTAGCGTTCTGTCTATCGTTCTAACGCTCTATCTATCGTTCTATCTATCGCTCTGTCTATCTATCATTCTGTCTGTCGTTCTGTCTGTCTATCGTTCTGTCTATCTATCGTTCTGTCTGTCGTTCTAGCGTTCTGTCTATCATTCTATCACTCTATCTATCGCTCTATCTATCTATCATTCTGTCTGTCGTTCTGTCTGTCTGTCTATCGTTCTGTCTGTCTTTCTAGCGTTCTGTCTATCGTTCTAGGGTTCTGTCTATCGTTCTATCACTCTATCTATAGTTCTGTCTGTCATTCTGTCTGTCTATCGTTCTGTCTATCTATCGTTCTAGCGTTCTGTCTGTCTATCGTTCTGTCTATCTATCGTTCTCTGTCTATCGTTCTGTCTGTCGTTCTAGCGTTCTGTCTATCATTCTATCACTCTATCTATAGTTCTGTCTGTCTATCGTTCTGTCTATCTATCGTTCTGTCTGTCTTTCTAGCGTTCTGTCTATTGTTCTAGCGTTCTGTCTATCGTTCTATCACTCTATCTATAGTTCTGTCTGTCGTTCTGTCTATCTATCGTTCTGTCTGTCTATCGTTCGTTCTGTCTGTCTATCTATCGTTCTGTCTATCTATCGTTCTGTCTGTCGTTCTAGCGTTCTGTCTATCATTCTATCACTCTATCTATCGCTCTGTCTATCTATCATTCTGTCTGTCGTTCTGTCTGTCTGTCTATCGTTCTGTCTGTCTTTCTAGCGTTCTGTCTATCGTTCTAGGGTTCTGTCTATCGTTCTATCACTCTATCTATAGTTCTGTCTGTCTATCGTTCTGTCTATCTATCGTTCTAGCGTTCTGTCTGTCTATCGTTCTGTCTATCTATCGTTCTCTGTCTATCGTTCTGTCTGTCGTTCTAGCGTTCTGTCTATCATTCTATCACTCTATCTATAGTTCTGTCTGTCTATCGTTCTGTCTATCTATCGTTCTGTCTGTCTTTCTAGCGTTCTGTCTATTGTTCTAGCGTTCTGTCTATCGTTCTATCACTCTATCTATAGTTCTGTCTGTCGTTCTGTCTATCTATCGTTCTGTCTGTCTATCGTTCGTTCTGTCTGTCTATCTATCGTTCTGTCTGTCGTTCTAGCGTTCTGTCTATCATTCTATCACTCTATCTATCGCTCTGTCTATCTATCATTCTGTCTGTCGTTCTGTCTGTCTGTCTATCGTTCTGTCTGTCTTTCTAGCGTTCTGTCTATCGTTCTAGGGTTCTGTCTATCGTTCTATCACTCTATCTATCGCTCTGTCTATCTATCATTCTGTCTGTCGTTCTGTCTGTCTGTCTATCGTTCTGTCTGTCTTTCTAGCGTTCTGTCTATCGTTCTAGGGTTCTGTCTATCGTTCTATCACTCTATCTATAGTTCTGTCTGTCTATCGTTCTGTCTATCTATCGTTCTAGCGTTCTGTCTGTCTATCGTTCTGTCTATCTATCGTTCTCTGTCTATCGTTCTGTCTGTCGTTCTAGCGTTCTGTCTATCATTCTATCACTCTATCTATAGTTCTGTCTGTCTATCGTTCTGTCTATCTATCGTTCTGTCTGTCTTTCTAGCGTTCTGTCTATTGTTCTAGCGTTCTGTCTATCGTTCTATCACTCTATCTATAGTTCTGTCTGTCTATCGTTCTGTCTATCTATCGTTCTGTCTGTCGTTCTAGCGTTCTGTCTATCATTCTATCACTCTATCTATCGCTCTGTCTATCTATCATTCTGTCTGTCGTTCTGTCTGTCTGTCTATCGTTCTGTCTGTCTTTCTAGCGTTCTGTCTATCGTTCTAGGGTTCTGTCTATCGTTCTATCACTCTATCTATAGTTCTGTCTGTCTATCGTTCTGTCTATCTATCGTTCTAGCGTTCTGTCTGTCTATCGTTCTGTCTATCTATCGTTCTCTGTCTATCGTTCTGTCTGTCGTTCTAGCGTTCTGTCTATCATTCTATCACTCTATCTATAGTTCTGTCTGTCTATCGTTCTGTCTATCTATCGTTCTGTCTGTCTTTCTAGCGTTCTGTCTATTGTTCTAGCATTCTGTCTATCGTTCTATCACTCTATCTATAGTTCTGTCTGTCGTTCTGTCTATCTATCGTTCTGTCTGTCTATCGTTCGTTCTGTCTGTCTATCTATCGTTCTGTCTATCTATCGTTCTGTCTGTCGTTCTAGCGTTCTGTCTATCATTCTATCACTCTATCTATCGCTCTGTCTATCTATCATTCTGTCTGTCGTTCTGTCTGTCTGTCTATCGTTCTGTCTGTCTTTCTAGCGTTCTGTCTATCGTTCTAGGGTTCTGTCTATCGTTCTATCACTCTATCTATAGTTCTGTCTGTCTATCGTTCTGTCTATCTATCGTTCTAGCGTTCTGTCTGTCTATCGTTCTGTCTATCTATCGTTCTCTGTCTATCGTTCTGTCTGTCGTTCTAGCGTTCTGTCTATCATTCTATCACTCTATCTATAGTTCTGTCTGTCTATCGTTCTGTCTATCTATCGTTCTGTCTGTCTTTCTAGCGTTCTGTCTATTGTTCTAGCGTTCTGTCTATCGTTCTATCACTCTATCTATAGTTCTGTCTGTCTATCGTTCTGTCTATCTATCGTTCTAGCGTTCTGTCTGTCTATCGTTCTGTCTATCTATCGTTCTCTGTCTATCGTTCTGTCTGTCGTTCTAGCGTTCTGTCTATCATTCTATCACTCTATCTATAGTTCTGTCTGTCTATCGTTCTGTCTATCTATCGTTCTGTCTGTCTTTCTAGCGTTCTGTCTATTGTTCTAGCGTTCTGTCTATCGTTCTATCACTCTATCTATAGTTCTGTCTGTCATTCTGTCTGTCTATCGTTCTGTCTATCTATCGTTCTAGCGTTCTGTCTGTCTATCGTTCTGTCTATCTATCGTTCTCTGTCTATCGTTCTGTCTGTCGTTCTAGCGTTCTGTCTATCATTCTATCACTCTATCTATAGTTCTGTCTGTCTATCGTTCTGTCTATCTATCGTTCTGTCTGTCTTTCTAGCGTTCTGTCTATCGTTCTATCACTCTATCTATAGTTCTGTCTGTCGTTCTGTCTATCTATCGTTCTGTCTGTCTATCGTTCGTTCTGTCTGTCTATCTATCGTTCTGTCTATCTATCGTTCTGTCTGTCGTTCTAGCGTTCTGTCTATCATTCTATCACTCTATCTATCGCTCTGTCTATCTATCATTCTGTCTGTCGTTCTGTCTGTCTGTCTATCGTTCTGTCTGTCTTTCTAGCGTTCTGTCTATCGTTCTAGGGTTCTGTCTATCGTTCTATCACTCTATCTATAGTTCTGTCTGTCTATCGTTCTGTCTATCTATCGTTCTAGCGTTCTGTCTGTCTATCGTTCTGTCTATCTATCGTTCTCTGTCTATCGTTCTGTCTGTCGTTCTAGCGTTCTGTCTATCATTCTATCACTCTATCTATAGTTCTGTCTGTCTATCGTTCTGTCTATCTATCGTTCTGTCTGTCTTTCTAGCGTTCTATTGTTCTAGCGTTCTGTCTATCGTTCTATCACTCTATCTATAGTTCTGTCTGTCGTTCTGTCTATCTATCGTTCTGTCTGTCTATCGTTCGTTCTGTCTGTCTATCTATCGTTCTGTCTGTCGTTCTAGCGTTCTGTCTATCATTCTATCACTCTATCTATCGCTCTGTCTATCTATCATTCTGTCTGTCGTTCTGTCTGTCTGTCTATCGTTCTGTCTGTCTTTCTAGCGTTCTGTCTATCGTTCTAGGGTTCTGTCTATCGTTCTATCACTCTATCTGTCGCTCTGTCTATCTATCATTCTGTCTGTCGTTCTGTCTGTCTGTCTATCGTTCTGTCTGTCTTTCTAGCGTTCTGTCTATCGTTCTAGGGTTCTGTCTATCGTTCTATCACTCTATCTATAGTTCTGTCTGTCTATCGTTCTGTCTATCTATCGTTCTAGCGTTCTGTCTGTCTATCGTTCTGTCTATCTATCGTTCTCTGTCTATCGTTCTGTCTGTCGTTCTAGCGTTCTGTCTATCATTCTATCACTCTATCTATAGTTCTGTCTGTCTATCGTTCTGTCTATCTATCGTTCTGTCTGTCTTTCTAGCGTTCTGTCTATTGTTCTAGCGTTCTGTCTATCGTTCTATCACTCTATCTATAGTTCTGTCTGTCTATCATTCTGTCTGTCGTTCTGTCTGTCTGTCTATCGTTCTGTCTGTCTTTCTAGCGTTCTGTCTATCGTTCTAGGGTTCTGTCTATCGTTCTATCACTCTATCTATAGTTCTGTCTGTCTATCGTTCTGTCTATCTATCGTTCTAGCGTTCTGTCTGTCTATCGTTCTGTCTATCTATCGTTCTCTGTCTATCGTTCTGTCTGTCGTTCTAGCGTTCTGTCTATCATTCTATCACTCTATCTATAGTTCTGTCTGTCTATCGTTCTGTCTATCTATCGTTCTGTCTGTCTTTCTAGCGTTCTGTCTATTGTTCTAGCGTTCTGTCTATCGTTCTATCACTCTATCTATAGTTCTGTCTGTCGTTCTGTCTATCTATCGTTCTGTCTGTCTATCGTTCGTTCTGTCTGTCTATCTATCGTTCTGTCTATCTATCGTTCTGTCTGTCGTTCTAGCGTTCTGTCTATCATTCTATCACTCTATCTATCGCTCTGTCTATCTATCATTCTGTCTGTCGTTCTGTCTGTCTGTCTATCGTTCTGTCTGTCTTTCTAGCGTTCTGTCTATCGTTCTAGGGTTCTGTCTATCGTTCTATCACTCTATCTATAGTTCTGTCTGTCTATCGTTCTGTCTATCTATCGTTCTAGCGTTCTGTCTGTCTATCGTTCTGTCTATCTATCGTTCTCTGTCTATCGTTCTGTCTGTCGTTCTAGCGTTCTGTCTATCATTCTATCACTCTATCTATAGTTCTGTCTGTCTATCGTTCTGTCTATCTATCGTTCTGTCTGTCTTTCTAGCGTTCTGTCTATTGTTCTAGCGTTCTGTCTATCGTTCTATCACTCTATCTATAGTTCTGTCTGTCGTTCTGTCTATCTATCGTTCTGTCTGTCTATCGTTCTGTCTATCTATCGTTCTGTCTGTCTATCGTTCTGTCTGTTGTTCTAGCGTTCTGTCTATCGTTCTATCACTCTATCTATCGTTCTGTCTGTCGTTCTGTCTGTCTATCGTTCTGTCTATCTATCGTTCTGTCTGTCTATCGTTCTGTCTATCATTCTATCACTCTATCTATCGTTCTGTCTGTCATTCTGTCTGTCTATCGTTCTGTCTATCGTTCTGTCTATCTATCTATCGTTCTGTCTGTCTTTCTAGCGTTCTATCTATCGTTCTAGCATTCTGTCTGTCTATCGTTCTGTCTGTCTATCGTTCTGTCTATCTATCGTTCTGTCTGTCGTTCTAGCGCTCTAACTATCGTTCTATCGCTCTATCTATCGTTCTATCTATCATTCTGTCTATCTATCATTCTATTGTTTTGTCTGTCGTTCTAGCGTTCTGTGTATCTAGCGTTCTGTCATTCTATCTGTCATTCTATTGTTTTGTCTGTCTATCGTTCTGTCTGTCTATCGTTCTGTCGTTCTAGCGTTCTGTCTATCTATCGTTCTATCGCTCTATCGTTCTATCTATCACTCTGTCTATCTATCATTCTGTCTGTCGTTCTGTCTGTCTATCTATTGTCCTGTCTGTCATTCTAGCATTTTATCTATCGTTCTAGCGTTCTGTCTGTCTATAGTTCTGTCTATCTATCGTTCTGTCTGTCTATCGTTCTGTCTGTTATTCTAGCGTTCTGTCTATCGTTCTATCACTCTATCTATAGTTCTGTCTATCGTTCTGTCTATCTATCGCTCTGTCTGTCATTCTGTCTGTCTATCGTTCTGTCTATCTATCGTTCTGTCTGTCGTTCTGTCTGTCTATCTATCGTCCTGTCTGTCATTCTAGCGTTCTATCTATCGTTCTAGCGCTCTGTCTGTCTGTTGTTCTGTCTGTCTATCATTCTATCTATCGCCCTAGCGTTCTGTCTGTCATTCTAGCATTCTGTCTATCTATCGTTCTATCGCTCTATCTATCGTTCTGTCTATCATTCTGTCTATCTATTATTCTATTGTTTTGTCTGTCGTTCTAGCGTTCTGTCTATCTATTGTTCTATCATTCTGTCTATCTATCATTCTAGCGTTCTGTCTATCTATCGTTCTGTCTATCTATCGTTCTGTCTATCTATCGTTCTGTCTATCATTCTATTGTTTTGTCTGTCATTCTAGCGTTCTGTCTATCTATCGTTCTGTCTATCGTTCTGTCTATCTATCGTTCTGTCTATCATTCTATTGTTTTGTCTGTCCGTCTAGCATTCTGTCTATCTATTGTTCTATCGCTCTATCTATCTATAATTCTATTGTTTTGTCTGTCGTTCTAGCGTTCTGTCTATCGTTCTATCATTCTATCTGTCATTCTATTGTTTTGTCTGTCGTTCTAGCGTTCTGTCTATCGTTCTAGCGTTCTGTCTATCTATTGTTCTGTCTATTGTTCTAGCGTTCTGTCTGTCTATCGTCCTGTCTGTCATTCTATTGTTTTGTCTGTCCGTCTAGCATTCTGTCTATCATTCTATCATTCTATCTGTCATTCTATTGTTTTGTCTGTCGTTCTAGCGTTCTATCTATCATTCTCGCGTTCTGTCTGTCTATCGTTCTGTCTGTCTATCGTTCTGTCTATCTATCGTCCTGTCTGTCATTCTAGCGTTCTATCTATCGTTCTGTCTATCATTCGATTGTTTTGTCTGTCCGTCTAGCATTCTGTCTATCTATCGTTCTATCGCTCTATCTATCTATAATTCTATTGTTTTGTCTGTCGTTCTAGCGTTCTGTCTATCGTTCTATCATTCTATCTGTCATTCTATTGTTTTGTCTGTCGTTCTAGCGTTCTATCTATCGTTCTGTCTGTCTATCGTTCTGTCTATCTATCATCCTGTCTGTCATTCTAGCGTTCTATCTATCGTCCTAGCATTCTGTCTATCTATCGTTCTATCGCTCTATCGCTCTATCTATCGCTCTGTCTATCATTCTGTCTGTCTATCATTCTATTGTTTTGTCAGTCGTTCTAGCGTTCTGTCTGTCTATCGTTCTGTCTATCTATCGTTCTATCGCTCTATCTATCATCCTGTCTGTCATTCTAGCGTTATATCTATCGTCCTAGCGTTCTGTCTGTCTATCGTTCTATCGCTCTATCTATCGTTCTGTCTATCATTCTGTCTGTCTATCATTCTATTGTTTTGTCAGTCGTTCTAGCGTTCTGTCTATCTATCGTTCTATCGCTCTATCTATCGTTCTGTCTGTCATTCTGTCTGTCTATTATTCTATTGTTTTGTCAGTCGTTCTAGCGTTCTGTCTATCTATCGTTCTGTCTATCGTTCTATCTATCGCTCTGTCTATCGCTCTATCGTTCTGTCTATCTATCGTTCTTTCTGTCGTTCTAGCGATCTGTCTATCTATCGCTGTATCCATCGTTCTGTCTATCTATCGTTCTATCGCTCTATCTATCGTTCTATCTATCATTCTATTGTTTTGTCTGTCGTTCTATCATTTTGTCTATCGTTCTGTCTATCTATCGTTCTATCGTTCTGTATATCTATCATTCTATCGTATAATTTTATTGTTCTGTCTATCGTTCTATCTATCGTTCTGTCATTCTGTCCATCTATCGTTCTATCTATCATTCTATTGTTTTGTCTGTCGTTCTATCATTTTGTCTATCGTTCTGTCTATCTATCGTTCTATCGTTCTGTATATCTATCATTTTATTGTATCATTTCATTGTTCTGTCTATCGTTCTATCTATCGTTCTATCTATCGCTTTATCGTTCTGTCTATCTATCGTTCTGTCTGTCATTCTAGCACTCTGTCTATCGTTCTAGTGTTCTGTCTATCTATCGTTCTGTCTGTCATTCTAACGTTCTGTCTATCGTTCTATCGCTCTATCTATCGTTCTATCTATCATTCTGTCTATCTATCATTCTATTGTTTTGTCTGTCGTTCTATCGTTCTGTCTATCTATCATTCTGTCTATCTATCATTCTATTGTTTTGTCTGTCATTCTATCGTTTTGTCTATCGTTCTGTCTATCTATCGTTCTATCGTTCTGTATATCTATCATTCTATCGTATAATTTTATTGTTCTGTCTATCGTTCTATCTATCGTTCTGTCATTCTGTCCATCTATCGTTCTATCTATCATTCTATTGTTTTGTCTGTCGTTCTATCATTTTGTTTATCGTTCTGTCTATCTATCGTTCTATCGTTCTGAAAGAACTTCAAAGAAAGAACTTCACACAGCCATCAGTAAACAACAGACTGTTCACCCAGAAGCTGCGTTTATTGTTGCTGGTGATTTTAATCATTCAAACTTAAAGTCAGTGCTACCGAAATTTCACCAGCATGTTTCCTGTCACACCAGAGGAAACAAAACTTTAGACCATGTTTACACAAACATGGCTGGAGCTTACGTTGCGACACCCCTCCCCCACCTGGGGCAGTCAGATCACCTTTCTTTGTTCCTCACCCCCAAATATGCACCCCTCATCAACCGTGTGAAGCCATCAGTGAAGACCATCAAGGTGTGGCCTGAGGGGGCAGATCTCATACTCCAGGAAAGGTTTCTACACACAGACTGGAGTATGTTTGCTTCGCAAGCCACCAGTGGCTCTCACACAGACATTGACTGCTACACCTCCTCTGTACTGGATTATATCAACACCACCACTGACAGTGTTACAACCCAGAAGCAGATCACCACATACCCTAATCAGAAGCCATGGATGAACAGGGAAGTACGACTCCTGTTGAAGACACGCAATGCTGCCTTCAGATCAGGAGATGCACAAGCCTACAGCACATCCAGAGCAAACCTGAAGAGGGGCATCAAAGAGGCCAAGCACTGCTACAAGCTAAAGATAGAGGGACACTTTTCCAACTTTGACCCTCGACGCATGTGGCAGGGCATTCAGGCCATCAGTGACTACAAACCCACCCACTCCACCCCCGCAGCCACTGACATCAACTTCCTGAACGAGCTAAATTACTTTTATGCTCGCTTTGAAAGAGACAACAGAGAAACTGCCACCAAGGCCAAACCCTCTGCTGACCACCCGCCAATCACACTCTCCTCCACAGACGTCTGCAATGCACTGGGTCGAATCAGCCCGCACAAGGCTGCTGGACCAGACAACATCCCTGGACGAGTACTCAGGGCATGTGCAGAACAGCTCGCTGGGGTTTTTACAGACATTTTCAACTTGTCTCTTGCCCAAGAAACCATACCAACATGCTTTAAATGCACTTCCATTGTGCCAGTACCAAAACACTCTAGCCCGAGGTGCCTTAACGACTACCGCCCTGTAGCACTCACACCCATCGTTATGAAGTGCTTTGAGCGGTTGGTCTTGGCACATCTAAAAGAATCTCTACCATCCACATTGGACTCACACCAGTTTGCCTACCGTAGCAATAGGAGCACAGAGGATGCAGTCTCCTTGGCACTGCACTCTGTGCTTACACATCTGGACAATAAGAACACGTATGCACGTATGCTGTTTGTTGACTTCAGCTCAGCATTCAACACTGTCATCCCAACCAAGTTAATAGCCAAACTTGGAGACCTGGGCATCAACACCTCAATGTGCAACTGGATATTGGACTTCCTGACCAACAGACCCCAGAATGTTCGATCAGGCTCCACCTACTCCACCTCCACCACACTCAATACTGGCGTACCACAGGGCTGTGTGCTAAGCCCATTTCTCTACTCCCTCTTCACCTCCGATTGCAAGCCTGTGTATGGATCTAATTCCATCATCAAGTTTGCGGACGACACTACGGTGATTGGACTCATCAGCAACAACGATGAGACCGCCTATAGGGAGGAGATCCAGCACCTGGCCACATGGTGCACTGAAAATAATCTGCTCCTCAACACCACCAAAACAAAAGAACTCATCGTGGACTTCAGGAAAGAGGCAAGAGGCACACACGACACCATCCACATCAATGGAACGGCTGTTGAGCGTGTCTCCAGTTTCAAGTTCCTGGGGATCCACATCTCGGCGGACATGTCCTGGACAACCAACACCTCCAGCCTGGTCAAGAAGGCTCACCAGCGTCTTTTCTTCCCGAGGCCATTGAGGAAGAATCAGCTATCCTCGGTGAACTTCTATCGCTGCGCAATAGAAAGCATCCTGACCAACTGTGTTACAGTATGGTGTGGGAGCTGCTCTGTTGCAGAGCGCAAGGCACTGCAGCGGGTGGTGAAAACTGTCCAGCGCATCACAGGGACTCCACTACCTGCCATCGACCACATCCAGAGGAAACGCTGTCTGCATCGAGCTCGCAGCATCCTTAAGGACTCCTCTCACCCAGCCCACAAACTGTTTTCTCTCCTGCCCTCTGGTAGGCGTTTCAGGTGCCTCCGGACCAGGACCAGCAGACTTAAGAACAGTTTTTTTCCCAGAACTGTCTCCATATTGAACTCTAACCCTCGTTGATCCCACTCCCCCTATATACTGATAACCTCCTCTCCCCCCCCCACATCTGCCTTCACTTGTTATTTGCACTACTGGATGCTCATTTGCACTATCGACTGTTTATTACAGTAACCCCTGTACATATATGCATCTTGCACTACTTACCTAACTGGAATATGCTCATTTGCACTATCGACTGTTACTACAGTAACACCTGTTCATATATGCATCTTGCACTACTACCTTACTAAAATATGCTCATTTGCACTATATCGTTCATTGCTATACTGCCCATCTTAGCCTAACATATCATTATATACATCTATCTGTAAATTCTGCTTATAGTAATAGCCATCTGTATATATATTCAGTACATATCTACCCTGTAAATTCTGTTTATAGTAATATCCATCCGTATATTACATTCAGTATATATCTATCTATCTGTAAATTCTGTTTACAATAATAGCCATCTGTATATATATATTCAGTACATATCTATCTGTAAATTCTGTTCAGTATATATCTATCTGCAAACTGTTTATAGCAACATCCATCTGTATATTATATTCTATACATATCTATCTGTAAATTCTATTTATAGTAATAGCCATCTTTATATTTATTCAGTACATATTCATGTCCTGCACTTGCTGCTATTGCACTTCTGGTTAGACCCAAACTGCATTTCGTTGCCTCGTACCTGTACTTGTGTAATGACAATAAAGTTGAATCTAATCTAATCTAATCTAATATCTATCATTTTATTGTATCATTTCATTGTTCTGTCTATCGTTCTATCTATCGCTCTATCTATCGCTTTATCGTTCTGTCTATCTATCGTTCTGTCTGTCATTCTAGCACTCTGTCTATCGTTCTAGTGTTCTGTCTATCTATCGTTCTGTCTGTCATTCTAGCGTTCTGTCTATCGTTCTATCGCTCTATCTATCGTTCTATCTATCATTCTGTCTATCTATCATTCTATTGTTTTGTCTGTCGTTCTATCGTTCTGTCTATCTATCATTCTGTCTATCTATCATTCTATTGTTTTGTCTGTCATTCTATCGTTTTGTCTATCGTTCTGTCTATCTATCGTTCTATCGTTCTGTATATCTATCATTCTATCGTATAATTTTATTGTTCTGTCTATCATTCTATCTATCGTTCTGTCATTCTGTCCATCTATCGTTCTATCTATCATTCTGTCGTTCTGTCTGTTGTTCTATCTATCATTCTATCGTATCATTCTATTGTTCTGTCTATGTATCGTTCTATCTATTTCTTTCATTCTATTGTTATGTCTATCGTTCTATCTATCTGTCATTCTATCGTTCTATCTATCTGTCATTCTATCGTTCTGTCTCTCTATCATTCAATCTATCATTCTGTCTGTCTGTCGTTCTATCTATCTATCTATCTATCGTTCTGTCATTCTATCTATCGTTCCGTCTATCTATCGTTCTATCTATCTATCATTCTATCGTTCTCTGTCGTTCTATCTAGCATTCTATCGTATCATTCTATTGTTCTGTCTATCTATCATTCTATCTATATCTTTCGTTCTATCGTTCTATCTATCTGTCATTCTATCGTTCTGTCTATCTATCGTTCAATCTATCATTCTGTCGTACTGTCTGTCGTTCTATCTATCATTCTATCGTATCATTCTATCTATCGCTCTGTCATTCTGTCTATCTATCGTTCTATCATTCTGTCGTTCTGTCTGTCGTTCTATCTATCATTCTATCGCATCATTCTATAGTTCTGTCTGTCGATCTTTCTATTATTGTATCGTTCTGTCTATCGTTCTACTTTTTAAGTCAAATATCACGTTTGTCCACTTGTAATAACACACCTCCTCTCATGATTGGAAGTATTTGTATTTTTATGCACCAATGCTACATTTTTTTTTCTATATACCCTAATCATTGTTAACAACATGTATTCTTTACTTCAATGAGCCCATTGTTTCTGCCTTAAATTATTAGATTGTTTATTAATACAATGTTAGCTAACGGTGTGATTTATATATGTACTTTTCTGAAATCCATAACTTGAACACAGTCTCTGGCAATAGGATGTGCATGACACATGCATTTTTCGTAAAGCTGCTTTGAAACGATATGTATTGTGAAAAGCACTATACAAATAAATGTGAATTGAACTGAATTGAAAGCTTGTTCACATAATCCCTCCCCTTAAGGGTGAGCAACAGTCATAGTGGTGGTTGACTCCACTAATTATGGATCAGACCCTCAAAGGTAATTTGCATTGGTGCAACATATCCTGATTTATTAATAGACTCCAATTACTTTGCCCTATTTTCTTCTTGAGCTCTAAACTTTTGTGTGCCATTTCCAATCTGAGATGTCAGTTTTGCTCTGAGGTTGGTGATGTTTTGCAGATTGTTCAGAGGGAAGAAGCTAAAGTGGTGCATATTGTAGTCGAATGCTATGTGTTTAATACAGCCTACATTTACTTTTACAGTTATTATATTTATTTTACATTCATGCATTTGGCAAATGCTTTTATTCAAAGTGACTTATATTGCATTTAAGGTAGACACTTTATCAGTTCATGCATTCCCTGGAAATCAAACCCTTTAGGATTGTTTGTGGGAAAGGTGGTTTTTCCATTTAGTAAATATTTGTCTAGGTCTGTGCAAAGGCAGATAAAAGTGAGAGAATTGTGTCTAACCTTTGTTGAAGGTTGTTTGAGGATGTAGAATCAGCGAATCAGAACACAGTGGGGATGACAGTAATTGTGTTCAAGCAGAAAGTGCAAAGGTGAATTTGTTCGAGCACTGAAGGGTGCTATTATCAGTAGGAACACCAATTTCCACCACTGCATCTCTGCAATATATCTGTAATATTAAGCTAGTACCCAATTATTTTGAACTCTGTAATTCAAAATGGGCTTTTTTTGAACAGACCATATCATGATGACCACTTAAAACATCCCTGATGTCATTCTCTGGTCAGGAGATACGAGACTATCGCCAGCTGTTACCTCAATGATCTTGTTTTCTCTCTTTGCCTGGTTTAACCTCTACCTATAACGTGTAAGCAGGGACGAGACGGAGTGAGAATCCAAATGCGAGCACGAGTTTATAAAAAAAAACACAGATAATCCAACCCAGTAACAAGAGTACAATCCACATGAACGAATCAGGAATATAATCCACATTAGAAAGAGAGAAACAACTTGGAACATGCATACATTAACGTAAAAGTCCTTGCAAAACACAAGACACAGCACCGGGATCGTGACACTACCAAAAAGTAGTATGGTGGAATCGGATGGTTATATCATGGTACTTTAATATGTATTATGGCACTGAATGATTTATATATTGACATACCATGGTATTTATATGAAGCAAGGTATACTAAGAAATGTTTATCGGCAGAGAGTTCATCACCAGTGCAATTACGCAAATGCACAATTTACATAAACTTGTAGTTTCACCTATACAGTTGTATACCCGTGACAACAGTATTTATTTATTTTTTATTTATTTATTAGATTGATCTTGTGTGAATGAGAAAATTAATATATTTTATGAATATATATACAGTATATCTGTCCCAGACAGCAACATAGTGTTGCCCAGTCAAAGTCCTCAGTATGTTTTTTTTAATTTTTATAAATCAAATGTAAATTCTTGTCCCACTTACACTTAAGGTTGTCTCGTTTTCCTGGTTACATCAACATAACTTTATATACCTCAAAAAAGAAAAGAAAAAAAGAAATCAAATACAATTATATGTATTTAGTATTTATTAATTTTTTTAACATTGTAATGGTAACACTTTACATTAAGGTTCCCTTTGTAAAGGGTTTATGAAGCTGTTTGTTAATGACTAATAACTCATTTACGAATGCATTGTAAATCGTTGATAAGCAGTTATAACTGCATGAATAAAAAGGGTGACTTTAACGCAATGCCTGCCAAATAGTGAGCCATTTTTAACGCACATGTTATAAATGCTTAATAAATTTATTTATTCACACTTACTTAACTCAATACCAGATTCCTGATTTATTTCATAATGCAGCAAAAATAGACTTAATAGACTTTCTAGTTGAAGTGAGCAGAGCTTCAAAACAGCGATGCAGATCACACCACAAGCACTCAGGTTCGTTTGGTAATGGTATTTCAGCGCTATATCCTCTAGTAGTTTAATCTAAAGCCTAACACGCTTTATTCAAACTTTCAGCTGTGTGCACATTCTCTCTTTCTCCAGACGCGCGCCACATTTTTACAGATTTTTCGGATCTGTCTGTCACAGACATGAAGTAGGCTATCTTTAATTTCCCCAAGCTGATTGCTCACTAAATGCCCCACAGTCGTCGTTGTTTACTTACTTTTTAATTAGTCTTCCCATTAATGCCGTCATTTTGTTAATTCAGACTGATTTGCGAACGCGGAACATGCACAAAAACAAGAGGCAGGATTTATCGTGTGAACCAATCATATCCAATCATAGCATGATGGAGGCATTGCCTCCTCTCACGTGACTTTCCCTCATTCATTCTCAATTACCCCCCACTAACCCCACAGCATGTTTTAGAGGCTCTGTTAAAAGTCAATGGGCTCAGGGGAGGCAAGAGAGACGCGCCGCTGTAGCTTTACCTGCTGGTGTCGCTGTTGGAAAAACGAGTCATTTATACACTTTTTAATGTCACATTTTGTAATATTTGCGTTGCTCAGTTGTGATATGGATTATTTTCTCATCCTATTTTTTTGAGGAGGCACTGCCTCCCTCGCCTCCTCGTAGGAAACGCATATAAATTATTATTCACTTTTTTTAGAATAAGAAAAACAAAGTGGATATATAAGGTCTGTGAGCTGCCTACATTGACAGCATCAATGGTGACCTCCAAAAGGTAGGCTGCATAATTATTCTGCCTTCTAAGACACTTTCATGCATCTTTTGCAGAGAAAACAATCCCATAATGCATTGTTCAGTGAAACATTATTTTTTTAATTTTTAACCAGTAATTGCATGTGCCATGTACACCGGTCAGGCATAACATTATGACCACTGAAGGTGAAGTGAATAACTGATTATCTCTTCATCAGGGCACCTGTTAGTGGGTGGGATATATTAGGCAGCAAGTGAACATTTTGTCCTCAAAGTTGATGTGTTAGAAGCAGGAAAAATGGGCTAGCGTAAGGATTTGAGCGAGTTTGACAATGGCCAAATTGTGATGGCTAGACGACTGGGTCAGAGCATCTCCAAAACTGCAGCTCTTGTGGGGTGTTCCCGGTCTGCAGTGGTCAGTATCTATCAAAAGTACTCCAAGGAAGTAACAGTGGTGAACCGGCGACAGGATCATGGGCGGCCAAGGCTCATTGATGCACATGGGGAGCGAAGGCTGGCCCATGTGGTCCAATCAAACAGATGAGCTACTGTAGCTCAAATTGCTCAAGAAGTTAATGCTGGTTCTGATAGAAAGGTGTCAGAATACACAGTGCATCGCAGTTTGTTGCGTATGGAGCTGCAGACCAGTCAGGGTGCCCATGCTGACCCCTGTCCACCGCTGAAAGCACCAACAGTGGACACATGAGCATCAGAACTGGACCACGGAGCAATGGAAGAAGGTGGCCTGGTCTGATGAATCACGTTTTCTTTTGAGGAGCACAACAACGAGTTTGAGGTGTTGACTTGGCCTCCAAATTCCCCAGATCTCAATCGAACCGAGCATCTGTGGGATGTGCTGAACAAACAAGTCCGATCCATGGAGGCCCCACCTCGCAACTTACAGGACCTAAAGGATCTTCTGCTAACATCTTGGTGCCAGATACCACAGCACACCTTCAGGGGTCTAGTGGAGTCCATGCCTCGACGGGTCAGGGGTTTTTTGGCAGCAAAAGGGGGACCAACACAATATTAGGAAGGTGGTCATAATGTTATGTCTGATCGTGTGTATATATATATATATATATATATATATATATATATATATTTTTTTTTTTTTTTTATTGAGTGTCACATTAGTTTAGAATCAATTACAGTGTTCCATTCGCTTTTGGAATAAATTGTGAGGATTCTGTGAGGAGCGCTATTGAGTCGCTGCCTATGAAGAGTGTTCCAAATCACACATTTTCTGCAGGGGAAAATCTGCGGAATGCATTTAAGCATGGTAAACTGTTCAAAGGATGATGAGGGTGATGTGTGACTTTGTGAATGATAACGAATCTGAGGGAATCTGCTTTTTGAGGGTACATCTCCTCTGTGGGCCTACAGAGTTTCTTTTCTGTTAGGATGTGTCTTAGAAGGCTGCTGCCTACTTAGGCAATAGACAGCAAGGCAGTTCACTTAATTTGAAACAGAGCTATAAAGTTGTCGTTTATAGTCAAACAGCATTTACCCTGTCAGGAAGTAATGTGTTTGTTCTGCAGGTCTCGTTCAAGCTCCCTGTGGGCTGATGGGATTGTTGCTGAACAGATTGTGCAGGTGTAAGCGGAGTGCTATTCAACGACGTGGCACCTGTCCAAAGCACTCAACAGGGACGCACAGGCCTCGAGACACGTCCTGCTACTACAAAACAGCATCACATCTGACGTGATACACATGCTTGTGGTGGAGAAATCATTTTCACTGACCCTTGAGAGTTGCTGCAGCCATTATATCGATGACAGAGCGATTACTGCAGGAGTGTGGCGAGCCAGCAAGGTAATCAGTGTTGATTTAAAGCCCAAATTCATTTTTTGGAGAAGGGCTAACGTCATATTTGTTTTAGGAATACCCACAACATATGATACTGTACAAATACTATACAAGCCAATCACATGGTAGCAACCCAATGCATTTAATCCTGGACCACACTAGACGATTTTCAAACCTTAACCACAGACATAAGGGTGGTTTTAACAAATTTTTTGCATTATAATCCTTTGAATGCACACACTTGAAGATTCATCCAGACCGCGAGGACACACACCTGTCGACTGTAACATTTGCACAGTGAGACGAGATCTCACGGAGACACACAAGATCAAACTTGACTTGAGAAGAAAAACAAATGGAGGACGATCGACGTCGTCAGCCGGTTCTCTTGGCGTGAGTTTTATTTTACAGAAAGAAAAACAAAGAAGAAAAAAAATACTCCCCTTTCATGGCATGTTTGTGGCTGCCAAGTTTCAGCTATAGAAGCACGCAACATCTGGTTGGTGAAGCTTGTATGACGAAGAGTCAGAAATATCAAACATTTTAATATTTACGATTTAGGATTGTGTGGGCTCCAGCGCGATCAGGAGCAGTAAAATAATCATAATGAGACCACACAATTGAGCATTTTTGGGACAAAAAGTTGGTTACCAGAAGCCTCGAATCAGGCCACACCTCCCAGAGCGTTGCACTGGGAAAAAAAGTAAAAGTAAAAAAAGGTGGCTGCCTTAAATTTGTAAGTACTTTCAACTTAGATGTATAAGTCATTTCAACTTAAATAAATGGCTTTAAAAAATTGTTGAATCTTATAAAACTTATTAAAAAGTTTAAAATTGCTTAATTTATTTTGATGAGTTAAAGTAATGTAAAAACATATGTTGTCAAGACTTACTAATCATATAATTTTTTACAGTGGCTATGTGTACATGCACAACTTTTGTTTCAATCGGACTGAATTCATTCCGATTGATGAATCTGAATGTAGTGTTTACACGGACCCTAAATAAAGTGATCGGGTTGATGTTTATGTCACAATCTTCAAATTGGAATTGATTTTTTGACATGTGCACACTGCACAAATATGCAGAGTTTCCTGCTATTTACGCAAAATAACTATTCTCCTACATTGGTTCTTTATTTGTTTTAAACAAGAGATTTAATATTTATAAATTTCTGGTCATAATTTGGAGACAATGAGCATATGAACCATTGTGCCGTGCAGCTTATATTTATCACGCAGTAAAAATGCCCCTCCTCGCACCCAAAACCAGTCGTCTGTGGATGAGAATCCAAAACAAGGACTGGTGGGACGTTGTCCTGCTCCACTTCACAGACGCTGAGTGAAAGGATCATTTTAGAATGATGGGACAATCATTTATATGACAGGAAGAACAGCTCGTTCCGTGCGTCGTACGTCATTACACTATTTCTACGTCATTGCACATGAGCAGTCTTTTCAGTTTCGGTTTTCAATCCAATCAAGTGTTTACATGTTCTCTCAATTTGGATTAGAAAAGGAATAAACCACCCCTTACAATCCGATCGAAATTTCATTCAGATCGAGCTCAATCGGATCGATTAAGGTGTTTACATGAAGGCTTTTCAGTCGTCAATCCGATTGCTAATGGATTATTTGGTTGCATGTAAACGTAGCCAGTATGGGGGTTGCAAATCGACCCAAAATCAGCCTTAAAATCTTCAAGTGTGTGGCCACCCATAAGCATGTAGACATGCGCTGCGTCCGAAATCGAATACTACTATATAGTATATGCGAAAACAGTAAGCCAACAGAGTTGTATGTCCGAATGCATAATATTCGAAAAACAGTAGCCAAAAAGTCCCCGGATGACCTACTACTAGCGTTGGTCCATTGACGATCTGCTGAAGTTCAAACTGAGCATCAGAATGGGAAAGAAAGGTGATTTAAGTGACTTTGAAAGTGGCATGGTTGTTGTTTCCAGACGAGCTGGTCTGAGTATTTCACAAACTGCTGATCTACTGTGATTTTCACGCACAACCATCTCTAGGGTTTACTGAGAATGGTCCAAAAAAGAGAAAATAACCAGTGAACAGCAGTTCTGTGGGTGAAAATGTCCTGTTGATGCCAGAGGTCAAAAGAGAATGGCCAGACTGGTTCAGCTGATAGAAAGGAAACAGTAACTCAGTCAGGACCACTCTGGCAATGAACCATGGTTTATTGTTGTTAATTTACAACATTTGGTTCTGTATAGGGGTTCAGCTTCACAATAAATTAAGATTAGCTAGGCCTGTAATAACCCCCTGAAACCATCAGCATGACATTAAGAAAAAATGACTGTACATGACTGATGATGAATGAGGCGATGTTCAAGGACTGCTTGGAAGGCTTGTCTTGATGCATTGATATGGAACAGAGAGAGAAAAGAAAAACAACGACAGCAAAGGCGCAGAACATACAGCTATGGAATAAAATACTGATGTCATGGAGTGGGGGAGGGAGGGTTGGTTGCGAGCTATGGCTAAGCTGGAAGTGAGTAATAGTGCCACGTATATACACGTACCTCAGATGGGAGAATCACTATGATTGGAGAGATTGAACAGCTGATAGTCAGCTGAGTCAGCTATGCCTACGTGGCCTGCCTGAACTAACACTTGTGCTAAATCTCAAATAACCACTTCAGAAGAGCATCTCTGAATGCTCAACACATCAAACACTGAAGCAGATGAGCCACTCCTGTGGCTGAGAACAGAAACTGAGGCTACAATTTACACGGGCTCACCAAAACTGGACAATAGAAGATTAGGAAAATGTTGCCTGGTCTGATGAGTCTCGATTTCCGCTGTCACATTCAAATGGTCAGAGTCAGAATTTGACGTAAGCAACATGAAAGCATGGATCTATCCTGCCTTGTATCAGCGGTTCAGGCTGCTGGAGGTGTAATGGTGTGTTATATATTTTCTTGGCATACTTTGGGCCTTTTAGTACCAATTGAGCATCGTTTAAACGCCACAGTTTGCCTGAGTATTGTTGCTTTCCAGTAGGATAGCACGCCACAAAGCTCAAATCATCTCAAACTGGTTTCTTGAACATGAGAATGAGTTCACTAAACTCAAACAGCCTCCACAGTCACCAGATCTCAGTCCAATAGAGCAGCTTTGGAATGTGCTGGAACGGGAGATTCACATCATGGATGTGCAGCCGACAAATCTGCTGCTTTTCTAGTTTTGAAAGTCATATTATAGACCCATTTGGAGCAGACGTCACAGTTACGTCACTTGCAGCTGCGCGCGCATAGTGGCTGCAGAAAAATAGCGATGGAGGAAAATGGACAAAATCCACAGAATAAGAGAAAAATGTTTTGCTGTGCCTTTGTATGTCAGAATCGGAATGCCAAAAAAATACAGTCTTCATTTTTATAGAACTCCGTCGTTGAAGACACCCTTTGAAGCTAAACGCAGACGTTTATGTTACAAGTCACAGACTGGACTGATGAAACCTGCAATGATTAGTCTACTATTAAAGCATGAATTTGATGTAAACAGTAAGTCTACATAATATTCACATATGCAGTATTCACATATCATAGGGGACATACATGCATAGCACACTGTAAAAAATATTCCTAATTTTACGGAAAATAACTCTAAATGTTTTACAGTATTTTTTTGTAATTTTAAATTATGTTTAAAAATATGTAAAATTACAAACAATATCTGTAAATTAACAACTTGACTGTTATTTTAAGGATTATATCATTAATGATAAATTACAGTAATTCAATTTTTTTTATACAGGGAAATGACTGTATTATTATGTTTTCTTAAATTACATACAAATGTATGTAGCTCATTATATTAAAGATTTATGTCCATACTAACAATTTAACATTATTCTTTGTAATTTTAAAGTAAATCATATTTATGGCCCGAGCACCGATGGTGTGAGGACCCTATTGGAATTGCTCAGCCTATTATTATTCTTCTCCCAAATTAATTGCATTTTTGAGGGCCTAAACACGCTCGAAAACTCACAAAACTTTGCACACGCGTCAAAAAAATGGTGACAATGTACGTCTGATATGGGTTTCAGAATTTGGCGTGGCAAAATGGCTCGATAGCGCCAGCTACAAAATTCAACGAAGTGCTCCTCCCGCTACATGGGACAAAATCTGAAAACCAACAGGAAGTGAGATATTTTGAATTTTCTTTGCAAAATTGTTGCAAATTTTGCCATTTCCAGACGTTGTACTTTAACACACTCCTCCTAGAGATTGTATCATATCAACATCATATTTGGTCAGTCTAATCTAAAGGCCTTTGCGACGTTAAATTGCGAAGATCTTGAGTTTTCCCTGGAGGGCGTGTCCGTGGCGGCCTGACAAAATTTTATGTTTCGCCATAAAACAGGAAGTTGTTGTAACTCGGTCATACAACTTCACATGTATTATTAGAGTCCTGACCTGAAGACATCTACACGCCAATATTCAGTTTTAGTCATAGCGCCACCTGCTGGCAACAGGAAATGGCATGCTTTACACTGTAATTCCCTCCCAGAAACACATTTAAATATGCCATCAAGTCCCAAACATGCTAGAATCATCGCTGCTGGCAGCTTTAATTAGTTTTGTTTACACTGAAAAAAAAATCTAAAAAAAACGGTCAAATGACTGGCAGCTACGGCTGCCAAACAAAAACCGTAACATTAAAGTAAAATATCTTAATTCAAATAAAGTGCAAAAACAATAATTTTACAGAAATTTTTATTAAAAGTTTTGGAGAAAAACACTGTTATTTTACCGGTTTTTCCTTATTTAAATTAAGATATTTTACTTTAATTTTATGGTTTTTGTTTGCCAGTCATTTGACAATTTTTTAATGATTTTTTTTTTTTTTTTTACAGTGCAGTTACAGCATGAAATAATATTTATTTATCTTATAACATTTTTATCTCACAATTCTTGACTCTTTTTCTTGCATTTGCGTGTTTATATCTCCCAGTTCGGACTTTATAACTCGCAATTGTGAGTTTAAAAAGAGTCAGAATTGCGGGATATAAACTCGAAATGAACTTTGTTTAGTCTTTTATTCCGCGGCTTCCACAGATTGCTACGGCAGAACTGCCATTTTCTGCAACCAGGTAGGCTCCGCCCACAAAAACGTCATCGCTGTTTGCAAACACAAAATAGGTCTATAAAATGCCATGATAGGAGGCCATAACACGCAATAAAGGGGGTGAGGCCATGTTGAGAAGAGAAAGGGTGCTTCTCAATATCCCTCCTCGTTTCCTCGCTCCTCCGTCCTCCATCCTATAACCCGGAAACCGACCGAGCTCAGCCATCTTGTAGGACATCTCAACTCTCTAATTGCACCACGAGGAGGCGAAGATCGAGGAGGCTTTCTGAGGAGTCATGAGCGAGGATACACAGGTGTATCCTTTGCGGAAGTGTTTAATCGACTAAACCTGACACACGTATTATTTCTCCTCCCCCTTCACATCTTGCCACAGTTTATTAATTATTATTATTATGTTTACATGTACAAGACACAAATGTATGTCAAATTAAACTGTAGGACAGTTACAGAATTATATCAAAACACAAGAAAATGAAAGAAAATTGAACTGTAATGCTATACAACAAATAAAAAGCAGTTAATAACTGGGAATAATTCATTGTTAATAATAACTGGTAATATAAAAAAATGTACAGACAAATGTGGTATGTTGTGGATGTTGAAACTATTACAATATAAATGATTATCTGTAATGTTCAAGAATCCCGATGTGCAAGCGAAATCCAGCGGTGTAAAGTCATCATTAATTGATGACGCTCTGAAGTGACGCTAAAGGGAGCGAGGATATATCATTTCACTTGATTCAGTTCCTTAAGGGGTGAAGCTAAGACGCGAGAAAAGGAAGCGATGAAAGGAAACAAGGATGCACAAATAAGAACTGAGAAGCACCCGAAGAGTTGTTGTAGCCGAGCACATTTGGGAGTCGCTCAAGCTGTCATCCGTCTTTTCACATTTATTGCAATACAGTACGAACACAAATGCAATAGCATGTCATAAAGTTCTATCTTCATGCAGCAGATATTCTCTGGCTCTGAAGGCATCTTACAACAGTTCCCACACGAGCGATATATAGAATATGCTAATCAATGACTTGAAGATAGTTAACTCCACATCAGCTACATAAATTAATCAACCAACCATTCAGAAACATCACTTCTGCTTGAGTCTCTCCATCATTGTCCGACTCCGGTTTGAACATAAAAGGCTGAACAGTTTCTGACATTTTCAGTATGTGTCTGCATGCGGTAATTGCAGCTGCTAACACCAGCTCTTGAAGCTCCGCCCTCTTCAAGCTCATTTGTATTTAAAGGGACACACACAAAAGTGGCCGTTTATGCTCACCCTCAAAAAGTGGCAATTTTAACATGCTATAAAAATTATCTATGGGATATTTTGAGCTAAACTTCACATACACACTCTGGGGACATCAGAGACTTATTTTATATCCTTTAATTTTTATTAATTCATCTTTCAGTATAATTCATCATTCAGCATAATGCATTCTTTTAAACACAAAAAGACATTCTTTGTCACATTTTTACAGTAATTTACTTTACAAAATGGAAAAAGGCACCTGTTATAGATCATAGATCACTGTAGCATTTTTAATTTAAACGTTTTTTTATTAATATTATTTTTATTCATTCTAACTTTATTTTTATGTGATTTATTTTCTCTATTTTTCTTTATTTTGCCCATATAAAGCACTTTGAATTACCGTGAAATGTGCTTTATCATTAAACTTCTCTTGCCATGCTACCTGGAAATGAAAGTCTGATGTAAGTACTGGAATACTTTTTTATTGCTTTCCCAATACGACTATTTTATGAAAGATATGATATGATTTGCACAGTGTTGGTTTATCGCAGAGGGCCCACCCAGAGGACGGTCTATGATCACAGCCCAATGAGTATCATTTACACAGAGACATTCACTACAATGAGAAACCTCAGCTTATTACCTGCTAATGATGATTATTGCTCTTTTGTGGTTATGTACAGCCAGAACATCCATTTCACTTATGGCTGATACAAGCAAACCCATGGCAATTCTTTCCCCTACTGTGCAAAAGGACAAAACAGGTAATCATTGTTCAGTTTTACTGAGGTAAAATAAACAGCATCTTCTGTTTCACTTACATGCTAATCTTTCCAACATGTATTGAATAAAAAGAACAATACTTCTTTATCAGTTTCTCTAAAAAAAAAAATAATGGTTATTTTGCCCCATGATATAGAGACCAAGGGACTGGGTTAAAATCCCATAATTCATTGATGTGAGGTTACATGGGTTATTTTACAACTGCTTTGACGGTGCCTTCTCTAATCTGTTTTATATAATGTCACCTATTACACTGGGGATGGCCTTACTTTTATATCCATGTAATTTTAATACATCTAATTTAATACACCATTTAAAAAAGAAGGCTCTTATGTTCACCAAAGCTGCTTTTAAAAAATATTTGATAAAAAAAAATAAAATAAATAAAAACATTTTTTCTATTTGAATATATTTTTAAAATGTAATTTATTCCTGTGATCAAAGCTGAATTTATCATCATTACTCCAGTCTCCAGTGTCACATGATCCTTCAGAAATCATTCTGATATGAGGATTTGATGCTCAAGAAACATTTATGATTATTATAAATGTTGAAAACAGTTGTTCCGCTTCATATTTTTGTGGAAATTGCATTTTTTTCAGGATCCTTTGATGAACAGAAAGCTCAAAAGAACAGCATTTATTTGAAACATAAATCTTGTGTAACATTATAAATGTCACTTTTGATCAATTTAATCACAATATCGCAATTAATACAACATATCAATTTGCCATGTCCCAGTGTCCCAAATAAAAATATATGCTTTTCCTTTCTTTGTATTGTATTGTTTTAATTGATCAATTCAACAGGTTTTTCTGATGTTCTCGAATAAAAGATTTGAGTGTGTGATAATGTCTAAAATTATTGTCAAATCAGATCCACCAAACTACTGCAAATCCAACCATTCTTGGATCATGTTCAAATCACAAAGGCCTTGATTCAGATTAGAGGAAACAAACGGTTCATCATCTTTGGACAAGGAGTGTTATGAAGCTTTTTGTCTCCTTATCTGTTCTTGATGTTGGGATGGTCGCTGGTCAGTTTAATTGGATCTTCAAAGATCGTCTCTCTTACACATTTAGAAAATGAAGACCCATGGATAGGACACAATCAACAATGGATTTCTGCCAAACAGCCATAAGATAATGAGTTTTGTAGGCGTTTACTGGTGGAAAGGAACGCCATGCACTACAACTACAAGATAATGATCCCTGGAGGGAACTGAATGTTATCATCAACATATGTTTCAGCCAATATAACTGATTGGTAATCTGATATCAAACTGTGCCATTTAAGTGAAAAGTTTTACTGTGAATATGACTAATTAATCCCTTAATGAAAGACGCTGTCAACGACACTAAGCAAAGTGAATTGCTTCTATTGTAATTAGCTCAATATGTTCATTTTATTCTGTAGAAAAGCAGTTACATTTTATCCAGCATATGGGACTTTTCAAGTCACAAAGAAATTAAGTGAACTACACATTTTTAGTAACTCTCATGTGAATCTTCATTAAAACATGTTAGACCCACAAATATTTTTTAATTAGTTAAAGCCTTGCGAGCTCCTAGCATGCATTGCAGCATGAATAAATTATGCGGTTGCTATTATTATTTTGCGGTTTGCTGACTTCATGCTGTTGTTGTTGTTTCTGTCATCACACTGTAGCCTATTTGTTATGTGGTGGTGATTTTCAGACTTTTTACTTCATGTTTATTGTCACTGTTATTGAGGTTTGTGTGCTACTGCTATTAATTATAACAATAATGATAAAGATATATTTCTAAAAATCGTTCTGCAGCGCAGTTATCTTTATAGTTATTGTTCTTGGTGTGAACTTAAGAGTGAGTATATCAAACTATTGCGCAAAATAGCAAGGGCTAAATACATATGGCAAGCCGTTTTTAATTTGATTCTGTGGCAAGCAGCGAGGCGAGGGACCGTGAGAGCGGGCCGGTGGCGAGTGATAATGAGCTCCAGCTGCGCGCCACACTGGTCTCGTCTCACGGAGGAGTGACGGGAGCATAAAAGGAGGAGCGACGACAGTGCAAGACGAGAGAGGACCAGGCCTGGATTTACGTTGTGTTTTGTTTATGTTTGGTTTTGTATGTAGGTGGCAGTCGTTCGTGAGGGGCTGTCGCCGTTATTTTATTTTGTTGGTTTATTTTATTAAAAAGTTGTTAAATGTTCGCCGGTTCCCGCCTCCTTCTTCCCATAACAACAACTCCGTTACAGATTCATTCCCAGGATATGAATTCTTAATATCAACAATTAAATTCTTGATATCAGAAATGCTAATAGTTGATATCTAGAATTGAATTCCTAATATCATTTCATTCATCTAAAATGGCTTTCTTATAGTAACAATCACATTCATGATATCAGAAATGAACATTGCCACTAGTGGCAATTGAATTATTGATATCAAAAATTGAATCTGAATGGCTATATGGTGACATTTAACTAGTAAAAATTGAATTGTTGATATGAAGAATTCATATCCTGTGAATGAATAAAAGTCAAAACGGCTTGCCATACCTAATTGTGTTTTCACTAGTTAAATGTCCCCATAGGCTGCCATTCAAATTCAATTGCTGATATCAAGAATTCATTTCTTACTAGTTGAAATTCCTATTCCACATATCAGAAATACAACGGACCCTTTTCACAGACTGTGATGACGCGTTTTAACGGTCATCAATATCGTAAATTTTCATTTTTTTTTAAATGTATGTACATTTATAACACTAATACTTTGTGTTAAATTACTTTTGCAACAAATTACAAAAAACAAGTTACCGCTGATGTGAGGGTGTTTCTAATACAGCGGCTATGGGAGTGACGGTAAAAATAACCTCTCTCTCTCTTTTCACTGCCGTTATCAATCTCAGTCTATTTTTGAAAGTTGTGAAATCACTATTGTGGAGTTTTTCTTTTGCTATGTGAGCAAATGGGGACACAAAAAATATATATGTAATGTATTCACTCATTCACCGCTATAATAGTTAACCCAACTATGACGACGAAAGGGTCTATTCTGTCACATGTCTGTCCTGTCTTGTGTAAGCACATGTCTTGTATTTTGTCATTTCTGGTCATGTGCATGTTTTGTGTGAGCACATGGTTCCTGTGTTCCTTGTGCCATGTGCTCTCTTGTCTATTGTCTAACCCCACCCACCTTGTTTCCTGATTATTGATTAATTTGCCCCACCTGTTCTCCCTCATTACCTGCCTTGTTTGTTCCCTTTAAAATCTCCTTGTGTTTGCAGTCCTGTGCTGGATCATTGTCTTTTGTCCCCTGTCATGCTGCATGTTCCTGCTCCTTGTGTTTAGTTTATGTCTAGTTTGGTTTTCCCCCTTGTGGGTGTTTTGTTTGGTTTATTTTGTTATTTAAATAAACCACCATATTCTTCCTGCAATTGAGTCCTCGCTCCCTTTTCTCCCAACCGTTCCTGACATAAACTAAACACAAGGAGCAGGAACATGAAGCATGACAGGAAACAGAAGACAACAATACAGCACAGGACTGCAAACACAAGGAGATTATAAAGGCAGGTAATGAGGGAGAACAGGTGGGGCAAATTAATCAGTAATCAGGAAACAAGCGAATGGCACAAGGAACACCTGACAAAACCATGTGCTCACACAAAACATGACAAACACAAGCACATGACCAGAAATGACAAAATACAAGACATGTATTGACATTTTTTATATCAATAATTACATGATTACTATAGTGCAAATGTCTATTCTTGATATCAACAATTGAATTGCTACTTGTAAAATTGTTCATTTTTGATATCAATAATTCGACTGTCACTAGTGACAATGTCAATTTCTGATATCAGAAAGCCATTAGAAAGAAAGCCATTTTAGATAACTGAAATTATATTGATATCAGAAATACATTTACAGATATCAAGAATTACCATTTCAACTAGGCTAATGAAAACCAATGAGTTCTTGATATCAGGAATTGATATTTTTACTAGTAACAATGTAATTGATATAAAAAAAATATGATTTTTTTTTAAACAATTTGGGTTTGTTGGGTTGTTTTTAGCCCACAGTCTGGGTAAATTGGGTTGTTTATTTAACCCAGCATAATGGGTTAATTCGTTTTTACTATAATACTTTTTTTTTTACTTCATACATGAATTAATGTTTACAGATTAACTTGAATACTCTAAACTTTTTTTTGAAATACTTGACACAACCACTGCATGATAATTCCTTTATTTTCGATCATATTTTACAGTATAGCATATTTTATATAGTTTTTAATACATATTGCCAACATTTAAGCTCGTTTTACAAATATTAGAAGTAAAAAGTTAAACATTTAGAAGTAATTCAGTTGTAATCGACCAGTCTCCTTTTACACCGTAACGGCGCTTGATCTCGTGCCGGAGCTTGTGTCGAGCTGGGTTGTTACGTCTGACCCAGCAGTTGGGTAACAAAAACTACCCAAACGCTGAAACCCACCAAAATCTCACCAGGCTCAACCTAGATATAAAATAACCCAATCTTTTTTAGAGTGTATGGTGACATTTAACTAGTGAAAATACAATTACAGATATCAAGAATTATAGCCTAGTTTTTACTAGTGGAAGTGTAATTACTGATATAAAAAAATTGCCATTATTACTAGTAAAAATCCGATTTCTGATATCAAGAATTAGCATTTTAACTAGTGAAAACTGAATTGTTGATACTAAGAATTAATAAAAGTCAAAACGGCTTGCCATAAAATTAGTCAGTAGTACACCAATTCCTGCAGATTTGCAGCAAGTTTGGTCAGTCAGATATTCTGTGTGTGTGTGTGTGTGTGTGCTGATACTGTATCTATAGATGAGAGCTGACTCTGCCGCCTGTTCTTTGCAGAATGACACTGGATCGATAGACTTTCCCAATGCCAGCCTCTCCACAGATCTGTCTGCACTGCTGTCAGCCCCCAGAGACACACTGTCATTTAATCGCTCAGGTAATTATAAAAAGCAACTTTCAGGGTGAATCTTGACAAGTTAGTGATAGATGCAACCATATGTTCACTGCCTGTGCTGCCTAAGCAGCATCAATAGAGAATTGTCTCCTCCTTTCTCATTAGTGCTTCTCTGTTTGTTCTCAGCCAAGTCGAAATATACAGCCTATGCATGACAATATTATACCACTGTAATATATCCACTGTTATTGGTTATACTAATCTGGTGATTGATAATGATCTAAGCCAGGGGTGGGGAACGTTGATCCTGGAGGGCCACTCTCTTGCAGAGTTTAACTCCAACCCTGAAAAAAACACTCACCTGCCTGTAACTTTAGTAATGCTTAAGACCTTGATTAGCTTCAGGTGTGTTTGATTAGGGTTGGAGCTGAACTCTGCGGGACACTGGCCCTCCAGGATCAACGTTCCCCACCCATGATCTAAGCCAATCATATGACTGTTATTTGTACTGTGCTATAAGCATTTTTTAAGTCTAGACTATCTGATCACATAGTATGCATGTATCATTCAAAAGGACCATGATTTTAAGTCTGAGCATTCTCAGTAAAAAAAATCTCAGTAAAAAAAGCCTTTTTACCCTTTCTTGAACATATATCTTTATATGATTTCTTTATTGCAACATAAGCACATTCTTCTAAAGCAAAGGCAGGAACTAAGTTAAACTAATTAAAGAATTAACAAAAGTTTCTATCTTCTTAAAACACCTTTTGTTAAAAAAAACATTTCATTCTGCATTAAAGTTTTTCCACCACAAGACACCAAGAGCAATATAATAATGGGTCTCTCTCTGTGTTTTTGTGATAGAAGCAATGTCAACAATTAAACAACAGGGAAAACCGTTATAAATAATTCAATTACATATACATTTATGCATTTGGTGTTGATCATAGGATCAACAAAACAGTGTAAGTATTTATGGCCAAAGAACTTCATAAGTCAGGGTATACTGAATACGCATTATACAGTATACATAAAATGTGTGCTTTATATTAAAACAGAGGCATTGTTTATCCATGCTGTTGCTATCATTAACATCTTAACCCTTGCCGTGGTTTTATTAGCAGCTGTGTGTGTGTCCTGGTAAACCCTACATTATGTGGACAAAATGTCCACAAGGATGGCAATATCTGAAATCCTTGTCCTTTATAGGGACATTTTTTCGTCCCCATGAGGAAACCATCTTATAAATCATACTAAGTGATGTTTTTTGAAAAAGTAAAAATGCAGATCTGTGTGATGGTAGATTTAGGGGGAGATATTTGTACAGTATAAAAACCATTACATCTATGGAGAGTCCCCATAAAACATGAAAACACAACGTGTGTGTGTGTGTGTGGAGGACAGCATGGGTGCAATGAAGATGAAAGTGAACTCCTTTTTTTTAAGTTCCACAAATGTACTATACATACATTATATAAATATAATGTATAGATAGATAGATAGATAGATAGATAGATAGATAGATAGATAGATAGATGATAGATTGTCGATAGATAGATAGATAGATAGATAGATAGATTGTCGATAGATAGATAGATAGATAGATAGATAGATAGATAGATAGATAGATAGATAGATAGATAGATTGTCGATAGATAGATAGATAGATAGATAGATAGATGATAGATAGATTAGATAGATAGATAGATAGATAGATAGATTGTCGATAGATAGATAGATAGATGATAGATAGATTGTCGATAGATAGATAGATAGATAGATAGATAGATTGTCAATAGATAGATAGATTGTCGATAGATAGATTGTCGATAGATAGATAGATAGATTGTCGATAGATAGATAGATAGATAGATAGATAGATAGATAGATAGATAGATAGATTGTCGATAGATAGATAGATAGATAGATAGATAGATAGATAGATAGATAGATTGTCAATAGATAGATAGATTGTCGATAGATAGATAGATAGATTGTCGATAGATAGATAGATAGATAGATAGATAGATAGATAGATTGTCGATAGATAGATAGATAGATAGATTGTCGATAGATAGATAGATAGATAGATAGATAGATAGATAGATAGATAGATAGATAGATAGATAGATAGTCGATAGATAGATAGATAGATAGATAGATGATAGATAGATTGTCGATAGATAGATAGATAGATAGATAGATAGATAGATAGATTGTCGATAGATAGATAGATAGATAGATAGATTGTCGATAGATAGATAGATAGATAGATAGATAGATAGATAGATTGTCGATAGATAGATAGATAGATAGATAGATAGATAGATAGATAGATAGATAGATAGATAGATTGTCGATATAGAGAGATATAGATAGATAGATAGATAGATTGTCGATAGATAGATAGATAGATAGATAGATAGATAGATAGATAGATAGATAGATTGTCAATAGATAGATAGATAGATTGTCGATAGATAGATAGATAGATAGATAGATAGATAGATAGATTGTCGATAGACAGATAGATAGTCGATAGATAGATAGATAGATAGATAGATTGTCGATAGATAGATAGATAGATGGATAGATAGATAGATAGATAGATAGATAGATAGATAGATAGATAGATAGATTGTCGATAGATAGATAGATAGATGGATAGATAGATAGATAGATAGATAGATGGATAGATAGATAGATAGATAGATAGATAGATAGATAGATAGATAGATAGATAGATAGACCTTTGAGTTGGACTCCAGAGAGAGGGAAGTCAGTCAGTGTAAGCTGATGAATGGAGGATCATGTCTGCCCTGGAGCAAAATGAGGCTAAGTGATTTTTGTTCAAGGACACAGTGGTGATAGAAGAGATCTGTAATCTCAATCACTCTTGTTCCTGGGCGACCTTCTCCTCCTTGCAAGAGATTTTTTAAAAACCTTTGTCTTTTTTTTATCTGTTAACTGTTACACTACATCTGTACATAGGAATGGTTTACCAAACTGTACAATGCTGTCATTATTTATTTATTGGGCAGAGGCTTTTAGCCAAAGCGACATGCAATGCAACTCAATCTTCCCCTCCATCATAGCTCTCAAAATTCATTCATGCTTTTGTGCATATTCAAATCACTGCCTCAAGATGGGACAATGGGATTTGTCAATGACTCTCATAATCACCAAGTTTGAATATGAACAAACATGAATATGTGGCAGAGAGGAATATTTTCAGTGCATAACAGTTTTTAAATTCACACATTTGCAAGCACTTAACATACTACTTTTATGATATTCTTATTTGTTGTTGTTTTTGAACTTGACAGTCACCAATAATTCTGCGTATTTATGTTTACACTTGGTCAATCAACTTGCAAACTTTTGTATGCTGACACTGTTCTCTTTGGGAGCTTGAAGCACTTTCATGTCCCATCTTATCTCAACACACATCGATCACATTATCAATCTAAAGTGCATCTACCTGTTTTACCCCCAAAATCAGACAGCTATCTGATCAATACAAATCTGAAGTGACCAAGTCAAAACACCCCCATTTTATGGGGGGAAAAAGCAGCTAAACACCTCATTTTGTGTTTGACAGAAGAAAAAGTCGTTGGTGTTTGCATGGACAAATGATGAGTAAAATATACATGATCGTAATTAGTCAACTAACTACACTGTAGCATGGAGAGTATGACCTGATTATCTAGCAGTTACCATTTTGGGTTTTAAACATGCCAGCCATTGCATTGCATTCAGACTCATCTACTGTTGTCTCGGGACTCACACTTGGCAGTGGTGATGCTGGCCACAGGTAATTATGCCATCGATTAATTGTCAGAAATAACACACCCACCTAACAGTTACCGCGGTGCGCTCGAGCAGCTCTAATTGGGCGCGCGACAGTTGTAGTAGCGCGTGCCGCATCGTTTTCCTCGTGATTTGTGGGGAGATTGTGGCAAGGCAACGCGTTAGATACGGGCGAAACAAGGACTTACTGAGGGATGGAATCAACATTTACCATTATCACGTTATTGTCGACAAATTTTACCTCAGTGTAGATGTTTTCGCGGTTCCATCCGATCGCGAGAGCTGTTTGTGAAAAAAGAGCGGGAAAAAGTGCAACGCGCGCTCTTTCCATTTAACGACGAAAAACAAAGATGAAATACAATAGAAAAGATTGCTTGTTGTTTGAATTCAAGCATCACTACGGAATAAAGAGGATTTTATAACCTACTTAAAGACACGAAGTAGAAAATAACGTATTTACGGGGTATAGTGAGAAGGAAATGCGAAAATACTGTGTTTTTCAAACGACATTGGCCATATTTAATAACCTATGAGATAACTTTGTCAAGCTGGTAAGATAAAAAGCATCTAACTTTGTTAAACGTCGGTCAGGTAAAATAGCTGCTACTGTAGTGTAGTGTATATCATTAGTTTTACTCTAGCGCGCACACATTTGATCTGAAGCAGATCAGCCTCATTAGGACTGCGGCCATCAAACATCCCACAGCGAAGAGACGAGAACTGCCTCACAAAAAAGTGCAAAAATCTCTCTCGCATGTGCGCCAAATGTCTTTATTTGCATTTACCCCGCTGTGTCTTTCACCGAAGCATAAATTAATGTGATTCGCGGGACGAGAGATTTTGCGCAGCGACCCAAAGGATGAGCTGGATGCTTCATCCGCAACATGGAAAAGCAGGAGAACACACTGCTGCTACATCCCTGCAATAAAACACAAACCAGGAGTCTTGGAATTTCACCGGCTGAGGATTTTAGCCTGCAGCTGAACACTTTATAGGTGGATTTATGTGGATAAGCAATCCATGGGATGGAGACGGAGATGCACATAGAACTACTTCAATGAGCACGAGCGTAAGTCTAGTTATTTAACAAACTATATCTACTTAAGTGGATCCACAAGTGGTGCATTTGATTGAAATGTACCCTTGAAGGGTTATTTACAATGCAGCAATATTTATAAATAACTGCTAGCCTATTAAAACAGCAAAATAAAGAGTATAGACATGGAATGTTATAAGTTCCAAAACTTTGATACATATCTGTGCAATACCCTATAGATGTCCGGAGTGCAGCAGCGCTAGAGGATTCATGTCATTGAAAATGGCAAATGGATAAATTAAGCTGGTAAGCGTCTTAACTAAAGGCTTTCTCTTATCTAGAACTTATCCGAAGTGTTTGATACATGTCATTAACGTTATAGGAGGTCTTGGAGTGTCCTCGTGAAGCAGGTCTAGAGGATCCATGTCATTGCATTGGTCGCTGTCCACTGCGCCGCTGGTGCTGAAATCTGGATGATGCCGGCGCAGCGACTGCAGGGCTGCCGCTCCCTTCACATTAACGAAGACAATGGGCGCTTTCTGCTGCTCGCCGTGCTCATCATCGTGTACCTGCTGTGCGGCGCCGCGGTCTTCTCCGCCATCGAGAGGCCGTCCGAGCTGCGAGCGCACGGGCGCTGGAACCGGACCCTCCTGAACTTCAGCGACACGTTCAATATCAGTTTGCAGGATCTGAGCTCCTTCCTGAAAGAGTACGAGGCTGCGATTGCTGCTGGAGCCCGGGTCGATGCTCTTCGACCCAGATGGGATTTTACAGGGGCGTTTTATTTTGTTGGGACAGTGGTCTCCACTATAGGCAAGTCACCAAATGCATGCTTAATAATTAATCTTCTTGGGCTATTAGAAAAAGATTCAAGTGCTTTTCCACTTTTCAATGAAATGTTTGTTTCTAATTCACATGGCTTTATGGTAACACTTTATTTTGGTGGCCCCTTTTGAACATTCTGTTGATTATAAGTACCTGTGCAACTACAGAGTATTAGTAGACTCTCTGCTTAATATCTACTAACACTTTATTGTGATGCTCCCCAACAGATATTCAACTGACTTGCAAGTAGCAACTTTACAGTCTACTAATACTCTATTCTAATGAGAGTTAGTAGGTGCAACATTATAGTCAACAGAATGTGTTAAAGGCACCATCAAAATATTTCTCCTATTGATTATAAAAGTACAATGGAAGCTGATCAGGAAATGCTTATTTACTGCCACCATAGATCTCAGATCTAGTGCTTTATTAGGTCTTGATGTGGCAAATTTGAATATGTAAATTGTATAAATTAAAGGGTAATATTTTCAGTAAATAATGGTTTTCAGTCTGTAACTTGCTTGTGACTTCTGATTTAGAATGTAGCAGACGAATCATAAAGACTATGTTTATGGTGCTTTTGTTTTTCCCTGTTGAGCTTTGCGGTATAAATCACTGTCGCCTTTCATTGTATGGAAAAGACGTGAGAACATTCTTTTGTATTCCACAGAGGAAAGTAAGTCACACTCTCAGAAAAAAGGTACAAAGCTGTCACTGGGTCAGTACCCTAAGGTACAAAAGCTATAAGGTACTATTATGTACCATTTAGGGGTAAATAAGGTACAACAATGTACATTTTCGCTTTTGTACCTTAGGGTACCGCCCCAGTGACAGCGCTGTACCTTTTTTCTGAGAGTGCATACAGGAAAAGCATGAGGAAGAAGTATTTTATTTTTTTTATTTCATCAACTAGTGGTGAACTATTGCCTTTACTAACACTTTACTTAAAGCCTTTATGTATAATACATTATAAAAGTATTTTAAATGCCTTGTAATGCATCTTATAATGCATTGTATGGTCTCATGAATAATTGTAAGCACAGTTATAATGCATTAAAACGCGACAAACAACCAATTTCAGATGTAACAAGAAATTATAATATTATAATGCAGTTTAACTTTGGTTACAATTATTTATGAAAAGATATAATGCATTATAGATAAAGGCTTTAAGGAAAGTGTTTAAAAGCATACTTTTCTGCATATTACACGCATATTTTTCACAAAGACTGATATCAAATGCAATTTTAACGCTTGAGTGGGATGGATTCTGACTGGCTGTCAAAAAAAGTGATTCCAATGATATTGTTCCTCTGTGCTGTTATCGTTATACTTGTGGTGTATTACATTTAGAATGATTTCTAAAACTATATCTTTATCATTATCACCCTTGGTGTGAACGGACAGACCTTAACACTGTATACCTAGAATAGAACTACAGGACACATACAAGAAAAATTACTATAGTAATAGTAAAGTACAGAAATCGCTATTTTTATTTGGCAGCAACAGTCTCTGGCACCTTGCTTGACCCCATGACCTTTCATAGAATCTCACAGCGCACTTTTGCCTTGCCAAGACAACATTTCCTCGCTCTCTGCAGAGACGTCACTTTTCCATTGGCATTTCCCCAGCATAAGACCAATAAACACCCTCTAGTGTTGACTTTCTCTCTCGAGTACCAGGCTGTGAGGTGGTGTGTGGCCAAGCCAACTCCCTGCTGGACTTCTGCATTCAGGACCAACCATCAGGCCTGCAGTTTGCTGTGGGGCTCATGTCCCAAAATCCAAATGTGCTGATGCCCACATGTCCTGGATAACATTTACCCTGTTATAGGTCACTAAAGAGCAAGTACCCCTTCGAGGCAGCCCCCTGGTTATTGTGTATTTGCTTCCTAAAGCCCTTGGCTCCTGTTTTACACTTTCCATCTGCAGTGAATAATCAATAGCCATGCACTTTGTAGTTCTTTCAACTCAGAGTAATGTATTCAGCAGTACTGTCACTGTATGCTTCATGCAACCTTGCATGCTCTATGGATGTATTGAATGGGGTGTGTTCTCTTTCATGCTTAAATGCTGTCCTCTTCATATATTGTTATTTCCACAAGCTTAAAACCATCAAGATTTGGGGTATCGTTGCAAAAGCCATTTGTAAGTTCTTACTATAATTGGACGTAAAGTCCACACTAGCGGTTTAGTCACTACTAGCTAGTTTGTAACTAACTCTGTACTTAATTTGGTTGCACCATTTGAGCGTAGGTAGTAGGTTGGAAGTTCAAGTCTGATTGGCTGGCTTTATGTACATGTTGATAAATTTAGCAATTTTGAGGAAAACTACTGGATTTACCAAAGTTTGCAGTTTTGTTGCATCAAAAAAGATACTCATAGACACTTGGCTGAAAGTAAGCTTGATGTCCACCAGCAGAACTAAATCGTTTCGTTTAAGAGAAACAGCACTTATTTTTGAATGTGCAGAAATTCTTATCACAACGTCTTTACAGTTGTAATTAAGGTAACGCTTTATTTTAAGGTGACGTAGTTATATGTTACTACATGTACTACATGTAATAATAGTAAACTATGCATAATTACAAGTAACTAACCCTAAACCAAAACCCTAAAGCTCAAAATAATTAATTAGTTTGAGTAGAGCCAACTCAAATCAAACAAATGAGTTCAATCATATGAACTTTTATGAGTATTTAGAAATTTATTTTTCTTTTGAGTTCACAAAACGGACACATTTAAGTAATCTGAATTATTTCATTGTTTCGAGTTTTATGAACTTGTTTCTTTTAATTTAGACAAACTTAAATTTAACCGAAACTGGGCCGGGATTTATATTTCCCAGCATGCTTTGCCATGACACTCAAAAGGGAGAGTAAATGCCAAAATTAAGTGTTATATAATGGTATTGTGCAAGATTAATGTTAAGGTGGAGATTTAGTGTTTAATGTTTTGCTATGTTAGTTTAGAAGAGTTTCTGTTATGTTGGGGGTTTTTTTTGCGGGAGGTGGGGGTGCACATTGCTGTCCTCAATCAGCAAGTGCTATGTTATGCTAATGCTATCAAATCATGGTGTTACCAATAAGCAAGGTAGCATTTATTGAATTAGCTAGTTAATGCTAGCCAAGTTTCCACTACTAAAAATATTTAAGTTGATCGTTTTAATTTAAATGTATGAATTAGCTTACTCAAATATTTGAAGTTCAGAGTAATTAAAATGTATGATTACAAAATAAAAATCGGCAAGTTCTGCTTACTTAAACTTTAAATTTAAGTTAAATAATATTACTCAATACTTTTTTGAGTATAATGTAACTATGTCACCTTGTTACGTCCCAGGACGTATTGCTTCTTTTCTCTTGCGCATTATGTTTGGGGATGTGTTTAAGGTTAAAAATAAGGTTAAAATAAAGTGTAACCGTTAATAACTTTTTTTGTAGAGCTTTGTCGTAATCATAACCGCTATTTCAGATTATCCAGCCTCTAAACGGCTGATCGATTTACATGCTGGCAGTCAAAAGTCTGGCTCTGCAGGACTACTAAAAATCAGCACATTCTAGCAAGTATAATTCTTCTTTATTTAGTAACTAAGCTTAAATGAATGTGTGTTTTGTGCATACTTCCATATCAGTCTCCATCTTCCTTTCATCTCAGTGTGAACTCTCTATATACCTCCCGCCTCCAGAAGAGCTTCAAAGTCAGTGAATGAGAGGTGCTCGGGCTTTGTCATGATGGGATTTTATAGGGACGACGGAAACAGTTCCTCCTCGTCCAAGCGAAACCCTCTGCCATTTCACACACAGTGAGTCACAATCAGACTGAGACTTTATTATGGGGGAAAAATGTATTCACAGATGCATCATTGATTCAATCAATTATTTCTCAATCTATAATCTGAATTTGAAAGTAATTATTATTAATTATTATGTTTGTTGGCAAACATACTCATGATACAAACTAGTGCCATACAGTGTGCAACAAAATGTATGTGCAAACGAAGAGACACAAGTGTCTTCAGATAAGTTTATTAGCCAAGGTCGGAAAAGCTTTTTTAACAACATTTTAAAGGGCACCTATTATAAAAATTCCCTTTTACATGGTGTTTGAACATAAATGTGTGTTGGCAGTGTGTGTACACAACCACCCTATAATGATAAAAATTCAACCAGTTCTTTTAAAAAAAAATCCCCATAAATCATAAGCACTGTCTCAGAACAAGCCGTTTGCAGATTCTGGGCAAAGTGACGTCACTTTGCTCAGGCCCCGCCCACAACTGTTGACAGACACTGCCGTTTCAGCATAGACCCGCCCTGAGTGAGATGTACACAGTCCGCCATTTTTTAGACAGGTTTAGGTTCGTTTATGTCTGCGAAAATCATTTCACTCCAGACTGCTTTGTGTACGAGGGCCAAGGCAGGCTTTGCTAAAAAGTTGTTACTCAAGGATGGATCAGTACCAATTGTTGGTGATCCAGCTTATAGAGCAATACTGGTCACGGCAGTAATGAAAGAGAGAGCGCGCACTTTATTACAGTTCATTAGAGTTGTTTTACGGATGTAAAGTTCACCAGTTTATCAAGCACCCCCTGATAAGGTCTGTATATATTTGTTTACTGTTAGTTGAGGGGGGTGAGGGGTCCTCCACAACAGGCTTGTACTAATAGTGAATAAAAGCAAGATGACAAATAAGTTATAATAACCGTAATTAAACTAAACTGTTCTATCTCCATGCAGCATTTATTCTCTGGCTCTGTAGGCATTATTGTCCGACTCCGATTCGAACTGAACACTGCTACTGAGAGTTTCTGATCTGACATTTTCATTCGGTGAGATGAGACTGTCCTGATACAGGAGCATGAGCTCTTGACGCTCCGCCTTCTTCTTGAAAGGGGGCTGGAGGCACCAGCTCATTTGCATTTAAAGGGACACACACAAAAACTGTGCGTTTTTGCTTTTCCCCAAAAAGTGGCAATTTTAACATGCTGTAAAAAATCTGTGGGGTATTTTGAGCTAAAACGTCACATACACACTCTGGAGACATCAGAGACTTATTTTACATCTTGTAAAAAAGGGCATAATAGGACCCCTGTAAAGGAATTGGTAACACTTTATTTCGATGGTCCACTTTAGACATTCTACTGACTATAAGTAACTTTGTAACTACATGTCAACTAGCAGTCATTAGAGTATTACTAGACTATCTGCTAACCCTAACCTAACAGTCTAATAATACTCTAAGTAGTTGCAAAGTTTCTTATAGTTAGTAGAATCTGAAAGTGGACTGTCAATATAAAGTGTAACCAAGAAATTTAATAAAGGCATTCAGTGCTCTAACAGTGTAATAGGACTGAGTAAATTTGGCTTTTTTATTATATCAACAACCGTTCAAAGGTTTGTGGTCGGTAAGAGTTTTTAAAATGTTTTTGAACACCAAAACTACATTTATTTGATGAAAAATAAAGTAAACACTGTAATATTTTGAAATATTATTACAATTTAAAATAACTTGTTTTCTATGTGAATATATTGTAAAACGTAATTTATTCCTGTGATCAAAGCTGAATTTTCAGCATCATTACTCCAGTGTCACATGATCCTTCAGAAATCATTCTAATATGATGATTTGTTGCTCAAGAAACATTTATTATTATTATTTTCAATGTTGAGAACAGATGTTCTACTTCATAATTGTGTGGAAATCATGCTACATTTTTTATCAATTGAATGTGTCCTTGTGGAATAAATGTATTTGTTTTTTTAAAAGCAAAAACTTACTGATCCCAAACTTTTGAACGGTAGTGAATATGAAACCCTAATGCAGATTTTAACATGTGAAGAGGCAGCATAAATGTACTCACATTGGAAACATTGTGTCTCATGCTCAAATGTTTATAACTTTCGTGCAGATGTATGTTGATTGACAACGACAAATTTTAAGATGCATAATTTCATTTAGACAGAATGAAAGTCACAGTGCTTTATTTGACCTATTTATTCTATTTCTGTTCGTGGTTGTGAGCATACGTATTTTGGTCTTCATGCAAAATTTAAGTATCAGAGCAGCTTCAGCTCAGGGTGAGAGGAAACTTTGTGTGAGACAGGCGGTTAGTAACATGCTCTCAGTTATAGAAACTGTCTGATGCAGAGCTCTGGAGACGTTTCTGCAGGCTACAACCATCACTCATCACTCATGTCAGCAAGACATGAGAGCTTCATTAATAACAGCCGAGAATCCTGTTTAACACATGAACAGCTCTGCTACTATTACAAGTCAAGTCACCTTTATTTCCATAGCGCTTTATACAGTACAGATTGTTTGAAAGCAGCCTTACAGTGATAACAGGAAAATGCTGCATTTCGGCTGTTGTTCAGCTGAAGTCAGTTCATTGTTGATTCAGTACTGTAGTAAAGATCATCAGTTATTAATCTATACAGCAGTTCTGCAAAAACAAAAAAAATGTAATCGTCCAGCTCGTACAACAGCATCAGTACAGTCAGATCAATAATATTGTTAAATGTTAAAAGATATAAAAGAACCACTGTTTATAAATTATAAACCTTTCTTGGCTGCTTTTGTTAACTTTTTCATGTATTTCATTAAAGAGATTTAATGAAATAAAGTGTTAAATATTTTCCAAATTCCATATTTAATACATATTTATAATATACATTTTTGCACAGTTTTTTGTTACATTATTACACTTTTTTCTGTACTGTTAGATGTATTTATTTATTTAGTCGACATGAAATGGAAATTGCAATCAACTTTTGTTCCCTATTGTGACGTATATTCGAGTGAAACAGCTTCTCGAACAAGAACAAATGTAGGGCGGGGCTTGATTTTGTTTGTGAGCAGTTGATTGGATGCTTAGATTGGTTGTGGTTTGCTATTGGTGGATCTCGTGAGTGACAGGTTGCTCCGCCCTCGTGACAGTAAACACGGCATCAGAGTTATTGTTTTTGATTAAAAAAATTCAACGGCACATTAATTTAAAAAAAATTAATAATGACTTGCACAGATAAATTATTTATAATAAGTAGTGCAATATTATAATATAAAAATTATATTTGTCAATTTTAAATATATGCAATTCCTATAAAATGCATACATTTTATTTATTTTAATCTAAATTATAATTTTTTTTAAGTTTGTTTAATCCTATTTTTTATTATTTCTTTTTCCATTTTTACACCCAGACCCCAGTTTGTAAGATGTTTATTGTGTAAGTATGCAAGTATCAAATTTGTCTCTGATGTCCTACAATTCCTTAAGAGAATTAAAGTAGACACAAATGAGTCAAGTGATTTGTATTGTCGTTAATGGTTACAGTTCTGTGTTTAATAATGTTTTAGATGACTGTCTGAATGATGAATTATCAATGTGTGGAGGCGACTGCAGTGTGCAGTGTATCTAAATCTGGATTAGGAGACTGGAGAATGGAGTTCTCAATTTTGTTTCATTTATGCATCAACAATCGACAAAAGTAAGAGTATAGCTAATAAAATGATGTGGGGAGGAGCTTGAATCATTTGTTCTTGGCAGAATTTAATGAGAAATGTTTGAGTTCATTTTGAGATTTTTGATATTTGATTGCAGACTTTAGTATCTTGGCAATTTGAGACATTGCTAGGATCTGAAACGTTAGAAGAGACACATGCGAGATAACTGAAATCTCCACTGTTGCTGAATCTTAATGCCATGTGGGAGCTATTGAGATATAAGGAATAAGGAAGATCTCATTTGTGATCTCATTTTATTCCCAAAGGGAGCAGAATGAACAGTTTTTGCCCTGATATAAAATTATGACACTAGTGTTTGACTGTTGGAACATTTTATCAGACTGGGCAAAAAACTTAAAATGAGTTGACAAAGTCATTAAATGAGCCTGGATCTGGCCATCTTCCCCTTTTGACCATCCTGTGTGATGATCTATTGGGATTGGTTGGAGGAAGGTGATAGAGCAGAAGTACGTACCGTAGTCGTGTGAGCTCAGCTTATTACACGCCTGTCTGAACTGAGACTGATTTCTAGAGACTCTCGGGAGAAGACACGCCTGGGAGTCCCACAAGCAGAGGCGTGTTGGATATTTTCACAGTTTCTCCTTCCTCTGTGTAACATGATGGATGTCATCCCTTCTTGCCCAAGAATATAACAATCATAATGTGTAGAGATGCACCGATATTTATCGCCTGATTTTTGATCAATTTAAAATCATCGGCATAACGGCTTTAGCGTGAAAAAGGCCACTGAGTTGTATGTCTGTTGCATAACCTAACGTTTTTCTCTGGGTAAAAAAATGCAATACTTCCCAAAACCTGTACAAAATATAGCAGGGCTCAACAAAACAGACTGAATGACACACATCTTCATAAAAGTGTATCCTATGCACGTGTTTTTAAGCCTTGCCAATTTAAATATTCAAGCGCAAGAAGATGCAAAAGAGAACTCAATTTGGTACGTTTGTGTGCGCACACATCCCAGAAAGCCGCGTTTTAGACAGCGTGTGAATACTGAATTGAGTTCTCTTTTGCATTGTCTTGTGCTCGAATGGACAAATTCACACAAAATTATATAAAAATGCCCATTTTGGTGAATATCCTACACTCTAAAAAATGCTGGGTTAAAAACAACTCTACTTGGGTTATCTGGCAACCCAAATTTTGACCCAATGTTGGGTTGCCAGATAACCCAAATTGGGTTGTTTTTAACCCAGCATTTTTAAAAAGTTTAGCTGGGTTGTTTTTACCCAGCTGGTTGGGTTAAATGTTTTTGTATGCAAACCTTTACTTTATCAAAGTAATACTCCAATTCTGCGGCGTTGAGATCAAAAAGCCTGATCTCTGTGTAACCCATCAGCTGGGTTGTTGCAGTAAAGCCTCCGCTGGGTTGTTGCGTCGGAGAGCGGGTGGGGGAGGGGTGCATTGTTGCAACTATCAAGCTTACACTAGTGACGTACCTGAAAGAAAACGGATTTCACGTTAAGTGATTTAATTTTTAACAGTAAGAAAAAAAGTGTTCTAAAGCTTGTTGTTTTGCAGAACATCACAGTTATATATGATATGAGAAGAGCAAGGCCTGTAGTTAGGGATGTCTTGTCATTTAAGGAAAATATAATTATATTTTCAGAATGACTTAATCCTTTTCTCCAAACATAGTCTGTGGGGTAAAACGCTATTCCCACTATCATAATTACTGTAGTTACCATGTTCTGAACATCACATTCTTTGTTTTTCCATCAAATGTAATCTAACTAAGTGGTTGAATAAACATATTTGGACTTTATATTTAAAAATTACCTCACATTAGCATCAGCTAGGTAGTTAGCCAACCAGTTAGCATCAGCTAACAATATTTATTTTTATTTTTTAAAAAGGTTGATTTTCAGCATGGATCATTAATACATTTTCATATTTATTTTGGCTTGTCTTTTTCATTTTAAACTAAAACATGCTTGTACTCTGATTTTGCTGTAAACATATAAAGCAAATTGCTTTGTCAGAGTGGGGGCATTTTACCTGTGGGGTAAAACACCACCTTGGTACGAATTAAATTTTTGTTAAAAATCTAATAACATGAAAACTCTGGATATTTTTCATACTTGGTTTATAATTTATGCCATTATCACTGAAAACTAGGATAACTATTCTAGACACATTTAACTTTTGTTTCACAGAAAAGTTACACAGTCCTTAAGGGGGGCGTTTCCCCCCACTCTACCCTACCCAGCCACTAACTCGACACAAAAACTACTCAACCATGGAAAAAATAACCCAACAAAATGACCCAACATTTTTTAGAGTGTAGTAAACACAGGTTATGGCTTAAGTGAACATAAACAGTTGAGAAATAAAACAAACGTGTGCATTAGTATATTAGATCCGTGCAGCTCTTAAAGTGACAGCAGCCTAATATTGTTGCGCTGCTGTCTGTTTTAATGTTAATCAAACAACAAGAGACAAAAAAAAACGCTGTTGTATTTATGTTTGCCTGTTGAATGTTAAATGCAATCCATGTTCAATGAAGATGATTTGATGAGGCAACAATAAACTATACCTTAATGCATGCATTTTTGAACTTTCATTTCATTTATGTATGACTGACAAATATGCATCACAATAAGTTTATTAATTATTTTAAATCTGTGTAATCCAAATGGGCGCGAATTGTATATGCAATTCAACTATGTAAATCTTAAATTTAGGCCTAAATAAAACATTTTTGACTGTTCGTGAGTAATGACCGTATGTTGTTTTTTTGGGTGAACTATTCCTTTAAAGCCGGTTGACGTCTGTCAAAGAGACAGTAGAGTCTTCTGCTGGGAGTAAACCTAGGGGATTCCCGTTGCAGCACTCCGTCTTTCTCCTATCCCGCTCTCCCATGTCTTCCCTCCTCGCGTAGTAATCAGTGCAGTTGGCTCCGGTTACACCACGCTTTGATTGGATCATGCATCATTGTCTCCTCAGCGATGTTCTCTTTCTCCTCACACTCATCTATCAATATAACCTGCTCCGCTAATGCAGAGGAATGATTCCCTCTCTTCCCTGTCCCTCTTCTCCCTCTCTCTCTCTCTCCTTTGATTTCATTTTATTCCATCACACTCTGTTTGCACTGATGGACTTCACTTATGAAAAACACTTCACATTACAGGTCAGGGACTTATGATACATTGATTCGCCATCATTATGCATTAAAACATCATCTGGGTCAATGAAAAGCATGTTCCGTTCAGGAGGAGTAATGTGATTACCAAGCTATCTTTATACAATACAGCGAGTGCAATGCTGAAAGCAGCAGGGTGGGATGTGTTCTGCTTACTGTATACTGTCTGGGTCGTATTTTACCCCAAACTCACAAAGAAGATAGAAGAAATCATTTATTTTTGCATAATGAAAATTAAGTCTGTGTTTTTATGACAATTAAGCATACTTAAATACACTTACATAATTCACAAACTCAGTCTCGTTATCTGATTTTAATGGAAAATCATTGTGTTACAGTAATGAGACTCTAATTAGAACCAACTCAGAATAATGCAGTTACAAATAAACTCAAAAGTAAAGTTTCTGCATGGAAATGGGCCTAATTATCATGAAAAAAATAGGTCCTGAAATAGGCTCAATATTTCCATTACTAATAATAATTTCTAATCTTCTAATCTTTTGATTTTGAGGTAAAATGTGACCTGGAAATGTTTTGGGAGACTAACCTATATATGAAACTGTAAGAGATAATTGAGCACTATGATTAACCTTTTAAAGATCCCCTATTATGGATTTTTGATAATGACCTTTCATGTAGTGTGTAACAGTTCTAAGTGAATGAAAACATCCTGCAAAGTTTTAAATCTGAAAGTGCAGTGTATATAAAGTTATTGTCTTATTGTAAAGTAAGAGTCAAATGAGTCCTAAGCCGTTTCGTTGTGACGTCCAGACGAAACATTAGCATATTGCCCGTCCACTTATTGCGCGTGCATTATGTTTCATATTGTGTAGGTCTCTGGCTAACCGGCTAACTCACGTTATTACTGTCTTACTGAAATACTACTGTAAATCAGCTGTGGGCTGCAGTATTACCTAAAACTGAGTCTGTTAATGCAGATTGTCTGTAATTTGAGTAAAGATAAAGGATGGAGCAAGATTTGTTTTGCAAACTTTAATGTTACATCAGTCATTCACGTTAGTGCTCAGCTAATGTATGCACTGTTAATGATACAGTTCCCGCATGTGCACCGCAATAAATTAGAAACACACACAAACACACACACACACACACACTCCATTGTTGATGGACGCACACTTGTTAATGCTGATGGTGAGGAATTACAGTTGCAACATCTCATAATGTTTCCAATGTTTCATCGTTGATTCAGACTCGTGCTGGGATTTATGTAAAATCAACGTCATCTTTAATGTCTTTACAGTGTGTGCAATCGCTGAGCTTTAGGAACAGGAAGCCTCCGGACGGAGCTGGAGTTTAGTTATGGTAATGGACGTTTGTTTCCGAAATACGCGCTGTACACGGTAGACCAATCACAACAGACTGGGCCATCTGACCAATCAGAGCAGAGTAGACCAATCACAACAGACTGGGTCATCTGACCAATCAGAGCAGAATAGACCAATCACAACAGACTGGGTCATCTGACCAATCAGAGCAGAATAGATCAATCAAAACAGACTGGGTCATCTGACCAATCAGAGCAGAGTAGACCAATCACAACAGACTAGGTCATCTGACCAATCAGAGCAGAGTAGACCAATCACAACAGACTGGGTCATCTGACCAATTAGAGCAGAGTAGACCAATCACAACAGACTGGGTCATCTGACCAATCAGAGCAGAATAGACCAATCACAACAGACTGGGTCATCTGACCAATCAGAGCAGAATAGATCAATCAAAACAGACTGGGTCATCTGACCAATTAGAGCAGAGTAGACCAATCACAACAGACTAGGTCATCTGACCAATCAGAGCAGAGTAGACCAATCAAAACAGACTGGGTCATCTGACCAATCAGAGCAGAGTAGACCAATCACAACAGACTAGGTAATCTGACCAATCAGAGCAGAGTAGACCAATCACAACAGACTGGGTCATCTGACCAATCAGAGCAGAGTAGACCAATCACAACAGACTGGGTCATCTGACCAATCAGAGCAGAATAGACCAATCACAACAGACTGGGCCATCTGACCAATCAGAGCAGAGTAGACCAATCACAACAGACTAGGTCATCTGACCAATCAAGGCAGAGTAGACCAATCACAACAGACTGGGTCATCTGACCAATCAGAGCAGAGTAGACCAATCACAACAGACTAGGTCATCTGACCAATCAGAGCAGAGTAGACCAATCACAACAGACTGGGTCATCTGACCAATCAGAGCAGAGTAGCTCATGGAAAGGAGGGATTTAGAGAGACTGACTCATCCATCGAGTCATTTGAGAATCATTGAACACTGTGGTGACGTGCAATGTATATTATGAGAAAATTATGTTTTTTGACCTTTGATGCATGTAAACCTGTTGTTGGAGACCTCCAAAGCTAAATTAAGAAACTTTAAAATGGCATAATAGGGGCACTTTAAAATAGTATTTTGATTCATTGTTGTTATACCCTGTTATCATTTCAAAACATTTTTAATCCAATCTTGTGTAAAACATCTTCACATTTGGCAGTCGGGTCAAATAATGACATTTTTTGGTGTGTCTTGAAAATGGTGATTGCTAACAAATGACTAAATGGGACCACTGAGGTTGTCAGGGACATTATTAAAGGAGTCATGACATGAGAAATCAGAAGGATCCCAGCAGCGGAAACAAATGGATGGTTTATTTTAATGGCTTCCCGGATCGAGTCGGAGGATTAAATGTTTGTTCGGAGCATTTTGTTCTGTGAACGAGGCACAGTGTAATGGAGAGTCCGCAAAGAAACTTTTGTTGAAAGCTGGATCTGACAGCAGATGCATCACAAACCGTAAGTCAATGATTTCATAATGCTTTGTCTGTAAATGACTGTTTAATATGGATATGAATAACACTTACTCATTTGCAATAGCGAGTGGGCATTGATACTGTTTCCTATGCAATGTCATTAGCCAATCACAGTGGCCGTTTACTGACAAGCCTTAAAGGAGCCGCGCCTTAAAAACTGATCATTTCAGACAGAGGGTCAGAATGAAAGTTCAAATTAATAGTTTTTCTGCATACATATTTGATTTCTTTTTTTTTTCTGCAAAAAACTTTATTAACATTATAAGTGAGCCTCAAGAAACATTAAAATAAAATAAAAAATCCATGTCATGACCCCTTTAAATGTCATACTCTGAACAGATAAACTCATCTACACACTAGTTCGCTTTAACAACCTCATTGTGTTTATAATCGCACTCTTGCAAACAATTTTAATTCAAACTTTCCAACATGTAGATTTTAAATAAGGATTGAATGAGTTGGTGAAGGTTAATGGTAGTGATGTTTAAAGGGTTAGTTCACCCAAAAATGAAAATTATCCCATGATTTATTCACCCTCAAGTTCTTCTTTCTGATGAATACAATCAGAGTTATATTAAAAAATGTCCTGGCTTTTCCAAGCTTTATAATGGCAATGAACGGCAGCCCAAAATTTTAAGCTCAAAAAAGTGTATCCTTCCATTATAAAAGTAATCCACATGGCTCCGGGGGTTAATAAAGGCCTTCTGAAGTGAATCGATGGGTTTTTGTCAGAAAAATATAAATTTTTAACACGTTATAAAGTAAAATATCTTGCTTCCGGCGCCTTCCGTATTCAACTTACTGGCGCAACGATGACGTCGGACGCAGCGTGTGCGTTTTGAACCGTGATAGGCTTTACACTTTCTGTGTAAGTTGAAGTCATGTGACAGTGGTGTAGTTTGTTTATACCATACGTTTAGCTATTTAAAAGCTGTATTCATTTAAAACTATTTGTCAAGGGAATCATGGTGATGCTAACTATTGGGTTGGCCTACAAAAATATGGTATCCCTGTATAGCGCTCTATTCATCATTGTGCAATTCAGCAATTCAGTTTGCTCTGTTGTATTTGGCACATGTCATCCAAATATTCCATAAATAGAAAATGTGCATATTGTGCATTATAAACATGCTGCATGCTGCAAAAATAGTACTAGTTGTATGGTAGTATGCTATTCTGAGCATATCCGAGAAACGTTTACAGTTCTGCTTATCATCAGATATCCTGGAGCAGAGAGCAGCACCTTCTCTCTCATTCTGTTGTCGTGTCTTGCTTTCTGTCTCTCTCAGTCCCACATTCACTCTCTCTTTCTCTCTCTCTCCCTCTGATCTCTTGGGTCGCTCTGTAAAAACAGAGGGCTGGAAAATGTCAAAGTTAAAAATGGAAGAGGGCGTGTAGCCACATAAAAGGCGTGTGTGCTGTTCTCACCAGTGTGTACTCAGCACAGATCCTGAATGAGATGTAATGAGACAGAATGTGATTACAGAAGTGTCAAAGGTTGATACACACACACACAATATTCTTTTGACATTTTTGTGGTGTCCTGGACATGTTCTTTACAGGTTTGGTGAGATTTACATGCCCTTTATATCAAAATAAACTAAGACATGGGCATTCTTATGTTATTTTCTGAAAATACTGACAATTTTCTTACCATTTATTATTCTTACAGTAATTTAATTTACACATTAAGTCTGATCCATGTCATTACAAAAGGACACAAGCGGCTTAAATGTAGGTCATGTGACTGTTTACCACCAGTGTGATGTTGTATGTTAATGTTTGTTCATTTTATCTGATTGATTTAGCCTTTTAAAACTGTCTATCATGTAGAACCAAGAATGGCTTTTGTTTGGATATATGATATATTCCATTACAGTGGCTGAGTATATGGATTAAAATCTGTTATATTTAAAATAAAATAAAAATAAAATAAATGGACAATTCATATTTTTTATGGAATATTGCAGTATTATTATAAATGATTTATCTGTGCACATCATTATAAAATAAAATAAAATAAATGGACAATTCATATTGTTTATGGAATATTGCAGTATTATTATAAATTATTTATCTGTGCACATCATTATAAATAAAATAAATGGACAATTCATATTGTTTATGGAATATTGCAGTATTATTATAAATTATTTATCTGTGCACATCATTAAAAATAAAATAAATGGACAATTCATATTGTTTATGGATTATTGCAGTATTATTATAAATGATTTATCTGTGCACATCATTATAAAATAAAATAAAATAAATGGACAATTCCTACTTTTTTATGGTATATTGCTGATTTATCTGTGCAGATCATTTGTTTAAATTTTTTTATTCATATGTTCTCGTAATCTTGAATCAAAATAACTTCCCCTCCCTCTTGCAGCATCTCTTCTCTGATGATGCGTTTACTGGCGTGAGGGCGGGGCAACCTGTCACTCACATGAGAGCCACCTGTAGCAAACCACAACCATCCAATCAATTCCTGATGGACAAAATCAAGTCCCGCCCTTCATTTTTTCTGTTCGAGAAGCAGTTTCTCTCAGAAATACGTCACAATAGAGAAGAAAAGGCTAGCGCAACTTTTTATTCCAACTTAAGAGGATTTCACATGGCACTAAAACTTTTTTTCACTTTCTTTCATCCTGTAAGCGATTAATGTGAATGCTGAACTGACATCTGGTTTCCAGTGAACAAAACTGATATTCTTTCCAGTCTTTGTATATGTAGCCCAACGTGTTTAGTACACATGCATGTGCACACAGACCAGTGCAGATACACACAAACACCCACGCAGTGACAAATCAGTGTCAGGAACTAATGCCTGTCCCATTTGTACATTTATCTCTGCCCTGCATCCCCTCTGTCACCCTTGCCCCATGTACGTGATCTGCCCTGGCAGACGCACAAAGACTGTAAATAAATCTCAATGTGGAGGGTTCCCGTCTGAGGATGACGTCTGCATACACAAACCCACCCGCTCACAGAGTAAATCACACACAGCACAGCATATACAGTATGCTCTGTAGATGACAGCTATTGTTTAAGTAAAACCTCAGATTTGTTGCTGTCACAGCATTACCCAGACCACAATATAGCCTCATAAATGTCCCTCGCCAAATGTACATACACACTCCCTATGCTTTTTGCCTGAATTAATACTTAAATTCAGACTAAGGCAGAAACTGAAATAAAACACAAATCTCATCAGTATCCACTGGTTTGATCAGAAAGGTCAGAAGAGATGGATTTTTACACAGAGCTAATATTCTGAGTGGCAAGCCAAAGTCCAACATTAACCCTTAAATGCATGAATGTTTCGCCAATCATTATTACATATTCGGGTCTTTAGCGACCTGGATCTATGTCTAACACGGATGGATCTCTACCTGTCGTGATTATATAAGACTCTCCTGATATTAGAGTAACATAAAATAAAATAAAATAAAGCATATTTTGTTATCTTTTGGAGCTTGGAAGGGTTCAGTTTGAGCAGATGTTTGATACCATAATCACTGTCCTCGTCAGAGCAGTACATTTCCCAGTACATTCAGCATCTGGCTCATATTCGCCATCTCAAACATATTCTTTTTTAACATCATCAATCAATATTTTGATCGCTGACAGCTTCTTCACCAGATCCACCATCAAGTGACAGTGACACAAATTTTTGATTGTGTTCAGTTCTTTCTCTGCAGTAAATCACTGAGCCATTTCAAGTTTTGCTGATGAAACTTCCTATTCTTTTGTTTTCTGCCTGCAGTAGCTATGGGCAGGGGCGGACTGGGGCAAAAAAGTGGCCCTGGACTTTCTGGCACAAAGTGGCCCATCACACCCAGTCTGCAACACACCTCGCCATTAATCCACCAGCTCATTATGCACAGAACAATTTTAAACACCACTTACTAACATATAGATTCTATTTATAGAGAAATATAAATTATATTTATTTTTTTATTGAATCATCATAATGAATGACTGGCATAGCCTACTTCTTTAGGTTATAATTTGTCTTTCCTGGTGCACATGGCAAATAGTATTTATTTATTTTTTCCATACAGTGAAGTTTAATATCACTAAGTTCAATACCTACCATAAAATCAGTCCATATACAATGCTATGGTCTAGAAGACTTAGAATGTAGTGCAGAATGTGGACTGTTTTATAGTGCCTTTTCTAGTGGTTATAGTATGTGTCCTTTCAGGAGCTTGACCTCCTGTCATTTTATGGAATAGAGCTCAAATTGTGGAAAAGAGTTTAAAAATTATATGAATACAGATTAGCATATTAAAATGATTTCTGAAGGATCATGTGATACTGAAGTGTGAAGTAATGATGCTGAAAAGTCAGCTTTCATCACAGAAATAAATTACATTGTACAGTATATTCACATAGAAAACAGCTATTGGAAATGTTATTAATATTTCTTAATATTTGTGGTTTTACTGTAGTCTTAATTATTTCAAACTTTTGATTGCCAGTGTGTATAATTCATGTGAACTAACTAGCAAATTGTAGTAGGCCAACGTTTGAGAATTATATTTTGAGTTTTATGAATCATTTTCAAATGATTGTGAAATTACTGAAGAAGACCTGACAGTCAGATACACAAACATTCCCTCTGATATGCTGAAAACTGATGTTTCTTGGTGCATTGTGTGTCGAATAACGTAAAAGGCATTAAAATCTGAGAAATTCAAAAAGGTCAGCAGTAGTTTGCATCCCTGGAAATTAATGTCCGTCGTTTAACATTTTTTAAATCGTAAACAGTCAGGAAATATTGCTATATTGACTCGTCATGTTCAGCTGTTTATCTTACCTCGGCTCACATTCAAGTGCAGTGCTGCTTCTGTGGACAATAAATCCCGCCTCCTTTGATTTGATTGGATATCTCAAACATTTTGACATTGACGAGCGCTTTTAGACCACTGAGACTGATCAGGCTAATCTATCAGTGGGCCGCGCGGGCCATTCGTCTGGGCTGACAGAAGGATATAGACTACGTAATTTTACTATAATTTATTCTTCATATATATTTACATTGCATTGGGCCAGCCCACATTGTCCAGTGGCCCACCAGGAAAACGCCCGGAGCTCCAGATGGCCAGTCCGCCCCTGACTATGGGCCCTAATTGAACAATCTAAGCACATGGTCTGAAGTGAGGTGCACTTAGGGCGTGTCCGAATCCACTTTTGCTAGTTTAACGACGGAAAAAACGGTTGGTGCGTCAGGCGCATGGTCCAAAAGAGTTGTACCGAGTCTCTTAATGAGTCATGGGTGTGTTTTGGGTGTAAAGTGCAATAAACCAATCAGAGTCTCATCTCCCATTCCCTTTAAAAGCCAGTTGCGCTTGCACCATGGTGGATTCACTATTTACATGGTGGAATTTGCGAGCGGAAAGACTGAACGCTTCTCCAGAGTGTGTGTGCTGCTGCGCGTCCCTGTGTGTGTAATAAGCAGAGTGTATGTGCGTTGTGCACCGCCCATAGGCACATATTACTAACGCGGCCATTAAATAACACAAAAAATACTGCGCTATTGACTTTAGACTAGGTTTTTGTTGGTCAATGGTCAAAATAGCAACGCCTGGTTTTCAGACCCATGGGTGAACATATGGGTGAGAGTGCATTTGCTATTTAAACAACGTGGCGCTGGACATGAAAATGATAACTGCGTCAGGCTGACACTAGCAAAAAACGTTACGCCTGGCGTCGTATTGTGCTGGGTGTATGATAGGGCCCTATGAGTGAAACGTCACTTCATCTGTGTGTAGCAGACATTGCCACCTTGTGGAATAAAGGTGAATTGTACCCATTCAGTCATCAAAGATTCAATTATTGTTGTGCAGAAAAAATATACTTACACTGTTACACACCTCTGGTCGTTAGCGACGCTATACAATTTTTACAAAAATGAACGGGAATAATTTTATAATTTTTTTCTTGTTATACAGTTTAGAATGACCCTAACCCTATTGAGGAATACTTAGGAACACTGTAGGGTTGCTTTGGTACATGTTCCCTGAAACTGTAGCACCAACTTGTCTATAAAATACATACTTTTGAGACAGCGCTTTTTATCAGGACAAACTTTTAAGGACTTATTTAAGGATCCAGAAAAACTTTTACAATTTTTTGTACATTTAAAGAGTACATTTAAAGAATCTTTTACAGAATTGTATACTCATACTTATTTTTGTTTGTTTTTTGTCCAAGTTAAATTTGATAAAATTCTTGTTTTCATTATATTGCATTTATGATATTATGTTGTTAAATGTATCTGCCATGTAATAGCCGGTGATGCTGATATGGCAAAAAAAGTAAAATACTTCTACTACATGTTCCCTGGATGAACATCTCTGTTGATCCTGGAACAACATTCCAATCAACCAATCAGATTTGAGGGAAGTTTACAGTTTATGTCAAGTTTAGGCTTACAACAGGGTTAGGTGCTTCTATCAGTGTTATTCACCTATCATTTCCCTCTGAATTCAGGGATAAGTTATATGTATAAGGGATAAGGTTAATACTAAATTTTCAGACAGGAATGTTGTTTCAGGATCAACAAAATATGCTGATCCAGGAATATGTCTTACTAAGTAAAATCATGGTTAGGGATGTAATGTCCCAATAAATCAGCATCATAAATATAACACTGAATATGTTGCTATTGTTGCATACTGTTTTATAATATACTACAATACACTGAGGTGCAGAAAGCATCTGCCACTATTTGCACTAAGTATAAATAGCATCTACAAACTATTTACACTTAATGCAAAGAAAATACTTTTTGTTGCTATTTACACAGTGTAAATAGCATATACTTTTAAGGGGACCTATTATGCCCTTTTTTACAAGATATAAAATAAGTCTCTGAGTATGTATGTGACGTTTTAGCTAAAAATATCTCATAGATAATTTTTTACAGCATTTTTGTGTGTCCCTTTAAATGCAAATGAGCTGGGGCCTCCGGCCCCCTTTCAAGAAGAGGGCGGAGCTTCAAGAGCTCATGCTCTGGTGTCAGGACAGTCTCATCTCACAGAATAAAAATGTCAGATCAGAAACTCTCAGTAGCGGTGTTCAGTTTGAACCGGAGTCGGACACTGATGCCTACAGAGCCAGAGAATAAATGCTGCATGGAAATGGAACAGACGTAGTTTAGTTTAATTACGGTTATAACTTATGTTGCCACCTCCCCAGTTTCTCTTGAAGCGAATACGGAAGTGACTTAAGTGAGCAGAATCTCATTGAGCCCCATGTTAAAATGCCCAACTTTACAGCAAAAAAAAAAACATGTTTACAGCCTGGTACAAATTGTGGTTTTGATCTATACGGCTAATTTTGCCCTTCATGACAACTGTGAGGGGGGTGAATTTTTTTATAACTCATCCGTTTCAATTATATTAAGCCTTAAAGTTCTGCATAATTAAGGGTGTGGCCACTTTGAGTGACAGGTGGATTGTCGTTTGTCTGCTGTCTGTTAGCCATCACGTCACCTCAGCTCCAGCCACGTCCCGCCTCTTTGCCTATTTTCAGTTATCCAGGAATGACGCGCTGCCAAGAGGGCAACGGCCGACTTTACACTTTAAAACTGCTCTTAAGAAACCTACAGGTGACGTCACGGACACTACATCCATATTTTTTTGCAGTCTATGTGTACAGCTCTCTGAGGGCGGGTCTATGCTAATACGGCAGTGTCCGTCAACAGTCGTGAGCGGGGCCTGTGCAAAATGACGTCACTTTGCCCAGAATCTGTGAACGGATTGTTCTGAGACAGTGCTTATGATTTATAGGGATTTAAAATCATCATAGGGTGGTTGTGTACACACATTTACTGTATGTTCAAACCCTGTAAAAGTAAATTTTGCATAATAGATGCCCTTTAAATAAATTCTGCCTTTATTCATTCACCCTCGTGTCATTCCAAACCTGTTTAACTTTCTTTCTTCCGTAGAGCACAAAAGGTGAAATTCTGAATAATGAATAAGAAAGAGCAGGACGATAAATGACTGTGTAAGGTAAAAAAGAGCTGTTAACCTCCAAAAAGGACAAGAAAGCACTATACAAGCATCTTAACAGTCCATATGACTATATAGTTTTGTGTGAGAAACAGACATATCATATGGACTTTATTTTAGTGTGGTGCTCTTTTTTCCTTTTTGGATAAAGAATATATTAAACCCCAAAAAATTACATTATATAATGTTAACCTTATCATACATGAAAGATTCTTCCCTTGTTTTACTTTTGAAACTAGAAATGATTACACAAGATGTTGTTTCATTCATTCAAGAATTAAGAAATTTTTATTGAAAGGCTAAGCATGTGATTTCTGTAAGATACTGTCCCTTTGATTATTAAGCATATTTTATTGGACCGTCCTACTTTCAATGCTACTAGACAACATATTTTAAAAATAACTTTAATAGATGTGTGTGTTTCTTTTAAAAAGTAATTGTACGGAACCCCTAAAGGGACATATGGTGATTTTTTTTTAAAAATGAGATGGGATAAAATATATTTCACGTTCCCAGAGAAACTGCATTTGCTTGCAAACTTTTGTGAGGGAAAGATCATATTTTCAAAATTGGGTCAAAATTGCATTGCTGAGAGAGAAAACAAATGTCACATTTTATTATTACATTCAGAAATAATGTAAAATACCAGTAAAGTAAAAAAAAACTTTTCCAAACATTATAAACATTTTAGTTCCCCTCACCCCAAAACAGAACAGCAATGAAAACTATAAGTATATAAAACATATAATATAGTGGTATTCATTGCAAACAACAGTTATTATAAGCGCCAAGCCTAAACAAATTTATTTAAAGCAAAACGGAAATGTGCAATACAAATAAACTTAGGCTCACGCTTCTCTCATTTGACATGAATCCAAATGTGTGCATATTTTGCATGCTTGACGTTAATTGCGTTATATATATTCACTTATAATCCCTTTGGAATATAAATCACAGCACATTTCAGATAATAAAACGTTTTTTGGTGGAACGCAGTACTTTTGTAGGAGAATGTATTATAATCTCATATTTTTTCCATCACCATGCCACTCTAGAGGCTCCGTAAATTGAACTACTGTAAGATTTTGTAAATATTGTAATTTGTTTGAGGTCTATTTTAAACTGCTTTGATCTTGCCATGAAAATTTGATGCTAATATGGCACTAAAAATATGTGGTTTTTTGACATCTCCTGGAAACTGCATGATTTCATTAGATTTTAAAGAACAGTTTGAACTTAATCTAAAACATCTACTTTTGTGTTACACAGATAACAAAATTATATATATATATATATATATACACTCACCTAAAGGATTATTAGGAACACCTGTTCAATTTCTCATTAATGCAATTATCTAATCAACCAATCACATGGCAGTTGCTTCAATGCATTTAGGGGTGTGGTCCTGGTCAAGACAATCTCCTGAACTCCAAACTGAATGTCAGAATGGGAAAGAAAGGTGATTTAAGCAATTTTGAGCGTGGCATGGTTGTTGGTGCCAGACGGGCCGGTCTGAGTATTTCACAATCTGCTCAGTTACTGGGATTTTCACGCACAACCATTTCTAGAGTTTACAAAGAATGGTGTGAAAAGGGAAAAACATCCAGTATGCGGCAGTCCTGTGGGCGAAAATGCCTTGTTGATGCTAGAGGTCAGAGGAGAATGGGCCGACTGATTCAAGCTGATAGAAGAGCAACTTTGACTGAAATAACCACTCGTTACAACCGAGGTATGCAGCAAAGCATTTGTGAAGCCACAACACGCACAACCTTGAGGCGGATGGGCTACAACAGCAGAAGACCCCACCGGGTACCACTCATCTCCACTACAAATAGGAAAAAGAGGCTACAATTTGCACGAGCTCACCAAAATTGGACAGTTGAAGAATGGAAAAATGTTGCCTGGTCTGATGAGTCTCGATTTCTGTTGAGACATTCAGATGGTAGAGTCAGAATTTGGCGTAAACAGAATGAGAACATGGATCCATCATGCCTTGTTACCACTGTGCAGGCTGGTGGTGGTGGTGTAATGGTGTGGGGGATGTTTTCTTGGCACACTTTAGGCCCCTTAGTGCCAATTGGGCATCGTTTAAATGCCACGGCCTACCTGAGCATTGTTTCTGACCATGTCCATCCCTTTATGACCACCATGTACCCATCCTCTGATGGCTACTTCCAGCAGGATAATGCACCATGTCACAAAGCTCCAATCATTTCAAATTGGTTTCTTGAACATGACAATGAGTTCACTGTACTAAAATGGCCCCCACAGTCACCAGATCTCAACCCAATAAAGCATCTTTGGGATGTGGTGGAACGGGAGCTTCGTGCCCTGGATGTGCATCCCACAAATCTCCATCAACTGCAAGATGCTATCCTATCAATATGGGCCAACATTTCTAAATAATGCTTTCAGCACACTGTTGAATCAATGCCACGTAGAATGAAGGCAGTTCTGAAGGCGAAAGGGAGTCAAACACAGTATTAGTATGGTGTTCCTAATAATCCTTTAGGTGAGTATATATATATATATTAACATACTTAAGTGAATGAGGGTGAGTTTTTTTTTTTTTTTTGTAAACTATCCCTTTAATGTGAAATGTCGACAACTAGCACTCCATGGTTTTAAAGAACTTTTAAAGTTGTAGTTTGGTAACTAAAAATCTGAAGAAAGACAAACTACACTAACTGAGGGGACAATTATACTGAGGTTTCGTGCCTTGATTAACCTGGATGACCGTGTCTTTAGTCTATCACTGCTAAAGTGGCTAAAGCTTTTTGGTGTGTGCGTGTGTGTGTGCATGTGCCAGAAGATGGCTTGTTTTTGCAATATTCACCTAAGTGGATTTTCCTGTTAAAAATGAATCCTTGATTGAATTGGTGGAAAGAGCACAGTAGTGCCGGCTGCACTTGCCCTGTTTCTGTAATACGGTACAGGGTCATTACTAAAGCGGTCAGGAGCTCTGCGGATCCTCCACTTCTGAGCATTATTGAAACTTTTACCATCTTTTCATCAAATTTAAAACTGTCAGGAGAGTCAGCTTGAGAACTCTGCAGTGCATCAGCATTATTCTTCATATTTTGGACATGGCATTCCCTCCCTTGTGCCGGTGTAAATTTAGATGCCTGTGCTTCACAGAATCAAAGCCCTTTTGTATCTAGTCTGTGCAAAGTTAGTCACAGCCCAGTTACTGGCCGTCTGATGCTAATTACAAACAAAACTGGAAAGCGGATTTTTTTTTTTTTTGCACTTTTACAGGATTTTGTCCAGGGAAGCGAAACTGTATTTAAAAGGTACTTGGTTAATAAGCACATTTGAGAAAGAGCCAGTCCTTAGATTTTCTAAAGTTTTTATTTCCTCTTTTATTTTAAGATCATTTGAATTTTTGTTTGAGACACTTTGGGCCCTATCATACACTCGGTGCAATGCAACGCCAAGTGTTTTTTGCTAGTTTCAGCACAACGCGCGTACACTCTTATTATTACACACACAGGGACACGCAGCAGCACACACAAATGCCAAATATTAAAAATACAAGGATTCCTCTCTGGAGAAGTGCTCAGTCTTTCCGCCTGCAAATTCTGCCATGTAAATAGTGAATCCGCCATGGTGCAAGCGCAACTGGCTTTTAAAGGGAATGGGATTTGAGACTCTGATTGGTTTATTGCACATTACGCCCAAAACACAGCCATGACTCATTAAGAGACTAGATACAACCCTTTTGGATCATGCGTCTGGCGCGCCATTTTTTTCTTAGTTAAACTAGCAAAAGTGGATTCGGACACGCCCTAAGTGCACCTGCGCCGTGCGTTTCAGACCATGCGCTCAGATCGTTAAAATAGGGCGCTCAGTATCAATGCTGATAGATTCTGCTTTTCTGTGCAACTGTAAACCCGTACCAAATGAAAGGAGTTCATTTCACTTAAATATCACTGAAAGTTCATTGTACTTAACTCAATAACTGATTTTTATTTAAACTGAATGAGTTTTATTTAAACTGAATGAGTTGCAGCAGATTTCTAGTTCCCTGCATGCTTGACTGCGTAAGGAGAATAAATGTTGAAATGAAATGTATTTTGTGTGCTTTTGCACAAGATTAATATAGGTGTTAGTGTTTATTCTTCTGTTATGTTGGGATTTATAGGGTTTTCTCCTGTTGCAGACTTGCAGTTTTGTAGGTCTTACCATTTGGTGAACATTAGAGCCTGTGGTTAGATTGAGGATGGACTGCAAAATTTGAAGACTATAGCTATTTATATGGACACCTTTTGTTTCAGTCAGAATGAAATCATTCCGATTGATGAATCCAAACGTAGTGTTTACATGAAAACAATAAAGTGATCGGGTTTGTGCGCGCACACTGCATGAGTTCCCCGCTGTTTAACTGTCACATATTAACTATCCTCCTTTTCTTTGTTTTAACTTTTTCCCCACCAGCGTTTTTGATCATTTGCACAAAAGTTTCATGGTCCCCAGAATATTTTGTTGTATGAATATCTGAACATGCATCCCGTTTTATTCTAGCTTCATTCATTCCTTTTTTATCAACACATTTGAATATGGGTACATTTCATTTTAAAAAAGCAACATTTTGAGCAAAAAGCTGAGAAAATCACATTTTTGTCAAAGACTACATCCAGATAAGACTCAGAACGATGATCAAAACACAGATGGAGTAGATTGAGTCCATCAACACAGTCCTAGAGCTCGTCCTGGGTCAAAATTTAATTCAGTAACATTAGGCAGTTTTGATTTATATACTATTTAATGTTGATGATCATGTTATTTAATATATGCATCTGCTTACATACGATATCACTTGTTTCTGCTTCTTCTTCGCATGTGTTTTGATCTCTTTCAGAAGATCTGTAATAGCTCCCCCTACCGTATAACCGTGAAAACACGGAAAGCCAATTTCCGTCAATGGCGGGGAAAGAGTTAAAAAGCAGACTTACTTTTTATCTATTCCAGGTCCTAATTAGGGCACGACGTGCACATGAAGCTTTGTACCGTGCTGCTTAAGTCTATCAAGTAAAACACTCCTTAGGACTGGAAGGACTCCAAGGACTGCTGGGAGAATTTTAGATTTACAAGACGGCCATTTATCAACAACAACAGCAGCTCTTTCTGTGCATCATATGTTACGCCATTTTCTACATCATTCGCAGAACACTTTGGGCCAGATTTACTAACAGCTTGCGCCAGCGCAAACCCTCTTTTGGTGTTAAAAAACTGCTGTCAGGATTTACTAAAGACACGCAGTGAGAAATTAGCGCAGAAAAGGCATGGACAGGGTTATTTTTGCGGCTGACCTTATTGCATATGCATTTGTAGGAGTTTCCCTTTCAGACGCAGTATTTATGGTAGGAGAGTATTTAAATGAATCATGCAAGGTGATTTACTAAAGTTTGCTCTCGTCAATTTACTGGTGTTTGCGCCATTATTTACAGCCCAAAAAAAGCATGTCTAAAACCAGATGCTAATTTGCGCTGCTCATGGTAGATTGTGTTGGTCATTATAGAAATGATCCGTCTGCATCTGTGGTTATTAATTAGTGGGTCGTCAGTAGATCACGCTCAGAACTTTCCACTCCCATCTGCGTGTTTATGGGATTGCGCTCTCATGCTAATTTGCCCTGTTTAGTAAATCTGGCCTCAAGTGTTTACATGTCCTATTGAATGGACTTGAAAATCGGATTACAATTACAATCACAATCCGAATGAAAATCGGATTTGGCCGCTGGTTTACAACATGTTGCGTATATGCAAATGTATAGTGATAGTCTCTTTGCTGGTTATATTAGCACATGCAAGTGTGCTATTGCTAGCTAGCAGCAAATATGTGACCCTTGACCACAAAACCAGTCATAAGGGTCAATTTTTTGAAATTGAGATTTATACATCATCTGAAAGCTGAATAAATAAGCTTTCCATTGATGTATGGTTTGTTAGGATAGGATGGCAATGTTTGGCAAAATCTGGAATCTGAGGGTGCAAAAAAATCTACATTTTGAGAAAATCACCTTTAAAGTTGTCCGAATGAAGTCCTTAGCAATGCATATTCATTTTTTATATATATTTACGGTAGGAAATTTACAAAATATCTTCATGGAACATCTTTACTTAATATCCCAATGATTTTTGGCATAAAAGAAAAATCGATCATTTTGACCCATACAATGTATTGTTGGCTATTGCCACAAATATAGCTGTGATACTTATGACTTATTGTGCTCCAGGGTCACATATTTGAGTTATTATGATGTTAATCCAATCAAAATGCATGAGTCAGCTTAATAATTATTTCAATTAAATTGCAATTAATAAAACCTGATGCAACTGATTACATCAGTGAAGTTTTTGAGTTCTGCCAACTTATTAGTGCATGCTTTTCTATTATTATCTATTATTTATCAGATAAATGTGTTTGGTCCCCTCTTCTTGTCTTAGTGGGAGATTCTCCGCCAGGATAAGCTTAAGATGTCCTAAGAACATTTCTGAAAGTCAAATGCACCACCATGACATCATCTGAAAGGGTCAGTGGTTATCTATATTACGAATTAACTGGTGATGGATAGACACTTTTTTCTTAAATGCAAGATCTATATGTGTGGTATTAGCCATTAGCTTTGACCTTTTCCGGACTCTCCCTCTCTCTGTTTCACTCTCACGTTAGCTCAACCATGTCTCTGTGCTAACGTCTGCAAAATATCTCCGCCTCTTCTTAATTTATGAACAGCGCCGTAGATTGAGTGCTCTCCACTCCTACTGGGAAAGAGCAGGATTTTCGGAGTGTGTCGTGAGCACTATCAGAGTATGAATGACTGTAATTGGCTCTCTAACGCTTGATGGGTTTTGTATGCTGTGCTCATTGAGTCATATAAAAGATTTTATGCAGATATAAGTGTTTTTGTTCAGCCTTTAGAAAATGCCCAGAAGGGCAGGTGTGTTTGCTTGGGTAAAGTGATGTGCTTTGGGCAGTTTTACTGCGTCTTTGTTTAAATGTATAAAGTGTATAAAATATCAAGCAGACAAAAATGGGCTACTTTCACAAAATACAATTGTGCAGAGCAGCAGGTCTTTTAACAGGCTCTGCATCTTACTCATAGTGCTGGGAAAAAATGCACACATACATTTATTGAGCAACTCTCATAGTAAAAAAACCAGCACGTGTTTTGTTAAGTGTAATGTGTATGTATTTTGTATTTATTTTGTAATACAAGCCAACGCTCAAAATAATTAATTGGTTTGAGTAGAGCCAACTCAAATTAAACAAATTAGTTAAAACAAATTAACTTTTATGAGTATTTAGAACTGATATATGTTAAATATTTTGTATTGCTGTCCTCATTCAGCAAGTGCTAATGCTATTAAAGCATTGCGTAACCACTTAGCAAGGTGGCATTTATTGAATTCGCTAGTTAAAGCTAGCCAAGTTTCCACTACTAAAAATGTGAGATTACATGATATTTTTAAGTTAAATGTATGACTTAGCTTACTCAAATATTTCAAGTTCAGAGCAATTAAAATGTATGATTACAAAATAAAAGTCTGCAAGTTCTGCTTACTTAAACTTTACATTTCTTAACTTAAAAAATTAAGGCCAACTTATGCAGGTTTACAGTGTGGCATATGGATCTTCTTTTGATTAGAGTTGAGAAATACTGTAACATATTGCCATGAATTGCAAAAATCCTATTCATAATGAGTGTTTTTGTCTTGTTTGCTAGGTAAAATATATTTTTAAAAAACTTTAAATTCATGCAACACTGCATAAAATATTAAGATTGTATTGTATCTTTAATACAAGTATTATGTCTCACTGCACTGGCAGACTTTTCCCACTCATCTTATACAACGTTTTTTTTTTATGTTTTTGAAATAATTCTCTTATGATCAGCTATGATATGCATTTATTAGTTAAAAATACAGTAAAAACAGTAATATTGTGAAATATTATTGCAATTTAAAATAACTGGTTTCTATTTTAATATACTTTTGTCAAAATTTTTCAGAAAATCTTATCTTGTTTCAAGAATGTTTAGATATTTTACTGGAAATAAGATTTAAAAAAAGAATGATTAAAGCATAAAGTCGTGTTTTTCAGTGCACTACTTTTACTATTTCTCTAGTATGCAGACTGTATACATAAAATACCTGCATGACCTACTATGACAATCTGGATCTTTTTGTAAAAAGCCCTAAATCATGATTCTGTTTTGTAATATGCACTAGGCTTAAACTGCATGAATAAAGGACATGAACTTTTGCAGTGTCTCTGGGATTCATAACTTCACTTCTACAGCTAAGATAAAAGCTGTCTCAGCCAGCCATTCTTCCATGATGCACAGAAATATGTCATAGATCTGAATAATCCTCTCACTGCATACTGCACAAGCAATGGTAAATTGTCTGCAGCAAACTGTGAAAACAAGTCTTGAGTCGATAAGGAAATACATGCAGAGGGAGAGGCAGCGGCGCTCGGTTTCTCGACAATAAATCAATAGGAGGAACGGCCGAGACGTTGAGCTCGCCTCTGTACTGTTGTGTGTGTAAAATGAAATGCTGACAGACACTCGGACAAACCAGACTGTGTTCAGGCCATATGCCCGCTAACAGGGAAATATCTAATACAGGAGAAGCATTTCCGTTGGTTAAGCAGTAGTGAATGGTGACGCAGAGCTGGAATTGGTTCATTTTAATGTTGTTGTTGCAGTCATCCCTAATGGAAAGATGCAGTGTCAGTGTTTCCTCCTTTTCCGCAGCCATTCTAGTGAAGTCTTCTTTTCTTGTGCCGCCAGAAAATGACGGGAATTGTTGTTTTGTTGCCTCAAAAACTGACTAAAAGTGCAGCACTTTTTGATACGTTTTATAGTTGTTTTTCAGCAACAGTGCAGATAAATTAATACAAATAAAACTGTGCAGTCGACTTTCACAACAGAGACTTGATTGTGACCAATGCACATTCGATTCTGCTGTTTACCTCACTCTTTTAAATTGCACTGTGAGCTTTTATTCAAATGCAGTCTGAACCTCCTTTCTAACGCAGCATCTCTGTTTGTTAAGCTTTGAATGGTATCCAGCAAATGCCTCTACTGTTCGAACGCTGTATGACTTCCTCAGTTCAAAACCCGCGTCTCTGTACGCTCTCGTTGGGGTGCAGGTGAGCGTTTCCATTCAAAGGCTGTGTGAACACCCATGTTTGAACACAGTATGTGCTCTCTCATTCAAATACAGTACAAAGAACCATTTAAACAGCGTTGTATATAGGGCTGCAACAACTAGTCGATAAAATCGATAATGAAAATCATCAACAACGATTCTCATTATCGATTAGTCGGGTCTGCCACCAACTTCCACCAGTCGTGCCAAATTACAGCACTGAATAACGCATTTCTATGGCCAAAATGCATCTAAAAAAAGTGGAGGAAACAGAGCAGCTGCTGCGGGAAAGATACGTGATCCAAGCGCCCAAAACATGAGAATTATTTATTTTAAGCTTAAAGCGAATGCATTAGCGTTTAACATACCCTGTCATGAGCTTTGACAGATGCGTGCGCGTCCTCAGCGCAAAACGTTCATTTTACAGGTTATATCCAAAGATCTATAGAGAGAACAATGGTTATATCCTTATCTGTAAATGTTACTAATTCACGCAAATATTTCTATTTTGCATGAAAGCGCGTCCTGACAGTCTGTGGTAAACTTCACTGAACGCACACATGCGTGTCAAACAGACAGGGAGACAATTAATATTCAGCATAAAAAAACATTCATTTAGCTGAAATATCTGCTGTTGGACGCTAAATTTAGTTTTAAAAGTCATTCACGTATTTTTTGAGAGTAGTAACTGTAAAGGGATAACAGCGTGTAACTAACTAAATATAAATGTAAGATGTTTCTACAGGATAAAGAAATAACAGGTTACTTTGTCCATAGCGAATGTGTGTGTGTTCCTGCAAAACATTCCTCTTATCTGCTAACACTGAGTTTGTGTTTTTCTGTAATGTCATTTTAATATCCTTTTGCTTAGAAACTTTTTTGCACATAATGTATAGCACAGATATACACTTACGAAAATGAACCATGGTTCTAATTTTTTGGCGTATTGATTACCATTTCTATAACCACACAAATACCATAGTTTAACTATGGATTGAAGCAAAACTATGGTTAATTTGTGGTTACCATGGAATAACTACAATAACCCTGTTTTATTTATTTATTTAATATTAGAAATTACTCAACCTTTTACTGGCCAGGTTAAAATTACTTATTTTCTTTGTTCATTTTATTTAAGTAGATTTTACTTAATTCCATATGTGAAATTTACCTAAAAAATATGCATGCAAAAACTTTAAGTACATTTTACTTGTTTTCTTCAGTGTGGGTAACACTTTATTTTGATGGTCCCCTTTAGGCATTCTACTGACTATAAGTAACTTTGCAACTTCACGACAACTTATTCTACTAACCCTAACTATATGTCTTTGCCTCAATAAACTCCTAATTACTGCTTATTAATAGTTAGTAAGGTAGTTGTTGAGTTTAGGTATTGGGTAGGATTAAGGGATGTAGAATATGATCATGCAGAATAAGGCATTAATATGTGTTTACTAACTAATAAACTAATAAACAGTCAATATACTAGTAATATGCATGCTAATAACTAAGCAAAGTTAATAGTGAGAATTGGACCCTTAACTAAAGTGTTACCAATATTTTTACTTGATTATTTTTTTTTTTTTTAAAGATTAGAAATAATAGTCTTTGTCAGGCTTATATTAGTATTATTTATATTATTATACTATTTATTAATATTTTGAATTAGCTTTTTCAGTTTTCATTTTAATTTTGCTATGTCCTTTTGTAATTTTTATTAGTTTTTGTTTTTAGAAATATTTCTATTTAGCTTTAATTAATTTTTGTGCAGTTTAGTAATTTAAGTACTTCATCTTAAACTTAAACTTTTTTCAGTTAGTTTTTAATCTGATATTTAGCCTATATTTTATTTTTATTTCAGCTTCATTTCAATAAAGAATTTTTTTTAGTACTTTTAGTTTTAGTTAACATCAGGGCTTGACATTAACACCCACCAACCCGCCATTTGCAGGTGTATTTCAGCTGTGGTGTGTCACTCCCACTAGCCACTTTGGAGTCTTCTCAAAAGGCATCTGTTATAATCGCGTTGTGCATTATAACCAATCACACGCGATTCTGTTGAGCTTATGAATGCAATGTCTAATAATCAGAGGCGTTTAGGTTCGTCACTGAAAACTGCACTCTCATCATAAACAACAAAGAGATGTACGTGGGAGCTTCATTCATCATACAGCGATGGACTGATTTTAGCCGTGAAAATGGTTTCAAACAAAGATTACAGCAGAACCACAGCGCATCTGATGTGACTGGCATAAAGTTGGCTTGAAGTTGGACGTTTGATATTAGTGGATTTAGGGACCATCTCTAAAGTTACATACGACATGGGTATACACGTTTCTAACTTCAGTATCATTTGAAGAGAATGACTTACAGTCATAAATCAACTGTAAAGTGTTTATCTAGGTGTCAGGTCTGATGCACACCTTTTAGATATTTAATAAAATAAATAAAAAATATGGGCATTTCACTAGGCTACTGTATGCGCTCATACACAAAATATGCTAGATTTAAATATGTCACAGCTGATAGAACACTGATGACAATATTGCTTGAGAATAAATTATATTTACACAAAAAATCTTTTTTTTTTTTTTCAGACAAGCAACTGTTAGTGTTTCTCTGTCTTACACACAACCTTATCAGAGCTAAATAGGCTTATTTGATGACCTGTCATGTTATACATTTCATGTAGACTTGATTTGGGTGTGTACAGTGGTCATTTACATACAGCCAACAACTAATTTCAAAGATGTTGGCCAGTGAAAATGCTGAGTAACTTTGGAAAACCACTAGCCACAGTGGCTGGTGAGCAAAAAGTTAATGTCAAGCCCTCTTTTCAGGCTTTTTACCTCTTCTCTTTACCAAAATATGTAGTTGAATTATTGGGAGGAAAATGCTAGATTGCTTTTGTTATTATTGGCTTATGTCGTATTTAGTGTAATTTTACATGCAGATATACAAGTATGATTTTAGACCAATGAGATTTGTCTGTGAGCAGGGTTAGGATGTCACCTTAAAAGAGATATTCATTGTATTTGTGAGAGATAAATACTTCTTTGATTGCAAAAATACTTTATATTTGTGACGATCCCCCCCGGTGTATTTAAGCCAAGCGCGCACAAGACTGAAGCTTGTCAGCCTTTCATTGTTTTATGATTGAGACGGCCAACTCACAGCATGTGCCCGTCACTCTTCTAGTATGCGCACTACAAAGTGCAACTTGCAGATGCATACATTTCAAACTAGATTAAAATTTGGCTGACCGTCTCTGACAAGCAAAAGCAACAGCCAATAAAAATGCAATGGAGTGAAAGCATTGAGTCACACACGTGCAGCCCACGTCTCATCCAGACCTTTGCTCTCTCTCTCCTTTTCCCTGTTCTGTGTAAATCAGTGCAAAATCCATGTTGTTTGTTTATGTTGCGGACTCTCATTACTATGTGACTTGCATAGCAGTACAGTAAATGCTTTTATTGACAATTTACAGACAGTCATGTACGAATAGACAGACTGAATTCACTGTTATGAGTATTGATCTGATGCCTTACATATGGCAACTCATACACTTTATTGTGCAAAATCAATAAATAATAATTATGCTTCCTTGCTCACTTGCAGGGTATTTTTCAGTCTGTTAGCACAGCAAAACGTTGGATAGCTATTCATTTCTTAAGAGCACGCTGACTTGCTGCATGATATACTAGCACAAAAACTTTATTAAGGTGACTTTGTTAAACTTTCACCAGACAAGAGACAGGACATTTTTTTGTATTACAATTTCTTTTTTTCTTTTTTTTTACAGTAAAATAGTCATTTAAATATTGTACAATAAGATTTTCTGTCACACTGATCCTTGTCACACTTTGGTTTCTATACATCATGAAAGAATGGCTGAGTGTTTATCTCAGCTTTAGAATTAAAATGTAAATTAATATTTTAAAACATTTTTGAGAATATTTTTGAGCTGGTACCAAAATATTTTTCATTGCACAGCTGTATAATGTTCTCTAAGTGAGTGTTTAATTATATAAATTAAGTTTATATTAAATGTATTTTTTTCCCAGGTGACTGTTGAAATTTTTATTGATGGTGCATTTAAGGGGAGGCTTTAAAGCACCACTACAGCCGCCAAAGCAGTGATTGTGTACAGTAGGGTCGGGCAATCCTATATCACGATATGAGCCATTTCATGAGAACAATATACAGTATATCACAATATAGTTATTTATGTGGCAGTTTATATATTATAATGTTTTTTGCAACAACAACAAAAAAGGTTTTTAGATTTAAAATTAATATTTTCTTCAAAAAGTAAATTTTTCTGACTTTAATCAGTCTTTCTTTGATAGATTAATGCATTTTCATTGAATTTCGTCAATGGAGAGGGAGTGATTTTTTTTTTTTTAAATGTTTTAAATTCGTATTAACAAATGGACAAAATTTTTACTTGTGTATTGTCAATTTCTGGGTGGTCGATCTGGCAATAGATACATTTTCATATTTTGATTACTGAAGTCTGTATTGGTGTAGATTTGTGTGTTATTTTAGTAATTTTAGTAATTTTAATGACTAAAATTTCTAGATTAAATTTCCAACCCATTTTGGGTAACATCAACACCAACAGTGTAGTAATTTTTGACCAATAATTGGGTTAAAAATTACAATCCAGCATGCTGGTTCAAACATTTAACGCTAATTGGGATGTTTTTCAAATCCGCATTTTAGAGTGTATAAATAAGGCTTTTATGATATAATTTTTTTTATACCATTTTACTACAAAATAACTAATACTAGCCCAACTAGGTAAAAAAAAACCCTCTCAAGCTCACTGAAGACAAGTAAACAATCAGTGATAAAAATAAGAAACTGATTACAAGCAATAGGAAAATAAACTACAGAACAAAGTGAAACACAAATGAATTATACCTACCTGAAAAACTTTAAGCACTAAATAAGAAATACTACATAAATTGTATAAAGTAATTAAATGTAGCCTACAAAAAAACCACTGTATATTCTTCACTGTGTAAATTAAATATACATTTAGTGCAGTGAGAGATTTCTTTGTCTTTTGTTGTTTAACATAATAGAGAGCTGCAGGTTATTAGGCTGCTGTCACTTTAAGAGCGAATGCACTGATCTAACATACTGATACACATGCGTTTTCTTTCTCAACTGTTTATGTTCACTTAAGATATAAATGACTGTGTTTACAAGGATACTCGCAAAGACGGGCATTTTGACACATAGGTGTGTGTATTTGACCTTTCAAGCCCAATAAGACGGCAAACAAACGTTAAGTACTCACATGCTGTGAGAACTGGCTTCATGTGCGCACATCTCTCAGACAGTGCTCAGAAACAATATTAGTGAAATGAGTTCTCTTTCGCTGCTTGTTGCACTTCAATGGTTTAAAATCACTTGTTTTTATACCATGATGGCACAGCACGGCAACATCACATGAGCACACAACCGCGATAGAGACGATAGTCCAAAATCTCTACCGGTTGACACATTTCTACCAGTTAATCATATCTACCTGTATATCGTCTTACTTCTAGTGTGAATTTAGTTCAATTTAGAACCATATCTTCTTAAAGAGTCCTTTATGTTGCATTTTCAAGTTCCTTAATTTTGTTCTTGCAACATACACTCTTAAAAATAAAGCTTCTTTATTTGCATTGATGGTTCCACGAAGGGACCTACTTTATATTAGGTGGCCTTAACTACTATGTACTAACATTTAAATTAATAATTTGATACAATGCACTTATTGTGTACATACATGTTTTTACATTGTACTTACATTTTTAAAAAATGACCTGCATGTACTTACATCTGTAATTAATTGATGTACTTATATTAATAATTACACTGTTGACACTTCCCTTATACCTAACCCTACCCTAAACCTACCCATACCAGCACACCTGTCCCTAACTTTATGCTTAAACTTACCCATACCAGCACACCTGTCCCTAACTTTACCCTTAAACTTACCCATACCAGCACACCTGTCCCTAACCTTACCCGTATCCCACCTCAATATCAGCAAAAGTGTTTTGCAATACAATATGAACACAATAAGTACATTGTACTTATTTTTTGATGTAAGTACATAGTAGTTAAGGCCACCTAATATAAAGTAGGACCCCATGAAGAATCTTTAACATCTATGGAATCTTTCCTTCCACAAAAAATTCTTTATAGTGACAAAAAGATTCTTTAGGTATTTAAAATGTTCTTCACATTAAGAAAATATGGTTCTTTTAAGAACTGCTCGCTGAAAGGTTCTTTGGGGAACCAAAAATGGTTCCTCTATGCATGACATCGCTGTGAAAACCCCCTATGCAGGGTTCTGTTCAGCAACAACAACAACAACAAAAAGAGTTGGTGTGCATAGCATGTCTGTGTACCCATAAATAATCAGACGCATGATGTGTAACAGGGCGAGTGATGGGCAGATGGTAGCGTAGTGAAGAGAGCGAGCCAGATATTTCTTACTCGGCTTCTCCTTCCCATCACACCCTGGACCCGTTCTCCGCAGACCCCCTGCACTCCAGCCGGTGACTAATGATTTCCACAGGAAAAAAATACCATCCCTCCTCATCATGTCTGTATTTTATGTATCTGGCTTGATGCTCAGATCCCTGCAGACAGCAGGACAACTGAAATGGCCTCTGTCCAGGCCAGGGAAATGCCAGATTGCTGACATTAATGCGAACAATGATGTTTTTATGTGCTTGCTGGGTGTGTATATGCTTTTTTCAGAGGTGCTAAATAGCTAGACTGTGCTGGCATATTGTGAGGCAAAGATTGCTGCACGCTGCATTGTGTTTCGAAACGAGCTAAAACCATCTGTCGCAGTGAAGCGCTCGTGTGCTATTAATTTCTTAAGAGCAAATTGACTTACTGCATAACATACTAGCACAAAACATGTAACATACTGTAAAGACATGATGTCTACCATATTTTACAGAACATAAGAATCTGAAACATGCTGTGACTTCTATTCCAAAGCAACTTGCAATTAACGACAAGCACACAAAACACATGCAAAGCACAAACATTTGGATTGGTGCCAAATGAGAGGGGAACATGAGCCCAAGGTTATTAGTATAGCCCATTTCCTACGTGGTGGTAGTTTCAGTTTCTATATCTTGAATTCTTGGCTCAAACATTAACATTTCTACCATTATTGCAGATGTTGAACACATGTTGACTGTATAGTAGGGCATGGTGTCACACTATATGCAAAAATTGACAAACTCCAATAAAGTCCAAGTTTAGACTTCTTTTTACATTTACGTTCATGCATCTGGCAGATGCTTTTATTCAAAGCAACTTGCATTGCATTCAGTATGCATTAGTTCATGCATTCCCTGGGAATCGAACCCATGACTTTGGCGTTGCTAGCACCATGCTCTACAGTTTGAGCTCTAGAAATGAACATAACGTTCCTGTAGCTCAAAGTCAAGCAGTATAGCCTGATGCTAACAACGCCAAGGTCATGGGTTTGATTCCCAGCAAATCAATGCATGCATAATGCATACAATTATACTCAAGTTAAATGCAATATACAGTCACTTTGGATAAAAGCGTCTAAGAGCATCTTTGAAGGCCATTCAGAATTAGCTGTGTATTCTGATAAAACATTTTTGCATGCAACTTTTAAATCTCAGACATTTATATTATATGTTTTTATTATGTTCTAGTGGCCAGTTTTCATTTTTCTCTCTCTCAAATGACATGCTTCTGTGATTCACATATACTCAACTTGTGAATTTTGATTAATCTTGCTTGCTTCGTAAAAATTGCTTTGATAGTGGCATTATTTTCTGAAAAGAGGCATTTACTGCCATGCAGATGTCAAAACGAATGATACATCTGGAGTTTCTTCAGTGTGGTGAATTGTTTTTGTCGGCATGTTTTATGCTGAATATCAAATGTAAGATCATAAAACAATTATTGCATTGTTCAGTTGCACACATTTAAGTTGTACTTAAATAAACTTGAGTTGTAATTCTCCACAATGGCGATGGAGTGTTGTGTAAAGTCCTGCAGGTTATTTTGGGTGTGTTTGCTTCTCTCGAGCGCTGTCCCTGAAGTCTCTTGAGATCCCATCTGAAGTGTTGGCTCTGAAACAGCACACGGAATCGATGCTTTGGGGACGGAGGTAACTGAGATTTTAATGAAGGAGAGCTGGACAGCCCTTGGCAGACAAAACCTCAGTGCCCTCTTAACAAGAACACTCTCCAGGCCAGTGGAAAAACGAGTAGGGTTAATTAATTAGAGATGAACGGCCAAGAGGCTAGATGTGATTTTGCTCTCTTTTTCTCTTTATAAAGACCAGCTTGATTGTGCCATTTGGTTTTGCGCCAGAGCTAATAGGCTGTTTTCAGGAGAGGGCACATGAACGCTCCTCTGCTCATCTTATCATTGTTTTGTTGTGTGTATGTGACTGTATTGACGTACGTGCAGTTGTTTCCTAGACAGCGAATGTCGCTTGCGGTTGTTGTTGGATAATGTTTCAGCACAAAGTGCTTTTTGTGTGCCTCCTGAGACTGTTATCTAACAGTCCACAATGCATCATGGGGTGTTTTCATGGGTAGCTTTCTGCAGACTTTTTTTATTATTATTGTCCAACAGTGAACAGTATATCCTATGATATCTTAAACATTGTTTTGAATAAAATAGCTGAAAATTCCTTTGACTGGCTAAGGCTGATTTAAAATTATATTATATTATATTATATTATATTATATTATATTATATTATATTAACTAAAACAATAAAAACAATTAGGCCTATGTTCCAATTATTTAGTTTGTAATATTAACTGAAATAAAATTAAGCATTTCACTTAATTTAGCTAGTTGCCAAGGAAACACTTCTCATTTTCATTTAGTTTAACTTGACTAAAATAACTAAAGCTGAAATAAAACTATATAGACATGTTTAAAAAAACTAATAAAATGCAAAAAACAAAAGAAAATTACTAAAATTTTAACATTTAAATGTAAAATATAAAAAAATTATTATTAAAACTATAATAGTATCTCAGTGATATTAAAATAACACTGGGCTGATTTGATAGCTAGTGTTTTATGTATCCTAAATACATAAAAACACATAATTAAGTAATATTTTCACACTTTTTTTTATAATTTGACAAAATCTAAAGCTTGATTGGAAATGACACAGCATAATATATTTTCACAGCATAGAATATAAGTAATATTCTCAATTTTTGTGGTTTAGTGATAAAATATTTACCATTTACATTTTATTTCTCATATTTCATCTCAAGCTCTTTACCAAGACTCTTCTTGGTAAACAGGTGCAATATTTCTCTCAATATCTGCTATAACTGTTACTTGTAAGTTACTTTCACTGTCCACAATTTCGACATTGATACCATGGGGAAAATATATATATTTTTTAATATCCATATATACACTCACCTAAAGGATTATTAGGAACACCATACTAATACTGTGTTTGACCCACTTTCGCCTTCAGAACTGCCTTAATTCTACGTGGCATTGATTCAACAAGGTGCTGAAAGCATTCTTTAGAAATGTTGGCCCATATTGATAGGATAGCATCTTGCAGTTGATGGAGATTTGTGGGATGCACATCCAGGGCACGAAGCTCCCGTTCCACCACATCCCAAAGATGCTCTATTGGGTTGAGATCGGGTGACTGTGGGGGCCATTTTAGTACAGTGAACTCATTGTCATGTTCAAGAAACCAATTTGAAATGATTCAAGCTTTGTGACATGGTGCATTATCCTGCTGGAAGTAGCCATCAGAGGATGGGTACATGGTGGTCATAAAGGGATGGACATGGTCAGAAACAATGCTCAGGTAGGGCGTGGCATTTAAACAATGCCCAATTGGCACTAAGGGGCCTAAAGTGTGCCAAGAAAACATCCCCCACACCATTACACCACCACCACCAGCCTGCACAGTGGTAACAAGGCATGATGGATCCATGTTCTCATTTTGTTTACGCCAAATTCTGACTCTAGCATCTGAATGTCTCAACAGAAATCGAGACTCATCAGACCAGGCAACATTTTTCCAGTCTTCAACTGTCCAATTTTGGTGAGCTTGTGCAAATTGTAGCCTCTTTTTCCTATTTGTAGTGGAGATGAGTGGTACCCGGTGGGGTCTTCTGCTGTTGTAGCCCATCCGCCTCAAGGTTGTGCGTGTTGTGGCTTCACAAATGCTTTGCTGCATACCTCGGTTGTAACGAGTGGTTATTTCAGTCAAAGTTGCTCTTCTATCAGCTTGAATCAGTCGGCCCATTCTCCTCTGACCTCTAGCATCAACAAGGCATTTTCGCCCACAGGACTGCCGCATACTGGATGTTTTTCCCTTTTCACACCATTCTTTGTAAACTCTAGAAATGGTTGTGCGTGAAAATCCCAGTAACTGAGCAGATTGTGAAGTACTCAGACCGGCCCGTCTGGCACCAACAACCATGCCACGCTCAAAATTGCTTGAATCCCCTTTCTTTCCCATTCTGACATTCAGTTTGGAGTTCAGGAGATTGTCTTGACCAGGACCACACCCCTAAATGCATTGAAGCAACTGCCATGTGACTGGTTGATTAGATAATTGCATTAATGAGAAATTGAACAGGTGTTCCTAATAATCCTTTAGGTGAGTGTATATTGTTTAATATTATCTCATAATTTGATTTTGAGATTTTTGGATCCATTATACTGTTACACATGCTTTTCTTTCTCAACTGTTTACATTCACTTAAAACAGAACTGACTGTGTTCATGAGAATACCCACCAAGACCGGCATTTTGACATTATTTTGTGTGTATTTGACTGTTTAAGCGCAATAAGCAGCGAAAAAGAGCTCAATTTAGTACGGAGAGGCAGGTTTATGTGCGGCACTTTGGGTAAAGTTATGTGCAATATGCGCAATCCCACACCGAAATTCAAGCCCTGTAACACCAACAATATTCATCCAGAGCAAATGAAGCGAGTGAGTGAGTGGAGGCGGGTTTGTGTGTCACTCGCTGTCGGAGAGATAAGAGCAGCTGGTATCGTGTGTCTATTCTGCGGAAAATGAGTATTGGAAGCGTTTCAGATATTTCAATATCAATATATATCTAAAAATCTATATTTTTGAAAACACTACATTGTACTTAGTTTATTATTTCAGATGCCTTTTGAAAAACAATTTGACTACAATTGAAAAATACATAAATTCAAATCCAAACTGGCTAGTAGGAGTGACTGCTGAAATATACCCGTATTTGGCGCATATACAGTATACACCAATCAGGCTTAACATTATGACCTAATATTGTGTTGGTCCCCCTTTTGCTGTCAAAACAGCCCTGACCCGTCGGACTCCACGACCCACGGACCCGTGGACTCCACTAGACCCCTGAAGGTGTGCTGTGGTATCTGGCACCAAGATGTTAGCAGCAGATCCTTTAAGTCCTAGAAGTTGTGAGGTGGGGCCTCCATGGATCGGACTTGTTAGTTCAGCACATCCCACAGATGCTCGATTGGAATCAGATCTGGGGAATTTGTAGGCCAAGTCAACACCTCAAATTAGTTGTGCTCCTCTAACCATTCCTGAACCATTTTTGCTTTGTGGCAGGGCACACCTAATATATCCCAGCATCACCGGCGGGGGCTTTTTAAATCACTAATTTTAAACCGAAAGTAAAATGCGCACAGCCGCTCGGGCATTCATAACGGAGCGGTGCGGAGCAAAGTGAGTGTTTTCAATGAATTCCTATGTAAGTTAAGCTGAAAACACGCCAGACTGGACACGCACTGTGAATGACTGTGCGGCTGTGAACGAATGACAGTGCAGCCGTGCTCATTTTACTTTCGGTTTAGAATTAGCGCCAATTCGGGGGTTCATTAGCCTATTATTATTAATAAAAAACACAACAACACAACAGTACAATGACAAACTCACTTAAATAGGCGCTTTTACATTTCGCTTTGAAACCAAATCTTCCGCGATCATCTTGTCAGTCAGCTCCTTACTCTCTGATGAATGAGATCTGACTCCTGCTGCGTTTGTGTTGCGACTCTCGTTCGGCTCACACTGTATTGAGCAGACACGTTCAGTTTTTAATTGTAGTGTCTGTTCTCTAACTGAACTAAATTATTTTATTACTATAAAAATCAAATCGACAGTGGGGGCGGTGCTGCGGTGGGCAAGTGATGTAACCGATATAACCGGTAACACCGGCAACACCGACAATCGCAGTAAGCCTAGTTCACATAAGCTTACACCTAAAATCATAATGATCTTTTGCCGCAGAGTTCACTGTGCTGTTAGAGTTCATTGTGCTGTTTCTCTTTCACTTTCTCTCACTTTAATCAGTAGAAGTGACAAAACTTTTTCTCCCAGGGATTTTTTAATTATTCAGAAGACTCTCTCTACGCTGATGTGTTACAGATGCAATCCTCCAGAAAACATCCTCTTTAATATATAGCCCTCTAAATCAAATCCAGCTACCTGTCAAAGACAAGCTAGTTTAATCACTGGGATGTGCGTATATGTGGCATTGGTGAAGGTCAGTCTTTATTGGAATAATCAAATTTTGGGGATATCAGCAATTTTTTTTACCCAGCATTCGCAGTCAAGTCAAGTTACAGTGAATGATTTTGCAACCTTCACCCGAACAGCAAAATCCATTACATTCTCCAGAAAAATGTCTAAAGACCTCTTCTGAGAGCATTTAGCTTAATATATTACTATATTACTGTTCACCATGGGAAAATCTTACATTTTAGTAGTAAAACCTAGTGTAAAACTGTTGTTTTTTTTGTTTTTTGTTTCAGCATAAATTAAAGGCATGCAACTGTGTATTGTAAAATTGCTACCACTTTAGTTTAGGGTCCAATTCTCACTATTAACTAGTTGCTTATTAGCATACTTGGATATTTGCTGTTTATTAGTATTTATACACTATAAAGCATATATAAATGCTTTATTCTGCATGATCATATTCTACATCCCTTAATCCTACACCATACCTAAACTTAACAACCTTACTAACTATTAATAAGCAGTAATTAGGAGTTTATTAAGGCAAAAGTCGTAGTTAATAGTTAGATAATAGTGAGAATTGGACCCTAAACTAAAGTGTGACTGTAAAATTTAAATAATGTCTCTTTTTTATGCTTTCCAATCATGAGAATTTGGGGAGGAAATGTGTTTAATAGTCATGAAAATGTCCAAATGCAAATAAATCTCAATGGTCTTACAAACAGGCCTTGTTTTCTTTATATAAAATATTTACTTTCCACGACATGTTCTTGACAGATGTTGAGAGATTTACCCTTACAATCTCAGAAAAGAAGGCAAAAAAAACGTCTCTGGGGTGGTACCTTTTTTAAAAGCCAAGTCAATTCACCTTTATTTCTATAGCGCTTTAGGTAACACTTTAGAGTAATAGTCCGTCATTAATAAGTAACTATGCAGGAAGTAATGCAGGACTAATGAGTAGTACTACATTAACACCTCAGCTACTACTGTTAACTAATATAGAAACAAGCTTAACTAATCAGTAAGTAATATCGAGTTTACGTCGTCATACTCAGATTCTAGTCAGAGTCAGAGTCTGATACTGCTCCATTGGGCTGTGATTATGAGGCGTGTTTCAACCGAACCAGGAAAGAAAATGCCTCTGCACTCAACTGGATAGACCTACAACCAATCAGAGCAACGGAGTACGTGACGTATGTTGAGTGACACATAGTAGTAATGGGAAGTTCGGATAATTTTACGGACTCGGATCTTTGAATCTCGCTCAGCAAAATGAACAAATCTTTTTTTCAAGTAATTTCGTTCATTTCAGCAGAATATAATTAAAATGTCACATGTTAAATTCCCCAACACATCTAGTACTTATGCAAACGTTGATCACATTTGGAATAAAAAATGAATTATAAGCTAATGCAGCCAAGGCCAAACTTTAAGAAAGAAATGATTCATTAATTGCTTAGCTGGGTCTTCAGGCTATGCAGTCTGTTAGTTAACCTCACCTCCGAATCCCAGTTGTTCTTTCTTTTGTCACTTCACATTTAATCACGTCTGTTCCCTGGAAAGATTAGTACACCTCTCCTGTCTTCGGGTTCGAGTCGTTATTTCCGTCATCAGTGTCTGATCTGGCCGTGACAGCCCCATATGCAATGCATGCAGTCCTGAAAACAGAATTGATTAGTTCACCTCTCGAGTCTTCGGGTTCGAGTCATTCGTTCACCAGCTCACAGCCCCATTGGCTGAATGCAGAAGATCCTGTACAGAACCGATGCGCTGTCAACACAAAATGAACGAATCGCTCTCTGAGACAACTCGCTGTTCCCGAGTCATATTTAAGATTAGTTAATAAAGAACGAACCGTTCATGAACGACACATCACTAACACATATTTGTCAACAGAACTCAACTGCACACGCGCTGGAGGAAGAAGTAGAAGAAGAAGATGAGTGTAAATGATCTTTGCCGGTGTTGTAAAAATAATTTAAGGATACACGGAGTACTTACCAACACGATCATCATTTTTGAGAGAAATGCATATACGAACAAGTTCTCCGTTTAGGATTAGAATGAATTCAACCCAAGCGCTCTCTGATGACGTGGCTGATTACGTTACTGTTGATCATCTGTCCATCATCGTACAAGGCCCGCCCTGACAATTTGATTGGTCCGAACAGCTCCTGTTCGGGCATAGTTACTCCACAACGGATCAAGTCCAGACCGAACTTCCCGACCTCAAATGTTGTGGCCGGGGCTAAGCTCGGCTGGCATCCAGGCTAAGATAGTTCCTTATTAGGTAATCAATAATTACTGAATGGGATTGGCATCATTAAGAACTAATAGGTAACTATGACAAATTATAAAGAATGACTAATTAATTACTAACCACAACATTAACGTGTCTGAGATGTGAGCAATTGTCTTTTTTTACTCTGAAAAGTCATGAATAGTCATAAAATGCTTCACAAATTACTCAAGTACCAAGTCACCCTTAAGGGACTACTAGTGATCTTGACCATTGTTTATAGTGAATAATTTTCATAGTGAAAATAGCTGTAGATGCTATTTACTAAGTGAAAATAGTGATATATTCTATTTACACCATGTAAAAGTAGCAGTTCTTTAAAATATGTGTAAATAGTAATTAGATGCTATTTATACTTTATTTTGACAGATACATACTATTTGCACCTCAGTATCGTTGTACATTAACAGGATGCAATAATAACATAGAGTGTAAATGATTATATTTATTAAAATTATTAAATGGATGCCGCCTTAATGGGACAATAAAAGCCCTCCCTACACCTACCCCTAACCCTACCCAATAAATACTTTTATTGTTATTAAACATTTCTTTAGGCAATTTATTTCCACTTTTAGATCATTTTCTGTAAATGCCTTTCCGATGTGATAAGTGATTGGAAAAGGGAGGAGAGCAAGCTCTGCAAAAGGCAGATTGGAACCTGGGTCGAACACGTCAAAACCTAGTTCCACAAGCCTTTCGCTTTACTGACTGCACCACTGAAGACGTTCAAATATGTGTGTCTTTTTTTAATCTTGTTAGGCCCAACCAGGCATTGTTAGGCGGAGCTAGTGCAAATAGCATTGCCAACAAGGTGATATTAAGATATTAAGTGTCCCCTCTGTACCTTATTTACCCCTAAAGGGTGCATATTAGACAATAAGTCGCCCCAGCGACAGCTTTTTTACCTTTTTTTATAAGAGTGTACACTTCTGTAGCATTGCTTATTGTAATGAGCTCTTCTGGTCTTTTTCTCTGCAGGATTCGGGATGACCACCCCTGTGACAGTAGCTGGAAAGATCTTCTTGATTTTCTATGGTCTGCTAGGTTGCGCGGCGACCATCCTGTTCTTCAACCTCTTTCTGGAACGCATCATTACCCTGCTGGCTGTGGTGATGAAGGCTGTGCGTCTGCGGCGTCTGCGGACCAGCGGCCTCCTCCCGCCGGGAATCTGCCAGGACTTTGCGGCCAGTACGCTGCCTGGTTGGAAGCCCTCGGTGTACCACGTGATGCTCATTCTGGGTTTATCGGCCATAGTGATCTCCTGCTGCGCATCGGCCATGTACACTCCAGTGGAGGGTTGGGCGTACTTGGACTCGCTGTATTTTTGCTTCGTCACCTTCAGCACGATTGGCTTTGGGGATTTGGTGAGCAGTCAGAGTGCTGCGTACGGCTACCAAAGCCTTTACCGGTTGGCCAACTTTCTCTTCATCTTGACTGGAGTATGTTGCATCTACTCGCTCTTCAATGTCATCTCCATCGTTATCAAGCAGGTCCTCAACTGGATGCTGGGGAAAATGAGTTGCTTGTGCTGCCAGCGCTGCAACAAAGCGAACGCTTTCTTGGGACGCCGCAATGCCATCAGGCCCGGCTCGCGCCTCCGACGGGGACGCTTCGGGCAAACGCCGGACTCGGACGGGCCTTGCGATAGCGACACGGAGGGCCGAAGGCTCTCGGGTGAGATGATCTCCATGCGGGACCTGACGGGATCCAATAAAATCTCACTGGCCATTATGCAGAAACAGCTGTCGGAGTCAGCAAATGGATATCCCAGAACGGTGTGCGGAAGCTCTCGGCAAAACGGCTTTTCCGGTGGTGTCGGTGCTCTCGGCATAATGAACAACCGATTAGCAGAAACCAGTGACTCTAGGTAGAGGTAACCTTTGCCTAACCAGGGTAAGCATCTCAAAAACGACTATCTTTAGCAGTAAAACCTCTCCAAATCTCTCTGGAAGTAACGGATTTGCGATTGATTTGGTTTCAATTTGCCGACTCCTGTCTTGAGCTTGTGTAGAACAGCATGACATGCATGAACTGTGTAGGATATCCATTAGGATTTTTGGACTGCAGCATATGCTAAGAACGCACATTAGAAAGTAATGGTGCATTCAAATCATGTTAGAAAGATCGTATTTACGAGTTAAATGCACATGAACGTCACCACAAAGTCGTAATTACGAGTGAGAAAACATGTCGGATGCAATGGATGCATTGCTCTAAGTTGCATGTACAAAATACCATATAGTAAAATATCATATGCTTTATAATACTAATAGTTTTGTACAATTACTATAGCATATATAATAAATCAGTTTACTGCACCTTCATAAATTGAATAAAAACACACCCAAAGCGCATTCTTTATTCTTCATTTTGCATGTAGAGTTAAAAAATATTGTTGAATTTTAGAAAAGTCCATCTTGCTCCGACCAAAGTTATTTGAACACATTACGTCGTAATTACAACTTCCCAACTCGTAAATACGAACTTCCCTGGAGGACTTGCACGCACCATAAGAGACTTTGCATATTCAATTAAACCGCAACAAACCCTGATTATCATGTTTTCTAGAATTTGTAGACAGTACATTAACTAAAACAAACGTTAAACTTGACTATTCAGTGGCTATTCATATGAGATGAGTAGAGCTTTTCAAATCTCAAATAAGTAGAAGTAGCATCCTTTTTACTCCATTTGGATAGCACACTTGATTTATAACTATGCATCATCTCCATGTTGCAAACATATTAGTTGCATCCCAGTTTGCATACTTGTGCTGTGCACTGTATGTATGTATGTAGTATGGGAAGTCCATACTTTTGAGTGTGTAGTAAGAAAGTGCAGCAGTATTTGGACATCTCAAAATGCACCAATGCACCAATTTTTATCTAGAATTAAGCTATGTGAGCTAGTATGCAGCATTAGTCAAAGAGAAATGTCGAGCAAAAGCTTGTTTCTATAGTTGCAAATTAAGACTTTACAGTAAGCAGATTAGGGAATTTGTACTGTATAAGCGATGGCATTTACTGTACCCCTTCAAATCTGTGTTCCTGTCGATAGGGATCTTATGGCAAAGAAGTGCCACTGTTTGAAAAATTCAGCCGAGGGTTTTACACCCTCATAGTAACATGATGAGATGCACCAATGAGAACTTCAAAACTCAACTCTGTTGTTCCCCAAAGAGGAGAGAGGAGGAGCTGAAGAGATGGAGTGAGACAGAGTGAAGGAGAATAAAGCGAAGAACCCCTGAGAGAGAATATGAGCCATCTATCAGCGCAGAACTAGACTTCCAGCGGAGCTCAGAGCGCTCATCTGCCAGACCAAACGTTAGTGCCCTCAACTCTTAATCAACATCTTAATAACACCATCTGTAGAGTAGGAAAAGTCCGCTTAGATGGTGTCTGCTACACCTGCCCTTGAAATATAGTTTGGTAGGATGCACAACACCATGCCTGGAAGCTCTATTCTTATAGAACAGTGTTATTTGTGGATTTGTGCATGCAATGAATGTGTTTACATGCACAACCCTACACCGACTGTGCTAAAAAAGCAGACAACGTGAGCTTAATGAGTTTGCATGAGATTTACATGAGCTTTTGAAATGACTTTTTTTCCAAATGTAAACAAGACACACACAAACTGAGTAAAGCAACAAAACGCTGGTATGTGTGTTTACATGTAAAGTGGAATGGGTGTAATTGGTATAAATCAATTTTGCTTTAACCATTTGCAACCTTCCCAGTTAAAAGAGCATATTAAGTTGTTTAAGACATGACCTTAGATCATGCATGTAAATGCACTCATTAACATACTTATTACGATTTGCTTTGCACATGACTGTGTAACACTGAATCCTGATCATTTCAAAATCTCATTTAAAGTGAGTGTTGGCCGTTTAATGATTTGCACAAACTCCTAAAACAGTGTTTTTTAAAAAGCAGATTTTTGATAATTATTGATATTTTGTTGTGCATGTAAACACACTCAATATAAGCTCATAAGGATGCTCATTTGCCTTTATAAAGTGCATTTTTGAGACTGGTAAACGCACAATGCATTACTGCTCTTTTGCATAAAGCTAAACTCTAATTAACTTTATATTGCATTGCAACAAAGTCGCTCACAGTGTTGGGGAAAGTTACTTTGAAAAGTAATGCAATGTTGCGTTACTTCCTTAAAAAGTAACTAATAGCGTTACTTAGTTATGTTTAAGAAAAGTAATGTGTTACGTTACTTTTTCTCACCTGGGCTGGGCTGTTTGTTTGTTTTTTTGGGGGAAAATGTAAAGGCCCTTTCACATCAAAATTAAAATAATAAGGCTGAAGGAAATGCAAATGCATGCCTGTGCAGAAGAATAGGACGCAGGAGAAGAAAGTTTAACACTTAATTCACCAATAAAAACAAAAAATCTAAAGTCATTTTTGCTCATGGTTTAACTGAATCATCGAAGGTCAGCAAGCAAGTACACTGGTCAATAAAGTGAGATTAAATGCATTAAAATATTTGTTTTATTTAACACATTGTGACCATGGACCACAAAACCAGTCATAAGGGTCATTTTTTTATTATTTAGATTTATACATCTGAAAGGTGAATAAATAAGCTTTCCATTGATGTATGGTTTGTTAGGACAATATTTGGCCGAGATACAACTATTTGAAAATCTGGAATCTGAGGATGCAAAAAAATCGCCTTGAGAAAATCACCTTTAAAGTTGTCCAAATGAAGTCCTTAGCAATGCATATTACTACTACTAATACATTTTTTATATATTTAGGGTAGGAAATTTACAAAATATCTTAATGGGACATAATCTTTACTTAATATCCTAATGATTATTGGCATAAAAGAAAAATCTATAATTTTGACCCATACAATGTATTGTTGGCTATTGCCACAAATATGAATATTATTGGAGGCTTGCGTAGTATTCTGATTTTGCATTTCACTGATTTAATTCATTTTGAAGAATACTGAATCTTTTTTTGTGCAAGTGAGATAATGCATGCTCACATTTAGTCTAGAACTACAATAAACATCATGTTTACACACAACACTTCTGCACTTACTCCCGATTTTTCTCAACATGGGTACGAGAGAGCTGTCAATCAAAAAATGGGAAAACAAAGTATCTCGCATTACTTAGGGTGAATTCAGGGTGATTGGGACACTTTTTCCAAGTCATCTCAATGGCAAAAAGTGTCCCAATCACCCTGAATTCACCCCTATTTAAAAAAGTAACTAATATTTTGTTGTAAATTTAAAAGTAATGCGTTACTTTACTAGTTATTTGGGAAAAGTAATCTGATTACAAGTTACTTGTAATGTGTTACCCCCAACACTGGTCGCTCATGTTGCCGCAAATCACCAAATCTCACTGAAAAAGAATGACATCCGGTTGCTTTCTTGCTGCAAAACTGCCAGTGCAAACTCCCCATTCCCCAAATGATAAATCAAACTGCTTTAATAAAACAAGCACATAAAAGGAATTTAAAAGACCCGGTCGATGAATTGCAATAGATGCTAAATGAGCTGTCGTGCAGCATTTGTGTATGTAGCAGGCAGGAACATATGCTAGTGTTGACGAGGGAGAAAGACAGGAGAAGAGAGAGAAATCCAGTCCCTCCGGTTTGATAAAGCATCAGCACAGATGTAGTTTCCATGAACTATCTCTCTCCAGGTGATCTATAGCATCTCTGCTCAGCTCTCTTCTGCTCCAGAGACCAACATTAGTTGTCTCATGTCTGCATCCACAACACTCAAACGCACAAACACACACACACACACACACACACACACTCACCTTAGCATAGCACAGTTCACACTCTCTACCGATACTCGTATCATGAATCTACCTGTATGTAACTCAAACGTCAGTGTAAATAGCGCGGTGCAGTCAAGCAGAACAATTTCTGATTCTTTTTGCATATTGCAAAGGGAAACCGTGAAATGACTGAAGATTTCGGCTCTTGCTTATAATATACAACCTCAGGTAGTTCAATCTTCTGATAGTTTTTTGCATGCTACTATGGTAAAGCCATATGAGAGCCACTTGTATCTCTTATAGGTCTATTTTTATATACAAATATGTATTACATCTGGCAGTGTTGGTGTACTTGGTAGGAACAAATGACTTGATTAAATGTGCTTGAAATGTAATGAAGACTAGGGGTGGGCGGTATGAACAAAATTATATACCAGCAATTAGTTTATGTAGCGGCATATATCAAACTAAAATGTTTTGTGTATTAGAGATCTTCTGAATTAAACACGTAAATTACAGGTTCTACTCTATTTTCTTTCATGTAAAACCATGGTGACTGGTTTCTAGTTCATCTAACTTGGTCATTAGCTGGTCCAAAACCAGTTACTGGCTAGTCATGCCATTTTAAGATGGTTTTTGGAACATAATAATCATGCTGTATACCGTATATAGTATTTAAAAAGAACAAAAACTAATAAAAATGACAAAAGCACATAACAAAATGACTAAAAATTAAACTAATTAATTAATAATAAAATAATAAAAACTATATATATATATATATATATATATATATATATATATATATATATATATATATATATATATATATATAAATTTTCCTCTATATATATATACACTCTAAAAAAATGCTGGGTCAAATATGGACAAACCTAACCGCTAGGTTAAAAATTTAATTAAAAAATCTAACCCAACAGCTGGGTTTGTCCATATTTGAAACAACCCAGCATTTTTTGAGAATATATATATATATATATATTATAGTTTTTTTTTTATTATTACTATTTTATTATTAATTAATTAGTTTAATTTTTTGTCATTTTGTTATGTGCTTTTGTCATTTTTACTAGTTTTCATTCTTTTTAAATATTACTATTTAGGTTCAATTTTATTAGATTTTTTAATTTCAGTTTGAGTTTTTATTTATATCCAGGTAATAATTTTAGTGCGTCAACTTAAACTTATTTTAGTGTTTTTTTTATACAAATTTTTCTTTTATTTTAAAAAAGTTTTTTTTTTATAGTTTTACTTCAAGATAATATACCTTATACCGCCAACCCCTAATGAAGAACTACAAATTTCACATCAAATTTGTAGAAAACTGCTAGTTACCACATGAACTGAACATATCATTGCGCATGAGTGATGTACATTAAGAGAGAGTTTGAGATGCCAACAATGCAATGGAAATGCCTAGAATCTTGGTATGAGTTTATGAAGGAACGTGTTTCCACAAACCTTAAATATTTAAAATAAATGTATTTAAGACTCAGTTTGTTCTCTTAAAATGCATGCATGGCTCAATATCAACTGCCTTATTTTGTTCCTCAACCATGTAACTATAATGTAGATCTGACTTACTCTGTACAGTAAATCTTTTGCATTTTGCAAAATGTATCTCCATTGATTGCAATGGATCAAACTGAACTGAAGTCCTCCATTTTCCCCAGGAGTTGGGAGATCTGGGAATTTCACAGTTGTATTTATTTATCTTTATCTTTTTTTTTGTAGCCTATAAAACAGACTCAATTAACCTGTCCATCATGTTTCGCCTTTGTGTTTTAACAGGAATATAAGGTCCGATATCAGTTGTCACAAAGCTTTCGATCGTTGTAAAGTGGAAACCAGGTTTAGATTACAGATGCTTTCTGATTAAAATTGTTTCAGTAAATGCATGAAAAAGACATCACGAGAATGACATGAAATTTATAGTGAAAGGAACTTTCTGTAAATGTTTTTTTACTGAATTTTAGTGACCGCTGCAATTATAACACTACATTTCTTCACTCACAGTCAAGCTAAATTGATTGTTATTGAAAGTTATTCTGCACATGCTCAGAGTTCTCAGTCTGTCTGGAAAATGTTACAATTTTACCAGGTGACGATTTTGTATGAATTCGTACGATTTAAATCATACAAAAACGTACCACCATAACCCCGCCCCTAAACTTACCCGTCATCTGGGCTTAAACAGATCGTACGAAAATGTGCAAGAACGAACACATTTTTACAAATTAGCCACCAATTAAGCAAAATCTAAAATAGTTATGAGAGATTATGCTGTGAGATTGTGTTGGAGAAACTGATCTTTTTGGCCATACAGTATTTTTTTTTTCTATCTCAAGTTATGATGATTTTGTATTTAACTAGGTTGTCGGGTAGAAGTTAAGAAGCTCACATAAATGACGATGCAAATGCTATTTAAGATTAAGATTTCATCCTAGCTGTGAGGAGACAATTGTAACATATATTATGTTTTATGGCAGTACAAATCATACAATATTTAATGATTGGATATTTAACTCTTTCCCCCGCCAGCATTTTTTTTTAAAGTTGCAAGCCAGCGCCAGTATTTTTTGATAATTTTCACAAAAATGTAATGGCCCCCAGAATATTTTGTTGTATGAATATTTGAACATGCAATATATCAAAGATATATCAATATATCTTTTAATCAACACTTCAATGTGGGTAAGTTTCATTAAATAAAGCAACATTTTTAAGCAAAAGCTGAGAAAATCATTTTTTTGTCAAAGGGCAACGTCCGAATTGCGAGTGATATAAAGTCAGAATTGCGAGAGATAAACTTGCAATTCTGAGAAAAAATTTTTGCAATCCTGGCTTTATATCACAATTATTTCTCGCAAAAAGTCAGAATTGCGAGTTGAAAAGTTGCAATTATCTTTGAAACTGTTTTATTCCGTGGTGGAAACAAGCTTCCAGTTTTGATTTACATGCTGTTTAATGTTGGCGTTATGTTACATGCTTTTATCACTTGTTTCTGCTTCTTCTTCGCCTGTGTTTTGATACGGAGATTCACTCTTTCAGAAGATGTGTAATAGCGCCCCCTACCGTATAACAGTGAAAACATGGATTGCTGGTCAATTCCATCAATGGCAGGGACAGAGTTAACATATTTAATATACATTATTGCATTATATTATCTAGTTTATGGCTATTTTTGATTTATTAGATGATTGCAAAAAGGGTTTAATTTACTGCAGATAATTATAATGATGGTTCCATTCCTTTTTTACATTATATGTGTCAATTAGTTAAGGGTAATTATAAAGTAGTCAGTATTAATAAATATTAAACAATGATGATTAAATCATACTGCCATCTCATGTTGAATTTACTGTGGTATTATTTTAGTCTTTATGCAGCTCTTACTGTTGGCATATGAATGTTTCTTATACCGGAAGATGGCAGATAGATTAATAAAGTGCAACATAATGTATAGACGCACTGAGATTGCAGATTCAGTCAGTATTTTGCAGTGTACAATGAAAAGATGTGCATATCAGATTTTATAATTGTGATGATGAGTGTGACTCAGACTGTTTAACTGTTGACATGAATTTTCATCATCATTTTATTTTAAGAAAGATTCCTTATCAGTATGCAAGAAGAGCAGAATAGATGTTCGCCTACTCAATCTATCTCTCCCGTTCTCTTTATTTCTCTCCCTCTTGTTTATGCAGAAACATGCATGTAAGGAAACCGTCCGATTAGATTTGTATACAATTCAAGTTAAAATTTACAGTGAAGGTTAAGGTCAACATGAAATGGCATTCAAAGCCCATTTTATTTTCATAATTTCATGACAAAATGAAATGAAACATGAAACAGGCTGATCTTGATTTTATCTATTGGGGATTTATTGGATGGTGAAAATGTCTTTATATGACAGGGTGAAAAACAAAACAAAGCAAATTATCACATTTTGATTTTTCACTAGAATAACATTTATGGAAGCTTGTTTCCACCACAGAATAATACAATTTAAAAGATAATAGCGCCTTTCTATCTCACAATTCTGACTTTTTTTCTGGCAATTGCATGATATAAAGTCAGAATGGTGAGATTTAAAGTCGCAAATGCGTGATATAAAGTCAGAATTGTGAAGTTCGAAATGTTTCGGGAGGAGCGAGCCCATCTAATCTTCGAATCAACAGCCACCAGCCAGAGTATATAAGCAGCTGCTTACCTCTCCTCAGTCTCAGATGTCCCAGCATCCCACCACCTCTCCAAACTCGACCTTCATGTTAGGTTCCTTGCCCTACATAATTATATCCTATATTTAGTCACTGTGGGGGTATATCAGAGCTCGAGTTGAAGCTGCTTCATCAAGCCCCTCATCAGTGGACAGCAAGCCAAATAAGTTTAACCTAATATCTTAAGATTATATGGGCAAACAAACTTGTTAAAAAGTCGCAATTGCGAGTTATAGGGCCCTATTTTAACAATCTGAGCACATGGTCTGAAGCGCACGGTGCAGGTGCACTTAGGGCGTGTCCAAATCCACTTTTGCTCGTTTAATGATGGGAAAAATGGTCAGCACATGGTCTAAAAGGGTTGTCCCTAGTCTCTTAATGAGTCATGGGTGTGTTTTGGGAGTAACGTGCAATAAACCAATCAGAGTCTCATTTCCCATTCCCTTTTAAAGCCAGTTGCGCTCGCACCATGGCGGATTCACTATTTACACGGCAGAATATAGACACTCTCAACCTGTCAGTTTAAATACATGTGTGTATTGCCACGATTGGTTAATTCCATTCGTCATTACTGCAAATAGGTAATTTTTATCTTTATGTACACACTAATAATCTTTTACATTGTAATCCTTTTATTTTTAATATTTGGCATGTGTGTGTGCTGCTGCACGTCCCTGTGTGTGTAATAAATAACTAAATAACACAAAAAATACTGGTCAATGGCGCAGTCGTTTTCAGTTCCTCAAAATAGCAACACGCCAGCAATGCACCTGAACATACCTGGTTTTCAGACCAGCACTCCCATGGGTGAACAGATGGGCACGAGTGCATTTGCTATTTAAACAACATGGACGTGAAAATGATAACTGCGTCGGGCTGAAACTAGCAAAAAACACTTGGCGCCGGGTGTATGATAGGGCAGAATTCAGATTTAAAGTTGCAATTGTGAGTTATAAAGTCAGAATTGTGAGATAAAAAGTCACAATTATCTTTTAAATTGTTTTATTCCGTGGCAGAAACAAGCTTCCATATACTTAACCATTCAGAATAAGACCAGGAACATTTTTCATTTGTAAATCGGGTATATAGGGTTGATTTTTCATGTTGATGATGATGATTTCATGTTGACTTTTAATCAAATTCTTGAAGTTTTCTTGAAGTTGAAGTTTCCCACCAAAATCATTAGGTCGCCACTTTAGTCATTTGTTTGGTGTGAAGAATTCCAGTGGTTTATTGTTACGCTGGTCAGTAATCTAGACCTGGTTACCCGATTATCAGCCCTCACAAGTCTTCATTTATGACTTAGACCTGTTCCATGTTGGCCTGCATCGTGGCGTACCATTGATTTACTGTATGCAAATTACTTCTGGTTGCAAGTTGCACATTTATAATGATGATTGTACTTTTATAATTATTATAAAAAGATGATATCTAATGAGTCATGCATATAAGAAATTAAAATCTATTCTAAGAATTTCTCTGTCTTTTTTTCCCCTCGTACCTTTTATGATACAGCTGATGGAGGCGAGCAATTGCACATGTTGCCATCTGTTGTTTGACATTTGTTTCAGCTTTTCAGCAACTAAGCTGTGCAAGAAAACGTAATAGCTGAGCTGCCTACCTAGACAGCATTTAAAGGAATATCTCACCCAAACATGAAAATACTGTCCTTCTGTTGTTGTTTTGCAGGGGAACTCAAAAAGCCGTCAGTTTTGGAAACAGAGCTCATGTTATCTATTCAGCAGTTCTCATGGAGTAAAAAACCAACTCCTCTTTTTCCAAGGTCTGCTCTCATAACAGTTCAGTGTGCGATGGCATGTCAGAAAACATTATGCATTGGGTTGTTTTGTGTGTTTTCACCAGCACGCGTGTTTGAGCATATGTCTGCTCGGCTCAATCTTCATAGTGATGCTCATTCAAAGTGAAGCAGCGCTTTCACTCCAACCTCCCCTGTCACCACTGAACAAATAGTTTTTCTACACTTGCTGAGGCCATGATCCTCGCACACGGAAACAGGCTGTGAGGCTGAACTGTGTTGACTAGCCCAGAGCGAGTTACAATCATTCCTACACAACCAGAATAATCACGGCCTGCTAGTCAATAGGTCTTTTGTGGGCTTGCATTAAACTGAGATAACATCTGCTTACATCAGGCTAACAAACATCATCACTGTAATACAATGCACAACTCTGTGCTGTCACAGAACTGTAATTAAAACAAAACCAGTAATTGAATGCAAGATAAAAATGCATGGTTGAATGAAATAATTGGCAAGCGCCAAGTATGGCTGACTGTGCACAGCAACATGTTAGCACACTCTTAAAGCTTTGATGAACTTTCACTTCCAAAGATGTCAAATGATCACAAATGAAAACATATCATGAATCTTTTTATTTTCTCCTAGGGGCCACTTATGTTAGTCAAGATGTCTTGCACAGAAATAGGCATAGTTTCTCATGACCATTTTCTAACAGCTTGTTTTGCAAAAATATAATAGTGCATACTGGTGCCATGTGTTCCCCAGGTAAGCGACACACACACACCCGACCATCCACGTGATGTAAAAGAAAACGTGATTCATCAGACCAGGCCACCTTCTTCCATTGCACTGAGGTCCAGTTCTGATGCTCACGTGTCCACTGTTGGCGCTTTCGGTGGTGGACAGGGGTCAGCATGGGCACCCTGACTGGTCTGCGGCTATGCAGCCCCATACGCAACAAACTGCGATGCACTGTGTATTCTGACACCTTTCTATCAGAACTAGCATTAACTTCTTGAGCAATTTGAGCTACAGTAGCTCGTCTGTTTGATCGGCCCACATGGGCCAGCCTTCGCTCCCCACGTGCATCAATGAGCCTTGGCCGCCCATGACCCTGTCGCCGGTTCACCACTGTTCCTTCCTTGGAGCACTTTTGATAGATCCTGACCACTGCAGACCGGGAACACCCCACAAGAGCTGCAGTTTTGGAGATGCTCTGACCCAGTCGTCTAGCCATCACAATTTGGCCCTTGTCAAACTCGCTCAAATCCTTACGCTTATCCATTTTTCCTGCTTCTAACACATCAACTTTAAGGACAAAATGTTCACTTGCTGCCTAATATATCCCACCCACTAACAGGTGCCGTGATGAAGAGATAATCAGTTATTCACTTTACCTTCAGTGGTCATAATGTTATGCCTGATTGGTGTATATATACACACAAACACACATTTAAACGTGTGCGTGTGTGTGGGGAGTGCAGGTATACCATATGTTATATTTAGTAGTTCTAAAAAAATGTTATTCTGGTGTACAGTATCTTGTTTCCTGACATATTTTTCCTACTTCCTCCTTATTAAAGATGAATGTTTGGGTCAAGCTGCAGAACATGCAGTAGCTGTTGTTGGCATGTACACTACCTCTCAAAAGTTTGGGGGCAGTAAGAATTTTTTTTTTTTTGGAACATATGAATGCTTTTATTCAGCAAGGATGCATTAAACTGGCCAAAAGTGACAGTAAAGACATTTAAAATGTTAGAAATTATTTATATTTCAAATAAATGAGATTCATTTAAACTTTCTATTCATCAAAGAATCCTGAAAAAATGGTTTCCGCAAAAAATATGAAGCAACACAACTGTTTCCAACATTGATAATAATCAGAAATGTTTCTTGAGCAGCAAATTAGAATGATTAGAATGAACTGTTTCGTTTGCCATGCAATGTGCTAAAAATAACTTTTGACTGACATCAAAGTCATGTAGCACAGTCGAGCTGTTTTTGAAGCTTAATTTTAGTAGTTCATTTTGTACTGGGGAGGATTTCTTTTAATTCACAGTATGTTTGCGTAGTACAATAGATTATACGTAGTTCAAAAGATAAAGGTTTTTTTTTTCATGATCTGACCCTTTTAAAGCAATACTTCAGCCAAAAGAAAAAAAAAATAAAAAAAAAATAAAATAGTTGCTTCAGAAGACTTATAGGGCCCTATCATACACCCGGCGCAATGCGACGCCAGGCGCGACAAGTGTTTTTTTGCTAGTTTCAGCCCAACACAGTTATTATTTTCACGTCCAGCACCACGTTGTTTAAATAGCATCTATCTGTTCACCCATTGGCGTGCTGGTCTGAAAACCAGGTGTGTTCAGGAGCATTGTTGGCGTGTTGCTATTTTGAGGAACTGAAAACGACTGCACCATTGACCAACAAAAGTCTAAAGTCAATAGCGCAGCATTTTTTATGTTATTTAAAGGATGTGTTAGGCGCGTACACTCTGCTTATTACGCACACAGGGACGCGCAGCAGCACACACACATTTTTAAATATGAAAAATGAAAGGATTCAAATGTAAAAAGATTATTATTGTGTACATAAAGATAAAAATGCCTACATGTCATAATGGATAGTCATTGCATCAGAATTACCTATTTGCAGTAATGACGAGCAAGCAGGCGTCATTGGACAAGCAGATCCATTTCCTCGCTAGAGAAGCGTTCAGTCTTTCCGCTCGCAAATTCTGCCATGTAAATAGCAAATCCGCCATGGCGCAAACGCAACTGGCTTTTAAAGGGAATGGGAGATGAGACTCTGATTGGTTTATTACACGTTATGGCCAAAACACACCCATGACTCATTAAGAGACTAGGGACAACCCTTTTAGACCATTTTTCCCGTCGTTAAACTGGCAAAAGTGGATTCGGACACGCCCTAAGTACACCTGCGCCATGAGCTTCAGACCATGTGCTCAGATCGTTAAAATAGGGCCCGCTGTGTGTGGATTACTTTTATAAACACTTTAATGTTTAGAGCTGTCTGTTTTCACTGTATGGTCAAGATCAGCATGAACTTTCTGCTGAACATCTCCTTTTGTGCTCCATACAAGAAAGAAAATCACAGGTTTGGAACAACATGATGGTGAGTAAATCTTTCTTTTTTTGGGTGAACGTTGATCTGAAGAATCTAACAGATGGAAGTAGCAAAGCTATGGTGAATGGTGTTCATTGGGAGAGAGTTTATTAAAGTTGGTGTGAACGTCAGCTTTATCACTGCATTAGCCTGCTGACAATCCCTGACCACAAAGCCACTGAAAACATGGGACACTTTTCTGGGTATTAACTTTCAGAAACTCACTCTCTCCTTACAGAAGGACTGAACTATTTTTCCCAACTCATCCGCATCTTCATTCACTCCCACTATCGTGTTGATTGACAGCTCGTTTGCCTGCTTTTTCTGTCCGTTTTGACTTTTCTTAGTCTAATTACAGTATTAAATCATGGGGCAAAAGTTCATCAGCAAGAAGTCTTCAAAGCTGGTTTGATGCCAAATTTGACTGGTGAATCTGGTCGACCAAGTGTTATTAGTTAAGTTTTAAAATGCATCATATGCACTATATGCAACACTGCACGATTTGGTCATGGAAAGTTAAACTGGCATTTTTCTGTGTTCTTAGATAACAGACAAACACACGGCTTCTCATTCAGGTGAGAACATGGCCAATATACCAGCCATGGAAACTCAATAGTGTTTTTACTAGCTATTAGCACACAACTCATACGAGCGCTGGAGCAAAATGAGGTTTTGTTGGAGCTTGTGCTTTAGGGAGGAAGAATAACAAGCATTTACTGAACAATTTTAGACTTCGAAATAGCAAAAAAATGCTCCCATAGACACCATCAGTCCAGACCAGAACACAGAGGTGGAAAAATGTACTTCCACATAATGTGAATTGAGATAATGGGTGTTTTCTGAGGCCAGTTTGTCTGTTATTACTATTACTCATACTTACGGTAGAACAAACCACTGATTAAACTCATAAAGATGATAAAAGAAGTGAAAAATCCTCTAGAATTACCATTAGTGTCCACAGCATTTTACACTAAACTTTATTCTATTAAAAATATGTATTTATTTATTATTTTTGAAGTGTATGTGCATTTTTAAAACATTTTATAAGCTATTCAATTATGTATTAATATTAATTTAATTTTTGATTAATATTAAGTAATTTATTTAAATGCATTTAATGTATTTTTATTAATCATATTTATATAAACATTTATTTTTATTATATATTTTTATTAAAGCAGGATCATCTGTATCTGTGAATCACTTATTTATCTCAAAATGTCATTTTAAATGAAACCATGAAGAGGAAGTGGCATCATTTTTTGAGCTTGACAAGATTTGTTCAGTAACCCTGTCACATTAAATAAATACAAAACTATTTTTCAACTGCTCTTTTTTATTTGACTCGTGCATGTAAGGTAATAACCTTGAAAAAGACAATAATAGGTATTTTGGTTTGAAATGTTTCACCTGTATCAAGTTCAGTATATCCCACCATATTTAATCATTTATCTTGAGGTGGCACAATGCAAAGACATTCTTTACAGAAATCTATTGGATAAAATAGAAAATGCAACCATAAAATGACTCCAGTTTTGCTTAAGCTATCTGTTTGCTGTATTGATTAAGTGTTAGTGTCTAATTAGGGCACAGTCTGGAGCAGAAAGAGGTGTAAATCTAGTCCACACCGTCTGCACATTAGTGTCCCTTTGGCAGATGCTGCAGCGCGTCAGTTAGCACGATGCTCCTGGCAGAGACCTGTCAGCACGTTCTCATCAGCTATTCCACACGTTAGCGGCTTTGCATATCAAATAAGAATCTCTAAGCGTGAAGATGTCCTGAACAGGCTACTGGTGGTGATTGCAGAACTTGGGTTAGTTACCCAACAGGTAATGTATGTCCCCTGCCAACAGCCACTGAAGAGCTAATGGGAAAGTCAATGCAGGGACAGGGCAAAAAAGTGCTGCTAAATACTGTGATTGATGAAGCCGTTTCCTGGACAGCTGCTCGACAAATGACCACAGAACTAGAGGAAGAAGAGAGGGACAGGACAGGAGGATCGCTGGTTATTGCTGATGAAGCAAGAGAAGAGGGAAACCCGTCCATCATTTCAAAGGTCTGATGCGAAAATGCACAGCAAATATCCCATAAGCCATTGCATTTTTACATGTATTTCTTATTAAATTAGGAAGTTTTGCCATGACATAACATTTATTCATTTAATTAATTAATTAAAAAACCCTTTTGATTTAAATTTAAAGAAATATTTATTTTTCCTTTTGTTATTTCCCGTTTGTTTGTTTGTTTGTTTCATTAATAATTATTTAAATACATATTTATTTTCCTTTCCTTTTTGTCTTTCCCTCTTTTTTTTTAATTTATTTATTTAAATAAATACTTATTTTTTCTTTTTGACTATTTATTTATTTATATTTCCATCAATAATTATTTAAATTTAAAGAAATATTTATATTCCCTTTCCTTTTTTCCTTTCCCATTATTAAAATTTATTTAATTTATTTAAATATTATTTATTTAAAGAATTGTTTGACTATTTATTTATTTATTTATTTATATTTCATCAATAATTATTTAAATTTAAAAATATAGTTTTTCCTTTCCCTTTTTCCTTTTTCTTTATTGAAATGTATTTATCCCCCCCCTTTATTTATTTATTTATTTCTCATGAATAAATAAATAAAAATGACATTTTGACATTTTCATTTTGACTATTTATTTATTTATATTTCATCAATAATTATTTAAATGTAAAGAAATGCTATTTTTTCCTATCTATCTATCTATCTATTTATTTAAAAAGCCAGTATTTTGTCATTTGAAGGACTATTCTGCTCTAGATTATTTTTTCATAATCCAGGGTTAAAAATACATTATTTTAGGGTTAAGTTCAATGTGGAAAGCCTTGTAGATTATTGTCCATCCAAAATGACCCTGCCTGTGAGACACAAGCAAAAAGTCAGATCCTGCCATGTCAGCATTTCTGTTTCGAATGGGACTTACTGTTAGCTTGACGTCGTCATACTCAGATTCTATATATGAGTCTGATACTGCTCCATTGGGCTGTGATTATGGGGCGTTTCAGCCGAACCAGGAAAGAAAATGCCTCTGCACTCAATTGGATAGGCCTACAACCAATCAGAGCAACGGAGTAAGTGACGTATGTTGAGCGATGCATAGTTGTCAACAGAACTCAACTGCACAAGAATTTAAGGATACACGGAGTAGCCTACTTACCACTAATCATTTTTGAGAGAAACAGTAAAGGTGAATGCATATACGAACATGTTCTCCGTTTAGTAAACATTCATCCCAAGAGCTCTTTGGTGACCTGGATGATTAAGTACTGTTGATCATCTGTCCATCATCGTATAAAGCCTGCCCTGACAATTTGATTGGTCCAGGCTAACTTGCTGTAGCAACTCTGATGCTGTCATTCAATGCACAAACAGATATAGGCCTATTCTGATGATGAATGGGGCAAATGTGGCTGGTGGAGATGAATTAAATAAAAAAAAATTATGAATACAAACTCATGAAATCTGAGTAATTGCACATTTAACCTACTTGTCTCCATAAAGTTTGTGGATTTAACGTCTGTGTCTTTTAATGTATGTTTGGCATTTTTTTCCTTTCACAGCCGAAACTGCCATAATAATGAAACCTGATCGCATAATGGAGCATTGAAAGAGCCAATCTCTATGGTAATTCCCTCTTCACACACGCACTTGTCTTCATGCTTTCCTTGTCCCTTCGGACAGCCGGTTTCTCCGCTCACGTGTGAAATCTGTTGAGTGGAGTTAATAGACACTATCAGACAGCAGCGCTTCTTTAATTCCCTGAGAGGCGACTGCATTACAGCCTGCCATTGAACACTCTCTCAGTAAGAGCTTCAGCTCAGTCAAATCACAGTCATTTTGAATGAAGATGGGTTATTTTAATGTTGTTGTTTTTAATTTAATACTGTTTTCAAATTACATTAGGGTTTAGGTTTAGTTACTTTCAGAAATGGGTTTGATTTTTGCATTTATTTTGTATTTTCTTTCTTATATTTTAATTGCAGATTTAATCTGTTAAAGGGATCATTCATCCATAAATGTAAATCATTTATCCACTGCATCTTTCTAAAACTGTTTTACTTTTTTCTGTGAAACAAAAAATTAAGATATTTTGAGATGTGTCACAGTGTTTTCCTTTTTGGTAACACTTTATTACAATAGTTCACTTTAGACATCTATGCATTATACATGCATTAGACATTATACACTATATTGGCAAACGTTTTGGGACGCATGTCTTTATATGCACATGAACTTTAATGACAACCCATTCTTAATCCGTAGGGTTTAATATGGAGTTGGCCCACCCTTTGCAGCAATAACAGCTTCAACTCTTCTGGGAAGACTTTCCACAAGGTTTAGGAGTGTGTTTATGGGAATTTTTGACCATTCTTCTAGAAGCGCATTTGTGAGGTCAGGCACTGATGTTGGACGAGAAGGCCTGGCTCACAGTCTCCGCTCTAATTCATCCCAAAGGTGTTCTATCGGGATGAGGTCAGGACTCTGTGCAGGCCAGTCAAGTTCCTACACACCAAACTCACTCATCCATGTCTTTATGAACCTTGCTTTGTGCACTGGTGCGCAGTCATGTTGGAACAGGAAGGGTCCATCCCCAAACTGTTCCCACAAAGTTGGGAGCATGAAATTGTCCAAAATGTCTTGGTATGCTGAAGCATAAGAGTTCCTTTCACTGGAACTAAGGGACCGGGGCCAACCCCTGAAAAACAACCCCACACCATATTCCCCGCCACCAAACTTTACACTTGGCACAATGCAGTCAGGCAAGTACCGTTCTCCTGGTAACCACCAAACCCAGACTCGTCCATGGGATTGCCAGACAGAGAAGCGCGATTGGTCACTCCAGAGAACACGTCTCCACTGCTCTAGAGTCCAGTGGCGGCGTGCTTTACCCCACTGCATCCCACGCTTTGCATTGCACTTGGTGATGTAAGGCTTGGATGCAGCAGCTCGGCCATGGTAACCCATTCCATGAAGCTCTCTACACACTGTTCTTGAGCTAAATTGAAGGCCACATGAAGGTCTGTAGCTATTGACTCTGCAGAAAGTTGACGACTTCTGTGCACTGTGACCCTCAGCATGCGCTGACCCCGCTCTGTGATTTTACGTGGCCTACCACTTCGTGGCTGAGTTACTGTTGTTCCCAATTGCTTCCACTTTGTTATAATACCACTAACAGTTGACCGTAAAATATTTAGTAGTGAGGAAATTTCACAAATGGACTTATTGCACAGGTGGCAACCTATCACGGTACCACGCTTGAGTTCACTGAGCTCCTGAGAGCGACCCATTCTTTCACAAATGTTTGTAGAAGCGTCTGCATGCCTAGTGCTTGATTTTATACACCTGTGGCCATGGAAGTGATTGGAACACCTGAATTCAATGATTTGGAGGGGTGTCCCAATACTTTTGCCAATATAGTGTACATGCATTCTACTTACTTTAAGTAACTTTGCAACCAACTCTTATTAGATGGACTGTGGTAGACTGTTAGGTTCGGGTTAGTAGAACTGTAAACCCTAAAGCTCAAAATAATTAATTGGTTTGAGTAGAGCCAACTCAAATTAAACAAATTAGTTCAATCAAATTCACAAGTTCACAAAACTGACACATTTATCTGAATTGTTTCATTGTTTTGAGTTTCTTGTTTCTTTTAATTTAGACAAACTTAATTTGAACTGAAACTGGGCTGGGATTTCTATTTCCCAGCATGCTTTGCCATTGAGAGTAAATGCTAAAATTAAGTGTTATATAATGTTTTTGCGCAATATTAATGTTAAGTGGGAGATTTAGTAGTGTTTAATGATTTGATATGCTAATGTAGAAGAGCTTCTGTAATATTGGGGTTTTGGGTGTTACCATCATGTGATGAGTGGAGCGTGAGCTTAGTTTGAGAACTGATATATGTTAAATATTTTATATTGCTGTTCTCATTCAAGTGCTATGTTAATGCTATCAAATCATTGTGTTACCAATTAGCAAAATAGAATTTATTGAATTAGCTAGTTAAAGCTAACCAAGTTTCCACTACTGAAACTATTTAAATTGAGATTACATGATCATTTTAAGTTATGTGTATGGATTAGTTTACTCTAATTTCAATTTGAGAGCAATTCAAATGTATGAGTGCAAAATAAAAATCTGCTAGTTCTGCTTAAACTTTAAATTTACTGATAACTGATTACCTCAATTTTTTTTTAGTTAAGAAATGTAAAGTTAAAGTAAGCAGAACTTGCAGATTTTTATTTTGTAATTGCTCTGAACTTTAAATATTTGAGTAAGCTAATTCATACATTTAACTTAAAAATATCATGTAATCTCACATTTTTAATTGTGGAAACTTCACTATCTTTAACTAGCTAACTCAATACATTCCGCCGTGCTAACTGATGCTTTGGTAGCATTAGCATTGCACTTACTACAGCAATATAAGCAATATAAAACATTTAACATATATCTGTTCTCAAACTAATGCTTCACTCGTCACCATGATGGTAACCTTACAAAAAACAAACATAACAGAAAAACACATTAAACACTACTAAATCTCCCACTAACATTAATCTTGCACCAAAAAACATAATATTACACTTAATTTTGGCATTTACTCTCCCTTTTGAGTGTCATGGCAAAGCATGCTGGGAAATAAAAATCCCAGCCCAGTTTTAAATTAAAAGTGGATAAAAAACATCAAAACATTAAAACAATTCGGATTACTTAATGTCAGTTTTGTGAACTCATAAAAGTAACTGATTTGTTTATTTTGAGTATTAGGGTTTACAATGTGCTTCTTAGGGACCTACAGTATACTGTAAAAAATTATATGATCAATAAGTTATGACAACATATGTTTTTACATTGCTTTAACTCATCAAAATAAGTTTTGTATAAGTTATACAAGATTCAACACATTTTTAAGTCCATAATTTAAGTTGAAATTACTTAAACATCCAAGTTGATTGTACTTAATTAAGCAATTTTTTTTGGTGTGAAAAGTGAGTATTATTTGGCTGGTCATGTGATCTCAACAGTATATGCACCTTAACATAAAATATAATCTTAATTTCTCTGTTTAAGATCTTCAGTCTGCTAAGCTTTTATTGTAAGTGCATTATTAAGTAAATATATTTTCAGTTTGATACAAACTAAGGAACATGTTACAATGATCAGTCTTTTTTGTAATCAACAACAGTCAAAAAACTCTGTAATACTCCTTGAAATATAATTGATTTTTTGCAGCATTTTACGTCTTTCCATTCTTCAGAACTGTCAGCCTTTGACAAATCGACTGACACGAGTTTCCATCACTTAAATTCTACATTTCTCATCTTTGTATTCTCTTTTCCCCCCCTAAAGAGAGCACAACATGCCTCACCAGTAGGATTTGCATTTCTTTGATGGATGGCCTGTGTTTCGGCAAAGCGATGTTCTTCTGTGCACACCAGCCTCGGGCGCTGCAGACAAGGACGGAGCGGGAGTTTATGAACTGTGTATGAATATGCATGCACAGTCAGGATGCCACAGCAGCTGCGCATAAACAACATTTGCCCAGCGTTGACGTTAGCAGATATTCCTCTTGATGTCCTGCACGAGATGAGGTGGGTTCGCTGAGAGATGGGAAAAGACCAGTGAGCAACACCTGATTCACAATATGCTGTTTTGACTCTGGGATTAGTTTTTCCTCAATACAAGTTTGAGTGATAAATTGATACACCAGCTCTTTATTACAAAGGCACATGTTTTACACAACACTTGAGAACGCCTCGGTTACGTATGTAACCCTCGTTCCTTGAGGAGGGAACGGAGACGTAACGTCAGTGACTGACGAATGGGGGTTTCGCTTAGAAGCCTATCATCTTCGAGATGTAACAAAGCGCCCAATGGCGATGCAATGCCATGGGCATGCGGAATTTGCATAGCGTAACTCCGCCCCACCTCGTGGGTATATAAGGAAGAACGCTGGCAACATCGTATTATGTTACCTGCTGAGGAGCCAAGACTGAGCTTCCGGCTGTTCCAGCGGTACAGTGAAAGAGGCAGAGGGATATTACGTCTCCGTTCCCTCCTCAGGGAACAAGGGTTACATACGTAACCGAGACGTTCCCTTTCGTTCAGTCACTCCGAGTAACGTCAGTGACTGACGAATGGGGGTCCCAATGTAATCACGCCACTCGGCTGTCATCCAGTGCCCTGCATAAGTGTGAGCTCCCTGTCATAAGGCTAGTACGGACGAAGGACTCCAACTTAACACAGGAATACCAAGGTACACTGGGAAGCATATTCCACGTGGAAACATGCACCAAGTGCCTGTTTTCTTGGGTACAATGAAGTAGGGGCTGTAGAAGCCGGACTTCATTTCGGCTGGAGGGACGGTCTCGATCGCACCCTTCACCAGCAAGGTAGAAATCTCTGCACGCATGACAGGGGCATTGGGGCCCACTATGGTAAAGCGGACTCCCCGAAAGCGGGGAGGAGACAGAGCGAACTGAATCGCAAAGCCGAGCCTGACGGTCCTCGCGACCCCGTGGGACAACCTGGGAAGCTCTAGCCAGGCTTCCAGGAAGTGCACAGCGGGGTCCTACGGACCACAGACGTACCCCGGGTGGGGCAGCGAGGCGGCGTGACTGGCCCAGACGTGGGAGGCGTAGCGTCCCGGTGTGGGGGCACAGTCAACTGCCGCATCCTGACAGAGGAGACCAGGGAAATTCCTAATCCCTAATTCCTTCCGACAAATTGATCATAGATCAAGTTCAAACAAAAAGTGCAACCATAAGTGACCCACTTTAAAATAAGTTTATTTCACAAAAGTAGTTGATACACATACAAGTACCGTCCCCCTTTACTTAACATAGGCTACACATAAATTGTAAGAATATGACTAATATACTGATGAATAAACAGTAGGCCTATAAGGTAAGGCTTTAAATGGCAGTCCCAAACTAGCTTTTGTTATGATTAAGTTGGTATGAGCCACCAGTCATTTAAAAATATTTGTCGCGCCGCTATGACGCAATCAGCCTTCAAAGGATGCAGCCTTTGAATTAGGACGCAGCTATGACAGAATATTCATTTTTGGGCGTACTGTCACTTTAAATGACATCACTACGTCCACTATCCTGATAATAATAGTAGTAAGTCATTAGGACACACAAGGGGAGTGTTTCCTGAGAATTAACTGTCATCATTTAGTCTGACTATTGGTCCTGGTCAGTGGGAAAAATAGCCTGATCTGATTGGCTAATAAGCTATTCTGGTTCAGTGGCTGGAGAGATTTCAGGATATGATGCGTGTAATGGTGGTGTATGTGCTGGATGTGATTTTCAGGTCTGCTTGATTGCCGTCCTGCTGTCAGCTGAACACCTGAAACCAGTGATGAGCAGCACACTGACCAAGTTATTTTTGTAGAATAATGACTAGTAGTTGAAGGAATTTGTTTTCATGGTTACTGATTTTCATGGTTACTGTGTGTGTGTGTGTGTGTGTGTGTGTGTGTGTGTGTGTGTGTGTGTACATGCATAAGTATATGGGATATTTAGGTGTTCCTCACTCATTTTTAGTGTGACTAATTATTTGATAATAGTGTTGAAAACATTTGCTAACATCTGTCTTATGTCAAAACATGTTTCTGGTCCAGATGGAAAGTTTATTGCAAAACAACAGGAACTAATAAATGAACACATGCCCAGTACCATTCACTAATGTACAGCACAAAACATTGGAAATATTGCAAAAATAGCAGAGCAAACTAGATAAAAACACTTGTTGAGACAAACTTTGAAGTTGGCTTGAGAAAGCCTATAGAGAAAGTTTGAAGTTGTTTTAAAAGCTTGAAATTCAAAGTTTTAAGGCTGTGCGGTCTATTAGACAAGAGATTGGATGTTGCTTAGGTGTTCTGGGTGGTTGCTAGGTTGTTGCTATGGTGTTCTGCATCATTGCTTGGGTGTTCTGAGTTGTTGCTTGCTACTGTTTGTTACTAACTTTTAGTTAAGATAACTACTTCAACTGCTTGCTATAGGGTGTTGATATGCAGTTGCTATGGTGTTCTGGGTGGTTGCTATGGTGTTGCTATATGGTTACTAGAGTGTTCTGGGATGTTGCTTGCTACTTTCCATAACTAGCTTTTAGTGAAGCTAACTTCACCAGCTTGTTAGGCAGTTACTAGGGTGTTGCTATGTGGTTACTAGGGTGTTATGAGTGGTTGCTAACGTGTCCTTGAATGTTGCTTGCTATTTTTTTGTAACATTAGTGAAGCTAACTACTTCAACTTTTTTGCTATGGTGTTGCTATGCAGTTGCTATGGTGTTTTGAGGGGTTGATAGGGTGTTGCTCTGTGTTTGCCATTGTATTGTGGGTGGTTGCTGGTGTGTTCTTGGTCATTGTTAGGGTGTTGCTATGTGGATGTCCTGGGATGCTGTTTGCAACTCTTTGTTAACTTAAGCTCAGCTGCATTGCTAAGGTGTTGCTATTGCTGTGGTATACTAAGCAGTTGCTATGGTGTTCTGCATTATTGTGTTCGTGTTCTGAGTTGTCGCTTGCTACTGTTTGTTAATAACTTTTATTTAAGCTAACTAACAACTTTAGTGAAGCTATCGTCTTTTTTGCTATGTTTTGCTATAGTGTTCTGGATGGTTGCTAGGGTGTTGCTATGTGGTTGCCAGGGTGTTATGGGTGGTTGCTAGGTGTTTCCTGGTGTGTCCTTGGTCGTGGCTAGGGTGTTGCTATGTGGATGTCCTATGTGGATGTCCTCGTTTTTTTCAACTTGTATTGAAGCTCAGCTTTATTGCTAGGGTGTTACTATACAGTTGCTATGGTGTTCCGGGTGGTTGCTAGGCAGTTGCTAAGGGGCTCTGGGTAATTGCAAGGATGTTGCTATGTGGTTGTTAATGTGTTCTAGGTGGTTGCTAGGGTGTCCTGGGATGTTGTTTGTTAGTGAAGCTGACTACTTCATCAAGTTTAAACTAGTTTGTCAAGCTACAAGCTGCTCATAATTTAAAGTGGAAATAATCCCTCTGTGAAAGGCATTTCCCTCGAGTGAAGATGAGTCGAGTGCAGATGATCTGTGTCATTTCTGCATTGTCTCTATAGCACTTTCTGTTTTTTAAATTTCCATCTTTTTTGTTTTTGACAGCACATAGGACGACTTTTCATTTCCATATTCTGACACAAATCTTTCTCTTACTGGAATGAAGGGAAACACATTTAAATCTGTAGCACCAGTGATGTTGTCAATGACCTTATGCACTAGAAAGACTTATTTCTTCATCTTGTTTTTGTTTTAGCTTGTTTTGCCTGGAAACATTTATTGGATTTTAAGCAATAAAGATGCTCTCATACATACAGATTCTTAGAGACTAAGAGAAGGACTGTGCTGTTAGTGCTTCATCCGTCACTGACAGATGAGAGTGAGTGATGCTGACAGATGACAGAATCCTTCAGATCCAGTGATGACATTAAACATGTGTGAGAAAAGGTCAAAGGATAACATCACTCACCCTTCTTGTTTGTCATAGGTAAGCTAAACCAGATGTGATGTGTTTGTGTAGCTGTTCTGGTTTGCCACTGGGGACTAGTCATTAACTGATTGAAATATTACAGTGATACAATTACAGCGGGAGATCTAACAATAAGAGCAGTAAATAAAATGCAGTGTGCAAAAGCTTGTGCTGTTCCTGTCTGTGTGTCTTCTGAGGAAAAACCTGACGAGATCCCTCATCATTTCAGTCTTATCTGAACCGCTAAAGCAACACTAAATTATTTATGAAGCTGAAACTTTTACTTTGTGAACTAGTGGATCCAAAAGCATGTATTATTTGCTTCTCATTTCACATGCACAGATGTTGCTTGCATTTACATGTTTCAAAGGCACAGCAGACAAATTGACCTGAAGGTCGGGAGAGGGTGCAGAAAGGTCATGCAGAACTAATGATGTTTTTAGTGCAAAACTTATTTAACAATAATGCAGTGACCTCATGAAGAAATATTAAATGCATTATATGACATGACCCCTATTCAAATAGCCAGACAATACTTTTTAACCCTTTAAAGCCATATGACATAATTGTCTAATATATGAAAATGGAACAGCTTATTTAAAGGGGTCATAAATTGCATCGTTTTATTGTTTTATAATGTTTTCTGTGGTGCACTTATAATGTTAGTATGATTTTTACATCAAAAAATGGTCATAATTTAGAAATAAAAGGCATTTTTCTACCCTGATAGCCTGATCTGAACTCTCTGTTTGAAGGGGCGTGCTGTGAGACTTCAGTGTAAACGCCCACTGCTGTGATTGGCTGCTGCGAGACTTCAGTGTAAACGCCCACTGCTGTGATTGGCTGCTGTGAGACTTCAGTGTAAACGCCCACTGCTGTGATTGGCTGCTGTGAGACTTCAGTGTAAACGCCCACTGCTGTGATTGGCTGCTGTGAGACTTCAGTGTAAACGCCCACTGCTGTGATTGGCTGCTGCGAGACTTCAGTGTAAACGCCCACTGCTGTGATTGGCTGCTGCGAGACTTCAGTGTAAACGCCCACTGCTGTGATTGGCTGCTGTGAGACTTCAGTGTAAACGCCCACTGCTGTGATTGGCTGCTGCGAGACTTCAGTGTAAACACCCACTGCTGTGATTGGCTGCTGTGAGACTTCAGTGTAAACACCCACTGCTGTGATTGGCTGCTGTGAGACTTCAGTGTAAACATCCCCTGCTGTGATTGGCTGCTGTGAGACTTCAGTGTAAACGCCCACTGCTGTGATTGGCTGCTGTGAGACTTCAGTCTAAACGCCCACTGCTGTGATTGGCTGTTGTGTGACTTCAGTGGAAATGCCCACTGCTGTGATTGGCTAAGATCTTTGCATATGAAATAGCTATTACATGTGGAACTCTCTTTAACTTTTAACACATTTTTACTATTACAGCTCAAGGAAATTTAGATTTATCAATTCATGACCCCTTTAAACTATAGACATAATCTTCCATTTGTGTTTTAATTTTTTTGTATCATAAAAACAAGTTTTTATGGCCCATTTAGTATGATATAGTGAGAATATGAGAAACATATGTCTTATTAAGATGATATTTAAATTATTATAGTTTTATGATCAAAGTAGTTTTAAAACATATAATGCAATGCAATACAATGATGATTGAGAGATTAACAAATAAACCTTCCTCAAAAGCCTGATGATCATATTTTTTCAGTCCAGTACATGTTCATCTTGAAATATTACTCACAATATAAAAATCTACTTTAAAAATCATTAAATATTTCACACCATGACCTGTAGGGGGACGCTTTTACAATTAAACTCACAGGCCTTTTACTTGTTAAAAGTAGAAACTATTAATCAGATGACAGAAGGCATGTAGTATATTGTGTACAAGGTTTTTCAGCAAAGTTTTGATCATGTAGTTCAAGTTCAAGTTCCGTTTATTTATATAGCACTTATAAAACAGCCACACGACTGACCAAAGTGCTGTACAAAGGATCAGACGAAAGATATAAAGGAAAACAAAAAAAATTTAGATAATTTAGAGGCCTTGGAAATTACATATCAAATATAATACGGTAGGCTTTATAGGGTTAATCATGCATGCACAAAGCATGACCACTGGGGTTGATACTGTATACATGATAAAGAGACACCGAGGCTTTAGCCTTTTAATAATAAACAGAACAATACTGTGCATTAATGTGGACACTAATAAAGTTATCGTTACAGTTATCGTTATTGGTGTGAACAGGCCTTTCATTTTAGTTCATGATAATAAACCTGTTACAACTCCACTGGGGCTGAACCAGGTGCAACTACAAGAGATTGTGAAAGAAACCATGTTTATAGCCTGCACACGTATGCCAGAAGACCTGCACTTAAACAGTAATTCAATTAAACCTATTTATTCACCAGGTGAACTGTGTTCATTTAAAATTGCACCCTCACTATTGATAAAACAGCAGGAAAAAAATCCCACAGATTTGCACTGAAGGAGGAACCCGAGCCATGCAGTAACTAAGATCACAGATAAATAGTATGTCATTATGTGTGATATCTTTTGAGAAGTGTTTTCCAGCAGTATACATCACACTATTGTCCTGTGTTCCCTGAATGTTCCTGCTTTCTCGTCCATTATATCATTTTCATCACTTCAGCTCCTGCTCTTCGGGATGAAGTCTATGTGTTGTATTGCTGAGAATGCAGAGGTTTGAATGATGGGGCTTTTGTGCCACAGGCCACTGGAACCAAACAGCATTTGTCACAAGAGATACACATAAATAAACACAAGCATGGCAGAGTTTTTATTCCTCTCCACCTTGTTTTATTTCTTTTACTTTGAGTTTTTCCCCAATTGTTGCTTTGAGTGACAGCAGAGTCGTAACATTCACTTTTATTATCCTATGCTCTTTTGAACAAACATAATGCTTTTTTTTCAGCTGTGTATCTGCTTTACAAAGAACCTTCTCACATGCCATCTCACTATATGTACATGCATTATTCAAGAGATATATTTATTGTTGTTTTTGCAGGCAAAACTGTTTTTTTATGCACTGGTCAATTTTGAGATTTTGGGCTATTTGGGTTTTCTCTAAAAACTAATTCAGGGGACCTGTTACCACAACTTAAATAAATGATTGGTTGCAAGTAAAAAATTCTAATTTACTGTTTTAATTAAACCTTTTAAGTTGCAAACATTATTTTGTAGTTCCCTTTCAGTTGGTCACGTTCGACGTACGTCGGAACTGACCGACGAATTGGGATCTATTTTTAGAGACCAATCTATTTCGAGTGTTTATAAACGAGCCAATGAAGATTGGCATGCGGTTGACGCATTCCACGATCCGCCCCGCATCGCGGGTATAAATACGGAAGTGGAAGTACTGCATATCGCTTTCAACATTACCTGTGCGTGTGTTCCTACGAAGAGTGTGTATTCGAGTCTCGTGAAGAGGAACGCTTCCTGTTTCCAGTGTCGGTGTGACGGTGCCCTACAGCGGTGGTCGCGAGAGTCAGAAAAGAGCAAACAAACAGCTGTTTTCACAGCTCGCTGGCCGTTTTCCTCTGAGTGCTCTCAGCGGGCTTGCACCTCTGAACCGCTGCAAGCCGCAGCCATTTCCCCTGTGTGCCTCGACACTGATTGAAGCGGTCTTTCCCTTCTAAAAGAGCAACACGGTTTGACCCTGCATCTTTTTCAAGATGTCATTCAAACCGTGTGTTACTGGATGCCGTTGTTATCTATCCCCAGTTGACGGACACGATCGTTGTCTCACGTGTTTGGGCGTTCAGCACGCTGAGGCGGCTTTTGTGGATGACTCATGTTCCCATTGCAGGAACATGACCATCGCAGTCTTAAGGTCCAGGCTCAACTACCTCAAACGGGGTGGAGTCCCATTGCGCATCCCCCGATCTAGTGGTCGCAAAGTCCGCCGGCAAGCGTAAGGGCAAGCAGCCTTGAGACGGGCAGCCCGGGGAGAAGAGGAGCTGCTCCAGGGGAGGTGGTGTCCGCACCCCTCCTACCCCCTGGAGGAGGACCGGGGGAGAATGTCACCCAGACTGGTTTCAACATCCTGCCGCTGGCTCTCCGGACTCCAGCGGTACCCACATTCTCAATAAAAGAGCAGTTTCCTCCCTTCCTGGGCCCCAAGAGGGTCAGGTTGGCAGTGTGCGATGCCCCCGGGCCTTGCCACTCCTTTCCTCCCCTCTCCCCTTCGCCAGGGGGCAGCAGTGTGGGCACCGAGGATGCCCCCGGGCCTGCTCACCCACACTCTGCCCCACCTTGGAGTACCCAGACAACACTCCGGGCCGCCTCCGGGCCTCCCGAGTTGGGTCTGCGTACTCCACCTCGCTGCCCCACCCTGGGCACGTTTGTGTGCTTGTTTGGTCTCTGGGGGCCTGGCTAGGTCTCCCCAGGCCATCTCGCTGGCTCATCCATACCATCAGACTCGGCTACGCGATTCAGTTCGCTCGCCGGCCTCTCAAGAACAGGGGCATCCTCTTCACCACCGTGCGGAGCAGCGAAGCCCATGTCTTGCAGTCCAAGATCGATGTCCTGCTGGCGAAGGATGCAATCGAGCCAGTTCCTCCAGCCGATATGAGGTCGGGGTTCTACAGCCCCTACTTCATTGTGCCCAAGAAAGGTGGTGGGTTAAGACCAATCTTGGACCTGCGCGTTCTGAATCGGGCCCTGCACAAGCTCCCGTTCAGAATGTTAACGCAGAAATGCATTTTCGAAAACTTGTAATTAAAAAATTGTTTGCAATTTTTAATGTAATTGATTAACTGGGGACACATGGTGATATCTGTCTTTTTTTTTTTATCATAGAACGGTTAGTTCCAGTCCTTGATTCTGATTGGTCAATAGCTGTTTTTATTCACGATAAAACACAGCTATGACCGCTTCACCCAACGGTTCTGTGTGTCACTGCACAACACCCTTAGCAACCACTCTAAGCAGTGTTTTTGATTGATATTGTTCATTGAAGCTTGTATTATTGTGAGAGAGAGATTGAGTGACTGAATGTATTACCTGCGTTCAGATTTAGCATATTCCTTAAGGTCTTCGCTCAGACAGTCTTTTAAGTCATCTAATGACGTAATAATGTAACTTATCTTGCTGTCACTGGTCAATATAGAGAACACATTTATATAGATCAGTGGTTGCTGTTCACGGTCAGGGAAAAAAAAAAATTCCGGCGGAAGGAAGGCTTTTAGTGATTTTACTTCATGAAAGTTGCATTGATACATATATTTTGATTTAAAGGATTAGTTCACTTCAAAATGAAAATGTCCTGATAATTTACTCACCCCCATCGCATCCAAGATGTTCATGTCTTTCTTTCTTCAGTCGAAAAGAAATTACGTTTTTTGAGGAAAACATTCCAGGATTATTCTCCACATAATGGACTTCAATGGCAACCAACGGTTGAAGGTCCAAATCAATGCAGTTTCAGAGGAAGGGCTTCAGAGGCTCTGCACGATCCCAGACGAGGAATAGGGTGTTATCTGTGATTGACATGACCAATAAAATCTTAAGAATCATCTGCAGGGCGGGATTTCCACTGAACTGGTTTAGGGGGAAAAAATCACGCTACGTGGAAGTACCGACCCAGTGTTAAACCGAACGTGCGAAGACTAAATTAAATGCCCTTTACAAAAATAAAAGTAAAACAACAATGTTAAAGATGGAGGAGAACATGTGATGTAGTTTTTCGGCACTGGGTCATTACTTCCACTTATGTCACGGGCGTGACCTTTCCGACATGATGACATCATATGTCGTGAAGAAGAACAACACAGAAGTCGTGCATTTGAGGTTATATAAATGTTGATGTTTTTTAGACAGATGGTTTGGCTAGATAAGACCCTATTCCTTGTCTGGGATCGTGCAGAGCCTCTGAAGCCCTTCCTTTGAAACTGCATTGATTTGGACCTTCAACCGTTGGTTGCCATTGAAGTCCATTATGTGGAGAAAAATCCTGGAATGTTTTCCTCAAAAAACGACTGAAGAAAGAAAGACATGAACATCTTGGATGAGATAGGAGTAAATAATTTGGAAATTTTGATTTTGAAGTGAACTAATCCTATAATATTTGTATTGTGTGGTAACCGTTTTTATAAAATCAATAAGCCCCATGAAGCTGTGATTTACAGTGAATTTATAACAGCTGAAGTTGCGAAGTTGCGGGTTGAATAGATTAAAGACCTTAGGCAAGGATATGAGCTCTTTTTACTATAGTAAAGAACCACCTAGCAATTACAAGAACACCCTTGCAATCACCTACAAACACCTTAGAGCTGCATAAGCTGCATGATTTAGTTTCTGCAGCACTTGCATTTTCAAAACAATATCTAGCTGTTATATTAGGAATTAAACCATCTTCCCGGATCCCAGTGTTCTCATTAATCAAGCCAAGCATTTCAGCTGTGCCAGTATGTGGTGATGAATTTGTTTGTTCATTACTTACAAGTTCCAGCCCTTCTTTAGTGTAATGTTTGTGACTATTCTCATGCATTTTCTGGTCTATCCACATCATTCTTTTAATATAAAAGCAAACACTAAATATGATGTAAAGATTCACCATAAAAAAGAAGAACAGGAAATGTTAGTGCTGCTACTTCAGCATCAAAGAGATTGCAAAACTGTCATTTTGGGGTGAACTATCCCTTTTAATCAAACAGAAACACGTTTAAAAGTGCCACATGCAGTTACAGTTCACCAAGCTACCGTCAAACTACCATCGATTTATATTTGACTCTGAATGGTAAATATTAGAGAAAGTATTTTAAAATCTAATTTGAATGCCCCTCAGATTTTGAGGTCCTCAAAAGCTTGCAATTATGACTGACTGTTTAATTGCTTATCAGATTCAAAAGCTTTTCACAAGCATTAGTATGTGCAAAATTACTTCTTACATTCCAGTAGTTCTTAAGATTCTCATTCATCTGTTGTTGTAGTTGAATCAAAAGCAGATGGACATTATTTCAGAGTTTAGTTTAGTTGAAACTCTGGTAGGCGGTAAGAGGCATGAAGCAGGTATTGATCAGCGAGTGTTAATGCTTTAATGAGAAGACTTTAGTTAAAGATGACTTTAGTTCTAGTATTGAAAGCTTAATAGAATTGAGTTCAGTGTCTTCAAACATCAAACTACAGACAATTCAATAATACAGATTCAATTTAGGTTTGTCAATTATAATCTGAGACTATAAATAAACAAATAAATAAATAAAAAGATTATAGTGAAAATAGTGAAAATAAATAGATAAACAAAATTATTCTTTTAATCAAATTAATATAATTGTAACAGTGAGGTGTACTCAGGAACAAGAAGACTGAAGACTCAGAAGATGAAATCCAAACATAAACTTTAACTGTAACACTCGGGAACAGGAAGACGGGCAAGGAAGCACACGCAAACATAACAGTGACTGGAAAAAGACTGAAGGTAAGGGTGCGACTTAAGTAGAGAACACAAACAAAATAATGACTACACAGCTGAACTAAACTAACTGGTTACTATAGAAACAAAGGAGTGGCGGGAAACTGAACAAAGGAACACAGGAATGAATCAAAATACAAACTGAAAGTCCAAACACAAACAGAACATTAATATAATATTATATAATATTATATATAATAATATATTTTGTTGTAATAGCGCCCCCCCAGCGTACAACATTAATAGTGTATTTACTGCTGCACACTGTAAAAAGTAACAACTTGACTTTACTTAGAAAAGCTGTGGAAACTGATTGCCTCAAAATTTTCAAGTAAATTAGGTCATAATTTTTGACTTGATACTACTTACTAACTTGTGTATTTGTAGAGGTTACCATAAAACTTGAGTACAAGTAACTCAATTTCAAAAGTTCAGCCAACTCCCAAAAGTTCAGTCCAGCTCCCAGAGTGCACTGCGGCATGAATAAATTAATTGCTTGGTTTTACTATTTTTGGCTTTATTTTACCATTTGTCTTTTGTCAGTATAACCCCAATAACGACAGCAAATAAAATAGTAAAGGCCTTATTAATAATAAAAAAATTTACATTTAAAAAAAAAAAAAAACCTTGTTACCATTGTTGTGTTTTGCATGCTGAATGTTGAAGTCTGTGTGTGACTCAAGCATGGTCAATTGCAAGATATTGTTACAAATATAGAGGGATTATATTAACCCAATTAAAAGTTTATGCCATAGGTGTTAGCAAAAATGTTAAAAAATCATTATTTGACATGAATTAAAGTTATTTTATATATCATTAATTTACACATATATATATATATATATATATATATATATATATGTATGTGTGTGTGTGTGTGTGTGTGTGTATTACTTCCCTTCCTTTGAAATCAGATAACTGTGATTTCTTGTTGCATCGCTGCATCAGTAGGAAGAGAATTACAATAATATGAATTAAGTTCCAAGTGCCCGACCAAAGGGAACACTAATCACAATAATGGTGAGAGGAAGTGGAGGAAATGAGTGAAAAGTCTATTAAAAATTGGCCCGCCTCAAAAACCTTTTGCCCGCCCGCCTGCCTGTTTTTTTTTTTGGCTTTAGCAAAATGGTACTCAAACCAGTCAAGTACTGTTTACTTGGGTTTTCTAAGTAACAAAGGCATAGCATGCAAATAGTTCAGATTACTAAATTGTTTTAAGTAAGTTCAACAAATTATTGGACATTAAGTAAAGTTTACTAAAAAGTCTTAGTAAGAACAACTGATTTTACAGTGCAAGACCAGCTTCATTGAATGGGGTCAAAAGTTGCACTTTTCCGCTATAATTGTTTCAATGGGTTATGTTTAGTTTCATTGTGTTTTACGGGCTGTTAAACGACACTGTTTTCAACTAAAAATGAGAAACTTTTTATGCGTTTTTGGCCGTTCATTTACACGACAGTGGTGTTTTGAGCGTTTGTTTCCATGGTTTCTAATTGAGTTACACACCTGTTCCTGTTCTGTTCCCTGTGGATTTAAAGTCGCCATAAAATCAAAATTGCAGTTTTTTGGCTATCCGTACTGTTATATATAAGCTAGTGTGCTCCAAAACCATGACAAAATTTAGAAGATATAAGCGTTCAAAACTTACAGTCTCTCACTTCCATCAATATGGATCAATGAGTTTGATGACATCACTGCAATTCTCATCAGATTTTCTGTCCAATCAAATGCTCTCTAGAATCTGAAGCCCCGCCCCCTACATTATAAATAGACGCTGAAGCTGCAGCTGAAATCGGGAGCGGGCGGTCTGACAATAGCTGAGTGAATTTTAAGCGGGATCAGGAGGGTACGGAAAAAACAGTCCCGCGCAGACCTCTACATGATATCACAGAGCGGATCCCGTGATCGAGTTAGCACAGACCAGAAAACGTATTGGACACGTTTGAATTCTGCACAGAATTCTATTTTAAAGTAATATGGAGGAGATCAGGAGGAGAAACGGTTAGAGATTAGGAGGAAACTGCAGCTTTACCGAGCTCAACGGCTCTGGTCGAGCTGTGATATAAACTAAACGCTATTGGCTATTGGCTATTTTTTTAAAAGGGGAGGAGCTGTTCGATATGCCCCACCCTGTCTTTCTGTTTCAGTGGAAATTAAGTCAACACATTGAATAACACTGTGCGTTTGGTTCTCCTCAGTTCCTGGGGCCCGTTTCAGTTTAATTTTCATGGTATCCCACAGGCAAAAAAAGAATGTTGCAGCAGCTAAAAATGAAAAATAAAAACATATTTCAATCAGGTGAAGCTTTAAGCATAAAAGGTTCATGGATGTAGGTTTCATGACTTTACAAACATTTGACATATTAAACAAATATCATTCAGTGTCTATTTCAATGTGCAGCAGCTTTTCCCACATAGTATAATGATCTTTTCACATAATTAAATGTTTTCTGGTCCAACCTGTTACATTTCTTAATTAGGGTAATGAAATTAACATTTGACTTCTACTCAGGCCAGCCAAACACCAGCACCACTGACAGATGAAGAGGAGAGGGAGAAAGAATATTAAAATCCAACAGGAAAAAGAATAAAGTATTTGTAGGAAATAAAGATGAAATTGTGAATAATTTGTGTTTATTTTAACAGCTGTGGTGGTTACGGCATATATCTAAGACTACCATTTGACATCCTTCCATTCCATACAGTAATCTGTTTTCAGAAAGTGTGAGGATGGGAATATACATGTCATCAATGCATCCAACCACTGGAAATCCTATAGGAAATTCTAATTATTAGGTTACTTCTAGAGGTTTATCAAGTGAACGTCAGGATCCTGTATAAAAGGACATGCCTTTTTTTTTCACTTTGACGGTGTCCTCATGATGAAATATGAGCAATGAATGAATGTACCTGCACTGCAAAGAATGCTTTTCTTACTTTGTATTTTTGTCTGGTTGTTTCCAATCAAAATATGTAAAGATTCTTAAGGAACTAATTTAAGTGATTTTTTCTTATTTTGCAAATGATCTGCCAGATGGGGTAAGAAAAATAATCTTGTTTCTGTTTGCATTAGGATTATTTTTCTTAGCCAAGTGGCAGATAATTTTAATTGTTTTAATTAAAATGTGTTTACTTTAGATGTAATTTATAACTTTTAGAGATTTGTACTTGAAATAAGACACACATACTTAGTAAGAACAGCTTTTGTGCAGTGTGAATGAATGAAGTATTTAAACACCGCTGACGCTTTAAAAAGGGGAGGAGACCGAAAAAAACTCCCGACCAGGTTAGGTTCACAGAGTAAGTTACCATGGTAACTGACTCTGAGTTTAAGTTACCTCTCTTTCAAAAATGGGCTTGACTTATCCTGCTTTCTCGGGTTTAACATACCTCCCATTCTGAAACCGAAAACCCAGAGTTTCCCTCATTTCAGGGTTAACATACGCAGAGTTTTCACTTAACCTCCTTTCGGAAAAAGGCCCCATGTCCTCTGTTAATGTTATGCTAGTGTGTAGTTTGTTTAGTCCTAGTGTTTATTAGAAGTATCTTGAATCTTTTTTCCTATGTCATGCATCTCTCTCTTTTGTTGCATAATCTACACGCACCATCAAGTCCTCAGAAAGACCAGTGACAAGAGTGTGTGCTTGTTTTTATTCCTCTAATGCTAAAATCTGCTTGCGTATGAAAAACTCACCCGCTCTGTTCTTCCTGAGCACCTTATTATGCATGAGATCTCGCCATAGGTCAGCTCTAAAAGGCTTTTTATTTTGATAGTGTGTGTGTGTGGGTAAATCCTACATTACAGGGATAAAATGTCCCCACAATGATGACAATATCCAAAATCCAAAATGCATTTTTTGTCCCCATGAGGAAACCAGCATATAAATACTAAGTGATGTTTTTTGAAATGCAGAAAGTTTTGTGTGATGGGTAGGTTTAGGGGTAGGATTAGTGTAAGGAGAGAGAATATACAGTTTGTACAGTATAAAAATCATTATGTATGGAAAATCTCCATAAAACATCAAAACACAACATGTGAATTAGGCAACAATATATCCAGCCTCTGATTCAGGCAGAGTGGTCAATGCGTGACCCATCATGCATCTTTCAGTGGGACTTGTTGAGATGCAGAGGAGTTTATTTATGGTGTTACTATAGTGTTGCCATGCAACTGTCCCATATTACAATGAAAAGGCTTTGACCGCTGAAAATATATTACAGAGCTGACAACAACTATGCAATAAACAAAATGCCAACAATGTGATTTTATGCTTAAGTTTAGGTTTCACAATTCACTGTGGCTGGGTTAAAAACAACGTATTGAATTTACTCTGTATACTTCATTTTTAAATAAAGTTTGCATTTTCCAGTTTAAAATATGCATATATAAAAACTTTATTGAATGCAGTCATGAATTTAAAAAGTACAGTTGCCTTGATGCTTTTTACAAATTAAGTTCATAATCTTAATCTTTGTCTTTTTTCCAGTAAAAAAATAATCTAAACATCCTAAGATAAAGAAAAAAGTATATATATACACCTCAAACTCATTGTTGTGCTCCTCAAACCATTCCTGAACCATTTTTGCTTTGTGGCAGGGGCATTATCCTGCTGAAAGAGCCACAGCCACCAGGGAGTACCGTTCCATGAAAGGGTGTACATGGTCTGCAACAATGCTTAGGTAGGTGGTACGTGTCAAAGTAACATCCACATGGATGGCAGGACCCAAGGTTTTGTAGAACATTGCCCAAAGCATCACACTGCCTCCGCCGGCTTGCCTTCTTCCTATAGTGCATCCTGGTGCCATGTGTTCTCCAGGTAAGCGACGCACACGCACCCAGCCATCCACGTGATGTAAAAGAAAACGTGATTCATCAGACCAGGCCACCTTCTTCCATTGCTCCGTGGTCCGTTTCTGATGCTCCACTGTTGGCGCTTTCGGCGGTGGACAGGGGTCAGCATGGGCACCCTGACTGGTCTGTGGCTATGCAGCCCCATACGCAACAAACTGGGATGCACTGTGTATTCTGACACCTTTTTATCAGAACCAGCATTAACTTCTTGATCAATTTGATCTACAGTAGCTCGTCTGTTTGATCGGCCAAATATTGCCGATCAGCCTTCGCTCCCCACGTGCATCAATGAGCCTTGGCCTGCCCATGACCCTGTCGCCGGTTCTCCACTGTTCCTTCCTTGGAGCAATTTTGATAGATACTGACCACTGCAGACCGGGAACACCCCACAAGAGCTGCAGTTTTGGAGATGCTCTGACCCAGTCGTCTAGCCATCACAATTTGGCCCGTGTCAAACTCGTTCAAATCCTTACGCTTGCCTATTTTTCCTGCTTCTAACACATCAATTATGAGGACAAAATGTTCACTTGCTGCCTAATATATCCCACCCACTAACAGGTGCTGTAATGAAGAGATAATCAGTGTTATTCACTTCACCTTCAGTGGTCATAATGATATGCCTGATTGGTGTATATATATATATATACACCAATTAGGCATATCATTATGACCACTGACCACTGATATGTATATGTTTATGTGACCCTGTACCACAAAACCAGTCATAAGAGTACATTTTTTGAAATTGAGATTTATACATCAAGTTAGGATAGGACAATATTTGGCCGAGAAAATCTGGAATCTGAGGGTGCAAAAAAATCGAAATATTGTGAAAATCCCCTTTAAAGTTGTCCAAATGAAGCAATGCATATTGCTACTAATAATACATTTTTTATATATTTACGGTAGGTAATATACAAAATATCTTCATGGAACATGATCTTTATTTAATATCCTAATGATATTTGGCTTAAAAGTTTTAAGCATGAAAACATATTCTAGTAGGGACCCAAAAACAAAATCAAAACTTCGTAAAAGAGCATAATAGGACCCCTTTAAGAATTTCTAGTCAAGTCCAGTGCTCTAATACGCCAGACTAAAATGTTTTCATATGAAAACTCTTTTGCATTGCAGATGCATGATGAGACGAGTATTTTCTGAATGTCTAATGCAGTTGTGTAATGTAGTTCTGGATGGGTTGCAGAGGGTAAAGAAGGATCTCCATCATGCATCCGTCTCTCTAGACATCTCTGACTCAATGGAGGGAAAATGCTAATGCTAGCTAGGAGCCTTTCCTCATTCCGGGGCTGAAGAGAGAGTGTGTAGGTGTTTAAAGATATTCTGTGTAAAATTAGAGGTTGAGAAGCCAGCAGAAAGCATGGATCACTTTTTCAGTGAGACTTTAGCCGAGAGAATATCTACCATTTATTCATGCACATCTTTACCACACCTACAATGAAAAAATTGGATGTACTTTGAAAAATAACGGTTGAAATTTCACAAATAATGTAAAGTAACACATTCACTGTAAAAAGTGATCAGTTAACTTAAAAAAATTGGGAAACCCGTTGCCTTTAAATTAAGTAATAAACTTCATGCTTAATTGAAAAAAAAAAAAAGTTAGGTGAACTTGACAACTCCACATAGTTGTCTAAACACTGTAAAAAAGTGCTGCCTTAAATTTTTAAGTACAATCAACTTGCATGTTTAAATAATTTGAACTTAAATTACATTAAACTGACTTTAAAAAAAGTTGAATCTTGTATAACTTCGCAACTAAAATTGCTTTACTTATTTTGAGGAGTTAAAGCAATGTAAAAACAAATGTTGTAATAACTTATTTTTTTACATACAATGTAGTGTATTTATTTGGGTCACGCATATCTCATTTCCATATAAAATCTCCATATTTTATGCTTATTCAATTTTTTTTCTTTTCCCAATCAAATTCCAAGCATGTGTTTCAGTTTTTAAATTCAATTAATTATAATTCAATTCAAATAATTTCTTACATGGAGTTAGATAGCGTAACTGCTGGACAGATCAATAACCTGCAACATATAATAAACTAGATATTTGCATTCAACATATTATAAATAAGAAATGGTGCTCATGCTAAATTTGACCGTATGATGTTAGGGTATTGTGGGTGGTTGCTAGGGCGTTGCTATGCAACGCTGATATTTTGCTAGCTCTGTCATATTTGGCTTTGGTGTTTATTCAGATCACTAACCCTGAGTATAAACTTGCTTTAGTAAGTAACAAAAGATTTTCATTGTGCTTCAGGTCTGGCCTGTTTTCTCTCCATATGCAGTGACAGTCACCACGGGATCATCCGCCTGACAGCGGGACGATCGATTCACCTCAGAATAACGAGTCACCTCACAGCTCGCTCGAGATTTTCCCCGCTGCTGAAACTGACACTTTGTATTGGATGAATATTTCATGGGCACAGAAGAGAAGGTGATGAAAACAATGAATAATGTGAAAGGCCGTTTCCTTGAGGACACACGGAAGATCTTTTTTTTTAAAGGAGAGGAGGAAATTAAAGTGTTTTTGCTTTCAGATCAGGCTAACGATGCACATCCACTGGCACGGAGAGGAGCAGACGCTTACAGTTCGTTCTCTATGGGAGGCTCGCACTGGGGATTGTGGGATTGATAGCATGAGGAGAATGTCAAAAAAAGTTCACGAATGCTATTGAGAGGCTGACGTCTGTCATGAGTGTTTCGAAATCTGCTGATGGTGCTGGATTACTTAAATCACAGATAATTCAGATTTAACATGGGGGAAGATGCCCCCCTTAAGAACAATATGCATTTACTTTTAAATTGTAAAATATTTAGATGATGATGCATCAGCCAATGTGTTATTATAAGAAATAAACAGCAACATTTGCTAATTAATTTGCAAAATTTTAAATTATTCAAAGAGGCCATCTTACCCCATAAATGGGATAATTTGGCCCCCTACCTGGGGTAAGTTGACCCCCCTGGCCAAACTTTTACAGGATGTATAAATTACTTTTGATATCATTCTTATTCATATTTATATATTGTCACTAATGCAAAATACTAAATCAGCTATTCTATTTAAAATTGAATTTTGACAGTTCAGTTGAATAATTGAATAATTGAATAACCGATGACAGACGAAGCAGAATCCCAGTAAAAGAGAATCATCTGAAGGGTAAAATTATTCTGTGATTTATGTACAGGCATATGAATATTTACTGGAAATACTGAATAATAACCCCATTAATTAAAATAATTATTACATTTAAAAATAATAACACTAGTAACATGCCACTTCTGTGGCTCATCTTACCCCAAAGGTCTAATTTTATCTTTTTACTTCAAAATAAAAATGATAACTGTGGCAAGCAGTGAGGCGAGGGACCGCGAGAGCGGGCCAGTGGCGAGTGATAATGAGCGCCAGCTGCGCGCCACACCGGTCCCGCTCTCACGGTCCCTCGCCTCACTGCTTGCCACAATAACTTTTACTCCACAAATTTAAAAAACAATGATTTGTCCTCAAATCCCTCATTAACAAATAGACTCAACAAACTTTGATATTCAGCATAATACAATGTCATCACTATTTTCCAGAGACATAAAATTAGATCAATTTAACTCAAAACTGTTTTGACAGACTAAATCTCATAAATGTTGATATTAAGAGGAAATTAAAATTAAAAATAGCACAGCCATTCATCAAAAGTGCTGAGATTAGATTTTGTGGCTAGAATGTGTCTGGGTTCACAAAATTGTATTGAATTTGCACTGTGTATATATTTGGGCATCTTGAAATAAAGTTTGAATTTTTCCTGTCTATTAAATATATATGAAATATGTATGAAAACTGTATTGCTGTATTGAATGTAGTCATAATTTACACCTGCCTTTCCTCGCTGACTGGCTGTTATGCAAACATTGCATTGATTGTGGCCATGACCTTTGTAATCTGCCTGTGAATTCTGCATTTATCTGATTTCTGACACAAATCAGCAGGAAATATGATTTAATGAACCTGTGTTTTATTAGACCCAGTGCAAGAGGTTTTACAAGAACCAATAGCACAGCTGTGGCACCTCAGAGAAGGTCTGATGTCACATGATCACATCACAAGGCTCAGTGAGGCTTATACGGCATGTCACTGACAGAAATCACAGCATGTACAGTAGCCTATATGCTGCAGTGGAGATGCATGGATGCCCTGCGGTTTCCTGAGGATGGATGTTATTTGGCATGGTGATTTCATTCTTTGAATAGGGTACAAAGGGTCAAATAGAAGGATAGAGAGTTGAATTAAGCAAAGCTGACATACCGATGTGCAGTTAATCCACATGATACATACAGTATAGGGGACACGAGTTTGAGGCTGGCTTGTGTCATGTTTCAATCATATTCCTCATTCTTTCCCTCAAATTTCCTTTCCTGTCCAATAAAAGTGAAGAAAATTCATTTCATAGATCACTATTACAAAACAATACAATATGATATAAGCTGTTTAGATGTTTATGATGAAAATATGACTATAGGATAACTGATGAATGCCAATTTGGTTGAAATGTTTGTTTATATATATATATATATATATACTGATCGGGCATAACATTATGACCACTGAAGGTGAAGTGAATAACACTGATTATCTCTTCATCACGGCACCTGTTAGTGGGTGGGATATATTAGGCAGCAAGTGAACATTTTGTCCTCAAAGTTGATGTGTTAGAAGCAGGAAAAATGGGCAAGCGTAAGGATTTAAACGAGTTTGACAAGGGCCAAATTGTGATGGCTAGACGACTGGGTCAGAGCATCTCCAAAACTGCAGCTCTTGTGGGGTGTTCCCGGTCTGCAGTGGTCAGTATCTATCAAAAGTGCTCCAAGGAAGGAACAGTGGTGAACCGGCGACAGGGTCATGGGCGGCCAAGGCTCATTGATGCATGTGGGGAGCGAAGGCTGGCAGCCGCAGACCAGTCAGGGTGCCCATGCTGACCCCTGTCCACCGCCGAAAGCGCCAACAGTAGCACGTGAGCATCAGAACTGGACCACGGAGCAATGGAAGAAGGTGGCCTGGTCTGATGAATCACGTTTTCTTTTACATCACGTGGATGGCCGGGTGCGTGTGCGTCGCTTACCTGGGGAACACATGGCACCAGGATGCACTATGGGAAGAAGGCAAGCCGGCGGAGGCAGTGTGATGCTTTGGGCAATGTTCTGCTGGGAAACCTTGGGTCCTGCCATCCTTGTGGATGTTACTTTGACATGTACCACCTACCTAAGCATTGTTGCAGACCATGTACACCCTTTCATGGAAACGGTATTCTCTGGTGGCTGTGGCCTCTTTCAGCAGGATAATGCCCCTGCAAACAAAGCAAAAATGGTTCAGGAATGGTTTGAGGAGCACAACAATGAGTTTGAGGTGTTGACTTGGCAACATTCATATATATACACTATATTGCCAAAAGTTTTGGGACGCTTGCCTTTACATGCACACAAACTTTAATGACATCCCATTCTTAATCTGTAGGGTTTAATATGGAGTTGGCCCACCCTTTGCAGCAATAACAGCTTCAACTCTTCTGGGAAGGCTTTCCACAAGGTTTAGGAGTGTGTTTAGAAGTGCATTTGTGAGGTCAGGCACTGATGTTGGATGAGAAGGCCTGGCTCGCTGTCTCCGCTTTAATTCATCCCAAAGGTGTTCTATCAGGTTGAGGTCAGGCCAGTCACGTTCCTCCACACCAAACTCGCTCATCCATGTCTTTATGGACCTTGCTTTGTGCACTGGTGCGCAGTCATGTTAGAACAGGAAGGGGCCATCCCCAAACTCTTCCCACAAATTTGGGAGCATGAAATTGTCCAAAATGTCTTAGTATGCTGAAGCATTAAGAGTTCCTTTTCATTTTACTACCACTTCAAAGCTAAGTTGCTGTTGTTGCTTCCACTTTATTATAATACCACTAACTGTTGATCGTGGAATATTTAGCAGTGAGGACATTTTACGAATTGACTTATTGCACAGGTGGCAGCCTATCACGGTACCACGCTTGAGTTCACTGAGCTCCTGAGAGCGACCCATTCTTTCACAAATGTTTGTAGAAGTGTCTGCATGCCTAGTGCTTGATTTATACAACTGTGGCCATGGAAGTGATTGGAACACCTGAATTCAATGATTTTGAGGGGTGTCCCAATACTTTTGGCAATATAGTGTATGAAGGTTAATTAATTTTCATGTTTTGGTAATGGCAGTTAACCTTAAGTAGGATAGAAAATCCTAACAGATTCTCTTTCAACAGCTTTCAACTTCTATAATATGATGTATTTACGATAACTTGACATGCTACAAAAATACATTAAAATGATAACCTAAAAACTATAACATGATAATCTTTTGTCATAACATCTGATACATAGAAAATAACCACATTATGCAAGATATTGAATCTAAGCTTGTGTTTCTGGATACAGCATCCTGAACATGGTGACTTCAGACATTGATGGATTGTTTTCCGTATACGGCCAGTGATGAAGGATGCACACAGACCTACAACCTGGCAGAAACCTGATCAATGATTGCTCATGATGCTGGCACAGATCTCCATACTGATGCTTATGGCATCATCTGCTTCAATATGACTAATCAAACTCAGGTTATCTATGCAAAACACACTACTGTACTTGTGGAACAAGACTGTTTTCTTGTAATATAATATAGGGCCGTAACCACCATCAGAATCAGAAAGATTTTCACTGGCTCATGCACAGATTAAATTTGGTTTGGTAACAGATGCTTCCAGTGTTCATAGAAACACAGACATTACAGAAAAATACAAAAAGTATATGCAATGAGGTATCAGTTTGTACAGGATGTGTGGGAAGGAGTACACAAGATGTGTATTTAAATATGAACATCAAATAAGATATAAACATTGTGCATTGAATATCAGAGGAGCATTTTGATATTGCACTGAAGTTTTATACTGTATATCATACATATATTGAGGGAGAAACTTCCGTACAATATTTAATATAGTGATTGATCAAAAAGGGTTTATAACAGAATAACAGAATCTATAGCCTGTTAGGCGACACCCTTATAGCCTAATGTTTAATTATTGTGTTTCCATTGACTTATCACAGATACTACAGCTTTATGGTTACAGTGAGCGCCCTCTAGAGCTTCTCAAGACTATGTGCAACATTGAGTTGTGAGCCATAAAGAAATAATAATATCTTTAATATCTCAATTGTTTTGCCTAGATGGCAATGAGATCAAATGGAGAGCAAAACGGATGCTTTTAAAGCACAAGAAACAGTGACCCACTGAACAGATCATGTGTGAATATTCAATACTTCTCATCCGTAAATAATGTGTTGTTTTTAATCGTACAGCCCACAGTAATCAAATATTTATGGCTCATTAGGCAGATGCTTGTTATCTGAAGTGGATTATACAATGCAGTTTCTACAGTGACAGTCCAGAAACCTGGTGCCTTGCTCGAGGTTGTAAGAATAAACCTCCAATAACTTCCTTTCTGGGGTTTGATCACCAGCCCAGATCTTTAACCATTATGAGTTAATTCACTGTGACCTTTGACCCAAGAGCACAGCCTGAGAACATAAAGAACAAGAAGAATAAGGTCAGACTCTTTGACATTGGAAAATAATGTTAAAAGGTTATTTTTGATCATACAAAGTGTGTAATTAAGGTTAAATGTCCTGCTAGGTTCAGTTTGCTTGTGCAGTGAGTGGGTATACATGACAAAAACACAAGCAACGGATTATCCATACAAAATAATACAAAACACACTTTTGTTTTGCTAAGATGATTATATGCACATCATTTAATTTGCTTATTTTCGTATGAAAGGTTTTTTGTCGAAGTTTGGCTGTTTCATCATTATGCATGTGATTAAGTTTGACAACATTTAATGCTATAAACACTTATAATACTAAAAAGGTTAATAAATTATAATCAAAGATTAAATTTTAACACGCTGAATCAGTGTAATGTCTTCAATAACATACAACAGAAAAATCTGCCTTTTAAATGATAAATTATTATTTTAATATTTTTTTTATATTTTAGTAACATTTTTTTAATATTTTGATCATAATACCTCTTCAGAAATCTAAATGTATATGTTAAAATTATTATCAATAATAATAATAAAATATATATAAGTATATTTTATTATTTTTATTTAATGACCATATGCATAATACTATGATATTGTATCTACATACAAAAAAGGTACTACTTATGAAAATTAACCATGGTTTAACTACAAATAAAACAAAAAAACACCATGGTTATTGTAGTTAAACCACGGTAAACACAAATTAACCTTGTTTTGCTGCACTAACCATAGTTTAACCATGGTATTTGTAGTAACACGCCAAAAACAAAACAAGACGTGGTTACTACACTTTTACTATAATAAAACCATGGTACTATTTTTGTACTAATATGTTTTTAGTACCAAAATAGTACCATGGCATTATTGAAAAATACCCTGCAGTACCGCATAAATACCCTGGTACTTGAATTTTATTAGCATTGTATATATCAAAGTACATCTATTTGTTTAAAGTGTCACACTGTGTGAGTTCATGTTATTCTAGTGACATTGAAATGTGGGAATTCAATAACTCATAATCGTCCTTTCTGAGCCTCTCGTGGACCCGTAGCTGTACACTTTTCCTCCACGTCAGCTGCATCTGCGCACTGCTCTCATCCACACATACATCAAGTTTCTTACACTGGTAATCGGACAGTAAAATCTTCCCCTGGCGTGACAATTATCGCATGGAGTGATGTTTAAGAAACTGAAGCAGAAGGTGATAGAGGAGCAGTCGCCTCAGCGGAGCAGCGCGCAGGCGCAGGTCAGTGCACTTTGCTAATGTAGCATGTATGCTAACAAAACAAAACAACATCAAGTATATACTACAAGGATGCATTCTAACACACTTATTACCGTGTTATAGATAATAATAACTAGTAAACTAGCGAATTGGTTGACTGTTGTATGTTGTACTACCATGGTGATGATACTATGGTATTATGAAATATACATACAATTAATTACTTAATTATTAATTAATTACTTCTAAGAATACCATGGTACTACCGTGGCACATGTCCTAAAAGCATGGTGATACCCTGGTACTTTTTGCTATGTTGTTTGTTGTTCTAAATGGGTGTCACAGGTTTACCTGTACCATGGTATTGGCAGTGTGTTTTGTGTATTTACCATGGTATTACTATTAAGATAAGTCATATAGGTAATGTAATGACATTTCAGAGATTTTAGAGCCCATCAGAAGGTTTACATCATCAGATCAGTCGTTTTAGGGATTTTAGGTGTTGATCTGTCAACTACTTAATGAACCACAAACCAACCTGACCTGTTAAAGCACGTTTCCCTAAACAGACGAAAGGTTAAACTGCTACTTCAGTTGAAATTCAAGACTGTTTGGTATAATTATTAAGCAAAGTTATGAATACAAATGATATAATAATTAGTGCTGAGGAAAAATTAATCGTGATTAATCGCATCCAAAATAAAAGCTTGTGTTTACATACTATATATGTGTGTACTTATTATGTAAAAATACACACATATTATATTTTTTCTTAAATATATACATGCATGTGTGTGTATTTATATATACATAATAATTATACACAGTACACACACATATATTGTAAACACAAACTTTTATTTTGGATCACGATTAATTTTCCCCCAGCACTAATAATAATAAAAAGACATGTCTGTGTCATATTTTACCCCAAAATCTAAAGAAAAAAATATTTTGATCTATCAATTTATCTATTTAGTTTTTTCCAAACCGATTTTACACAGTTTATTAGTATTTGCAGGATTTTTCTAACAATTAAGCACATTTAAACCTAAATGTAAAACATAATTTGAAAAATGTAATTCTTATTAATCTGTTGTTGTGAAATTATATATACAGTACCGGTCAAAACATTACTATTTTTACTTTTTTTGAAAGTCTCTTGTTCTCATCAAGCCTGCATTTATTTGATTATTACAATTTAGAATAATGGTTTTCTATTTTAATGATGCAAAGCTGAATTTTCAGCATCATTACTCCAGTCTTCAGTGTCACATGATCCTTCAGAAATCATTCTAATATGATGATTTAATACTCAGTTATTATCATTATTGCAAACATGGTAGTTTACAGGATCATTACTAGTTAATAAGTTTTTCTTTAGTACAATAATGAAAATTTGAAAATAATTGCATAAATAATGTCATAATGGAAAATATCTCAATATTCCTTAAAATATTTTTTTTGGGACATTTTCTTCATGCAGAATTTTATTTCTTAATTTTATTATTTGAATATGCCATTTCTTTTGTGTTTGGCCTTTTGTGTCCATGTTGAAATCAGTACAGTAAAACACGAGGCTAAAGTCGGCGTGAAACAGAAGTTACGATAGTCTTTTCTTTCGGCTTTTGGAACAAGAAAAAAATCTAGATTGCCCTGCCCTCATGCCAGTAAACACATCATAAACATTATAACATTAACATTATAACAGTAAACACACATCCACAGCAGAGGAAGTTATTTGATTATGAGGGCATATGAATTTATCAAAAATAATGATGTGCATGGATAAATCATTTATAATAAATACTGCAGTATTCCATAAAAAAAAAGAATCATCCATTTTTGATTTCATGGTGACTTTAAAGACAGACTCCAGCAGTAGTTTCCTCTGACTCTAATGTATTTGGTGCACTGCTAGTGATTATTGTATCTGGATGTATAACGCACATGTCCGTGCCCAGCAGGTGAGTTCAGGAGAGAGGCGTACTCAACCCCCTTTCCTGCACCAAGATGCCCCAGCCTCCCCCAACGACAGAGAGGTGAGCGCACAAACGGAAACAGTCCGTCTTCTCATTGGTCTTGAGTGCATGTAAATGAGCAGCAACTGCTTCCATGTGCCAGATATGCCCTTTAACTCTTCTAGAATATCTGAACTGTTATGCATAAGAATACACAATACTGTCATAACACATGCTTTTCACAAGATTACAGACACAGTACATTTAATGAATGCCTCCAGGTCACATCTGCTAATTGCTTTACTTTCCGTGGGAGGTGTGGGATGCAATGTGTCCCATACTAGGATTAAAGTATTTACTTTACAGTAAATTTATACAGTAAGAAACACCAAAGTTTAGCTTGAAAAGTGTGCTTGTGCTATTTTCCTTTAAAATAAATTATACTTGGTTTGAAAATTTTAATATAAAGTGTCACTTAAGTGTCTAAATACTGGTATAAGGTGTTTTTAATGAGATATTATAATAATAATAATAATAATCTGTGAATTAAAACTTAAATGATCTACCTCTTGTTTTACAGAGAACGTGCTGAGATATAAAATCAGTTTGATAATCTCCAGCTGGTTGGTTAACACATGACATGCTATTATTGTACTAATATGAGCTAATAATAGTCTAGATGGTTCAGTTTTGTCATTTCTGGACCGTGACATTAGACCCCCTTTGAAGCATGAACCTTTAAACATGGTAAATAATGACTTATGAATACACTTTATGGACTTTCAGACACTCTGCTTGTTTTATCTTTGGGAGTTTCATCAAACTAGCATGAATCAAGTTACTATTTTTTGTTTTATTGATATTTTTGTCCTCTTTTATGAATCATAGCTCAAACAGAATGCAGTTTAGAAGTATATCACCACTGCGAGTGAACCGTTTGACTGACCAGTGAGCCGAGGTTTTGATTGCACTTTTGTCTGTCACATTTTCTGTTTGCATTTCTTTTTGAAATTTCCACCAGATCTCAGAATGAATTCCACATCATCTCAGCATTTCCAGGGCTCAACAATAAGGATTTTTTTGTTTAGTTTTTCACTGGCCCTGCCACAATTAATATATGCAAAAACCTAAATCGATTTCTGTCAGAATTTTATTTTCAAAATATTTACATTTTTAAAACTAAATGAAATAAATATATAAAGTGTATATATGTGTATATATATATATATATATATATATATATATATATATATATATATACCATTATATAAAAATCTATTTTTATATTATTTTCTAAATATTTCAATTTAAAGTATATAATTACATAGATTATATGTTTATATATAAAACATTATATAAAATATATTTATTTATAAAGATAGTATTCTAAAGATTTATATGTATTAGTATTTATAAACACTACTAGCTATGCTAGTATTTATAAAGATTTATATTTATTTATAATATAGATTTTTATTATACATTTTATACTATTTTTATTATATTACACTATGATATTATGATTTTAGGTTTTAATAAAAAATAGGTTAAGAGTTTTGATTCCAAGACTATCACTAAAGTCAAAACTTTACCTTGGTGACATATTTAATTTGACACAAGGAATAGACACACAAAAACTCATGTACATCATCAAAAACTGTAAGATAAATTGACAACGCAGCTTTGTCAACTCACTGACCCATCCTTATTTTTGAGCCCTAATTTCTTCTGTGCCAAGACGGCTAGAATTACCTTTTTGATGTCTCTACTAATGACACATCATGCCAATCATGGACCTCTACACATTCAAGACACAAAATCAGCTTTGGTAGTGACATCAAATAGTGTAAGCCTCAGTGTGGATCCGCTGTCTCAATTCTCTTTCTGTTTCCACAGATGTCATTCTCTCATCCTCTGGCTCTTTTTCTATCGTTTCACTCATTGTGTTGTTTTCTCATTGCTCTTCACTCCTTGGTCCCGTCATTAATGCGTTGACTCGTATGGGGGGGTCGTTCAGCTGCTGGCTGGGATGATAGCAGAACCTGCTTTTCTCTCTGAGTATACTATCTTTGCTCTGGACCACTCAAAACGACCCAAAGCGGCCCAGGTGCCCAGTGCGGTGAGTCTGTCCTCACACATCGCCTCCTCTTCCTCATCCCTCGAGAAATACTACAAACCCTCCTCCTCTTCCTCCGTCCCTCTGTGATGCCTTTGGAGGTTATGGGCTAGAGGAGGCAGAGTAACACCTGCTTGCAGCTTTTCTCACTGAGCGTTTCACTAGCCGCTCTGCATAACTCAAAGGCATCTCGCTCCTAACCCCTGCATCTAATATCTTGCGTTCCCCGTTAGGCCTGATTTTTGGGATGGCAGTTGCTTTTCTCCGTTTTTGTACCTCGGAATGGTTCCTCTTAGGGGTGGGCGATATGACCAAATTCTTATTTCACGATATGAGAAATTTTATTTCACAATAACAATATACATCACGATATATTTATTATGTGTTATTTTATTTCATTTGTTATTAAAAATAAGAAAAGAGAAGCAAATTACAAACAGTAGGACAAATACAATATAACAAAATATGAATTAAACAAATTAAGTTTTTCAGGTACAATAGGTTTATTTAACATGTAGTTAGAATTAGTACAGAAATTTAATCATCAGAAGTTATTCAGTCAAGAGCAGTAAGTTATCTTTTGTTTGAGTCACAATAATGATACAGAGCAACAAGTAGTTAGTCAACTCTAGAACTATTGGCACCCTTGTTAAATATGATCAAAGGGGGCATTGAAAATAAATCTGCATTGTTTATCCTTTTGATCTTTCATTAAAAAAAAAAAAAAACTATCATTGAAGTAAAACAATTGAAAGTGAAAAAAGTAAAACAATTTCATATTTCATTATGAAATAAATGTTTTGCTCTAGTTCACGTTGGCCACAATTATTGGCACCCACAATTATTGGCACCCACTTATTGCAACGTCCTTTTCCCAAGATAACAGCTCAGTTATAACAGCTTCTCCTGTAATGCCTGATGAGTTTGGAGAACACCTGACAAGAGATCAGAGACCATTCCTTCATACAGAATCTCACCAGATCCTTCAGATTCCCAGCTCTTCTCTTCAGTTCACCCACTCATTTTCTATAGGGTTCAGGTCAGGGAACAGGGACAGCTTTCTGACCCCTAACTAATCTCTGCAATTCTCCATCTGTGATCCTTGGAGAGTCTTTGGCCACTCAAACTCTCCTCCTCACCGTGCATTAGGACGATATAGACACATCACACATGTCTATATCAAGGGAATTTGGCCTTTGTGTTTCCTCATATTTATACTGTGGAACAGGAAGTCATGGCTGGACAATTTCATGCTCCTAGTCACCCTGGTGTACTAAAAAATATGAATGGATATTTCCAATAATTGTGGCCAACATGCATTGGAGAAAAACATTTATTTCATAATGTGAGATTTCCCCCCCTACTTTCAATTGTTTTACTTCAATGAAAGGTTAGAATTTTTTTACTGAAAGATCAAAAGATAAACAATGCAGATTTATTTTCACAGCCGCCTTTGCTCATATTTACCAAGGGAAGCAATAATTCTGGAGTTGACTGTTTATTAGGCTGCTGTCACTTTAAGACCAAGTGCACGGATCCATTATACTGATACACATCTGGTTTACACCCAACTATTTACTTTCTCTTAAGACATAACCGGCTGTTTTTACATGAATACTCCACACGATGGGCATTTGTTTGTCATAATTGCACGTGTATTCGATCATTCAAGCGCAGTAAGACTTGGAAAAAGAACTGAATTTGCGATCACATGCTGAGAGACGTTGCTTTCTGTGTGCACGCTTTACACTGTGTGTCAGTCAGTGCATGCACCGCATTGAGCTTTTTTTCACTGCTTATTGTGCTTGATAACACTTTTTAACATCAAGCACGTCCCAAATTCGTGCTCGCCTTCTGAGAGAGGCAGCTTTCTGTGCGTGCACCGCACCGAGTTCCTTTTCAACATCAAGCACGTCCCGCTCTTTATATTCTCATTCATGCTTTTCATCACTCTGAAGTGCCAATAGTGCACGATATAGCAAAACCTCTAACGATAGACATTTTACACCGTTGTAAGTAACAATATATATCGTCATACCGCTCAGCCCTAGATCCTCTAATTTGGCACCTCCAGGAATGAATGTTATTCCCGTAGTGTTAGAAATTGTCATGGATTCCCTGTCCCTTTCCCTTAGTAGTATCCTCATAGATTCCCCTCGGTTATACAATGTTGAATGTTCCCCTGCTGTTCCCTTTCCTTACAAAACGTTCAGATTCTTTGTTTAAAGGTTTTGTGCTTCTAAACTTGGATTACTGAAGGTCTTTCGCATGACTTGCGCCAATATTTCCCAGTGCACGCATTAGTTATTTTACACTTACTTACTTTTTGAAGTATGTTTTTTGATTTTGAAACTGACACAAGGGGGATCTAATGGTTAATTGGTTAAGTAATCTAATATAAAATATAATTATGTAATAATGAAGTTTTATTATCATAATATAAAATAATAATGTAATATATTGATAATAACAAAAAAGTTTAAATCATAATAATATGTTTTTACCCCAAGCTTTATTTACTTGAGGCACAGTTTTACAGTAAGGCCACGTTACCTCTTTCCACTACAGTTATATTGTGTTTGTGGAGACGGTAGAGGCTCACCTCTGACAGAAGGATTTGCTCATTATCTCTAGATACGGATAATCCCTCCATATGCACCTGAGCTCATTACACACACATCAGCTGACATACAGCCCTGCCAATCTGATCAGACACACTGCTCATGTGATCTTGTGTGTTATTGGCCACATCATGGTAGAAATGGACAAAAGGATGATGCAATTCTGTGGATATATTTCTTTTAACAAGAACATTCTGATGTGTAAAGTCGACTTAATTTTGTTTTTCAGCATAATGGGATTAGGTTGGAATGTATATGAATGTTTAAGGGTATATTTTTATCAAATAAACATACTTTGTATCAGCATTCTGCACCAAATTAGTTATAAATCTTGATGGACCCTAATCTGATTAACAGAGACTCTGGTGTTTGTTAGAAAGCTTTGCATTGCTTTTTCCCTTCAGCATTGCATCAAACTGTGTTTTTATATGATTAGAGAAAAAAATGCTATAATTAAAGTTAAAATGCCCCCTGCAAATCAATTCTAGAGACAAGTATTGTGTCAATTTCTGATGCTGCTCTTTTAGTATTGTTCATTAATTTAGTCTTGAATTGATACTGTAATAGTAGATCAGTATTATAGACAGGTGCAATGATAACTGCATAAATACACTGCTGGTGTTGTTAGAGATTGTGCTTATAATGTGACATTACATAGTCAAAGTCTCCCTGGCCTTCATTGGCATATGCAAATATGTTTAGGTCCTCCCTCAGTAAATAAAGAGTATTTACTGCTAAACCTACTTGTGTATAATGTTCTGAAGGACACTTGTGGTTTGAGTGTCCTTGTTTTAAGTTATCAAAGTGTAAAATGTCTGATTATTACTTTTGGCCTGAAGTGTGTAGAGATTGCCTTTGGCACAGCAAACAGGAAGTGAGCTTCAGTTGTTGATTTTGATGTAAATACGACTAGCTTTGACCATTTCCAGCATATTGCATTTTGACAGGAAATTTTAACCCATCTTTTTGAGGTCACCGAGGTCCAGACTTTGGTCAATTGTTCATATTATTATGATTTATGCATAATTTTTAAATGCATTAATTTTTTTTCTTCCATTTTTAATTTTATGCAATCTTACTATATTTCATGTCAAACTATATGATATGCATCTTAGCTAAAACTTCAACATTGAGCACAAGTTCTCGTTTACGTGCAAAAATGAAACTTTAATGTTGCCAATCAAGAAATAGTTATACAGATTTTGTTAACCTGTTCATATGAAAAAAAAACATTCAATTCTGACGTAAAATAGGGTGAGATTTGTATACATGCTCATGTCCATGAACACAGAGTAACATTACCCATGACTTCTTTCATCTACCTTAGGGAGAACGCTGTGGCCATCTAATTCCTGCAGATCTCCTCAATGCCAAATGCACACGCTCTCAGTAACCAGCTCCTCTAGTGGGTTTGGACTGTTTGCAGTTGAAAAAGCTGCTAGTGTAGTGCTGCTGTGTTTAACTCCTTGTTTGTTTAACGCAGTAGTTATGCTGTCTATGTTTGTATTTAACCCCTGTGTTCCTCTTCGAGTTGCATGAGGTTAGGGTGGGTGTAACCAGGAGCCCCTGCATTTCTCGTAGCAAAAACTAATATTGCTCCCAGAGTAATCGGGGTGCAGCACGATGGCTGGAGGAATACTAACCGGGCCTGAAGTTGACCGGCGAGACATTGTTTTACTCATGTTTGTTGGTTCTGTTCTGATGCAGAGCATTGCTAAAGCAGCCGGCAGCTCTCCGAGAGGCAGTGTCAACGGGGATGGAATCGCTTCTCCTCAGGCAAGTGACCCAAAAATGAAAATTATCCCATAATTTACTCACCATCAAGTCATCCTAGGTGTAAATAGACTTTCTTCTTTTAGCAGAACACAATCTGAGCTATATTAAAAAATATCCTGGTTTTATAATGGGAGTGAATGGTACTATAATAGGAATCTAATGGTAGATTTTGAAGCCCAAAAAAGCACATCCATCCATCATAAATGTAATCCATACGACTCCAGGGGGTTAATAAAGGCCTTTTGAATATCCATATTTATAACTTTATAGCTGGATAGAGGAATAGTCCTCATGCTGCCGTCACATGACCTACAACTAGTCGAGACCATAGACTGTAGAAAAAAAGATGGACGACGCCCCTTCACTATCTTCCGTTGTAGAAAAGTGAAGCTGCCAATGTCCGAATATGGCGCTGACATCTTGCGCTGATTTGGGACCTGCGTCTGTGCAGTAGTGACCTCGGGACCGGAGTCTGCGCAGTAGAGAGCAGGAAGTAGAGCCGCTATATCAAAACCCCGCCCACACACCTGCAATGTCTGTTAGTACAGTTTACTGCAGAACTCATTATGCAGGTGTGAAATAAAGAGTTAGGCAAGTGACCCAAAAATGTCCCAAAAAAATTATCCCATAATTTACTCACCCTCAAGTCATCCTAGGTGTAAATAGACTTTCTTCTTTTAGCGGAACACAATCTGAGCTATATTAAAAAATATCCTGGTTTTATAATGGGAGTGAATGGTACTATAATAGGAATCTAATGGTAGATTTTGAAGCCCAAAAAAGCACATCCATCCATCATAAATGTAATCCATACGACTCCAGGGGGTTAATAAAGGCCTTTTGAATATCCATATTTATAACTTTATAAACTATAATCACTGTCTTTCGTTAACGGCCGTACGCGAGTCTGTAGTTCCAGTGGAAGTCGCCTCTCGCGGTTCAAACAAATAGGGCTGAGCTTGCACTTTTTTGGGCTTCAAAATCTATGGCATTCACTCCCATTATAAAGCTCGGAAGAGCCAGGATATTTTTTATAATTTTTTTGATTGAACTAACCCTTTAATGTGTTTTAATGTGTAATGTTCATGAACTGATTTGAACCACAAAAACTATTCACATAGTGTTTGATGCTGATTTTTCTGAAATAAGTTTGACGGTCATTCGAAATAAATTTTGATACAAAGTCATTTTATAATGAAAGAAATTCTTCTAGAATTCTTCTATTCAGTAAGGATACATTAAATGTATCACAAGTGACAGTGGAGACATTGATAATGTTACAAAAGATTTCTATTTCAAGTAAATGCTGTTTTTCTGAACTTTCTATTCACCAAAGAATCCTGAAAAATTTTGTGTCATGGTTTCCATAAAAAAATTAAGCAGCACGGAATAACACAGGAATAAATTACATTTTAAAATATATTCAAATAAAAAAGTTATTTTAAATGGTAGTAATACAGTTTTTACTGGTATTTTTTTAACAAATAAATGTAAGAGTGCAAGAGTGGTTGTGCACACAGTACTGTGTGAAAGTTACTAAAGCAAAAGGTATACAGTAAATAAAACAAATATTTTTGACTTTTGCACAGTACTGTATGTGTCATGGACATTGCATCTCCCTTTTTCAGCACTTCACATTTTAAATGTCCTATTTTTGAGGAATGTCATTGTATAACTGTCATTGGATTTCAGTTGGTGTGAAACTTTTTCACTGCAAGGTATTGCATTGTCATTTTTGAGTTATAGGCCTAATTAAAGTTTGAATCTTTGATCTTAAGTAGGGTCTACTTATTTTTCTGAAATGTTTGTATACTCAAAGTGTTCATTGTCCTCCAGAAAGAGGAGCCTCAGTCTCTGGCCCAGAAGCTGCAGCAGAAGGTATCTTCCGTGGAGTCTTTGCTCCGGGGTTCGGGTCGCAGTGAAGGGCTCTTCCGCTCCAGCTCGCGGGACAGTCTGGTTAGAAGCTCCTCCAGAGACTCCCTCACTCTCATCGGAGAGAATGATGCCCAGTCATCCCCAGCGTACGACCCTCCGTCAGACATCGAGAGTGAGGCGGAAGACTCGCCCGGCAGCGTCGAGAGTCTGTCCAAAGAGCAGCTCTTAAACCGCCTGCACAGGGTGGAGAGAAGCCTCGGCAATTACAGAGGGAAATACTCGGAGGTGAGCAGCCTTGGTGTAAACATTTCGGTGATCCAATTGCTTGTGGTCAGACCAGATCCATATATTATCAGTTTTGCAGGTATTGTCTAGGGGAGTGTCTCAGATTACACGCACTATATTGCCAAAAGTTTTGGGACGCCTGCCTTTATATGCACGTGAACTTTAATGACATCCCATTCTTAATCTGTAGGGTTTAATATGGAGTTGGCCCAACCTTTGCAGCTATAACAGCTGCAACTCTTCTGGGAAGGCTTTCCACAAGGTTTAGGAGTGTGTTTATGGGAATTTTTGACCATTCTTCTAGAAGCGCATTTGTGAGGTCAGGCAATGATGTTGGACGAGAAGACCTGGCCCGCAGTCTCTGCTCTAATTCATCCCAAAGGTGTTCTATCGGGTTGAGGTCAGGACTCTGTGCAGGCCAGTCAAGTTCCTCCACACCAAACTCTCTCATCCATGTCTTTATGGACCTTGCTTTGTGCACTGGTGCGCAGTCATGTTGGAACAGGAAGGGGCCATCCCCAAACTGTTCCCACAAAGTTGGGAGCATGAAATTGTCCAAAATGTCTTGGTATGCTGAAGCATTAAGAGTTCCTTTCACTGGAACTAAGGGGCCAAGCCCAACCCCTGAAAAACAACCCCACACCATAATCCCCCCTTCACCAAACTTTACACTTGGCACGATGCAGTCAGGCAAGTACCGTTCTCCTGGCAACCGCCAAACCCAGACTCATCCATTGGATTGCCAGACAGAGAAGCGTGATTGGTCACTCCAGAGAGCACGTATCCACTGCTCTTGAGTCCAGTGGTGGCGTGCTTTACCCCACTGCATCCAACGCTTTGCATTGCACTTGGTGATGTAAGGCTTGGATGAGCTGCTCGGCCATGGAAACCCATTCCATGAAGCTCTCTACACACTGTTCTTAAGCTAATCTGAAGGCCACACGAAGTTTGGAGGTCTGCAGCTATTGACTCTGCAGAAAGTTGGCGACTTCTGCGCACTGTGACCCTCAGCATGCGCTGACCCCGCTCTGTTATTTTACGTGGCCTATTTTTCTTTGTTATAATACCACTAACCGTTGAGCGTGGAATATTTAGTAGTGAGGAAATTTCACGAATGGATTTATTGCACAGGTGGCAACCTATCACGGTACCACGCTTGAATTCACTGAGCGCGACCCATTCTTTCTCAAATGTTTGTAGAAGCGTCTGCATGCCTAGTGCTTGCTTTTATACACCTGTGGCCATGGAAGTGATTGGAACACCTGAATTCAATGATTTGGAGGGGTGTCCCAATACTTTTGCCAATATAGTGTATGTTTGAGACTGATATGTCAAATGCAACTGTACTGTTGTTACAACGTGATTTTAGGCTGTTGCTAGATGCTTCTAGTATTGTTGAGCATCTAATTCAAAAGATTTGTTTCTAAATGACTTGCCATATAGCAGATTGTGTTCATTCAAAGTAGCATGTAGTACACTTTTTCCAGGGATAATTCCCCTAAATCCTGGTTACTTGAGATGGAAACCGCTATATTTGTTAGCCATCAGGGCCTTAGAGTCATTTTTTCCAGAAGTATTAGTATTGCACATTAGGTATTTGAATAAACCGCTGACCAGTTGCAATACTCTTAAAATGGCCAAATATTGTCTGATTTATTGGTCTGGTAGCAACCCACATCCAAACCTAAGGTTCTCCTATTCCTGATGCATTTTGTTAAATGCAAATTAAAGCACAAACTCGCATGTTAAATATATAAAAGGTTTCGTGTTTTAAGGAAAGCTCTTTGGCTCATTTGTAATCCCTGCCTTTTCTCTGCTGTAGGATGTGTCCCGAGATAGTAATAGATCGATAAACCTTGCGGCACGAACATGCGTTGCATATGGTAAAGCTCTCATTAAGAGATTATTTGAACAAGCCTGTTTTGTTCAAGAAGAGCTCAGGCCTCTAGTACAGACTGTGCATACTAAACATGACACATTAGCGCTGCCTCAGTTGAACAGATATCTGAGATAATGCACTGCGCTGACACTGTGAGGATTATGAACTGTTTACACTAGTATTTATTTACACTGATCCAGTCACTCAAACCACCTTAGGAAGTAGTCAGGCATGCTTGATGCCATATTGTCTTTGCAGTGTAATTTTTAATTTGCCAAAAAAGGTTTTAAATACGTTTTTAAAAAATTAAGACTTAATTATTTATATGTATTTTTTTACATATTTATGTATTTATTTATTTGTTTATTTATTTATACATTTTCAAGTAGTTTTAGAATTAAATTTCAATACAATACAATAAAAAAGAAATACTTTTTCATATAATTATTTTATCAATTTCCTTATTGCCCACAGCTGGATAGAGGAATAGTCCTCATGCTGCCGTCACATGACCTACAACTAGTCGAGACCATAGACTGTAGAAAAAAAGATGGACGACGCCCCTTCACTATCTTCCGTTGTAGAAAAGTGAAGCTGCCAATGTCCGAATATGGCGCTGACATCTTGCGCTGATTTGGGACCTGCGTCTGTGCAGTAGTGACCTCGGGACCGGAGTCTGCGCAGTAGAGAGCAGGAAGTAGAGCCGCTATATCAAAACCCCGCCCACACACCTGCAATGTCTGTTAGTACAGTTTACTGCAGAACTCATTATGCCGGTGTGAAATAAAGAGTTATGGAATTAAATTAAAACTGAAATTAAAACTAAAGCTCCAGTCTCCTCCCGAAAATCCTGAAAATCTGTTTGGTGCCTCAGTGACAACTTCGCTCAGAGAAGCTGTCAATCATGACGTCACACCCCTGTTTTTATAGCATCAAATAACTAACTAAAACCAAACTTAATTAAAAAAACGAACACTTGAACTTACATCAGCGTAATAAAACCTACCTAAAATGACAGAAATCATCTTTGGAAAAAAGGTATTCGAAGTGTAATTTGATTTAGTTTGTCTCGTGTCCCATTAGAATACATGGAGGGGGCGGGAACGTTTATGAGCTATACTGGGATCAACCACCTGGGGGCGATCGAGGCGCTTTGGCTTCACTTTTCAGGATGTGTGGCAGGCTTGGTCGAGACAGACCCAATGCATTGACTAGTGGCAGAACTAATCAACTAGTCAGAAGTGTAAATTGGATCACTCAAGATGGACATGTATAATCTCTGTGTTATTGAGATGTTTCTGATCCCATTTCTGATCGAATGTGATACTACACAGAATTCCTGATTTGGGAATGGGACAGTTTGTTTTGTGAAATGAGTTGATCATTATTACTGGACTGATATATTCTTTCTCTTTTTCTTCTCTCAGTTGGTAACAGCCTACAGAACTGTACAGCGAGATAAAGAGAAAACTCAGGTAATTTCATATTCAGCCAATGCAGCAGAATAAATGAATGTGGTTTCCTTGCAGCTCGAGGGATGTTTTCCTAATGTTTTCCCTTTTAATGAGTTGCTGTATTTGTGCTGTGAGGTTTGGCACGGATATTAGTCTGTCATTCATCTCTGTCTGTGTCTCTCAGGCCATCCTCAGCCAGAGTCAAGATAAAGCCCTGAGAAGAATAGGAGAGCTCAGGGAGGTTCGTCTTTTGCTGTTCACTTCCTCTGTTCATCTGGCACACACATTAATACTTCATCACAGGCTCTACCGTCAATGTTTTTCCACCTCTGATATCTCTATTACTCTTCGCTTCACACTGTGTACTCAAAGACAGCATGAAACAGCATTCGTAATGCAGTTAACGTCTGTAATGTGGCATGTTTCAGAGACATTTCATGATTTTGTCTCTCTGGTTTTAATTGGATCGGGATTAGGCGTAATATATCAAATATTTAATATACACTATTGCTCAAATATTAATCACTCTTTAAAGAAATTAATACTTTTATTCTGCAAGGATGCATTATTTTGATCAAAAGTGACAGTGAAGATATCTATAATGTTACAAAAAAATTCTATTTCAGATAAATGCTGTTCTTTTGAATCTATTCATCAAAGAATCCTGTAAAAAAGTCACAGTTTCCACAAAAATATTAAGATGCTTTTCAACATTGATGATAATAATAAATGTTTGTTGAGCAGCAAATTGTCATATTAGAATGATTTCTGAAGGATCATGTGACACTGAAGACTGGAGTAATGATGCAGAAAATTCAGCTTTGCATTACAGGAATAAATTACATTTGAAAAAATATTACAATGTAAAACAGTTATTTTGAATTGCATTAATATTAATATTTTTGATCAAATAAATGCATCATTTTTGAGCAGAAATTACTTAAAAATAGATTTTTTTTCGGTAACACTTTATTTTAGGGTTTAATTCTCACTGTTAACTAGTTTCTTATTAGCATGCATATTACTAGGATATTGGCTGTTTATTAGTATAAAGCACATATTAATTCCTTATTCTGTGTGACTTTGTTCTACATCCCTTAAATCACCCAATACCTAAACTCAACAACTACCTTACTAACTATTAATAAGCAGTAAATTAGGAGTTTATTGAGGCAAAAGTCGTAGTCAAGAGTGAATATGTGTTCCCCATACTAAAGTGTTACCATTTTTTTTCTATATTGAAATTATTTAATGTGCTTTTCATTAATCCTTAAACCGCCAGTAGGCTATTTTTGCGTCTGGATCGTGTCACAGTTCCCAAGTATGAGATTACCAAAACTCAGAAGTGAAAATGCCAATAGAATTGGGAAGCTGCTGTAAAATTCTTGATATGATGGCAAGCCTCATATCTCGTCCTCAGGAGCTCCAGATGGACCAGCAGACCAAGAAACACCTGCAGGAGGAGTTTGATGCTGCTCTCGAGGAGAAGGACCAGATGATCACTGTGCTTCAGACTCAAGTACGTGTTTATTTTGTTTTGCTCATTTTCCATGTCAACGGAGGTGATACTGAAGCTGTTTGTCTTCAGGTGTCTCTCTTGAAGAAACGACTACAGGCGCCTGGAGGTATGGTATCACCAGAGCTTGAGACCTCTCAGTCCACAGATACGGTTGACGCAACCTCTGACATTCAGAGCCCCTCGAAAGACGACAGCTCGACATTTAACACAGGTGTGTGTGCAGGCTCTCTAGTGCACACGTAACATGTTTCTACACAAAAGTTGTCTCGACTCTTTAACCTGTTTGTCTGTCTTTTGTGTGTGGCCAGCAGAGGGCAGTGGAGAGCCGGGCGAAACGGTGGACCTTGAGTTGCTCCAGAAGCGAATCAAAAGGCAAGAGAGTCTCCTGCAGAGATGTAAAGAGATGATTCGCTCCAGTAAAGAGCGCTCCGCTCAGCTGGGCAGCGAGAACGAGGTTTTACAGCAGCAGCTGCAGGAGAGGCTGCAAGAGCTTGAGAAAATTAAGGTATAGAAAAACAAAATGACACACAAACTGAAGAACATCTAGTTTTTGCTTAGCTGAGTTTGGTCAAGGATTTATTAGTTAGTGTATATCTTTATTTAATTTTTTATTAGATTTTATTCATACGTGGTTTATTTTATTTATTTTTTATTTTATGCGTACATTATTTGTTTTAATTTATTTTTGATTTGATTTTATTAATACATGGTTTATTTTATTCATTTTTTATTTTATTTTATTCATACATTATTTATTTTATTTTATTTTTTATTTTATTCATACGTCGGTTATTTTATTTTTGTATTTTATTTTGATTCATACATGGTTTATTTAATTTAATGTTTTTATTTTATTTTGATTCATACATGGTTTATTTTTTATTTTTTTATTTTGATTTACTTATTTTTTATTTATTTTATCCATACATTGGTTTGCTTTACTTTGTTTAAATATATTATTTAATTTTATTGTTAGGTTTTTTAAGCTTTGCTTTATTATTTTTTTTATGTATCATTAATTCATGGTCCTGTCTTTGGTAGCCTGTTTGGTGCTGTGTGTGTAGTGATGTGGATGGTGCTCTGATGTGTGTGTGTGTTGGAGTGGTAGCGGGTGGAGTCCCGTGAGTGTGTTTCCTGTGGATGTGATGCGTTTGTGCTGTGTGTGGGAACAGTGCTCAGCGGGTACAGTGAGAGCAGAGGTTAACAGCCCACCCCTCCCTGCCACAAACAGCGTACGGACACACATTACAGCCCCTCCGAACCCACCGTCACACTCACGCACACTAAAACACACCAGCTGACGCTCTGCTCAGTGATTTACTCTTCTTTGCTTTGTTTGACCACTAAATCATGCAAAAAATATTTTCAGTAACACTTTAGTTTAGGGTCCAATTTTTTTTCACTATGAACTAGTTGATTATTAGCATGCATATTACTAGGATATCAGCTGTTTATTAGTACTTATAATGCACATATTAATGCTTTATTCTGCATGATCATATTCTACATCCCTTAATCCTACACCATACCTAAACTTAACTACTACCTATTAATAAGCAGTAATTAGGAGTTTATTGAGGCAGAAGTCATAGTTAATAGTTAGTTAATATTGAGAATTGGACCCTAATCTTAAGTGTGACCTTATTTTCTTCCTCAGTACAAATATCTAAACATTCTTGAATCAAGATATATTTACTTGAGAATTAAAATGACAGTGCACTGATATTACTATGAATGGGAGAAAGTCCAATGTGCAGTATGGCAGAATAAGTCCCACCTTCTAAATAAAAAAGCCAATCAGCAGTTGCTAAAGACATTGCACTCCGGTTGCTTTAGAAACACTCTCATGCGCTTTGGCTGGTTCATGATTTGAGCGTTTATAAAATAAAAAAATGATACAGTTGTTGTCAGATTTCATTGGTGATTTCAAATATGAAATTTAATCGTAAACTTGGTGAACAGCTTTGGAGAATTTGATCAAAGGGATGGGAGCTGTACTTGCCTGACTGAAATAGCTGCCCGGTGAAATGCCTTAAAGGGACTTTGAAGTCTGCTTTTCTGAAAAATTTAAAATTAAGTTAGTTAATGCTTAAAATAAGAACAAACATGCCAGTGGGGTTAGAAAAAGATTAATTTTCCAAACAAATTCCAATAGAAGGGAGCGCATCTTAGGGAAAAGTGTACAGTCAAAGCGCTCTATGGTCTAGGGCAGGGGTGTCCAATCCTGCTCCTGGAGGGCCACTGTCCTGCAGAGTTTAGCTCCAACCCCAATTAAACACACCTGTACCAGCTAATCAAGGTCTTATTAGGCATACTAGAAACTTCCAGACAGGTGTGTTGAGGCAAGTTGGAGCTAAACTCTGCAGGACAGTGGCCCTCCAGGACCTGGTCTAGGGTTTGTAATAGTCCATCAAAGAAAACTTTAGGATGACCATGACACTCTTTTAGATTAAAAAGCCTTTATTATCAGATGGATACATACAAAAAATATAAAAACTCTCCAACAACTCTATTTGTTGTGTTGCTCTCCCTGAGGAAGGCATGGGCCGAAACGCGTTGGAGAGTTTAATCTGATAATAAAGACTTTAAAAAAATATATATAATAATTATAATATAAAACATTTACCAAACAAAACAGGGGGGAGGTCTAACATAAGCAAGGCATAATCGTCGATTCAATGGATTATTACAGTGAGAATAATAATAATACACTATTCAGACTTGAGGAAATCCACGAAGGGCTGCCATACAGTTTGGAATTGGCGATGAGATTTGGACTCCAAGGAGCGTATCCTTTCCAGCTGTATGACCAGAAACAGTTCACGCAACCAAACTTTGAAACATGGAGAGTCTGATGATTTCCATTTTAAAAGTATAATTTGTCATACCCATCACTAGAGACCGTTGCTGAGAGTGTGGAAGAGTGTTTAATGTCTCAGAAGATCCAAGAATTGCAAGACCTGGCTTAACCTCCTTTTGAAAAACTTGAGAAAAAAAAATAGTTTGGGACAAAACCAAAACGTGTGACAAAGAACCCTCCTGTATTTTACAGCTGTCGCAAATTGGAGAAAAAGAATTGTATATTTTACTCAATTTAGTTTCAGAATAATACAATCTATGTACCACTTTAAACTGAATCAACCTGTGTCTCACATTTGTTGAGCTGTCTTGAATCTTTTTGAGACCAGGTTTCATCGGACACTTCTTCATCAAAGTCTTTATGATAATAAAGGCTTTTTAATCTAAAGGAGTGCCATGGTCATCCTAAAGTTTTCTTCGGAAGAATATTCCCTTTGAATAAAGTTGATTTGTTTCATACCCCATTGCCAGATATTTTGTCTTGTTTTATGCATAAACTTGCTTAATTTAGCTTAATATCATAATATAAAAAGTTATTTTGCTTCTCAAGTAAATGTATCTTGATTTTAGTATGGTTAGATATTTGTACTGGAAAAAAAGAAAATAATTTTTTTGCAGTGTATGATTTTTCTCTTGCCATTTTATCACCCACCAGATCAAAATTATAAGTTAGATCACTTTTTTAAAACCTCTTCTCAATAAGCCGTGAAGTTTAGAGGTATCATTATTTCTGAAGCACTAAGTTATGCACCAAAGTTTATTAGAAGTTTACTCAGATTTCAGCAAACAGCAAAAATTTATAAAAAAAAAAGCATTTTAAAATAATTTTAAAATTTTTATTTAATTTGATTTTATTCCCATTTATTCTGTACTGTTTAAGTTTATTTTTTGAGTTGTTAGTGTCAAACTCCCCAGTTTAGGGAAACCAGCAGGAAACAGGAAGTAACCGCCGTTCCCTATCAGAGTGCTGTTCTGCGTTCGAGGCGACGCCGCCATAACCACTGGCTGCTGTCCTGGGCTGTAATTGAGGTTTGATTTATCGGTCTGGTGCGGAGACTCCAAGGGCTGCTGTGATGTGGATGTGGCCTGGTTGTGTGTGTGTGTGTGTGTGTGTGTGTTTTTGTTGGTGTGTGTGTTTATCTGTGGCGGGAGTTCAGCGCAGCCGGCAGAGACATTGAAAATTATTCAAAGCTTCTTGGTTGCTGTTTTAATTTAATCGCCTGGTCATTAAATATGTTATAGTAATCTGGAAGATCAGTGTGATGGCATTTAACAGCTGTTATGATAGAGTAAATCCATGCATTAGAGTGTTTTTTCCACAGTTAAATGGCACATCGCAACAGAAATCTGATGCAAGACTGCAAGTATCATAGTTTATATGCTTAACTGTATGGTTGCTGATACCATTTGGTGTAGATAGACTTATTGGATGTGCAAAGAGTACTGAAAAATGTTTCCACATTCTGGAAATCAAAATTTCAAGTCAGTACAGTTCCAGCTGGCCAGTACGTTTCCAAGTGACTCTAATCCAGGTTGTCTAGACCAACTGGCTCTGGGGTCTTTATGATAGATGCTCAATAAGTGTTGATTATTATTCTGAGAATAATGTATTAAGATCCATTGTCACACATTCATTGTGATCTGTTTACCAGGAACTCCACACTACAGAGAAGACGAAGCTGATCACACAGCTGGGAGACGCCAAGAACCTCATCGAGCAGCTGGAGCAGGACAAGGTGAGAGACGCTAACAGGACACGCTTCATTTTACTCCTCAGAAGGGTTCAGCTATGTTGTGCGTCTGCCACAGGACTGTTTATGAGCCAGCATGAACAGAAGATTACAAATTCCACTGGCCCTCTTAGCAAAAGACAAAGATGAATTTATCCTGGGAAGGCTTTTTGAAATGATTGCAGTACATACTTCCTGTGGGTCACTCACTTTGTCACGTTTGCATTCAAAATTAAGCCTGGATATATTCTTTTTTTGAGTGTGATATACACTACCGGTCAAAAGTTACTTAAAATGTTTTTTTAAATGTTTTTAAAGTAGTAATATTGTGAAATGTTATTACAATTTAAAATAACTGTTTTCTATTTGAATATATTTTAAAATGTAATTTATTCCTGTGATCAAAGCTGAATTTTCAGCATCATTACTCCAGTCTTCAGTGTCACATGATCCTTCAGTAATCATTTTAATATGATGATCTGCTGCTCAAGAAACATTTATGATTATCAATGTTGAAAGCAGTTGTGTAAAAAAATTTTTTTTTAGGATTCTTTGATGAATAGAAAGTTCAAAAGAACAGTATTTATCTGAAATAGAAAGCTAATCAAATAAATGCAGCCTTGGTGAGCAGAAGAGACTTCTTTAAAAACATTTAACAAATCTTACTGATCTCAAACTTTTGAATGGTAGTGTATAACTTTTTGCAACATCTGCCAATAGTGGGTGAATTGACCAAATTATTATTTACAGAATATTTCAAGAATTATTTCAAAATATTTTTACAGGCCATGAAATTGTATCTTGTATTATTTAAAAAAAAAAAAAAAGTACATGTGTATATATTTATATACACCTAAATATTATTTATATAGTATACAAAATAGCATAATAAAATGGGGGAAAAAATTGAAAGCTATATATCATCATTTATATATACACTAAAATAACAAAATTATAAACACTTTTGTTTTTGCCCCCATTTTTTAATGAGCTGAACTCAACTTTTTGTATGTACACAAAAGGCCTATTTCTCTCAAATATTGTTCACAAATCTGTCTAAATCTGTGTTAGTGAGCACTTCTCCTTTGCCGAGATAATCCATCCACCTCACAGGTGTGGCATTTCAAGATGCTGATTAGACAGCATGATTATTGCACAGGTGTGCCGTAGGCTGGCCACAATAAAAGGCCACTCTAAAATGTGCAGTTTTACTGTATTGGGGGGGTCCGGGGGGTCTGAAAACCAGTCAGTATCTGGTGTGACCACCATTTGCCTCATGCAGTGCAACACATCTCCTTCGCATAGAGTTGATCAGGTGGTTGATTGGGGCCTGTGGAATGATGGTCCACTCCTCTTCAATGGCTGTGCGAAGTTGCTGGATTAAAAAAAATTATTGTGATTAATCGCACCCACCATTATAGTTTTTTATATTTTTATATTGTAATAATTTCACATTTAATCTCCAAAGTAATGTAGAAACAACATACAGTATATTTTAAACATTTTATCTAACAGGTAGGGAATAGACAGAAATTGAATAAAATTATCAAACACTTCACAGTCTTCACTGCATAAATTATAAATAAAATATAGATTAAGCTTTATTAAAGCTACAAAAGTTCAGTCAAGAGTGATTTTCTCTGTCTTTTGTTCTTTGATTTACATTAATGACATAACTGATGCTGCATTAATTGCATTAATTTTTTAACATGTTAAACTGAAAAAAATAATTGCAAGCGTTAATAGACAAATTTGCTGTTGAAATTTGTTCCTAAACAGGTGTTCCTAATAATCCTTTAGGTGAGTGTATATATATATATATATATATATATATATATATATATATATATATATATATATATATATATATATATATATATACACTCACCTAAAGGATTATTAGGAACACCTGTTCAATTTCTCATTAATGCAATTATCTAATCAACCAATCACATGGCAGTTGCTTCAATGCATTTAGGGGTGTGGTCCTGGTCAAGACAATCTCCTGAACTCCAAACTGAATGTCAGAATGGGAAAGAAAGGTGATTTAAGCAATTTTGAGCGTGGCATGGTTGTTGGTGCCAGACGGGCCGGTCTGAGTATTTCACAATCTGCTCAGTTACTGGGATTTTCACGCACAACCATTTCTAGAGTTTACAAAGAATGGTGTGAAAAGGGAAAAACATCCAGTATGCGGCACTCCTGTGGGCGAAAATGCCTTGTTGATGCTAGAGGTCAGAGGAGAATGGGCCGACTGCCCAATCTGCCCAATCTCCATCAACTGCAAGATGCTATCCTATCAATATGGGCCAACATTTCTAAAGAATGCTTTCAGCACCTTGTTGAATCAATGCCACGTAGAATTAAGGCAGTTCTGAAGGCGAAAGGGGATCAAACACAGTATTAGTATGGTGTTCCTAATAATCCTTTAGGTGAGTGTGTGTGTATATGTATGTATATATATATATATATATATATATATATATATATATATATATATATATATATATATATATATATATATATATATATATATATATATATATATTATATACATTATTAAATAATCTATTATTCTTGAAATGATTCAAATAAAATATTTTCTATTTTTATATTAAAATATAAATGTATATAATGCCTGTAATAATAATGTATATGAATATATAAATTACATTTTCAATAATAATATATAATGTAACAAACGAAAATATCAATTATCAGTTTCAATCTGTTATATTTATTTTCATTTGGTCTTGGTAGAGTGTTTATTTTGCACCCTGTGATCAAGAAATAGTCTTTGAGATGTCATCTAGGTTGGATTAATTTGAAATATGGAGCGTTGTCTGTCTGCTACTGAGTTTTGATCAAATCAGTCGTGTTGTGTTTAGCATTTGACCTTCACCCTGCGGGATAGAGATGGTTTCCTCTTGGGTCACTTGTATGGAATGTGAAAGAATGCAAACATATGTCAGAAACGATTAGTGTTGCGTCCTCAAACTGAGCACAGTACCTGCTGTAGAGGAGCAGGAACCTGGTTTGCACACGTTTGTGCTATACTTTTTGGACATACTCTGTAATGGATTAGCTGTATATCTACATTTACATTTACATTTATTCATTTAGCAGACACTGTTATCCGTTGTAAGCGACTTACAACTAAGGAATACAAGAAGCAATCCGTCATGAAGAGGCGAAATATCCCAAAAAGTGCCTGAAATACTAGGTTTTGGGCATTACCCGGAGCAGCACAAGCTAGAATAAGGAGGAAATAGAGGAAAATATAATATTTTTATTTTTATTGTTTTTAAGATGAGGTGGAAGAGATGAGTTTTCAGCTGTCTTTTGAATGTTGTCAGTGATTCAACATTCCGGATGGAGGTGGGAAGATCATTCCACCAGCAAGGAACGGTGAATGAAAATGTTCTGGAAAGGGATTTCATGCCTCTCTGTGATGGTACCACGGCTACCACTTGCTGCTCACATCAAGTTCAAGGCATTGACGCTTGCTTACAGATCCATCACAAACTCAGCACCTGTATACTTCGATTCGCTACGAGTCTACACCCCCACCAGAAGCCTTCGCTCAGCGTAGGAGCGAATCGAAGTATGCAGGTGCTGAGTTTGTGATGGATCTGTAAGCAAGCGTCAATGCCTTGAACTTGATGTGAGCAGCGAGTGTAGGCCAGTGCAAAGACATGAAGAGAGGTGAGACATGGGCCCTTTTGGGCTCATTGAAGACAAGACGTGCCGCTGCGTTCTGGATCATTTGAAGCATTATGATCGCACACGATGGAAGTCCAGCCAGAAGCGCATTGCAGTAGTCAAGCCTATGACCAGGGCCTGGACAAGAAGCTGTGTTGCATGCTCTGTTTGGAATGGTCTGATCTTTCTGATGTTGTGCAGCGCAAACCTGCATGACTGAGCTGTCTTTGAAATGTGGTCTTTGAAAGACAGCTGGTCATCAAAGTTTACTCCAAGATTTCTGACCGACCATGAAGGGGAAATCAAGGATGAACCTAGCTGGATAAGCATGGATAAATTAATATCTGAGGTTTTATTTTGCAGGGTCTTTTTAAAAATTGCCAACCCCATTGACGACATATAATGAACTTTTCATGACAATCGGAACAAAATATTGTCTTTTTTTTAACTGAAAATCTACCCATTAAAAATCAAGGAAGAGTACATTTAATTTGTGTGTATATTACTACCCCATTAATGCTCACCTACGGCATCATTTTAAAGGGAATGGTTATTGCTGAAACGAAGCGTCAGATGCATGAGACTTTGGAGATGAAGGAAGATGAGATTGCTCAGCTGCGCTCCAGACTCCAGCAGACCCTTGCACAGAAAGATGAGCTGCAGGAACAGAAAGAGAAATCGGAGAAAGCAGGTGAGTGAGACTGTCTCCTTTCTCTTTTTCTCACTTCTGTTTCTACTTGTCCTAACAAGTGTGACTCTTTCCCAGCGTTTGAAGAGCTGGAGAGAGCCCTGGGTGTGGCTCAGCGGACGGAGGAGGCACGCCGTCAACTACAGGTGAGCATGGAGGAGCAGGTGAAGCAGGTGGAGAAGGCCAGTGAGGAAGAGAGGAGAAGCCTGCAACAGGAGCTGACCAGGGTCAAACAAGAAGTGGTCACCATTATGAAGGTGCGCATGCTTACCACATTTTATTTGATAATTTATTTTATCACAGAGTGCTTGTTAAAGGGATAGTTCACCCAAAAATAAAAATTTACTCACCCTTAAGTCATCTTAGGTATATATGGCATTCTTCTTTCAGACGAATACAATCAGAGTTATTTAAAAAAATATCCTGTAAATATCCTGCGTAAAAGTGCTCCACACGGCTCCGGGGGGTTAATAAAGGCTATCTGAAGCGAATCGATGTGTAAGAAAAATATCCATATTTAAAACTTTTCCAAAGTAAAATATCTAACTTCCACCACAGTGCCTTCCGTATTCAACTTACACAGAAAGTGTAACGCCTCTCGCAGTTCAAAAAGCTTACACTACATCCGACGTCATCGTCACGCCAGTTATGCTTCTTTTGGGTGAACTATCCCTTTAAGGGGGTGTTTCAGAATTATTTTTTTATGGTCATAGATAGTGTAAAAGGGGACTAAATGTTGACTGTTTGTGTCACAAAAAATAGACAATTTCAGTGTTAGTAAAACAGGCAATCATGCAACTTTTTCACACACATCAGTATTGTTTGAGATGAGTTTAGACTCTAGTATCATGAATGCAGTTCTACAGGATTCAAAACATTTTGTTTTGCATTTCCTTTTGCCTTTTCTCTGTCCTCATTTGTACTCGACCTGTTTAAAGTTATTTTACCTGGAAAAGCCATCAATCCACTCACAGTGTCACATCCTGAGAATTGTCTGGATGAACGTTTTAACGTCCATGACTGCAGAGTTCCCACGAAGGCTGTGTGTTTTTATAGATATGCACACCTTTAGTCTCTTCCTTTGTGTATTGGATTATGATTCATTAACTAAATGGCACTAGTAAATCAAAATTTACCAAATTGATGCCACATTTACAGACCACCATTCTTTCTGCATGTATCTGAGGGAGGCTTCATTTGTCAGAAATTCAGACATTCAGTTCTGTTTCATTCATCAGGACCATAATCCATGCAAATACAGTTTCACTTGCCAATTATTCATTGAAGAGTGAGTTGATTATTTCACCAAATCATGATGCTTTGGGGAGTAGTCAACTGAGATATTTCAAATTCTTATGGTGAACCCATTGAGTTTATTCATGAGAAAATTTTAAAGATACTCTGTTTGAATGTAAATTCATGCAATGTGGGATCATCAATCATTTTATTATAATTATTCTTTATATATAGCCCACTTTCTGTTAAAGTCAGTTGTCATTTATCAAGTCATTTTTCACCATAAATTGCATTAATAGATATTTTTAGAAAGGTTGCATGTTGGAATATTTTACATTCATATAGGAATTAATCTTTATTCAACACTAAACTGAGAGATTTGATATACTTATTTTATTGTTAATTGTATTTTGTAATTTTGCATTTTTCATTTCTTTTTTAAATAATATAATACAAATATTGGCCATGAATATAGCCTTTGATGCTGATGTGTCAATAAAAAACAAATAAAACATAAATTAAATGGTGATAATTCCCCATCCTCTGCCCTTTAGAATTAAGCAGCCTGTTTGTGCAACCATAGTTCCAATACATGGTCTAGATCAGGGATGGGCCACTGTCCTGCAATTTAGAATTTAGCGCCAGCCCTGATAAAACTTACCTCCCTGTAGCTTTCTAGTAGTCTCAAAGCCCTTGAATAGCTTGTTCAGGTGTGTTTTAAACTCTGCAGGACAGTGGACCTCCAAGACCGAAGTTGCCCATCCCTGATATAGATGGAGAAGGAAGAGAGTTTATCACCGGACGCGAGTGGCGCGATGTGACGCGACAAAAGACAATATAACCTATCATAATCAGTGATGTTGTCCACACTGTATGCGGTGTGGCGCGATGTGACACGACAAATCCCTGACAGTAAACTAATGCCTCATTCTATTTATGACGTACTGACATGACGGACAAATGCTTTGCAACGGTCGTTTTGTCGCGTCCAGTGTAGACAGCTTCTAGCTGTTGTGGTGCAACGTGTCAACGGTCGCGTCCGGTGTAGACGCAGTGTTAGAGTATTTTTAAATTGTTCATCAAACATGACAAATGTTAATATTTTGCCATGTTTTCTTTCGTTTCAGAAGTCCAACGAGGACAGGATAGCAGAAATTGAGCGGTTACACTCGGAGGCTATGGCTAGCAAAGAACAGGAACTGAGTGCCCAGATCAAACATGCGGTGGTATGCCCTGATTTTCATTTCTGTGGTAACCTGTGATCAGTTCATTTAAATATTAGCTATTTGGATGTAGACATTTCCCAAGCTATTTGCACTAATGCTCTTCTTTTTTTTACCTCAGGAGCAGTGTCGTGAGGAGCTGTTGCAGTCGGCACAGGAAAGAGAACAGCAGGCATCTCTCGCTCTGGAGGAAGCAGAGCTGCAGAAAGCTGCAATTCAGTCTGAGGGGGAGAACAAAGCCAAGGAACTACAGCTAGATTTGGAGTCTGCCAGAACAGTGAGTTTATATGCCACTTTATCTGATGATAGATCAACAGGATATCCTTATTGTAGTTGCATGGCCAATTTAAACCATAGAACCACAGAATCAGCATGTATGAGGATGTGATTAAAAGCAATGCCATATTTTTGCAATGTACATTCCTTTTAAAATTTTTGTTTTTTTGTGTTTTATAGAGAATTCAAGAACTTGAGAGTTGTCTGGGTAGCTCGGAGAAGGATGATGCCAAGTCAGATGAACTTGAGCAGAGAAAGAAACATGAGGCTGAAATAGCTGCTCTAGAAGAGGCACATAAGCAAGAACTGGAAAGGACAAAGATAGAGCAAATAAAAGACCTTAAACAGCAGCATGATGTTGTTATGGAAGAGCTCATGCAGAAACACAAGGCAGAGATTGAATCTATTCTGAAAGACAAGGAGGAACAGTTCCATTTTCATGTGGAAGACATGAACAAAAAGATGCTTGATAAACTGAGTGACAAACAGACAGAGATTGAGACCCTGTCTGCTGATCTCAGTGAAGTACTGAATAGTAGACAACAGTTAGAAGAGAGGCTGTCCTCTGTGGAAGCCACCAGTGAAACCGCAAGACAAGAGTTTGAGGAAAGACTCAAGGAAGAACAAGCAAAATATCAGGCTGAGATTGAAGCTTTGAATCAGAATCAACAGTTGTTTGCAGGGATGGAGAAGATGCTGAAAGAAGAGATAAATCAGCTGAAGACTGTGTTGGAGGAGAAGGAAAAAGCACTGGAGGAGCATATGCTCAAGGAAAAGACATTGCATGAAAATGGAAGTGCTCAGTTGGAGGAACTTTGTCTCAGGGCAGAGTTGAATAAAGAGGCCCTTGAGGAATCAAGATCTCAGATTAGCACACTTACAGAAGAACTCCAGCTAACCAAGAATCAAGTGAAAGATCTTGAGCAAACCCTTGAGGCAGTGCGTAACGATTGTCAGGAGAAAGGAGTGTGTCTTGAACAGAAGACAAATGAACTTCAGGAACTAGTGCAGAAGATGGAGCAAGTCAAGAGGGACCTATCTGAAAAAGAGAATTTGCATTCTGCAACCTGCAAAACGATGCAAGAGGAGCAAAACCGGTTGAGGAAGCAGATGGATGACCAGAAGAGTTCTCACGAGAAGAAACTTGAAAACATTAGGAAAGACATGGATTGCAAGCTAAAATCCCAGGAAAACAAAATGGAGAAATTCAGGCAGAAAGCCAAAGAAGCACATGACAAGTTGAAGAAGAAGCTTCAGGATCAAGAGGAGAATGCCAAAGCAGAGTTATCTAAGACAGTTCAAGAGTTAGAACTGAAAGACCAGCAACTGAAGGAGAAGATCCTTGAGATGGCACAAGCAAGCTCTGAGGGCCTCGGCACTGCCATGTCTGATTTGGAGGCCAATCACAAGGAGCAATTAAGCAAGCTTCAGGTGACCCATAAACAGGAACAGGAAGAGCTTGATCGTCATTGGCAGGAGAAACTCAACCAGCATGAGGAGGAGATGCAAGAAAAACATGCCCAGTCTTTGCAAGAGAAAGCCCAGGAGTTGGAGGAGATCTCTCAGCTGCTTTCGGCCAGCAGGGAAGAAAAGGAACAGATCATGAAAGACATCCAGAACCTCAGGGAGGAGCTTGCCATGCGGGAAACCACTGTGCAGAAACTACAGACAGAGCTCAGGGAAGCAGCAAGCAAGCTGGAAAGTTTGTCTGAAGGGGAAGGTATCCTTAAAAGACAAGTCGAAACTATGGAGAAGAATCTAAACCAGGCCTTGAATGAACGGAACCGTCTGCAGGATGAACTGAGAAAGGCTGAGGATACTAATAAAGAGAAATTGCAGGGCATATCTGAAGAGTTGATAAACACCCAGGAAAAATTGAGTTTGCTTGAAACATCCAAGTGTAAAGAGGGTGAAGATCTCCAGAGGAAACTTGCAGAAAAAATGGATGAACTTAAAAATAAAGAAAACGAATTCCAGACACAATTGTGTACCATCACAAAAGAGTTTGAACAGTGTTGTCAGAAAGCCTATGATAAGTTAGATGTTTTCTCTGTTGTGCTGTGTAAGAAAGTTGAGGAACAAGTTAGGGAATTACAAAACCGGGTTGTAGATAATCAGAATAAGGTTACATATCTAAAAAATATTATCATGACGAAGGACGACAGAATCAGCACTTTAGAGAAAGAACTTCAGCGGACTTTGGATGAGAGCCATAATCTTAAGAGCTCTCTTGATGAGGTAACTCTTCAGTTTATTGCAAGTTCAGAGACTCTTAAAGCCTTACAAACCGAAATGGAGTCTCTGCAAACCGATGCAGAGAATCGCTCCCAAGTACTTTCTGAGAAAGACCTTAACATTGAGCAGATTCGTGAGGAGAACAAAAACATATCAGAAAATCTCAAAGCAAATGTTTTGCAAATCAGCAATCTAGAATCTGTCATAAATGACTTGAAGACCCAGTTATCAAGTTGCATAACTGAAAAAGAGGAAGCCATATCTCTGCTGAATCAGCAGCACAGTGAGGACAAGGAGAGGGTAACATGCCAAATGGGGGAGAAGGTGGAAAGGCTAGAAAAAGAAAAGACCTCGCTTCAAGAGCAGGTAGACTCACTCAGGAATAAGTTCTCTGAGCTGAAAAAGAAGTTCAGTCAGAGTCACAGCACTGTTAAGTCTCTTCAAGATAAAGTTGCGTACATGGAGAGGCAGATTGCGGAGAAGGACGAACAACTTCAGATGCTCACTGCCAGCGTTGACAATCACTCAGTTAGTAAGTCAGAGATGGACCAGGCGCTTAGTGAGAAAGAACAGAGGGTTCATGCCTTGACCTCAGAGCTGGAAAGCTGCTCAAAGAAAGTTTGTGATCTGGAGGAGCAGCTGGAATTGCGGAAAAAAGAGCGAGAACAACTTGCAGCTGATTTGCAGCAGCACCTTGCCATTAGGGAGAGCGAAAAGATGGAGTTGATGAAACGGGTGCAGGAAGCTCAAGACCAAAGCTCTCAAAGTGGTGCCCTAATAGAAAAAACTGAGGAAAATCTTCAGTCTTTACAGAAAGATGTTGAAACAGCCAAGCAGGAACTGGAAGCCCAGAGGAACGACTTTGAGAGGGAGAAGGCAGAGATTCTGAATGCAAAAGAAGAGGCTGTGAAGGCAGCCCAGGAAAAGGCATCCTCCGAGACGGCTGGTAAAGTAGCTGAGTTGAAGAAGAAGGCGGAGCAGAAGATTGGCATGCTACGTAAACAGTTGACTTCACAAATTGAAGAAAAGGAGCAGGCTATCAAAGACCTGCAGATGCAGTTAGAAGGTATTAAGCAAACCCAGACTGAAAAAGACGAGCGTATAAAGTCTCTAGAGGAAATTGAGAAGACAATGGAGGAGGCCACCGCAAAATTAAAGGAAGAGCATGCAAAACATCTACAAGAATTGCAGCAGAAAGAAAATGAGGAAAGACAGGCCTCTCTGCAAAACTTAAAAGATATGTTTGAAGAGAAGCTTGCTGTTCTTCATAAAGATGCGTCTGCAAAGGAGGAACAATCTGCTTTTGCTGCAAGAGTAACTTCTTCCAGACTCGAGGAGCTTGAGATCAAACTTTCAGAATCAAATGAACAGATTACAAGCTACCAAACCGAGGTAAGTCGCCTTAAAGCAGACCTGCTTGAACAGACAGTTCGAGTGCAAGAGCTTCAACAGACATGCTTGGATCTTCAAGAACAGAATAAGGAGAAACAGATTGATGAAGTAGAAAATGAACATGTTTCTGAAGTGCAAATGAGCTGTAGTAGATTAGGAATGGAGCCTGCAATGTTAGTGGCTATGGAAAGCAAGGACACCGTCAGGAACCAAGACGATTGGACAAGTCAAAAGGACATGTTGGTGAAGGAATACGAGGAGAAGCTCCAAGATTTACAGCAGAGGCTAGAAGAGAAAGAAAATCAGCTAAAAGCACAACAGAGTTCACCTCAAGGAAACGGGGAGACTGATAGTGAGTGCCTAATCAACAATACAAACACCTCAGAGAATGATCTTCAGAGAAAACTGGTAGAGGCTGAGAACGAGAAGCAGAAGCTCCACAAAGATTACACCAGACTACAAAAAGACCTTCGGTCTCTAAGGAAAGAGCATGAGAAGGAGCTGGATTTCCTGAAAAAGGAGATGGCTGAGGAAACCGAGAAGAAGCTCAAGTAAGATTTATGTTTTATTTTAGAAACAGGTGTGGAGTATTTTATGTTTCTCCTTGATGTAAGGATGCATATTTTCTGCTACATCGTTGTTCCCAGGGTTCATATGGTTGGTAATCTCTTTTTTTTTGTTCTAACAGGCTTGAAATGGAAGATATGGAAATGAAACACAACTCTTCTCTTAAGCAGTTAATGAGGGAGTTCAACACCCAAATGGCCCTGAAGGAAAAGGAACTGGAAGGTTCTGTGAAGGAGACCATTGGTAAGAGGGGCATATTACTTGTTTACAAGTACAAAAGTACCGTTTGTTGCTCATGCTACCATGGTAATACTGTGTTTTCCGGATGCTACTGTGATGGGTATAATACCTTGGCGTTCTTTAAAGATATATATATATATATATATATATATATATATATATATATATATATATATATATATATATATATATATATATATATATATATATAAACATATATGTCTGTGATTTGGCCATTGTGTTCACACGCTTCAAAAACATGTTGTAAATAGACGCCTTTGACACTTTTCACCGAGCACTTACACAGATGCACACGGGAGCATTTGAAAGCAGCCGTCTATCAGCGGATCCGTCTATCAGCAGATACATTAGGAATCCGCGGAAAGACACCTGCTTTCAAACGCTCCTGTGTATCTGTGTGATTGGCTGCACATTGTAGCCAATCACAGACATATATGTTGAACGTGTGAACACAATATCCAGTCAGAGGTGTTTATGAATCCGTTCAACAGTGCTCAAAATGGAAACGCTGGTACTGTCACATTTTTAAAATTTCAAGTACCAATGGTCTTGGAAAGCATTGTGGAAATGAACAAACTGTGTTTTCATAGTTGGTCACAGTTGCTGATTTACTGGCCTCAGGAAATGCAAGATATGAAATTCATAACTGATTTACCATGTGTTTTCAATCCTGACATTTGATCCATCCAGTCTGGAAATGAGTGTTTTACATTCAGTGATGGTAACATTCTTCATGTCTTCTTACTGTACTTTCCTGTTTATTGCTTCCACACAGAGAAAGCTCAAGGTGTTGAATCTGAGCTTATAACTAGCCATCGAGATGAAGTCAGTCAACTTCAGAAAATAATCACTCAGAAGGACGAAGACCTAAACAAAACGGTTCAGCGGTACGAGCAGGTCCTTCAGGTACAGCAAAATAAAGTGAAAATGTTGTATTTAATTGCGAGTTATTGATAAATGGCCAGCAGATGCGTCAGATAATAATACTTTATAGAAAGACATTGGCACAGGAATAATTTTGTGAGGAGTTTACAGCTTTTGCTAATTCGACCACATGAAGTCACTAAGTTCAGGTTTCAGCTAATAGTGTGTATATCATCAGGAAACACTTACCTCAGTCAACTAGCACCTCAAACTCCCCCTAGAGCTATAGTGAATGATGTAGACCTTATGCTGCTTACATCCATCCTGGAAGAGAAGTATGCTAACTATTTATAATAGGATTATTTCCACATCTTATAGATCTAATTGTTTACCCATGCATTTTAAGACCAAAGTTTATTACCTGAAAATTAATGCAATATGACAGCATTGAAAAATGCTTCAGACAGAAATTGCATGTTCTTCTTGTAGAGTCGTGAGGTGGAGATGGGCGACCGCGTGTGGGAGGTGCAGAAGGAGTTGGAAGAGCTACAGCAGAGGAGTCTCAGCGGCCCACAGGTACAGCCTCAGAGTTTACACACCATGAGTTGTTGCTTTTGAATTAAATATTAATTTAATGTACATTTTTATTTAAATATTTAAAGAGTTTAAAAAATGCAATTAAAAATGCATCGCTTAATTAATATTTAATTATTTAAACCGATTAACTCTTTCCCCGCCATTGACAGAATTTTCTGGCAATCAATGTTTTCACTGTTATACGGTTGGGGATGCTATTACGCTTCCTCTGAAAGAGTACAGAAAAAAAGAAGCAGAAAAAATTGATAGAAGCATTGCTATGCACATGTAAAATAATGCGATCATCGAACATTAAACAGCATGAAAAATCAAAACTGCCTAATGTCACTGAATGAAATTCAGCTATAGGACTGTGAAGCTTTGGGGTGTTGATGGACTCCATCTACTCCATCTGTGTTTTGATCATCATTCTGAATCCCATCTGGACGTTGCCTTTGGCAAAAAACACAATTTTCTCTGCTTTTTGCTCAAAATTTTGTTTTTGTTGATAAAAAAGAATGCATGATTTGTTTTTAAAGCAGAGACTATTTTTTTGATATATTGCATGTTCAGATATTCATACTACAAAATATTCTGGGGGCCATGAACGTTTTTTGAAAATGATAAAAAATGCTGATGGGGAAAGAGCTAAAACTAACAGCCATAAATATATATATATATTTTTTTCCATTAGCCGGAATCATCAGTGTTTGCTCATGTTATGTATATTTATTGAGCTTTGACAATAATTCTGACATACAAATTGACTCCAAATTACTGTTTATGGATTTGATTTGTAAATAAATGAATGCTGCCTTCACACTCTATTGGAATTTTCATAATTAGTATCATTTCCTTGTTGGAAATGGACAAGTCGTATTTACTTCTGGGAAACTCTGAGATCATTTTGATAAGTTTCCAATAGAACAATTGCCGCTGTTACTGGTATTCTTTATTCATTCCACAACTGCTAAGGTTCTCGTTAAAGTTATTTTTAAGTTATTTGAAGCATATTGTGTGTATTATGCACAGCAAAAATAGCATGTATTTGACTGAAATTCCAGAATAGCTGACTATCTAGATAGTGCGGTTGTTTATAATGTTTATATGGTTGTTAACAAATGGGATGCTATATTTTATTTTTAATTAAATACCTTCAATACATTTAGGCTTTAATAGGATTTCCCCAATAATTAGTCAAAAATAAACCTGGTATCTTCCATTCTGACAACATAGCATTTGAACACAATGAGCTCGTAATCATGACTTCCGAAGTGAGAAGTAGGACATTTCCGATAGCATGTGAAGGCAGCATAAGCAATAAAGTCGTAGTGAGTAAATATTGCCAAAATGTTCATATTTGGGTGAATTGTTCCTATAAGGTCATTCTTTATCAGCTTCTCACTTTCTTTGTCTTTCTGTGCGTCTATGCATGTTCATGGATGTCAGACACCTGTGCTGCTGCTCATAATGAGACCAACCTTTAGAAGTGTTATTGCTTTATGATGAAATACTTTGTTGTATTCCTCATTTGTAAGATAAATGAATAAATGTAAATGTAAATCACAGAATCAGAAAAGTTGAAATGTCAAATCAGATGGATGTTACCAGTGTTAAATTTAATGGCATTAAATATTGAATTAACCCCAAAAGTTAACCTTGACCGCCAAGCCTTACAAAAGCTACAGTCTTTATTATATAAGACTTTATTCGCAGTTGCAGTGGAATAGTCTCACTCCAGAAGAGGCCATAGGAATGAATTTCCTGAAAAGGTTTGGAATGTATCCCTGAGAAAGAGGCCTTAAACAGTCTCTGTTCTCAATTAACCCCTCGGAGAGCATCCTGAACTGTTAGATTTATGCCATAGTGTGCTCTCAGGCGAGCAGTGCATGCTTGGAAAGGCAAAAAATTGTGCCTTGTTCAGGATAAAGCGGTCCTTGTGTGTTCGGTGCAGATACAAAGCGTTTGCTCTCAGAGACGTAAAACACACAGTGCACCTCTGGAGCCCATGCTGCATTTTTGCAGTCTGATGTCACCGGTTTTCTGTGGGCAAACACCACAAATTCCAGTTATAATGGATTGTTTGTTAATATTTATGTGCAATGATGCAGTCATGTGACCTGCTGATTCTGTTTTGTGTTTCAGGGTCTTGATGAGTTAAAGGTAGGTTTTATTTTCATTTGTCTGATTAACTCCAGTGGCAGTTTTTGAAAGTCTAACTTGCTGACTTTTTTTAAAGTCGGCTAGAAAATGCATCCTTGCTGAATAAAACGTAATTAATATTTTTTTTTTAAAGGCTAGCATACCTTGGTTTTAAATTGCTGTTCTTTTGAACTTTCTATTTATAAGCGAATCTTGAAAAAGTAGCATTATTTCCACAAAAATATGAAGCAGCACAACTGCTTTTTCAACATTGACAATAATAAATGTTTCTTGAGCGGCAAATCAGCATATGATTTCTGAAGGATCTGGAGTAACGATGCTAAAAACTGGTTGTAAAAATATTACATTTTTTTAAAACTATTTTTACTGTTTTTGATAACCCTTGGTGAACATAGGAGACCACATACGCCTGAATGGTGGTGTACCTCCACATGTTGCTCTTATTTTGTTTAAATTTTTCTCTTTGTCCAATCAGGTACAGCTGGCAGAAAAGACAACCATGTTGAGCGAGGCCAGGCTAAAAGAGCAGGAATACCATGACAGGGTAAGTGAAGAGGTATACTAACAGAAAGACAGCGTGGGTGTCTGTACCGCTAAACCGGATGTGTTATTTTCCATGTAGCTAGCTATAAACCTTGTTGACAGTTTAACTAACTTTAACTAGCTTGCTCAGCAGGATTCTCTTGCAGTAGTTGACCTGAATGAGAAAACTGACCGTAGAAGAAGACAGCGCTGAGAATGGCGAGCTTGTGTTTGCATGCTTGCAGGCCTAAGAAGTGTTTAGCACACAAAGACAATGTAGAAGGCAAAGAGAAAGAATGAGAGGAGCGTTTAGCAACCCGTCACATTCCCAAAACTCTTGCACCCCTTCAGCTGTGTAAAACCGAAATCAGATTAGATTCATTACACTGCACATCTGTTTACTCTTATTTCAACTTTACAAACAGTTACAGCAATGTTCATGCTGTTTCTCTCACCCCACACGAATGCAAACTCACACGAGGAGGTGAACACACTGGACATGCCTTTATTTTTTACAACCCGGCTTCACCCTGGGCCATACATTGTTGTTAATTTGAGGACTATGGGAAGTTACTCCAGGCAATGTCTACATTTAATCTAGATGCATTTGAAAACAGCATTTTCATTTCAAAGCGCTCTCCATCCATATTAGCATTTCAAGTGTTTTCCAAAAAAATGGTCCTTAAATCATCAAACTGTATGCATAAAACGTCATAAAAACTTACTGAGATGATTTCAGATTTGACAATTTTTCTCATGCTGTTCTTCTGTCGTGATAATTTTATTAGCAAAATATCTCACCACTTATTGTTGGTTAGTTAGTTAAAGAGCAATTGCAAATTAATGTTCTGTCATCTTTGCAGGAATGTAAAAGGTTGTAGAAAGTAGCATTTATCTTTAGCAACACTGTGAAAGTGAATAGCACAGAGCTGGGACACACTGGTATAAACATGGGTACAATATGCATCACATGACTAAACACACGTCATTGTTTTTGAATATCTCACTTTTCAAATTTAACCGGATTAGTGTAGCCAAAGTTTGCAGTGGGATTTCATGACTAATTATTATGCCTGATTGCATTTCTCGTTTTCTATTTTTTTTAATTTCTAAAACCTATATGGATCTATGGACACCAGCTTAAAAGTGCAGTGTGTACATTTCAGCGGCATCTAGTGGTGAGGTTGTGAATTGCAACCGTCCACTGCTCACCCCTTCCCTTTCGAAGCACATAGAGAAGCTACATTGGCCGTCACAGGACAAAGATGTCGTCGTCTGAGACAGCAGAGAGTAGCTAGCGCTCTGTAGAGCAGTTTGTCCGTTTAGGGCTACTGTAGAAACATGACGCCGCAAAATGTCGACTTCACTGTAAGGGGACCCGCAGTGTATGTAGATAGAAATGGCTCATTCTAAGGTAATAAAATCATAACGGTTCATTATGTAAGGTCTTTATACACCACTGAAAACATAGTTATGTAGATTATATTGCATTTCTGTCAATAGATCCTCATCAATATTACACAATGCACCTTTAAGTTCATTTCAAAGATCACTTTTACACTGTATTTATTTTCAGTAACGGAATTAATTCTCCATTTATTTTCAGATTCATGCTCTCGAAGACAAAATAAGACGCTCCCATAAAAACACAGTGGTGACTCACCTGGGAAGCACATATAGAGGTACATAATCATAAACATTTTCTATAAAGTTGGCTTCTGAATGCTATTTCATCTGGGGGCAAGTAGAACAATGCTTCTAAAGCCAGCTGTTATCCAGATGTCATTTACTGTCTTATTTATCTGTTTGTAATATGAATTTGGGGGTTTTAGCCGCCTAGTGACTGTAAAATGCTTGTCAAGTATCTCCTGTAGCTCCCAGAGGTTAATGAATGATGTAGCACACTGACCCTTGGCAGACAAACCTCAGCTTCATTCTCACTGGCTCAGAGCGATCAGTCACCGCAGGAGAGCCACGCTTTAACACCCCGCTATCAATCACGCACATATGCAGACCTTAAACATATGGGCAGCTAGAGGCCGATGTTTTAGAGAAAACTGCCCCTCCACAGCCCTTCCCTGCTGGTGTAATAAAGAGCTCATCTCTGAATCTAATGGTTTTCACAGACCGTGTTTCTCCTCAGTTCCCACCAATGACCCCTGATTCAGACAGTTGTCTCTAAGATCTGCAGCGTCTTTTATACTCGCAATAGAAGAGCAGCGTCAATGACAGAATTTTCATGTAAAGGCTAAAATTAAATTGTAAACTATAAGTTAGGGAAATTCACATTTGAACACGTGTGAACACTGATTCATGTTGTCTTTATATATATATATACACACTACTGTTCAATTTTTTTTGAAAGATAATAATTTTCATCAACAAAGATGCATTAAATTGATCAAAAGTGACAGTAAAGACATTTATAATGTTATGAAAGATTTCTATTTCAAATAAATGCTGTTCTTTTGAACTTTCTATTCATCAAAGAATCCTGGAAAAATATTTACCACGGATTCCAGAACAGTATGAAGCAGCACAACTGTTTTCAACATTGATAATAATCATAAATGTTTCTTGAGCATCAAATCATCATATTAGAATGATTTCTGAAGGATCATGTGACTCTGAAGTCTGGAGTAATGATGCTGAAAATTCAGCTTTGATCACAGGAATAAATTACATTTTACAATATGTTCACATAGAAAACAGTTTTTTTTTTATTGTAATAATGTTTCACAATATTACTGTTTTTACTCTATATTTTTATCAAATAATTGCAGCCTTGGTGAGCAAAAGAGTATTTTTTTTTTTAAAACGTACTGACCTCAATCAACTCTCTCTTAACATCATGAATTTTTTCAGAGCTTTTTGTAATGCGTTCTGCAGTTACTTATCTGCAAAATAAACATGAAATGCTGAATTTGTCCCAAAGATGACATTGTCTTAAAACACTGTCTATGAAGCCTTAGAAAGTAAGTTCCAAGGTTTTGAAACTGAGCTCTAATCATCATCTCTCCTCATAAACAACATTAAATATCCTAAATAAATTCCCAAATGAGGTATTCCTTTGATATGCAACTAAACAAACCATCTGTTTATACACAAACAATCCCGTCCATTTATCCTTCAGCTTATCTGTGTGGCCTCTACATTAAAGGGACAGTAGTTTATGAAGTCTGTTTGACCTTCTGACTGCCTCACCCTGCCATAAAAGCTCATTCACAAGACACACACTGCCTCAGAAACTGCCCAGAGACGACCTGTTTTGTGTATAACTCTTTGATAGAGTATTGAATTGATTTATGGTGACTATTCATCGATTTCTATATTATGGATTTTGTTGATTTATCCAGTCAACAATTTAAGCATGTGTTAACAGTTGTCGTAAACCAGGCCCTCTGTATTATTTTGAAGATGCGACCGATGTTGCTCGTGTTTCGTCCCTGTTGGCCCAGCAGGGCTGTCCTGAGGGTCGGTCAGACAGGTCGGGTTATTTATTAGCCCCTCATTTCTCCATGCTTCCTGATCAAAGGCCTGTTTGGGTTTCAGCGGCACCTCTAGTTCCAGCTCTCTCGATCAAGCTGTCTGTTCCTGGACGTTCAGCCACCCGAGTGTCTTCAGCACTGGTTAAATGGACTTTCCAGAGAGACACACGGCTCCTTCTGCTAATTGTCAGTCAATCACAGGTTTAATGAGGCAAGAAGGTTGTCGTAATACAAACAGATCGCTGTGCCTTCTGTGCTGTTTGTGCATGCTAGATACTGTAATGCATTAAAATTGGTTTCACTTGCTAATTGCTTAATCCTTACATCACTGCTATGAGACATTACTGAAGATTTACTGTACATCTGGGGTGCTTTGAACGTTTATGATGTATACCACATGTGCTGCACATTCTATTTAGCAAAAACCGTTCAAAAGTTTGGGGTTGGTAAGATATTTATTATTAAATGTTAAGCATGGAGGTTGTACTGACACGTGATTCTAAAGTTGTGGTGTTCTCGAAGGTATTTTATGTCATGTTTTCCATGGTATCAACAGGGCAGAAACCTGCCCACCCATCGCCGGCTTTATGACATGCTTTTTAAAAATACCTCAAGTTAGTTTTTGTTCATTCATGGCCTCAACGTCTCCTGTTACGTTTCTGCTCTCACTTCTTTATCCATTAAAAGCATGGTGGAAAACGGAAAGGCCCCCACCTAGATTGAGCCAAAGCTTCTTGTATTTAACCACAATGCTGTCATTATAGTGTTTCCAGTGTTGCTGCGAGCTGGCACCCTTAACTGCTGTGACTGGAAGTGAGGCGCGTCTAGCGCTCTGATTTACGGACTGATTATTGCCACGCAGAGGTCGCGGGGGTGTGTTTAATGAATGTATCGACTGTATGAATGCATGCTTATCTTATTGATGTCAAAGCTGAGGAAAATTGTCCTCAATCACCAGTGCCAGTTCTGAATGATTAACTCTTACTGATGCTCATTCTTCAGATTTGAAACCATTAAACCATCCTAGAATCAAGGCAAACAAGTTTTAAATGTGAAGCTCTAGTTGAATTTGCTAGTTGCAACGCACACATTTTTTGTTTTATCTGAACATGTTATACGGAGGCTTGTTTTCGCTACAGAATAAAAACTAAAAAAGGTAACTGCGACTTTTTATGTCACAATTCTGACTTTTTTTCTTGTAATTGCGAGTTTAAATCTCGAAATTCTGACTTTTTTTTTAAATATATAAAGTTTCAATTGTGTTATAAAGTCAGAATATCAGACTTTATATCTCTCAATTCTGACTTTATAACACAATTGCGAGTTTATATCACAAACTTCTGAGAAGAGAAGTCAGAATTGCGACTATGTCCTACAATTCTGACTTTATGACTTGCAATTGTGAGCTTATATAGTCTTTTTTTCCTCAATTGCGTGTTATAAAGTCAGAATTTCGAGATGTAAACTCGCACTAAAGTCAGAATTGTAGGATATAAAGTCAAAATTCTGACTTCTCTTCTCAGAAGTTTGTGATTTTTTTTTTTTTTTTTTTTTTTTTTTTTTAATATACTCGCAATTGTGTTATAAAGTCGAATTTTCAAAGTTGTGAGTTCATATCTCGATATTCTGGCTTTATAACTTGCAATTGTAAGTTTATAGGGTCTTTTTTTTCCTCATAATTCGACCATAACTCTTTTTTGTTTTGTTTTCAAATTGCGTGTTATAAAGTCACAATTCTGAGAAAAGAAGTCGCAATTACCTTTTTTCTTTTTATTCAGTGGCGGAAACAAGCTTCCATAGTGTTACCCCATTCTTTACATTCTCTCTTCTCTCTGACTCTGTTGGTTCAACTGTTATAAGATGATGGTTGGTGTTGAGTGTTTGGAGGGTTTATAAGTTCGTCATCTGGCTGCTCTGGTTTTAATTACGGGCCTGATGGAGCAGTGTTCAGCAGATCTTGACTGAATAAGGGTTTTGTACAGGCCGTGCTTTGAGAACAGCGACTGTTTCATCTAACACTGAGCTTAAAGTCTTTAGTACTCATAGGTAATGATTATGATGAATCTGCTGTTTGTTTGTCCCTACAGATATGTCACACAACAGCACGGACCCCTTCTCCGAGCCCACCGAATACGAGTACCTCAAGAAGGTCATGTTTGAGTACATGATGGGAAGAGAGACAAAGGTACACTTTGGCCGTTATTTTTACACTTTACGATGATGCAATTTGGGGGAAGCCTAATATATTTTTTTAAATATTAACTTTTTATTAACTTTAACACGACTTAAGAGCTAAAGTTAGGGATTGAGTTCACTTACATGAGGATCAGTGTTGTTGTTGTTAACTAAAAAAAAAAGTTTTTGTTCATTGAAATAAAGCTGAAAACAAATATAAATATTAAATTAAAAAAACTAAAATGAAAATTAACTGCCTTAAAATAAGTTGAAGTTGAAGTACTAAAATTAAATCACTAAAACAAAAATGGAAATAAAATAAAGCTAAATATAAAAAAAATGTAAAAGCTAATTCAAAATATTAATAAATACTGTAATAGCATATAAGAACTATTAAAATAACAATGATTTTTGTTAAACTTTGTGACTAATCGAGTCACCAATATTTATAAATGGTATTATTCTTACGTTTATTATTGATACTTTTATTTATTTATTTATTTATTTTGGCATGTTTATGCATGTATGTCATCATTTATATACTATCCTTAGTGTTGAGTTTAGTTTCAAATAAACTACAGAAACGTCACAATATTTTGAAGATTTTCTGTTAAATAACTGTATTTCTATTTCCATCAGGAAGGCACATTGTACACTGATCATGTTAACACTGAATAAACATGTCAAAAATAAATAAATAACACTGATTTGAGGATGTCAAATTCCAGAATCCATTGATTATATTTTTTTTAACCATCTTTTGAAATTTTGGTAATATCAAATAATATTTATCCAATATATTAAGGCATATAATGGGGACTGCATATGTAGGGTGACCCATTGGCTGATTATATGCTTCCATGTTGTAAAACGTACATTTTATCCTATTGTTCTTTCCCACAATGCACAACGTTTTCCACAACATAATAATGCCATTTGTTAGAGGAAGGATGCAGTAAATAAGTGTAACGGGGAGTCCGGATGGAAGCCTATAAAATTATTCATTCCCATGAAAACTCCCCAACAGCATAATTTCGTGTCCATTTGGCAGGACCCTAATGAGCGAAACTTGTCCGTTTAGCCAGGACTAATTAACAGCCCTGTTAATGCCGCCCTGAAGCCAGCGGGATTCCCCCTCGTTGCTAATAAACAGTCGGGTCCTTATGACATCACAACAGGCCTCCCTGTCAGAGAGGATGTCCGGCGGCTGACCCAGTGGCTCGTTCTCATCACATGACCCAGTAGCGCCTGCCATTTTAAGAGAGTTGCTCGGGGTAAACGGCTGTGCTGGTTTTGATTAGCGCTGTATACAGACACATGAACGCTGGCAGATCTATCTAGGGCTGATTACCCAGCAGGCTGCAGATAATGAGCTTTTTGTCTTTGCAAAATGTAATTGCTCACAGAACAGCAGCTCCGCTAAAGATGGCCGGCAATTTTACAAAACTAAAATTATAAAAGTTGTTTTCGTTAACTGAAGCTGACTTAAAGGGATAGTTCAGCCAAAAATGAAAATTCTGTCATCATTTACTCACCCTCAAGTTGTTCCAAACCTGTATGAATTTCTTTCTTTTGCTGAACACAAAAGTAACCAAACAGTTACAGGCCCACTGAAGTGCTGTAAAACACACAGTGTTATTCAATGTGTTGACGTAATTTCCACTGAAACAGGAAGACAGTGCGGGACATATCGAGCAGCTCCTTCCCTTTTTTTAAAATAGCCAATAGCGTTTAGTTTATATCACAGCTCGGCCAGAGCCATTGAGCTCGGTAAAGCCACAGTTTCCTCCTAATCTCCTCCATATCACTTTAAAATATCATTTTGTGCAGAATTCAAACGGGTCCATTCCTTTTTTTGGTCTGCGTCGACTCGCTCGCTCTATGCTACCGTGTCTCTGGACCGGAGCTGCGGCGGTTCACTGACACTAACATAAAAACAAGACTTCATTCACCCCAATGGAAAGCATATTTACACTGAATCATTCCCTATCCCCTATATAGTGCACTGTCTGAATCATTCCCTATCCCCTATATAGTGCACTGTCTGAATCGTTCCCTATCCCCTATATAGTGGACTATGTGCGGTTCACCATGTAGCAAATAGTAAACGTGTGAACAAGTGACCGATTTCAGCCGCAGCTTCAGCGTCTGTTTATAATGTAGTGGGCGGGGCTTCAGATTCTAGAGAGCATTTGATTGGACAGAAAATCTGATGAGAAGTGCAGAGTGATGTCATCAAAATCATTATATCTTTTTGTCATCAATTTTGTCATTGTTTTGGAGCACACAAGCTTATAAATAACAGTAAGACTAACATATTCATACTAAAAGCCAAAAAGCATCAGTTTTGATTTCATGGGGACTTTAATGGACCCCATTGACTTCCATAATATGGGAGGGAAATACTATGGAAGTCAATGGGGCCTGTCAACTGAAAAAAATAAATAATAATTACATATATACATACATACATGCATACATACAGTATATATAATTGTATGTATATTAAAAAAACTCAAAATGACAAAAGCACATAACAAAAATACTTAAACTAAAATAAAATCTAATTTAAATACTTAATAAACAATTATAATAATATATTCCTATGAAACTGTTAAACCCACCCTATAATATGGGACTCATTTAGTTATATAAAGACAAGATAGGAAAAAACGGGTAACATGACTGATGAACAAATATAATTTTAAGCTGCCGTTTCTTGCTCTTAAATAACACAGTGTAACATTAGATGCTTGGATTTGAAGATCATTACAGTTTCCTTTTGTTGCATTTTGTTTCTTCAGACAATGGCTAAAGTTATAACATCCATGCTGAAGTTTCCTCCGGACCAGGCGCAGAAGGTTCTGGAGCGTGAGGATTCCCGTGTGATGGTGAGTGTGTTTAGTATGCCGAAGCAGCTGTGAGGTTAAACGTAACCTTCAAAGCCTCTCCGTAGCCCTCCATATGGTAACAAACGGACTGAAACAGGTATCCCAGATGTGTGCACTGATGTTCTGTCTGCATGTGCAGCTCCTCACGATTGGTTCATGTGCAGAAAGGGAGCCGATCAAATGCTAAATGAAGCACATGTGTGTCTTATCGAATACTTTATGGTTTGTTATCAGGTTTCTGCAGCGTGTTCACAGTGTTTCCTTTCCAATGTTCCATTAAATTGATATAGTATCATTATTTCAGGACATTTATTTCAATTTCTCCAGCTGTTAAGCCATTTGTTACTACTTTGCTTCTTGTGAAACCACTCGCTCAGAAACGTATAGTTCTGTAACGATTTTTAGTTTTTACTTTAGTTTACACTGCCATTCAAAAGAGTCTTTTGCTCAACCAAGGCTCAAAAACACAGTAAAAACTGTAATATTGTGAAATATTGCAATTTAAAAGAACTGTTTTCTATGTGAATGTATTGTAAAATGTAAAAAGCTGAATTTTCAGCATCATTGATCAGTCACATGATCCTTCAGAAATCATTCTAATATGCTGATTTGCTGCTCAAGAAACATTTCTTATTATTATCAATGTTGAAAACAGTTGTGCTGCTTAATATTTTTGTGGAAACCTTGATACCAGTGAATAGAAAGATTTATTTGAAATCTTTTGTAACATTATAAATGTCTTTACTGTCACTTTTGATCAGTTTAATGTATCCTTGCGGAATAAAAATATTAATTTATTAAAAATATATATATTATATATATATTACTGACCCCAAACTTTTGAATGGCAGTGTTCGTCACAGCCTTGAATCATGATTTTCTACTTGCTATTTTTATATTTTAAATATGTATCTACTAAAAGTTTGATTATAGAAGCATAGCGACACCCTGGCAACCACCTATTGTACTTTTGTACTACTGTACTACTACTTTTTTTGCGCTCTTTCTGTGTTGTAGTTTTTAGCTGTTCTTTTAACATGTCCCTGCAGCAAATAGTTGAAGTCACTGTGCTTCTGTTCCCCATCTGTGTGTTTTACAGCCTTGGCTCCGGTAAGGTGGAACCAGAACCGTGCCTGAACCTGCCTGACAAAACCACCGATTCTCCTGCTGCTGCTGCTGAGGGATGCTACTGACGTGAAAGAGCCCGGCCTACTTATCTACGCGTGTGTGTGTGTGTATGTGTGTGAGAGAGAGAGAGAGAGCGAGAGAGAGTGTGAATGTGTGTGCGTACGGTTACTGGTACAAGGGAACTAGGTTAGATTAAGAAACTGAGAGAAAATTGAAAGAATATTCTTAAATTTGTAGCTTGCCAGAAAATAATTTATTATATGGATTTTTCTTGCTTTCTTTGTTTTCATTTCTTTAGGGTAGACGTTCTTTTTTTTAAAGCTGCATTTGTATGATTTGAAGACTTGTGCAATAAGTTTGATTGTAAGTTTCAGTTTGGTTGATTCCATTTTTCCTGAATCGTTTAGTTTGTATTCTTCTTTTTCTCTGTTTTAAGGTAAGATGAAATGACCCTTTAACTATCTATCTGCACAGCACATGTACTATATAATGACACAGGCTCATAGTATGCTGATTGTTTACTATGCTTTTTCTGTTTGTTTGTTTGTTTTTGTAACTTAATACTGTATTTTCGGGGAAACTGACTAATTAGAACCATGCTTCATATTGTAAATAATCATTGATGGGAAAAAAAAGGCTATAAATCTGTCATAGGGCACTTTGAGGTGGTTAATACATTTTAAGACAACTAATAAAGTTTTATTTACACTACACTCAAATGCTCTTTGCTCTGCATACAGAAGGTCTTGGAACAATTGCTATGTTGCAGTTGTCAGGTAACCATCGTCTTTATTCTTACTGTAATATTTATAATCACTGTCAGCCAAATGTGCAAGGAATATCATGGTACTGAACGATTACCATATTCATATAGTACCGGTCAAAAGTTTGGAAACATTACTATTTTTCCAAAGTCTCTTGTGCTCATCAAGCCTGCATTTATTTGATCAAAATATTATTACAATTTAAAATTAATGATGCAAAGCTGAATTTTCAGCATCATTACTCCAGTCTTCAGTGTCACATGATCCTTCAGAAAGGATTTGATACTATTATTGGAAACAGTGGTGCTGCTTAATATTGTTTTGGAACTTTTTTCAGGATTCATTGATGAATATAAAGTGATGAATATGATGAATTATTCTTACAATATAAATTTGATCAATTTAACACATCCTTGCTAAATAAAAGTATTAATTTCTTTCAAAAAAAAGAAAGAAAACAAAGTACTGACCAAACTTTTGAACGGTAGTGTAAATTGTTACAAAAGATTTCTATTTTAAATAAAATCTGTTCTTTATTTTCATTTTTATTTATCAAAGAATCCTGAAAAAAGTATCACGCGTTATAAAAATATACTAAGCAGCACAACTGTTTCCAACATTGATAATAAATCATCATATTAGAATGATTTCTGAAGGATCATGTGACACTGAAGACTGGAGTAATGATGCTGAAAATTCAGCTTTGCATCATTAAAATAGAAAACCATTATTTTAAACTGAATAATATTTTGATCAAATAAATGCAGGCTTGATATGCGTAAGAGACTTCTTTCAAAAACATTAAAAATAGTATGTTTACAAACTTTTGACCGGTACTGTATTCCATGATATTAACAAAAAATCCATTACCAGCATTTTTAGTCAGCATTCAGATTTGTGACCCTGGAGCGCAAAACCAGTCATAAGTCGCTAAGGTATATTTGTGGCAATAGCCAATAATACATTATATGGGTCAAATTATCAATTTTTCTTTTATGCCAAAAATCATTAGGATATTAAGTAAAGATCATGTTCCATGAAGATATTTTGTAAATTCTCCACCGTAAATATATATAAAAAATGTATTATTAGTAGTAATATGCATTGCTAAGGACTTCATTTGGACAACTTTAAAAGCGATTTTATCAATATTTTGTTTTTTTTGCACCCTCAGATTCCAGATTTTCTCAATAGTTGTATCTCGGCCAAATATCCTATCCTAACAAACCAACATCAATGGAAAGCTTATTTATTCAGCTTTTTATTTTTTTTTAAAAATTGACCCTATGACCAGGGTCACATTTGTTCCTGAGAACAAGCAAATTTGCATGTATAAAAAATATATGTAGTATGCAACATGTTAAATACTCTGAGCCTATGCAAAAGCATGCAAAACTTGATTGCAAATGAGTATAATGTCCTCCAGTAATGAGCTGCAGTACTGAGAGCTGCCGGCAGGGGGACGCAGCGCCGCGCGCTCTGCTGCAGCTGTAACGTGAGACGTGATGCTCGTGCGCGTCAGCTCGCGCGCAACACTCTTTAACTCCAGAGAAACTCTAGAGACGCAACAGAAGGGAAGAGCCGCGCAATGAGACCGCTATTCTAACCACAACCTCCGATTCACACACTTAAATCCTGCTCGCATGCGTTTAGTTCCCAAGTTAGGAAAAGGAAATTGTCTAAATGTGGTTTTTTCTTTCATTTGTGAGACTCTATACACAGATTTAATTGCTTTTATAAAGTTCTAATTGGCTTCAGCACTGAGGATGCGAAACAGAATGACGGAACTTTCTACACGGAAAAGAAGCACTTTGGATGTGTTTGTGTATTTGGGTTTTGTTTCCTTGGCTTATTCCTTCAACATTGACTTGCAACATCCCGTGGTGTTTCGGGGACCAGATGCGACGTTTTTTGGATATTCAGTCCTGGAGCACGTCCATGACAACACACGCTGGTGAGTACATGACCAGAGACCGAATACACATCAGTTATTATGGGTCTTTCTGTTAACGTTAGGTGTTTTGCAGTACGCGAAATTGTACGATGATTTTTTTTTTAAGTCCGTTGAGGTGTGTCAGCTTCTACCACAGTAAGCCAAAGGTCAACTGTCTTAAAGAGGTCATTAAAAAACAAAATGTTAGTATAAATCTATAATTAAGTAGGCCTATAATAAACAATCAGTACTTTTGCCGTTAATTTCCTAACGGACGCGCTCGAGAGCTCTTCAGTTGCCATGGATACCTCCTCAGGCAAACGTCACTCACTTCTTCATCAGTTGCGCCAGGTAAAAAATAAACGCTTAATAACTTCCTTTTAAGTGAACTTTTGTGGTCACTGTTCTTAATGTTATATTAATAGACTATATTAATAATATGTAGGCCTACTTTAACAGACCCCTAGCCGTGTTGTGTATACAAAAAAAAAATTAATATCATAAATATGTAATAAAATGAGAAATAATAAGTAGCCTAAATAAAAGTACACACTTTTTGTCGCGGTCTTCCGTTTGCTGTCCGTTGCAACGTCGTTTTAGCGTCAGGTGAAATTAAAATCATATACGTTTCCTGTATAAACGGTCTTGTTTGTTTTGCTTTTTCTTGGTTTTTGGGTTGTCAAGGTGAATCCAAAATTATGTAGACCCTTAAAGGGATAGTTCATCCAAAAAATGTAAATTCTGTATGATTTTCTTTCTTCTGCTGAACACAAAGAAGATATTTTGAAGAATGTCGGTAACCAAACAGTTGATGGTCCCGATTGACTTCCATAGTGTTTTTTTTATTTTTATAGGCTACTATGGAAGTCAATGCGGACCATCAACTGTTTGGTTACCGACATTCTTCAAAATATCTTCTTTCGTGTGTGTGTGTGTGTGTGTGTGTGTGTGTGTGTGTTCAACAGAAGAAAGAAACTCATACAGGTTTGAAACAACTTGAGGGCAAGTAAATGATGACAGAATTTTCAGAATCCTTTTAAGTCATAATGTGTGAATTTTATTGCATTAGGTGATTTTAACCAATTTCATCAATAAAATTGACTTTCAAAGCGGGTTGATAAAAGTAAAAATGATGATGCATTTGAGGGAGAATGACACTTGGTTTGATGTTTTGTCATATATTTACTGATCACAAGCAGCACCACAAAACAATCACACTTAAGTACATTACATTCTTTAGCATTAACAGCTATTATTGAAAATACAGTGAGCACTGTAAAGCACTTTGCATGTTTGCCCTGACTTTTACAACCCACTCTTGCCAATACATTTCAAACATGCAACTTTTTTATTATCTTGTGACTGTACAGATGTTAAGCCTTTTTTTCCAAGATCTGTCCTAAATTTTAAAGGGAAACACTGGCTAGTGCCCAAATCATTGCCTTTTGCTTCAGTGGAGATAATGATGTAGTGCTTACATCACTGAATTATAGAGCCAAACCATGACAGAATGACAAGACGAAACCACCTCCAGCCCTAATTCCCTTATTAGGCATCCTTATTATTCATCCATGACACTTACAGACAAAAAACAGACCTACAAAGAATATTCGTTTTATGTTTTCTTTTACAATGACCAAAAACGTCACTGTTTTATCCTCCTGAGCTCAGAGGTTGTGTGTAGCTGTGTTTTGTTGACTGTGTGTTTCTCCTCCTGATGTTTGTAGGATTGTGGTTGGGGCTCCCAGAGCAAACTCGTCTTTCAGTAGTTCAGTTCAGTCACCCGGAGCCGTGTACAAGTGCCGGATCCGCAACAACCCAGAGCAACGCTGCACTGAGATGGACCTCGGCAGAGGTGTGTATCTCTCTCACGACCACATCCCAAACTCACAATGACCAGCAGAAGAACAGCAGAATACAGTCACGAAAAAATCAGCTATTAGTATGGATATATATAATACAGTTAATATCACCACATAACAAACTAATAACTTTTTAATGACAATTAATTAATGACAAACTACTATACGTAAGTATATCCAACATTACTCAGATATTTACAGACAGCACAATCACATTAAGTGTTATACACTATACAGCATATCTCAACTGCTTAAAAAATGTAAACTATATTAGCCAAATATTCAAAGTTGGAATCCTACTTTACCTGCATACATACAGTATACTTACATAAAGCAATAAAAAACTATTGAGCAAATCTCGGCTGCATGATTGTTTACATCATTGCAAAATGTGAACTGTATTATCGCACAGCTCTTTATAAAGTTGGTTATATATTAAATCCAGCTTTCTCTGCATACAAACGGTATTCACATAAAGTGGTACTATATAGCAAATCTCAACTGCCTGATTTTTTTTTTGTCACAAAATGTAACTATAGTTTCACTTAGCTCTTCATATAAAGGTCTATACAAGTATGTCCAACATACAGTATATATGTTGTACATACGTATATACAATATATAAATATGTCTGCATATGTACAGTACACTCACACAGGCTGATATACATTGGTGCTTGAAAGTTTATGAACCCCTTGCAGAATCTGTGAAAATTTTAATTTTAACTAAATAAGTCAAGTCAACTTTATTTATATAGCGCTTTTTACAATGCAGATTGTTTCAAAGCAGCTTTACAGTGTTAATGCAACCGAATTTGATTCGGCTGTACAGCCGCTCTGGAGAAAACGGTAATGTCATCTAGCTCAGTTCAGTTATCATATATATTCAAGTAATGTAGTTGACATAGTTAATTTAGTTTTTTAATTCAATTTATTTGGATGTTTATTTGAAAATGTAGTGTCCTAAATAAGAGGGATCATACAAAATGCATGTTATTTTTTTTAGTACTGTCCTAAATAAGATATTTTACATAAAAGATGTTTACATATAGTCCACAAGACAAAAAAAAAGCTGAATTTATTAAAATGACCCCGTTCAAAAGTTTACACACCCTTGATTCTCAGTACTGTGTGCCATTCCCTGATGATCCACGGCTGTGTGTGTGTGTGTGATGGTTGTTCTTGAGTCTCTTGTTTGTCCTGAGCAGTTAAACTGACCAATGTTCTTCAGAAAAATCCTCCAGCTCCTGCGAATTCTTCAGTTTTCCAGCATCTTTTGCATATTTGAACCCTCTCCAGCAGTGACTGTATGATTTTGAGATCCATCTTTTCACACTGAGGACGATTGAGGGACTCAAACACAACTATTAAAAAAGGTTCAAACATTCACTGATGCTCCAGAAGGAAACACGATGCATTAAGAGCCGGGGGTGAAAACTTATTGAATTTGATATTAAGCTAAAATGTACTTAATTTGTCTTCCGGGAAACATGTAAGTATCTTCTGTTACCTCTGAAGGGCAGTGCTAAATGAAAAAATATATATATTTAAACAAAATAAGAAAAATTGGACATCTTCATCCTGTTCAAAAATTTTCACCCCCACTCTTAATGCATCGTGTTTCCTTCTGGAGCATCAGTGAATGTTTGAACCTTTTTTAATAGTTGTGTTTGAGTCCCTCAATCGTCCTCAGTGTGAAAAGATGGATCTCAAAATCATACAGTCACTGCTGGAAAGGGTTCAAATATGCAAAAGATGCTGGAAAACTGAAGAATTTGCAGGAGCTAAAGGATTTTTCTGAAGAACATTGGTCAGTTTAACAGCTCAGGACAACCAAGAGACTCAAGAACAACCATATGTAAACATAATTTATGTAAAATATATTATTCAGGGCAGTACTAAATAAAAAATAACATTTGCATTTTGTATGATCCCTCTTATTTTGTTAACATTATTCACATTTTCATAGATTCACAAGCACCACTGTATACTATATAGCATATCTCAACTGCTTGATTGCTTGTATCGTCACAAAAGGTTAACTATATTAGCCCAGCTCTAATATGCTAAATGTGACAATAAGGCATGAAGATATTAAGATATTATGATCATTAACATCATGATTTTTTTGTAAAGCTGCTTTAAAAAAGCACTATACAAGTAAATTTCTCTTGACTAATACTTTTTCTAGAATGTTGAAGAATTATATATAATAGAACGATATGCTTTGGAACTTGTAAAAAGGGAAGTGAAACAGTGTTTCTGTGTGAGTGTCAAGTGTGCTTGTGTTTGACAGCACCAGCAGTTAGAAGATGCCATCTGTGCGGTCAAATCACAGAGTACAATGTTTTGCATGGGTAGTTTAACCCAAACTACTATACCACTGAAATTGCTCATGAAGTTAAACATGGAATTTGGACCAGTCAATATTTGAAAACCTGCCTGGGCGAATGTTTTAGCAGCCTTGTTTCCATCACCTTTAATAACTGTTCACAGTTATAATCAAAAACAGGACTGTTATTTTATCCTGTTGTTTTCGCACTACCCATGTTATACTAACAGATATTTTCAGCACTGATAGTGTTAGATTTACACTTTTTCTTTTGTAAACATGCATCGTACTATGAGCTTGTTTATGTCATGGACAGCAGTATCTTAAAAGCTTTTTCCTTTTGAACATTAATAATATTACTGTGTGAAATCAATGTCTGTAGCATTTTCAGTCTGGCTCCTGAAGTATTTTGATAGAAATGATGAATGGTTTGGCTAATATTTTCCGAGCGGCCGTGCCAAGGATCCAATGTGTAGAAATCTCTTGAAGCTCTGAGTTCTTTTCTTGTGGTGGAGAGATGAGAGCGGTTTATGTGGCTTCAGTGCGCACACTCCTGCTTACGCTAGGTCTTACTGATAGAACACACATGAGCAAATGAGGCGTGTCAGCGGACCTGGGGCCCCAGCTTTGAGTTTACATGAATCATATGGGTTAAAGACCCCTCAGAGGCCCCCCTCGAGAAATATCGCTACTGATATGAGGGAAACTAATGTCTGTTAAAAAGGACCTATTATCCCTTTTTACAAAGTATTGATTTTGTTATTGGGCTCTACTAGAATAGGCTTTCATGCATGAATGTTAGGTATGTGACAGTGAGGATATTTTCCCACCGGTTAGTTGACTTGTGACAACACTGGTAATACCGGTATCATAGGTGGGGACTAATTTGAAAGCGGAAGTAAAATGCGCACGTCCGCACAGGCTTTCATAACGATGCGGAGCAGAGCGAGCGTTTTCAATTAGTTCCTATGGAAGTTGAGCTGAACTGAAAACGCTTGCTCTGCTCTGCTCGCTCCGCGCCATTGGACACGCACCGTTTTGAATGTCCATGCGGCCGTGCTCATTTTACTTTCACTTTCAAATTAGCGATTTAAAAGCCCCCGCCGGTGATACCGGTTTTCTCATATTTGACATTGTCATATTTGACAGCACCTCTCTTCCCAGTCTGTCAGTAACGCTCCGTTTAGTTCCTATCTCTATATAGCCTCTCCTTCCGAAAAGCACAGTGTGCTCTGATTGGTCTGCTGGACCAGAATGTCACGTCCCTTACCATAACCGCGAGTTTCAACACTACTAACTAACTCAACCAGGCTCTGCCCCTTTATTTTTCATATACCTTGAGTGGAAATTATTTAATTGAGGAGTATTGTGACGTGTAGACTAAAATGGAGGTGAGTTCAGAAACAGTGACACTGATATAGAGAATAACTCCCGCTGAAGGGACTTTGTAACTTTGCAGACCTTTTCAGGTCCTCTTTAAAGGAATACTTCACCTAAAAATTGCTCTCTCTCATGGCGTTCTTAGCTTATGTGACTTTATTACTTCTGAGGAACAAAAACATTCTGCTAAACATAATTGATAAACTTTACACAGTCATTGAACAAAACTGAAACAACACTGAACTGACTTCAACTCAATAATGACACTGTTGTCTTTATTTAAAGATGCTTTACAGCTAAATTCAATTCTGTTTCCATCACGGATTGCTATTTCCTGTTTATCATTGTAAAGCTGCTTTGAAACAATCTGTATTGTATAAAGCACTATATAAAAAAGGTGAATAAGTACATCATTTTTTATGTTCCACGGAAGAAGGAAATGACTTGTGGGTGAGTAAATTGTGGCAGATTTATTTTTGTATTATTAGTGAACTATTTCTTTAAATCTTGTTAAAGGTTCATTATGAATATCTGTTGTCAATTTATGAAGAATGTTTTGTGACTTGTGAACAGGGGTCAGACGATATCGCAGTGCCATGACTAGACATTTACTCATCCGCTTAGAGACACAAAACAATTTATTGGCTCTGAAATGGTCTTGATCTTGATAATTGCAAGCACATTTTGTGCAATTCTTTAGCCGTATACTGAAGGTCTTTTCTCCTATTTTTACAGCAATCATTGAAGTTCATTACTGGTAAAGTGAAACTGTCCTCAGTTGTTATGGGAGGTAAATCTCCTTTTTCTAGAATGTCTATTAGCTTCATCAAATACAGTAATTATGATATTTCCTTCTAAGCAACACAGAGCCCATTCAAAGACATATCCAGGAAGAGCAATTACGATCTTTATTTAGAGTAATAAAGGCAGTTAATTGTCTGTGTGATGAGGGTTTATTGCACTGAACGAGGTATTGTATTGTATTGTATATTGTAATGTGTACTATAAGAATAGTTCTGACTAAGTTCCAAGCAGCAGATCCTTTAAGTCCTGTAAGTTGCGAGGTTGGACCTCCATGGATCGGACTTGTTTGTTCAGCACATCCCACAGATGCTCGATTGGATTGAGATCTGAGGAATTTGGAGGCCAAGTCAACACCTCAAACTCATTGTTGTGCTCCTCAAACCATTCCTGAAACATTTTTGCTTTGTGGCAGGGCGCATTACCCTGCTGAAAGAGCCACAGCCACCAGGGAATACCGTTTCCATGAAAGGGTGTACATGGTCTGCAACAATGCTTAGGTAGGTGGTACGTGTCAAAGTAAAGTCCATATGGATGGCAGGACCCAAGGTTTCCCAGCAGAACATTGCCCAAAGCATCACACTGCCTCCGCCGGCTTGCCTTCTTTCCATAGTGCATCCTGGTGCCACGTGTTCTTCAGGTAAGCGACACACCCAGCCATCCACGTGCCATGTGGTGTAAAAGAAAGCGTGATTCATCAGACCAGGCCACCTTCTTCCATTGCTCCGTGGTCCAGTTCTGATGCTCACGTGTGCACTGTTGGCTCTTTCGACGGTGGACAGGGGTCAGCATGGGCACCCTGATTGGTCTGCGGCTATGCAGCACCATACACAACAAACTGAGATGCACTGTGTATTCTTACACCTTTCTATCAGAACCAGCATTAACTTCTTGAGCAATTTGAGCTACAGTAGCTCGTCTGTTTGATCGGATCTGTTTTAGTTATCAGATAACCAATCAGCACACTCCGGCCTCTCGCCCTGTCAAGATCTCCTCCATTTCTCTTAAGAGAGAAGGCCATCCCCTCACTGTGCAGTTCACAACCAGAAGAACGCAGCATTCAGGACCCACACAGATGAGAAAACAAACACGTCTGTTATGGAGATGGCCGGGGGAACCGGGGGTCGGTGATTTGATGAGATGTTTATAGTCCGAGGAGCATTCCTCGCACCCTCTCATTTGAAATAACAGCCAAGGTTTTTAAGAAGGGAATTCTTCTCGCGGTTTTCCTACAGTCTTGCCCCCATGAAATATATCTGTGTTTGATGAGTAGTGTTTTTTGGATGGTGCTTCGCTGCTAATTGCTGAAAATAGTGTTTCGTCCATATCCCAAGCAAACTTCATCTTGGTTTTTGACAGTTTGTATTTTCCTCCTAACTTGATCTGGCGCTCGTCTTTGTGTGCTTTGGATGCTTCACAGCTTTAGGAACAAAAGCATTAACTTCAAACACCTCAAACAAGACGTGATTAGAACCATTTGTCCCACCTTTGACAAGCTGCTGTTTAGGAGGTAAAGGGTTGTTTCCTGACAAGATTTCATGTAATAGCTGCTAAAAAGATTAGCTTATGAACTTCCACCCTAGACAAAAACCTGCCTATACGACAGTGGTCATACATCACCATTTAAACTTTTGGGTTCAGTAAGATTCTTCAAGTAAGTTTTACTCAGCAAGGATGCATTAAATTGATCAAAAGTGACAGTAAAGACATTTATAATGTTACAAAACAGTTCTATTTCAAATGAATCCTGTTCTTTTAAACTTTCTATTCATCAAAGAATTCAGGAAAAAAAATGCAATTTCCACAAAAATATAAAGCGGCACACACTTGATAATAATCATAAATGTTTCTTGAGCAGCAAATCATCATATTAGAATGATTTCTGAAGGATCATGTGACACTGAAGACTGGAGTAATGATTCTGAAAATTCAGATTTGATCACAGGAATAAATTATATTTTACAATATATTCACATAGAAAACAGTTAATTTAAATTGTTCACAATATTACAGTTTTTACTGTAATTTAGATTAAATGAATGCAGCCTTTCAAAAACATTTTATTTTTTGCTTATTAAATTTTTTTTGTTGCTATATGTTAAACTCTATTGCAATAAATTGCGTGTTGAGTCTTGCATGTTTGCATGTAGGGTGTTACAATTCACTTTTGAAGTTCCAAGACAGTTAGGATGTTGTCTTTGTACACTGTAAAAACAAATATCGTGATTTTTACAGTAAAAGATGTAAAAATGCTTCTGTAAAAACCTGTTAATTGGTTAACACACAAGTTTCCTTGCTATATATGGTGAATAACTGTAATCTAACCTTACATTTTACAGTAAAATACTGTTCATTTTTACAGTTTTTGGAAGTGAAAAAGAACAAGTCATCTTATAATTTACAGTGAAAAACCGTAAATTGAGATTCCCAGAATTCACTACTTGACACTTCCCATTGAAATAATTTTCTTCTTAGTCAGTTATGTACATTAGGGTTTTATTTTACATTTAATGTATTTAGAATAATGTTTATTGTATTATTTTAGTGCCGTGTGTTGCCATGATGGTGTTTTTTGTTGTGTGAATGACACTGTGCACCATCTATATATTAGTATTTAATTCAGCTTGTGGAAAAGCTGCTTGTGATGAGCTTTGATTCATCAATTCATCATATGACTTTCTCACCGCCTGTTTTTGGTGGTTGTCAGTGTATTATAAAGGTACAAAACAGAAAGAAATAAGTTTTTTTATGTTAAATCTGTAAAACCTAAAAAGTTTCTACCGTAGTTTCTACCAAGTTCTGGTAACCACAACTGCCATTTTTTTAACCATAAATTACAGTGTCACTGCAAAACTACTCACTAGGTTTTGGGCTGGTGTGAAGTTTTTTTTTTTTTTTGGTAATGCGTTGCTTCATTTATTCATACCAAAACTGTGTGGGAGTAGAACAGACATCCGAGTTCAATTGGGCATTTCTCAGTCTAAGTCTGCAAGTCACTAAGCCGATGCTGTCAGTCTGCTTAGAAGGAAGAGAAAATAACCAAAGCCAAAGAAAACAGCCGCAGTCCCGGGAGCCATCACTCTTTCTCCTGCGGACAATCACAGTTTGCCCCTCAGGGGGCCACTGTAGCTCAACGCTCATAGATAAACATTAAAGTCGACCCTTATGCTTAGATAAACTCCCTGCAGGAATAACACGCCTGTGCTCATAAATCCACTATTTTTTGTACAGTAAAAAACCCAAAATAGACAATAGAATACCTCTAAAATAGGACATGTCTGATTCAAGAAGCTGATATCTCATGGTTCATATTTTCCAAGGTCACCAGTGTTAGTTTGTCATTTTTATTCCTAACATGTTGAGGTAAATGAACTGTTCATACTTTCGTTTTTTAAAGTCTTACATTTTAGTAAACAGACTGGGATGCGTTTCCCAAAAGCAAGCCTTAGTATCCTAAGAAATGGTCTCTACAGTCTTCTTAGTCTTGCTTGACAGTTATTAAATTGAACATTGAACTAAATAATGACATTATTGTCTTTTTATAGCTGCTTTATAGATTAATTGTTTCATAATTGATGAACTTTGCAACATTGATAGTTATTGAATTTAATTGACATATTGTCTTCTGTAGAGCTGCTTATAGCTGAAATTGAATTTGTTGCATAGATTAATCATTTTATAGCATTAGCACTGTTGTTTTCCTGTTTATTACTGTGAAGCTGCTTTGAAACAATCAGTGTTGTACACTCACCTAAAGGATTATTAGGAACACCATACTAATACTGTGTTTGACCCCCTTTCACCTTCAGAACTGCCTTAATTCTACGTGGCATTGATTCAACAAGGTGCTGAAAGCATTCTTTAGAAATGTTGGCCCATATTGATAGGATAGCATCTTGCAGTTGATGGAGATTTGTGGGATGCACATCCAGGGCACGAAGCTCCCGTTCCACCACATCCCAAAGATGCTCTATTGGGTTGAGATCTGGTGACTGTGGGGGCCATTTTAGTACAGTGAACTCACTGTCATGTTCAAGAAACCAATTTGAAATGATTCGAGCTTTGTGACATGGTGCATTATCCTGCTGGAAGTAGCCATCAGAGGATGGGTACATGGTGGTCATAAAGGGATGGACATGGTCAGAAACAATGCTCAGGTAGGCCGTGGCATTTAAACGATGCCCAATTGGCACTAAGGGGCCTAAAGTGTGCCAAGAAAACATCCCCCACACCATTACACCACCACCACCAGCCTGCACAGTGGTAACAAGGCATGATGGATCCATGTTCTCATTCTGTTTACGCCAAATTCTGACTCAACAGAAATCGAGACTCATCAGACCAGGCAACATTTTTCCAGTCTTCAACTGTCCAACTCTTTTTCCTATTTGTAGTGGAGATGAGTGGTACCCGGTGGGGTCTTCTGCTGTTGTAGCCCATCCGCCTCAAGGTTGCGCGTGTTGTGGCTTCACAAATGCTTTGCTGCATACCTCGGTTGTAACGAGTGGTTATTTCAGTCAAAGTTGCTCTTCTATCAGCTTGAATCAGTCGGCCCATTCTCCTCTGACCTCTAGCATCAACAAGGCATTTTCGCCCACAGGACTGCCGCATACTGGATGTTTTTCCCTTTTCACACCATTCTTTGTAAACTCTAGAAATGGTTGTGCGTGAAAATCCCAGTAACTGAGCAGATTGTGACATACTCAGACCGGCCCGTCTGGCACCAACAACCATGCCACGCTCAAACTTGCTTAAATCACCTTTCTTTCCCATTCTGACATTCAGTTTGGAGTTCAGGAGATTGTCTTGACCAGGACCACACCCCTAAATGCATTGAAGCAACTGCCATGTGATTGGTTGATTAATTGCATTAATGAGAAATTGAACAGGTGTTCCTAATAATCCTTTAGGTGAGTGTATATACTGCTATATAAATGTCTTCACTTGACTTTATACAGGGCTCAACATTAAGCCTGTTCACGTGCTTGTAAATCTGTCATTCACTTGTCCGAGTAAAAAATTAGCTTGTCCGGAAAATTATTATTATTTTTTTTTTTTGTGTGTGTGTGTTGTAAATATAATTTATTCTGAAGCAATATTTTCACCAGTGTTCAATCATCTTTGACATATTTAAATCTGCATATTTGTGATATTAAGGCCATTTTTCCCCTTATCTCATTAAATATAGGCTATGCTTCAGCTTTCATTTTATATTCTTACATTTGATCAATAAATTAAACTAGAATAAGACACTATAGGGCTGTTACCAGTCAAATTAAATAATTTAGACTGAAAAATTACAACTGCATTAAATTATGTTATATGATTGTATGTTTTAAATATGTTTTGAATATAAAAATAAGAAATGTTAGAAAGAATGAAACTAAACCACCAGTAGGTGGCAGCAGGTGACCGTCTTAATGAGTGAGTCATTGAGTCGATTCAGTGAAACAGCTGATTCATTCAGGATCGTTTATGAATACGTCATTGAATCTTTGATTCAACCGATTCATTCACACTGTTGCTGTTCTGCGGTGATCTTTGTTTGGAAATATTTTCACTGCTGAAATAGAACAAAAACAGTCAATAGTGCATCTAAAATGTAAGTGACTTAATGTTAATTAATTGTTTATGGAACTGTCATATGAAATCAGTGTCATTTTCAGTCGTGATGGTATTCAGGAAAAGAGCACTCTTGCTCGTGTGATGTTGCTTAACTGTATCATATGTTATAAATATTACAATTTAAATTACAAGAGACAACTTCTCACGTTGCGTGTGTCATTTCTTTTAAGAAGCAGAAAACTCAGTCAAAATGGTGCTGATCAACGTCCCACGTCAACACGCGTTCAGAACATTTAAAGGGACCGCGATCCCCGAACAGTCATGAAGAAACACGCTAAGAACAAAGTGCTGCATTTATAATCAACAGTGTATAGAACTACGTTTAACAACAAAGGTGAATTATGTATGTCACATTCACTACACAACCTTGTTACCGTCAGTACATTATATATTATATTATTATCCACTATCGATCGCCACTTAAGTTACACTAAATGAATGCAGAATCATTCTTGCATTTTGTTTTGTTATTTACATTTTAATCGGGTTACTTGTCCTGGGCAAGTAAAATTCACTTTCACTTGCCCCTTCAAAAAAATCCACTTGTCCCGGACAAGCGTTCATGTCAAGCCCTTCTTTATACCATGGTACTGAATGATTATCGAATTCATGCACCATTATATTTAAATGACAATGGTGTCTTTTTGTATACCTTGGTACTTTTTTGTAGTGTAGTATGCACAACATCCTGCAATAGTCTAGATGTGTTTTGCATGGTGTTGATTATCATTAAATTCCTTAAAGGAAGTGCAGGTGCACTTAAAATCCACTTTTGCTAGTGTAACGACAGGAAAAACGGTCGGTGCGCCAGACACATGGTCTAAAAGGGTTGTACCTAGTGTCTTAATGAGTCATGGTTGTGTTTTGGGCATAATGTGCAATAAACCAATCAGAGTCTCATCTCCCTTTCCCTTTAAAAGCCAGTTGAGCTTGCACCATGGTGGATTTACTATTTACATGGTGGAATTTGCAAGCGGAAAGACTGAATGCTTTCTTCAGAGAGGAATCCTTATATTTTTTATATATTCGGCATGTGTGTGTGCTGCTGCGCGTCCCTGTGTGTGTAATAAGCAGAGTGTACGCGCGTTGTGCACCCGCCTATAGGCTCATATTACTAACACGCCCTTTAACACAAAAAATACTGCGGTCAATGGCGCAGTCGTTTTCAGTTCCTCAAAATAGCAACGCGCCAACCAACACGCCCATGAGTGAACAGATGGGCGCGAGTGCATTTGCTATTTAAACAATGTGATGCTGGATGTGAAAATGATAACTGCGTCGGGCTGAATTATATGATATTGTACACCGGGCCGGGTGTATGATAGGGCCCAATGTGTTTGCTTATGTTTTCCTGAAATATAATGTTTAGACTTTATGATTCCCAAGTCGAGCAGTTGCCCAATGGCATTGTGAGCATTGGAATGAGTTCATACACTTTATATATTCATATTTGATACACATGAGTTTCACATTTCAAATATTTTGTGTTGTACTCATCTTACTAACACTAACTCTTTTGTTCCATCTGCAGCAGTATTGTCTGTATTTAAGCATATTAAACTGTCTCAAACATTGACTGTCTGACTTTTGTTTCAGGCTGTCTAGTGTGGTTTTATTGTGTTTCTCTTTGCAGACAGAGATGTTTGTTTCTCTGTTGGCGACAGTGACATTCTCATTCTTTACTCTAGGAAATAAGCAGAGGGAGTCCTGCGGGAAGACGTGTCAAGGCGACAGGAACAACGAGTGGATGGGGGTCAGTCTGGCTCGACAGGACAAAACCAATGGCAAAATTCTGGTATGTTCCGTTTAAACACAGAAAACAACCATTGTTTTTCCAACTGTGACTCTAAATTCTGATTGGATGAGTTGTGTTTGAAACAATGCAGAGATGGCATTTTTGTAGGCCAACCCGGAAGTTATCATCGCTCTGGTTTCCTCCACAAAAAGTCAATAGTATATTTAGTATTTTGGATTATTGCTGAAAATAAGCTCTGTGACCAAAAAAAGTTACGAGACAAGTCTTCACAAATGAACACAACTTTTATGAATTGTAAAGCCTAAATCGCATTCAGGCATTTATCAACAAAAAAAATCCCTTGGGATGAAACAGAAGTGCAAAAATATTTCGTTTCTGGGTTTTAGGACTCATTCTTGCAGCACTATTGCCTTAATATTAGAAAGGAAACCTGTTCAAAGTTTAATGAAACATGAGAATGAAAGACTCAAGCGTTAAACAGGTAATTATGGTCAAAATGGTCCAGATTTAACGTGAGTGATGTGGTGCATGAATGAGTAGGAAATTGAGTACAAAATGGCTTTTTCGCCATTGTGGGTTTTGTTTGAGTGCATTAGACTTTTTTTTAGTAATAATAATCTCAAACATGCTTTACTTTATTTGTTTTTTCTTAACAACCTTTAACAACTGAATTTTCAACCATCTCAGCAGTTGTTTAATACAAACCACATCGAGTTGTAAAACATGGGCAGAAACTGAAGCCATCATTGTTACAAATATCTTTCACGACGACCGCATTGTTAAAACTCCAGCTGTTCCGTACATCAAGAGAAAGCAAGAGCGGAGCTGAGCGTTTGAAGTGAGGGCCATTTTATCATGATGACAAACTGTAGCTCAAGAATAGACGCTCTATCTGGACAAACAAGTCAAACAAGACGTCAGCACCAATCTGCTGGGTGTCTAGGGTTCTTTAGGCTTGAATTGTGTCGTGGTGGTCCGATTCGAGGTCAGACTCCTCGTTACGTCTTATCTTCAGCACGCTGTCGTGGGGTTCTCTGGGTTTTGATGGGCGTCTTACAGGAAGGCAGGATCAGGGTGGTCTGACAGAGGAAAGGACACTTACAGCACTGATATGTTCAAATCAAAGAGGTTGAGGGAGAGATGGCATGTTATAGTGGTAGCTGTAATGATGGTAATTTGGTTGGTAGATTAGTATTTACAAATCAGGACCGGATTAAAGATATGTGCATTCAGGCTCGTGCCCAAGAGAACCAAGTGCAAGAGAAACACCAACACAATCAAGGTTGTATAAACATTTTTAATTGGCAGGAGATGTGGCACAGCAACCAAAGACGTGGCGCAACTCATGCAATCAGATTTTAGAGCTGAAACTTTGTTTTATAAGATGCAGACAGGGTGACATTGAGTTTTTTTTTTATCTTTTGATTGCACCATAAACCATAAAGAAATGAAGGCTTTTATTCAGCTAGGAGACATTAAAATGATCGAAAGTGACAATAAAGACATTTATAATGTTAATGCTGTTCTTTTGAACGTTCTATTTATCAAATAATCCCCCAAAAAATAAATTTTCCACAAAACTATTAAGCAGCAACTGTTGTCATCATTGATAATAATAAGAAATGTTTCTTCAGATCAGCATATTAGAGTGATTTCTGAAGGTTTATTCGACACCGAAGACTGGAGTAATAATTTGCATTACAGGAAATAAACTATAGAAAAGGTATTTTAAATTCTAATATTATTTCACAGTATTGCCGTTTTTACTGTATTTGTAATAAATGTAGCCTTTAAAAACATGAAGTCTTATCAACCCTAATCACTTGAATGCTAATCGTAGTGATTAGTCAAATGTGCTTTGCATGAAATATATGTTTGCATACAAAATATATTTTATTTATAACCTGAAAGCACTTCGACAGATTCCTTATAGATGCATATGCATGTGTTTATAGTGTGTGTCCCACTGCAACAAATGGCTGCATTTGAAGGGAGTCACGTTTACATGTAAGGCATGTAAGAGAGCTGTTGGGCAGATGTGGCGGCCTTCACTCATCCAATCAGCTCCAGCATGAACAGAAACATGATTAGCCCGTGATCCACGGTGACTCAGACCCGCTGAGGGGAAAAAGCACATCTCAGACTCGTCCCTGATTTAGTTAAGCATTACGTGTTTCATTACATCTGTCCTGTGTGTTTCCCAATGCCGGCTGCCAGGGAATACGTTGGAGTTTGTTCCTTTGGTTGTCATTAGAAAGGCTGAGGCTGTTTTATTGACGTTCAGCTTAGATGGTTATCAAACGTGGATCGTTTTGAGTTTGGATGATAGTGAAAGCGCTGCCAGCAGAGTAGAGCTCTGACACAGACTAGCAGTGTTTCTCAACACAACAAACTACTGCCAGATAGTCATCTGACATCGTGTGTGCATTTGTATGAATCAGTGTGGCTGTAATATCTTTAACTTGGTTGTTTATCTCAATGGACTGTGTTAGAGCTGTTGTGGCATTTCCATCATGGAGAAACAGGAAGCTGAACTGTGTTTTGGAGGGAATTTGGTTTCTCCACAATCCTGAGCTTTTCGACAAGGGATTTGACTCTAAATAAAACGGGGAAAGGAAAGTTTGTGGCATACGATTATAGGACTGTATTAATCAGCAAAACAGAGAGGGTTTAGATTGTTAATGGCAGGGGTTTACATGATCATTTCCATGTTGTTGTTGTTTATAATGACTCGTTAAAAGTCGTTGTTAGTTAAAGTTGTTAGTAGTGTTTGCTAAGACAAGTATCACTGTTTCTATTTCTCATACAAACACCAGTATTAGACTTTACAGTATGAACAGTTTGTGCTACGGACATGAATATTAATGCACATTTTAAAAAGCAAGATGTGTGTCATGACAGCAGAAAAACAGATCTGATCTGAAAACGTATTTACTAAGAATCTAAGGGGAAAAAAACACAGAGCGCTTTATGAACATCTATATTGTTCATCACAGGAATAAATTACTTTAAAATACACTGTTTTGCCAAAGGTATTGGGACACCCCTCCAAATCATTGAATTCAGGTGTTCCAATCACTTCCATGGCCACAGGTGTATAAAATCAAGCACTAGGCATGCAGACGCTTCTACAAACATTTGTGAAAGAATGGGTCGCGCTCAGTGAATTCAAGCGTGGTACCGTGATAGGTTGCCACCTGAGCAATAAGTCCATTCATGAAATTTCATCACTACAAAATTTTCTATATTAGTGGTATTATAACAAAGTGGAAGCAATTGGGAACAACAGCAACTCAGCCATGAAGTGGTAGGCCACGTAAAATCACAGAGCGGGGTCAGCGCATGCTGAGGGTCACAGTGCACAGAAGTCGCCAACTTAGTCAATAGCTACAGACCTTCATGTGGCCTTCAGATTAGCTCAAGAACAGTGCGTAGAGAGCTTCATGGAATGGGTTTCCATGGCCGAGCAGCTCATCCAAGCCTTACATCACCAAGTGCAATGCAAAGCGTGGGATGCAGTGGTGTAAAGCACGCCACCACTGGACTCTAGAGCAGTGGAGACGTGCTCTCTGGAGTGACCAATCACGCTTCTCTGTCTGGCAATCCGATGGACGAGTCTGGGTTTGGTGGTTGCCAGGAGAAATGGTACTTGCCTGACTGCATTGTGCCAAGTGTAAAGTTTGGTGGATTATGGTGTGGGGTTGTTTTTCAGGGGTTCACCAGTACACAAAGCAATGTCCATAAAGACATAGATGAGCAAGTTTGGTGTGGAGGAACTTCACTGGCCTGCACAAAGTCCTGACCTCAACCCGATAGAACACCTTTGGGATGAATTAGAGCGGAGACTGTGAGCCAGGCCTTCTCGCCCAACATCAGTGCCTGACCTCACAAATGAGCTTCTAGAAGAATGGTCTAAAATTCCCATAAACACACTCCTAAACCTTGTGGAAAGCCTTCCCAGAAGAGTTGAAGCTGTTATAGCTGCAAAGGGTGGGCCAACTCCATATTAAACCCTACGGATTAAGAAAGGGATGTCATTAAAGTTCATGCGCATGTAAAGGCAGGCGTCCAAAAACCTTTGGCAATATAGTGTGTCTTAAAATAGAAAACGGTTATTTTAAATTGTAATAATATTTCACAATATTGCTGTTATGTTTCATAAAACATAAAATTAAGAAGTTTCTTACATCTCCAAGGCAGCATTTATATATCTACATGTATGTATGTGTCTGTGTGTTTTTTACTTTGAAATGTACTAGTATGTAGGCCTAATAGTGTTTCCTATGAGATAAGCAGGTCAAGATCACCATAAAATCTGTTATGTTAGGATCATGATTAAAAATTAAGCCAAAACCAGGCGGATATTAAGAAAAAATATTAATGCATGGACTCTTATGGATTCTGTAACAATCCTAAGCTTACACAACACTTTAACACTACTCTTCCTTGCAAGAACTTCCTTTAGGCATTTCCTTCAGGAAATGCAACTACTTTAGTTACTGTCCTCTGTCTATGACCTTTTTGCTTTGTCTTTGTCTGTTTTCTCTCTCAGAGTCTCTCTGCTCTCTGGCTGGCTTCACAGCCTTGAGCGCTTCTGTTGTTCCAGAGATCAGAGATGTTTGAATGAAGATGCTCAGCTTTCTAAAACTAACAACCCCCTCTAAGTGGACATATTAGATCCACAGCTGTGGCAGCTGGTTTTGTCTCAGAAGTTAATTTGGCACTGAAATAAAGAGAAGAAGCTTTGTCTGTGTATCCTGTTTGTTTCTTGGTGCAATTACCATGCTGCTGTTGATTATAATGCAATTTCAGATCTGATGTGTGTGCTATATACACACCTCAGTCATGGTAGACACAATATTTAATTAGATGAGGCTGTAAGGGATGTAGAGTCTGGTCAATGGGTCAAGCTAGGAGGTCAAATTAAATATGCTGTCTACACTGACGAACTAGTCTCTAATCCCTCATCTTTTTCTTTTATTGTCTGCAGGCCTGCGCTCACCGCTGGAAGAATGTATACTATGAATCGGAGTATATTCTTCCCCACGGCTACTGCTCCATCATCCCAGCCACTCTGCAGGGCAAATCACAGCCTCTCATACCGTGTTATGAAGGTACGACCACTTTAACTCTTCTCAATAGTCATTTTCAGTTTTTGTTCAATTTCAGTTTTAAAGTTCTAGTAATTTTGTCATGTTATTTTTTTCCCGTTTTATTAGTAGTTGTTGTTTTTTAATAATTCTATTTAGCCATAGTTTTTCTTTAAATATATTATTTCAGGTTTAGTTTTAGTAATTTTGTTATGTACTTTTGTCAGTTTTATGTTTTAATATTTCTATTTAGATTCTTATATAATATATATTTTTTAATATTTGTCTTTATTTTAGTTTTAAATTTTAGTTTTCTAATTTCAGCTAGTTGCCAAGATAACATTTCTCATTTTCGTTTAAATTTTTCAAGTTTAAGTTTTTCATCTAATGTTTATATCATATTTTATTTCAGCTTTATTTAATTTAACCAAATTTATAGTTTTAGTTTTAGTTGGCAATAGCACTGGTCTTTTAAATGTACGAACGATTTGAAAATTACATTCAGTGTATCAGTAGTATCAAGATCATTAGCTATTTTTCCATCCAAAGTTGCAAATATAACTTGCGCAAAACTGGAATATCGCCTAAAACATTCGCAAGTGAAGCACCGTTTCCATCCAGTGATTTGAAGAGAACAAAATCGCCATTTCCTGATAAACTGGCGATAAATATCACTAAGAAAAATGGAAGTAGGAGAATCTGCTGTATAGCCTATATAATAATTTTCGTATATAATATATTATTCCTCGGAGGGCACAGACGAAACACAATAAACACGGTCATGTTAACTTGCTTTCTGCAGAAGATGCTGCTGTTTAGAAACGCAGTCATGCAAGACAATTCTGGGAGGTAATTATACCTAACCACTTTGACGACAGACTTTGCTCAGGCATTTCAGAATGACTAAAACAGAATTTCAGATGCAATGAGATCAGTCGCTGGTTAGGTTAGTCCAGTTATGCCGTCCCATCGCAAAGTCAAAGTCTTTTTTGATACGCATCGAGGAATTTATTCGGTAAATGTGTTTCCATCGTAGTTTATGCACGTTTTCTTATCGGAGTAAAAATGTTTTCGACTCAGTTGAGACTCCAGTTATGCAAATTGTTTGAATTTATGCACATTTTGGCATTTCCATCCAGCGTTTTTTTAACGCGATATCCCAAATGCGCATAAAAATAGGTGGATGGAAACAGCTAGTGATAGTATTGTCCTGTTATTCAGCAATGAGAGTAAACATCGCTATTACCATTACGAATAATACTTAGGTTAGTCATTTGAGCAAACCTCTAACCCCAAGTATTACCATAATTGCACCACAGTTCAATTAATGTAGGAGCAGGTCATCTAAATGAGCGTAAACTCTGAAACCGCTGATTCTCAGTGTGGTCAGAGCCGCTTCCATGGGGCGCCATAAATGGACTAAAGTGAAGTGAACTGTGTGAGAGAGATTGAAACTGATCTTGCTTATTTACTCTACATGCCAGTTGAAATTGTTCAGTTCAGTTGTGATATGGTGATGCATTGCAATGTGCCCAATCTTGGATATGTATGACAATGTATATTGTGTCGTAAGGTAGTTGGTGATAACCAGCCGTATTGTAGTTCTTCATCAAGTCCAGCAGACACCCAACTGAAGCAGGCTGCAGCAATGATGGCCAAGTCTGAGCCTTGAACCCTCAGAACAAGTTGGAAAGATGACATTGTTTATTGTGGCACATGTTTTCAACAGGCTTCACAATGAGTTATGGCGCCCTGAACTTCCTCCAAAACCTCAGAGTGATGTTGTCTGGCATCAGAGCGCTGGCACCTCCAGAATCAAATAGAAGCAGCACATTTCCAGACTCTGCTGGAGAGAAATATGAGGGCTCAGCACCTGGGAGTTTGGAGGACACATTCAGGGTTATGCAGATTAAATATTTGACTTTTTGCACATCAAGCTACGAGATGGTTTAGAATTTATTCAGCAAACATTATGGCCAGGATGCATGTCACCATGTTACCAAATCCAAAAAACACAACACAATATTTGATACTTTTTTTGTGAGTGAAAGCTGTTATATATACCCATAAGAGATCCCAATACATGCTTGTTAAAGAAAGTGGTCAGGTTTCATCACTTTATCAGATTTACCTGAATTTGTGGCATAATATTATGTACCCCAGAATTTCAAATTTCCCTATTTTTTTATTTAAAGATTTAAAAGAATGTTCCAGGTTCATCATTTTATCAGATTTACCTGAATTTGTGGCATTATAATAAGTAACACAAAAAAATGACTTTTTATTTAATTTATTTTATTTTAATATTTTTATTTTTATTAATTATATTTTTTTTTTAAATATTCATTTTAAAAAATTCACAGTTATTTTCATTAAAACACTTTTGCTTCATGTCAGTTTTCTTTTTTCATTTCACCCAAAAGCGTTTAGTTCTTTTATGACAAGAGAAACATTGCATATAAATATGCACAGATCAGGTCAGTAAGCAATCTTCTCATACTAACCTCACATTAACATGCATTATTTTTAATCTTGAGGCTATACTTTCAAAATAGCATATATTTTATACGCCAGTTCAGTGCTTTACCCCACCACCAATATTCCTTATTTTTAAATACTGAGAAACAGGTCAACATTTTTTTTCTGTGTTAATCGGCAGCTTGCCACAGATGCGCAGAAATGAACTTCTATTGAACCTGGAAACGTTTCTTTAAGGGTGCCAATCAACAGCCGTCAATATCAAAACTGGCTTGTGCTCGTTGTTTATCACTCCCCCCATCGCGTATTATACATTTGACAGATGTTATTGTAGTATATTAAATTCATCGCCTCCATCAGCATTGAATTTCATCATCCCAGTAGAATTCCTCGTATTTTACAAGATGTTTTGATTTGCTGCGGAAAGAGCGAGGGAGGGTGCATGAATTCTTGATCTGAATTTGTTTCCGTGTTCAGCTCCTGAGTTATTTATTTCCTTCCATATCTTTTCCTGAATCCAGTGAGTTAGTATTGGGGCCTTCTATGTGTGTGCAGTGCATTATGGGGAGATCCAAGCCCAATATTTTCTGTAACCGGAGAGCATAGCAATCCCTCCGTCCGCGCTTTTGTTGAACGCGGTGCTGTTAGGTCGTTCTCAGTCTGTCTCTCGGCCCCCAGATTCCTCTTGGATGGAGTTGGGACTTTGACTAACTCCATATGGAATGTCGGAAGAACTCCAGTAAATGCTGGCTCAGACTTGCAGCGAAATCATTTGTGGTCTGTTGTTTTTTTCCTTCCTCTGTCTCACTCTCCCCCTACTCACTCTCATAGACCATAAGAAGACCTATGGGGAAGAACATGGCTCGTGCCAAGCCGGGATCGCAGGCGTTTTCACTGAGGTCAGTAGAAGTACGAGCTTGTTTTCACATGTGTGGTGCTCAGATTACATGATTACATGTATGAACACAGACATATAACAGAGTGTGATTAATATATATACGTATTCACTCTCCAGGGTCTTAAAGGGATAGTTCACCCAAAGATGTCTGTAATTATTCACTCACCTTGATGTCGTTCCAAACCTGTATGATGTTCTTTCTACCTTGGAACACAAAGATGTTTAGCAGAGTTCCCAATCTATTATTTTCCATCTGTGGCTATCAAGATAAAAGTAGTCTGTACAGCTTGATGTGCATCTGAATATTTTCAGCATGCATCTGAATATGCGTGTTGAATGAGATTGAGAGTCCTGCAGGATGGGAATCAGGGTTAACTGTAGCCATTGTATGTTACCTGTGCTGACAAAATGAGTCGCAATGAGTTATTGTTATTGTCACATTCTCTATAAAATTTTTTTTGAATCTGACAAAAATTGACTGAGCTACACCTATTTGAAGTTGATAGAGTCAGCAAAGTAAATTTTGAGAAAAATCGACTTAAAGTTTTCTGACGGTTCCAAAACAAATCACCTAGCAACCATACCTTAAAATCCCTGCTAATAACAACAAATTTGACACACACCAGGTCAAAATCCATATCTATAGAAAAAATATATATTCAACTTTTTTCCATGATACCACAATTGTTTGATTAACATTAATGAAACAGACAGCCTATATATTAAGACCTACTGTACCGCACGGATCTAATATAATGTTACACATCAGATGTTTTTTCCCAACAGTTAGCCAAACGTTCACTTAAGACATATCAGATAATGTTTGCATGAATACTCGCCAAGACAATTCTGTGTATATTTGTATATTGGAATCGCGCGCTAACTGAGGCGTCTTTGCTCGCACACATCGGATCTGTCAGTCAGTCAGTGCGAGTGAGATTGTTTTCATGGACAGAGGAAAGTTACTCCTCTCTAAAAAACATACAAATAACGAAACTTTTAGATGTTTAATTGCTATTTGGAGCATTGGGATCGCTAGACGAGGGCTTAATTAACATTTTTTACTTGTTTTGCCTGTAGCTCGAAATTATCCGAAATTATTTTTGCCAGCACGGGTCACATATGAAGTCTTAAAATTTAATGCACAAGTCATATGATCTACTTTATTTTGCAATTAGTCCTTTTTTGTCCTTTTTTGAACCTCTAGTCACTTTTATTGTATGACAAAGAGCAGTAAGAACTTCTTGTTTTCATCCATTGGAAGAAAGAAATTCATTCACAGTAAATGAAAAACCTTTAAGAGGAAGGTTGCATCCAGACCTTGGCTTGGCAGGCCCGTTAGCCTCTGTTTAATAGATCTCTGCAAGAGTTTTAACATAATTCAAATTGTTTGTGTGCAATACACACGTTTGCATGAAGGCTGCGAGTTGTTTGTCCACTTGCTCTTGGTTTTGCACATTGACCATTTCAGTGTTTTGTATGAAGCGCAGCCAACCTATTAACGTGCAGTCCAGGCTTTGGAAACAATGTTTGGATCAGATATGAGAACACAGGCTGACAGATGTGATGCCCAACAGTTCATCAATATCATCACTCACTCTCGGACCCTCTTCACTTTGTTTTTCTTAAACGAAAACGAAATATGACTGGAAACTAAACTCCCTAGAGGTTCTGATTACTGAGGTGTTATTCATTTATCAGACTGTGTGTTTTAAAGGTTGCTGAGTTCACTAGATTCACTAGAGCTATTGTTGCCTTGAAGATGACCAGACCAGATCAGATTATTCACAGAGGAATCTAAAGGGTTTGACCCATAGAAGAATGGCATCTGCATCGGCTGCTTTGTAGTTTGGTTGGTAATGGCACTTTCTCATTTGGAAGAATGTCTTAAGTGACCATCTAGACCTTAAGTGGCTAAAACAGATGTCTAAAAACTCCTTGATTGAATGCTGTCGTCTCAGCTGGAGATGGTGTTTTTACATGTTTGGCAGGACTGACCAAGTCAAACAGCATTTGTGTGTTTTTTTAGCAGTCAAGCATTGTGAAATGGAAAAAGCAGTGGAGAGCGTCCATTTGTGGCTTGATGGAACTCAAAACAACTGCGTAAAGACCCCGTTTCTTCTGTCATTCGAGGGATATTCCATGTGCCCAAGCTTTTATATTTGAATCCCCAGAGATAATGGGTGTCGGAAAAAGGGAAAATGTTTTTTCCACCAAAGATCCAGAGCTAAACATTTATGCCAAATTGTAATTTTTTAAAAATGTATATGTCGATTATAGCACAACAGGAACCACCCACTTTTTCAGTGACTTTCAGTATTTTTCCATTCCATTTTCTTCATAGAGATTTTTCAAGGGTTCTAAGCATTGCCAATTAAACCATCTATACATCTATATATTCTATAAATCTAATATTATATTATATTATGTTTAGGGCTGTCGATTTAACACGTCAACTTAATTAGTTATGGGAAAAAATAAAATTATAGACTATGGACGTAGTGTCCGTGACGTCACCCGTAGGTTTCCGAAGAGCATTTTTGAAGCCTAAAACCCAGTCGTTGCCATCTTGGCAGCACGTCACCGCCAAGCGGCAACCTCCCCCAGTTTCTCTTGAAGCCAATACGAAAGTGACTTAAACTGCAATTCATCGACTGGCCGCTAGAGACTGTGAGGGGGGTGAATTTTTTTATAGCTCATTTGTTTACATTATATAAAGCCTTAAAGTTCTGCATAATTAAGGGCGTGGCCACTTTGAGTGACAGGTGGATAGCCATTTATCTGCTGTCTGTTAGTCATCGCGTCACCTCAGCTCCACCCACGTCCCGCCTCTTTGCCCATTTTCTGTTATTCAGGAGTGACGCGCTGCTAAGATGGCAACGGCCAGCTCGACCCTACTTTACACTTCAAAACTGCTCTTCAGAATCCTATGGGTGACGTCATGGATACTACATCCATATTTTTTTTACAGTCTATGGTCACCACGCGTCACTACCGGATAACTGAAAATAGGCAAAGAGGCTGAAACGTGTTACTGAACGGCATGTTACTGAAACCACGCCCGCCTAGCTCGACCATAGTGGCAATCCACCTGTCACTCAAGTGACCACGCCCTTAATTATGCTGAACTTTAAGGCTTAATATAATTTAAACAGATGAGTTATAAAAAAAATTCCCCCCCCTTCACAGTTGTCATGAAGGGCAAAATTAGCCGTATAGATCAAACCACTTTTTGTACCAGATTAGATTAGATTATTCTTTATTGTCATTGTACAGACAAGCATACAACGAAATTATGTGCTTTCCCACGTATACAGTTAAAGATTCACAAAAAATAAATAAAGTGCTCATATGCTATTTAACATTTAATAAATTAAATAAAGTGCTCATATCATTACTGCACATGCGTGGTTATTGTATGTCAAGAATGTATTGTATTTGGGGAGTGTGTTTTCAGTTCAATGTTCAGTAAAGTGACAGCTTTAGGATAAAAACTGTTCATGAATCTTGTGGTGCGTGTTTTGATAGACCAGGCTGTAAAAAAAAATTCTGCTGTAAAGCTGGGCATTTTAACATGGGGGAGATACAGATTTGACTCCCTTTTGGAGCCTGTCTCTAGCGGCCAGTCAATGAGTTGCAGTTTAAGTCACTTCCGTGTTGGTTTTAAGAGAGACCGCGGGAGGTTGCCGCTTGGTTAAAATTAACGCAATTCTGTCATCATTTACTCACCCTCATGGCCGATGAAGCCTAAACGTTTATGTGTAATAAATTCTATGTTGAATAGAATAGAATATTTCTTTCTAAAGATACTTTTTATAATGTCTATTTAATGCTTTTCTCATTTAACACAGTAATGACTTTACATGATTTTTTGGGGGTAATTTTCAGCCAAATGAAAATGTGATTAATTGCTGCCTCATGTAATTAATTTGATTAAAATAATTAAGCACTTGACAGCCCTAGTTATATTATATTATATTATATTAATTATATTAAATTATATTATTACATTTTCAAGTATATGCAATAAATAAATAAAAATATTTAGATAATATATATAAAAAAAAAAAGAATTTCTTTTCTGGATTTTAGTATTAATGTCAGGAATTAAACAATATTTTTTTAACCATGTATATGCTTAACAACCTTACATTGTAGATCTGTCCTGAAACATTTATACAGTATCCCAAAAAATAAATTTCTCTATGGAGAATCAGAATGAGATGTTTGCTTCTCACCCTACTGTTGTGCTCCATTGCAGCTATCATGTCAAACAAAACGACGTCTTATTTGGAGTGTGACAATGTGGACCAATTAAAACAGTTAAAAGGCTTGAGTTCTCCTGTAGCTTAAAGGCCATTGAGTGATCAAAGTGAAGAACGACAGCTGCCCTTTCAGCTCACAGTTGGGTTACCAGCAGATAATACAACATGGTTTGTGGCTTTCGGTTGACCAAAGCCTCACCAACAGCTCTGTGTTTTTCTCCTAGAATTTGAAATATAACTTTTTTCAGCTGTAAGGAAATGTGCTGAAGCCTGTTGAAAAATTGGTGTCTTTTTGAATGGATCTCCATTTGCTTTATATATTGCTTTCTAGGAGCTGGTTGTCATGGGTGCACCTGGTTCTTACTACTGGACCGGAACAGTCAAAGTGTTTAACATGACATCCAATACTCACTACAACCTTAATCAAGACGACCTGAGCCCTCGAAGATACAGTTACCTCGGTATTTCCTGCTTTGATGTTAATAACTTCTTCAATATTGCATGCTGTAGTCAGTCCATAACAGATTTGTGTTTTTTAGGGTATGCTGTGACTGCTGGACACTTTTCCTCTCCAAATACCATAGATGTGGCAGCTGGTGCACCTCAAGACAGTGGTGGTGGAAAAGTGGGTGGTTTTCACTTGGTTTCTTGCCGTGTTCTGAAATTGCATCATCGCTTCCAGGTTCTGTTTACCTTACACCAACTTTGACATTATGTAACCACATTGTCATCCATATTTTAGGTTTACATCTTCAGAATTGAGGGAACATCTCTTGTGAAGACCTTTCAAGCCTCAGGGAAAATGGTGGGTATAATGTTCAGGTTTTCTAATTATTTACAACCGTAATTTATTCCAAATGTAAGATGTTTATTTAATCATTCAAAACTATTTAAAGAAATAGTTCTCTTTTCTGTGCAACACAGAAAGAAATGTTTTAAAGAGTTTGTATAAATGCATGTGTTGATCAGGGGCTGTGGAGATCCTAAAAGGACAAAAATGTATAATTATATAGTGATAACTGATATTTATATGTACTTTATGTAAGTAGTACATAATGTAGCTACATGAAGATACATGAGTCTGCTATACTGATATAAAGATCGCATTAATTTACATTACAAGCTATCAGAATTTCATCTTACTTTTGGCCATATAAATATTAGCAACTGCACCAAATTGCATATCTTGCTCAGTTTGAGCCTCTGAATAAAATTGGGTGTTTTTTCCTCCTGGAGTAAGAGCTTCACTATATCATATTAGCCATAAAAGCCTCAAATAAGATACTCAACAAAAACACATATGCCAACTTCTTTCTTATATTGTGTCTAAATGTGTTTTATAAGGATAAAGTAGTGCATATGACTCTATGTATATGTAAGTTTTGTGTAAGAAAAGTGGAAAACCAGATCCCAGATCTCATGTATCTTCATGTAGCTACATTATGTTCAAATATGGGGCAGTGTAGCTAAATCATAGCTTGACTTTCTTCCAAAGGGAACAGTATAAGGTAATGCATCTTATGGAGATGTATGTGCTCTGTGCATGGCGTTGTAACCTGACCCGTTTGCTCTTGGCTCGGCTTGGTTTCAGATGGGCTCTTACTTTGGCTCCTCATTGTGTGCAGTTGACCTAAACGCGGACGGACTGTCGGACTTGCTGGTGGGAGCACCCATGCACAGCGAGATCCGGGATGAAGGCCAGGTTTCTGTTTACCTCAGCAGTGGTAATGTGAGTTCACCATGCCTTACATACAGTATGTGTTACTTATTAATTATGCCAATATTTGTCATAAACAACACTGAAATACCTTTAAGGTTGGTACTCTAATGCCTTAAAGTTGCATTGTGCTTGAAGTGACCAAGTTTTTAATTCTAAGGTAAATATGTTAAATGTTTTGAACATAAGCAAAGTTTTGTTTTTCCTGTTTGTTCAGGGAGTAATGGAGGAAGTTGCGATATTGAACGGTGACAATGCATACAACGCTCATTTCGGAGAGTGTATCACGTCTCTTGGGGACATTGATGACGACGGCTACCAAGGTCAGTGTCCAAAGTCAGCTTGAGCTCAAAATGATCACTCATCAGAGCAACGTATGAGCTTCAACATAAAGGAATATTCTGGGTTAAATGTATCAAATTAAAGTTTGGAGTCTGTAAAATAATTTTGTTTAAATAAATTAATACTTTTATTCAGCAAGGATGCATTAAATTGATCAAAAGTGGCAGTAAAGACATTTATAATGTTACGAAAGATTCAAATAAATACTGCTCATTTGAACTTTAAATATTTAAAGAATCCTGAATTTTCTTTTTATATTTTTCTACATGGATAACAATAAGAAATATTTCTTGAGTTGCAAATCCGCATATTAGAATGATTTCTGAAGGATCATGTGGCTCTGAAGTAGAGGTCTTCATTGGTCTAAAAATTTTTACCCGAACCAGAAGAGACCCGTAAACGTGATACACGGAACCGACCCGGACCCGTCTATTATTTGAAAAGTTGGACCCGAGCAGAACCAAGAAATTCCATAAATGTACTACCTGAAACCGATGTGGACCTGTCTATTATTTAAAAGCTGGGTCCATGCAGACACAGACCCGACTGGACCCGATCATATTCCACAGCAAATTGTTATTAACAAGTCAATAAATAAGTCGCGAAAATTTGTCTTACCTACCCAACTTTTTGTCTTGCCTCTAGTTAGCAGTCTTCTCCTTTATAGCTGTCTGTGATGCATACAATCCTCCTTGCCAAGAAAGTTCTATCCATGTTATCACTGCTTAATCCACTCATTATTCCAGCTTCAAAAGTCCACTTGCTGTCACGGTGACGGATGACAAATGCAACTTTTGCAGTTTTGCATTTTTTTGTATCTTGAGCCAACTCGCATAAGATAACTTCAACTGTTTGCCCTTTTGAAATGTAATAACGATTGCTCGTTTAGAGCCATGGCCGCGAACGGTAGCATCACTTATTTAAAATCATCTCTGAGCAGAGTCTGACCAGAAATATAGATATAACAAGACAGTTAATTTATTATATTATTATGAAGTGCGCGCGCTTGAGACTGCACATCCTGGAGCAACCTGAAATGTAGCCTATGCTTTTTAACGCAATTTGAGCATCATAGAAAACATTCATGTGACCGTTCACCACAGATTTTGTTGCTGATTTGAAATATGTTAAATGTGAGTGTGCAAGGCTGCAAGCAGTTTGAGATTTGAAGTTTGTTTGCATTTACTACTGTACACATAGAAACATGAAAACTCATGATCACCGTGCGCTTGCACTTGAGGTCTTCGGGTATCTGGTCCTCTGTGTAGACCTCTACTCTGAAGACTGGAGTAATGATGCTGAAAATTCAGCTTTGATCACAGGAATAAATTACAATTTAAAATATATTTTAATTATATTTTAAATATTTTAAATTGTAATAATATTTCACAATATTTCAGTTTTTACTGTATTTTTTTGTTAAAATAAATGTAGTCTTGGTGAGCATAAGAGACTTAAGAGATAAGTGTGTTACTTGTTTAACCTGGTATATTCCTCTAAATTTAAATTACCACAGAAGCAAATTTTACAAAAATCATATTTCCACTGTATTGGAGACAGACAGACATTGTTTGTCAAGTAACTGGAAAAGATATTCCGATGTGAAGCAGATTCAAACCTCTGATATCTCCTCTGTGACCAGTGTTCTCACTCTTGATTTTCCTGGCACCCCACAATCCAGCCGGAGGCTTTTCTTGGCGTCTGGTTTCGCTCTTTACCTGATGCATTGCTTGATTTTAGCTTCATTTTCTGCATGTCACCTTTTTTTGAACGGACTGTCCTCATAACTGTTACTGCAAGTGTTTAGGGAGACTGACCATCACATAATAAAAGACCAAACACAGATCCATGTGGAAACAAGATGGTAAGAAATTAGAGCTTATGAAGCTAATTCAAATGGCCTGAGGACTATCTGAGAAGTGGAGACAGATGTGTCAGATTAAACAGGAAGTGAATCTTTCCGGTGTGGGACAGGGGGGTTGGCAGCACTTTAAAACAAGAATCTGATTTAAACAATCAAGCATCCTAGTAAAAATGTACATGTGTATTGAGAAGCATCTGTGATTAACTTTTTTAGGGGTCAGTGTGGTAGTAAATTGTCCTTTAGTGGCTTTAACCGTAAAGAGACTACATGAGGTTAACCTGTTTCCATTTGACCTGCCTCTTACTGGGTATAAATTTACATCAGCATGTGAAACAGGGGAGTCTGTAACCTAATAAAGATTTCTATTGCAAATAAATGCTGCTCTCCAAGGATCAACATTCTCACCTAAAACTGATCGGGCAGACCAAACCGTAAGTCGTATAGACTTGAAACTTTGAGGGTTGATAGAACTCACACCATCTACAACGTCACCAGGGCTCGCCCCGATTGGCCTGACGGGGACGCTACAGCGGTGAAAATAACTCATAACTATATAACTAAACCGTTAGGCATAGGCTCAAGTGTCTTATATAGTTGGAATCCCTGGCTCAAGACGGACAAAATCTTCAAATTTTTTTACGCGTGTAAAGGAATTGTATACCACGCGATTTTTGGCACACGCCAAATATTCATTCATACCGCATGGTAGAACTCCTCATTCTGAGCAACTAGGACCGCCGCTGTCAATTAGATTGTTTGTTAAATATCAGAGATTATTTCAGAAACCAACTTTCGAGAACTAGTCCTAGGTTTTTGGCTCAACCTCGATAAAACCACTGCAGCACAATTTTTTGGACTCTCTAGGTCAATAATTATCAAAAAAAAATTACATTTGGCCTTTTGATAGCTATAGCTGGGTCATTTATAAACTTTACAAAAATAGGTGAGAACATGCGACATATGATTCTAAACAAGCATCCAAACTTTTATGGAGATCGGTCCATAGGTGGCGCTATAACTGTTAAAAAGCTTTTTAAAAAAAACATTTATTTCCTATGGTATATTGCCTGTATTGGCTGTAAATGCTCTTTTCCATCTATGATCTAAGTGGTTACATGCTTGCTAAATAAAACATAATGCCTTTTTTGCCTTAAAGTACTTGAGCCCCGATAATTGCTGCTTGCAGCTATATTTCACTATATTTCAGCATAAAAAAATCTTACCAAACCCAAACCCTGAATGCTAATTATATAAAGGTAAATAAGCGAGTAAATTGTGTCAGCCTCAGGTGCCAAAAAAACATCTCGGGCTATAAATATAGATATTAATGGCTGGTGCTTCAGATTTAGTCATTTTTTGCAGTTATAAAAATGTTTTTTTTGTGATCTACATTCTTATTGTTTCAGAATTTCGCCATATACGAAACATGCCATGAAAACTGTTCACCTTAATGCAAAGCAGTTATAAAAATGTTAAGCTCAGCACATTTAAAATATATGTTAGTGAAATTGGTTACTGCTGTTGTTCATGCACAAGGGTTCAGTTTCAACCTGAAGTTTCACAGAACTTTAAAAGCTCTCAAAAACACATAAGTGTCCATTAAGTGACTTAGCAGAGCGTCTTTCTAACAGAGATGGGCTTAAAGCAAACAGTCATTTATTGGGGTCCTGACACACACAAATCAACTCCCAGCATTTCTATTCCAGTCGTTGGTCTCTGGCAGGCTCCCTTGAGCCGGTTGCAAACTATGCTGTTTTTTTCTAACGTTTACGATTGTTGCTCGTCAGACTGTACGTAATGACCCCAATAAGATCTTGAGTAAAAGCCAAGGCAGACTCTACGGCCACTGTATATTATGTCAGGCTGTCTGTCTCAGCAAGAGCAGAACTCAAATGGTAGAGTTTGTCCTACGACAAAAGAAATGTTTTAAAATCTCTGACATTTAGATGACGAAATCATGGTAGTGCGATTCCTGTTTCTCCCTTGTTTCCATCTTCCTCATTGACGCCTTTGCTTTTGTTTTGTGCTGTAGATGTTGCGATTGGAGCCCCTAAAGAGGATGACTATGGAGGAGCTGTTTACATCTACCATGGCGATGCCACAGGAATAGTTAACAAGTACTCAATGGTAATTAATCACATAAGTGATTTGCTGTCTGTATTATAATTGAAAATAAGTATCTATATTTTTATTTTTTTCCTTTATTTGTTTTAATTTATTTTATTGTTTGATTTTTTTATTTGATTTTTTTTTTTTTTTTTTTTTTTTATTATGTTGGCTTGATAAAGTCAACAAACTGACTTACCTACTTACGATCCGACTTTTCGTTAAATAGACGGTCAAAATTCCGAAAAGTCCCATAGACTTTCATTGACACGGTCATAACTTTTATACAATAACTGAGTATTAAAGCTTCATCCACTATGTATCTATCACTGGCAAAGCCTAGCAACTAGCTTAGGACATGCTAGCAATGTGTTAAATCATGCTAGCAAAAGCATGCTAGTTCATGTTAGAAATGTGCTAAAACATGTTAGCAACATGTTAATTCATGTTAGCAACATGCTAGGAACACTTTTTTACTTTTTCTGAGAAAAACCTTCAAACATCAAGCTGTTCAAAGTTATTTTAAACTTTCAGACATGGTTTTGTCAAGCCAACTACAAAGTTTGTCATCAAACTTTACTCGTCTAACTTAGTTTTATTTTGTCAGCTTTCAACATTATACCGTAGTTTTGTTTTGTTCGTTTTTATTTATGGTGCTATTGAGCTTTATTGGTGACTGTTTTAAAATTCGATAGATTGATTTAGTTGGATGTGCATCACTTGTTTTACTGAGAAACCTAATAGCTCATGCAATTTAACATTTTGATTGATGGGTAACTAGTAGGTCCAGATGGAATCCACTGGCTGATTTTGTGGAAAAATGCCTTAAATGGAGCTGAGAGTGCTACTCGGATATTGGTAGCTGAAAGAATTAGCCACAATATTTAATAAATTAACACACAAGGGAAAGGAAATGTGTAGAACTACGTGGCATTTTTAAAATCTCTTGATGTTTTATTAATGTTTTTTTTTTTGTGTGCGTGTTAATTCAGATGTTATGAAACATCTCTGATTGCTTGATGTGATTTTCTCTCTCACCTTGATTGTATGCAGAGATTGTCTGGGCGAAGCATCAACCCCACCCTCCAAATGTTCGGCCAGTCAATTTCCGGCAATGTGGACATGGATGGAAACGGATATCCAGGTTTGGCTTTACTTTAGACACTTGGCTAGTTCTGCTCGAATGAACATTGAGAATGTTCCGAATTAACTAGATCAAAACCGACCGCATTCAGTGAGAAACCATGACGGGTGCCAGACCACTTACATTGGCCTTTTGCGATCTCTGCGTAAAGATGGGAAACGTGTAGCATTTTTACCGACCCTCTGTGAGTTTATTCCATTCTGGAAACCTCTAAGTATTAAACTTCAATGTGTAACTCATGACATGAATGATTCGTCAAATCGTGTGATTTGCCCAATGCTGTGAAAGCTGCTGTAAAAATGGCCAAAAGATGATGCGCATCTTTTTTACATCCACAGAAGAATCTGGTCAGGATTAATTTATATGATGGAGAATGTTCCATGCGCTAATCCGAGAAATGTGGATTAAGTGTTTGCTTAATTTTCTTAACCGCTTTTTGACACGTTCTGTCTGCTCGGCAGAGCTCATAGTGCTGTGGCCAGCAAGCATTTTGTTTACAGCATTCCACAGTGGACGCTCAAACAGAGACGAAAGAGAATATCAACAAAGAAGGCTTCATATTTTATTAAAAAAAAAGAAACACTTCTGTGTTATCAGTTATACTGTATATCAGTTAGCATGTGCAATACTTAAAGAGAAAATGCTGTTTTACATTAGAGTTTACTCATTTGTAGTGAACAATTATAACCTTTGGCTATCAGAAAAATGTGCATGTGTTATTTTAGTATTGTTTATTGTTTACCATTATTTATTCATATTTTTATATTGAGCTTTTTATTTTTATATTTCCAGTTTTCAAGTTTTAAGAATTTTCTTATGTGCTTTTGTCATTTTTTTGTCAGTTTTTGTTTTAGTACTACAGTTACTACAGTTTACATACTTTACAGTTGCCTATAGTACCAAGGCAACTTTTCATATTTTTCATCTAATATTTATATTTCTCAGTATCTCAGAGATTACCTCAAAGATACATCTTTGTACCTTATCAGCTCATAAAGTGTGTATATTAAGACCTTACATGTATACATTAATATTAAAGATTACATTTTTGCACATCTTTTCTAAGTGTAGCATCATACACCCGGCGCAGTGCGACGGCAGGCGCAACGCAATTGTTTTTCAGCACGACGCAGTTATCATTTTTACGTCCAGTGCCACGTTGTAGCAAATGCACTCGTGCCCATCTGTTCGCCCATGGGAGTGCTGGTCTGAAAACCAGGTGTGTTCAGGAGCATTGCTGGCGCGTTGCTATTTTGTGGAACTGAAAACGACTGCGCCAATTGACCAACAAAAACCTGGACTAAAGTCAATAGCGCAGTATGTTTTGTGTTAAAGGGCGCATTAGTAATATGCGCCTATAGGTGGTGCACAACATGCGTACACTCTGCTTATTACACACACAGGGACGCGCAGCAGCACACAAACATTTTTAAATATTAAAAATAAAAGGATTCCTCTCTGGAGAAGCATTCTATCTTTCTGCTCGCAAATTCCGCCATGTAAATAGCGAGTCCGCCATGGCGCAAGCGCAACTGGCTTTTAAAGGGAATGGGAGATGAGACTCTGATTGGTTTATTGCACGTTACACCCAAAACACACCAATGACTCATTAAGAGACTAGGTACAACCCTTTTAGGCCATGCGCCTGGCGCGCTGACTGTTTTTTTCCGTCGTTAAACTAGCAAAAGTGGATTCGGACACGCCCTAAGTGCACCTGTGCCATGCGCTTCAGACCATGTGCTTAGATTGTTAAAATAGGGCCCTAAATCATTCCTGACCTTCCAGAAAAACAATTTTTTGTTTGTTTGTTTTCATCCATATCAGATGTGACGATAGGGGCGTTCATGGCTGACAGTGTGGTTTTGTTAAGGTAAGTTGTGTACTTCTGATCCTGCAAAATCTTCTAATTACACCAATTCCTAGTTAGTGTTCTCTGATAATCATGGCATCCATTCTGGTGTAGCTTTGACCTTTCTTTGCTGTTGCATGTGACAGATCCAGGCCGGTGATCTCTGTGGACGTCTCCATCTTTTTGCCTGTCTCAATAAACATCACAGTACCGCAGTGTCATGAGGGACCACAGCATCTCAACTGCTTCAATGTCACCATCTGCATGAGCTTTCGAGGAAAACATGTACCTGGCCACATAGGTGAGTCACTATATATTAGTTTTTGGGAGTGTTTTTGGAATGTTATTTTATGTTATTTTATATATATATATATATATATATATATATTTGTTTTTTTTGTTTTACACACTAGACCCATAACTAGATACTCTTGACAAACAGGAATTCACTTTTGACTCTCATATAATGTTACCTGATATCACCAAATACAGTTTTAAAATTGTTTGGATTTTATTTTTTTTCATTAAATCTAGTTGTTTTGTTTCTGTTTTTGTTACTTGACTCAATGAGCCTGACTACACGTGTTTGCTAAACTTGTCAAGACGGACACCATACAGCTACGGGATTCAATGAGAATGACCTTTTGCTCAACCTTTAGGTGTGGCCACTGCTTGCTGAGTGGGTGTGGCCTTATGGGAGATGGTGTATATAAAGGGGGTGTTACATAATGGGAGGTTTCTGGGAAGTACAGAGCATTAGTGTTAACTCCACATGGCACTTGCATTGGAAAGTGCACCTTGTGTCTGGGTAACGCCCTGGTTCTGTAGGCCGGAGTGAGCTCATAGTGCGCTCACAGCTGGATGTATTCAAAGAACAGTCCCCTGCATTGGTCCAGGAGCCCCTTCCTGCTCTTCATTAGAGTAACGCCCTGTGAGACTAGCAGAGAAAAAATAGCTCTTACTCACTGTCAGGACTGGAGCAAGGGTCCTGCAATTACACATTTGACCTCATCACAAAAACTGTCAAGAAATTCATCAATTTCCTACAGTCACTCTCATGGCAATGGAAAGAAAGCAGCTATTTCTGGGGTCGTGTCCAAGAGTTCTGTGCTTTTGATCAATTTCTGGGTTTTGGAAAAGCCTGTAGGTGTAAATAGATTAATCTCACCAAGAGATGTCTGGATCGTATGTCCTCCTAAAACAAAAAGGAAAAAAAAAAGAATATTATTTTGCGTAAAGAACCTTAAACTTACTTTTAGTCATTTAGTCAAGTTAATTTTTGTGACATTGTATTGATAACAATTCAGCACATTTCATATCAATTCTCATTTCATTAATGCAAAAAATATATTATTTGAATTGTATAGTATCATTTTAAGTACACATAATGTATTTGTTGTAATAAATTAAATGCGTTAATAAAAAAAATCACTATATAACAGTAATGAGAATGAGATTGTATTTGTATTACAGTAATGAAAATTTGGGAAGAAATGTGCTCATTTGTCATTAAATATTTATTTATTCCTTTATTCTGTTTTATTTTATTTTATTGATCAGTACAATTTGAACCATATTTTTCCTTCATGTCTCAGACTTCTAGAAATTAGTCAAAAACATTTAACTCTTGGACGTGGCTCCAGAAATGTTCTTGTACTGTTTTCCCTCATTTCCACAACTTTGACAGTGGGACCTTGACGTCTTACTTTGTTTTTAAATCTAAAATCGCTCTGGAATGCCTCTGATAGTGAGTGTTTAAACACAGACTATGTTTGAGAGATGTTTACACATTGTTGTCTTACTGAAATGTGGGTGTCTATTTTTCTCCTCAGAGTTGCTGTACAATCTAACAGCAGATGCTGATAAGAGACACAAAGGTCTGCCGGCCCGGGTGTATTTTGGAAACGGCGTTGAGCAGACAGGTGCTGTAAGTCAGCGTTTCAGCCTGGAAATCAACCGACAGCAGTGCCATCAGTACACATCCTTTGTAAGGGTGAGTGTTCCTCAAAGATATCCAGCATACCACATGTTCCACAGGATCAGGCTCAAGGGATTTGTCCTGTCAATATGAAATCAAAATTTACCCTTTTTACTTCCGTGATGTACATTCCTGGTCTTATTGTGCGTTCATCCTTGTTATTTGTAAAATTTGTCTTTTTAGTCTTTCATCAAAAGTTCATAACCAATAGCCAAATAGCTGTTTAGTTGATTTTTAGGCTGCTTAACCCTGTGAAGGCTACTGTTTTATATTTGATACGGAAATTTCTAAGGCTAAATTAAATTATAAAGTTATAAAGTAAACGTAAGAATAACTTGTATGTTTTTAGTAATATTTAAAGATGAACATTCATTGGACTGAAGCAACTTGAAAGCTTACTTGATTATCCATACATATTTTTTTAGAAAAATCATGTTAAAATGTGAGTTTCAAATATGAGCCAGGAATGTTTATTTTTTCATCTCTTGATCATTATTGCATTGCATTATATATTTTAAAACTACAATCGTAAATTGGTCATAGAACTAAGCATTTAAATATCATCTTATTAAGACATATTATTGGTAATTATAGAGTGACGACTGATAGTTATATGCAGTTTTATATATATATATATTTTGTTCAATAAACAGTTCCATTTAAAAAAAAATTACTTATTCCACATGCAAGGCTTTACAGAGTTAAGTTATGCAGCCTATCTTTAATCTCATTAATAGCTAAAGTAGAAATTGTAATGCTGATTATTGTCAATTGTGGGTCACAATTTAGTTTAGGGTCCAATTCTCACTATTAACTACGACTTTTGCCTCAGTAAACTCCTAATTATTGCTTATTAATAGTTAGTAAGGTAGTTGTTGAGTTTAGGTATTGGGTAGGATTAAGGGATGTAGAATATGATCATGCAGAATAAGGCATTAATATGTGCTTTATAGTGTATAAATACTGATAAACAGCAAATGTCCTAGTAATATGCATGCTAATAAGCAACTAGTTAATAGTGAGAATTGGCCCAATTATGATATGGAACACTCACTTTTAAAATGCATTCAGTTCCTGATTAATAAAATGAAGTCCCAGTCTAGTTTATTTCTTGTAGAATTTGCCGTTTCATCAGGAAATGCATGACATTGCGAAAGTAAAATGGGTTCTGAATGCCATTTCATGTTGACTACATGTGTCCGGATGTATTAGCACTGCAGAATTCATGATGGTCCATGTGATGTTGTTTGCACTTGTCCTCAACTGACCCGACGTCTTTTCTCTCCCATGACCTGTGCTGCAAACAGCCCTGTGCTGGAGGTCAAGCCATGTTGTGCTGAACTTTATTTCACTCTGTCAACATGCACCAAATATGTCCATGTGCATTTTTCTGTAACTGCTTTGAAATGGTAGTTTTTGTTGGTTTTTATTTGTTGCTGGTTGGAGGATAAAACAAGCTATGCTTCCAATGGGAATTAGAAAACAGTGTGATTTCACACCTGCACATTAAAGAAATAGTTAGCATGGCAATGTTGACTGTCAAGCTCGTAAAACACTTAAAAATGACTTGTGTGCTGTATTCTAAAGCTATACAATAGATTTGTGTGAGGAAACGACCAAATTGTGTTGCTATTTACTGCAGTCTTTCCTTCAAAGGACTTCAGATATCCATGTCTTTGGTACTGAGGTTAAAGCTCTGATTAAATCATGTAGGAGCTTGTGTGGTTTTATTCAAAGGAGAATTTCACTAAGTGACCTATAATAAAGTCTCGCTATCAAAATAAAATGCCCACCATCAGGTGACAAACAACTACCTTTGAAATGCAGCGTACTTAATGAGAGACCTTGTTTTGCGAGTCGGCCGAGAGACAGTCGTCATTGTGACCGCACAGTTAGGCTCTTGTTGTCTGTGCGCTGGTAATAGGCTGCAATCACTGCGTTCAGTCACTGCACACAGCATCAGTATCCTCAGGGCGCCGCGTCCGTGGAGCTGCAGCTCTGACGAGGAGGCCCACACAGAGCCTGTAAATTTCACTGGCACTGCTTTATGAGTCACTGCAAGCCACGTCTCCATAGGGGAGCTTCTTACAGGAAGGGTTTGCCCCATACCATGCTCCTGTTTTTGCTTTATACGAAACAGCTCATGATGCAAATATGCTTTAACCAACAACATTAAGCCTGTGACAACAGAGTTTGCTGACCAAGTCTTCTTACGTTTAAAAGTGTTTTGCCTTTTGTGTTCTTTCATTAACATGCATGACTAATGACTTTAACACTTTTAACAACTTGTCAACAAAAACAGAATAGGTGGTATATATGCGAAGAAAGATTTTTTTTTTTTAAGTAAAAAAAAAAAAAATAATATGTATCATTTTAGATTACAAGTGAACTTATATTTTGTTGGGTTTGTCAATAGGGGACAATTTTAAATTGTGAACCTTGTTACCCTGATTTTGCAGAGCAAACTATTGAGTGTTGAAAACTTTGTATTTGTGGCATTAAATACCAGCATTAAATTCTCTAAGAAGCATGCAGTGTTAGGACCTTGTGCAAAAGGCGTTAAATATCACCTTTTTGAAATAGAAAAGGCACCTTTTTCATACAATGACCCTTAAAGGGTTAGTTCACCCAAAAATAAAAAATGATTCCATATTTTACTCCCCCTCAAGCCATCCTAGGTGTATATGACTTTCTTATTTCAGCCAAACACGATCAGAGTTATATTAAAAAATATCCTGGCTCCTCCAAGCTTTATAATGGGAGTGAATGGTACCTTGAAGCCCAAAAAAGCCCATCCATCCATCATAAAAGTAATCCATATGGCCCCAGGGGTTAATAAAGGCCTTCTGAAGCAAAGCGATGCATTTATGTAAGAAAAATATCCATATCTGTAAACTATAATCACCGGCTTCCAGTTACGGCCGAACGCGAGTCTAGTTCTGGCTGAAGAGTGACCTCTGACCCGACGCATGACATAGGATGTAGGAGTAGCGTAAGCTTAGTTGAGAGTAGACTCCTCTCGCGGTTTATACAAATAGGGCAGGGCAACAAACTCAAACTCCTCCCACATTTCTCTTTAAAAGTTCTCATTTTAGACTTCTAATTCGTGACCATTTTTTTGTTTTGCTCTATCCTCTGCTTCTGCTTTCGTCAATACGTAATGCGTCGGGTCAGAGGTCTTCTCTTCACTTCAGAAGGACTTTATTAACCCACTGGAGCTGTATGGATTACTTTTATGATGGATGGGTGCACTTTTTTGGGCTTCAAAACCAAAACCATTCACTCCCATTATAAAGCTTGGAAGAGCCAGGATATTTTTTAATATAACTTGGATAGTTTTTTGCTGAAAAAAAAAAGTTGTATACACCTGGGTTAGTAAATGGGTGAAATACATTTTTGGGTGAAATAACCCTTTAAATGTGTTTGACTTTAAAGTAGCTGCTAACAAATACACACGAATGTAGCTGTGCTGTAGCAAAGGGGAGACGTAATGCATCTTAATATTTCATCTTGTTTGTAGACACTGCAAATTTGTTGCTGCATCTGTCATCGTGTTTGTACTTTAAATCAAACACCGTACAATCTCTTCTCAAGGCCTTAAACAACCATAGAGAGCTGCATGTTTATTGTACATTTTTAGTCTAATGAGTCAGTGTGGTTTATTTTAAATGTTTTGAAGAAACTCTTCTGGACTAGGGAATCACAGATAGAGGGTAATCTGTTTTAATGGCTGATTAATGAGTGAGATTTGTAACGTAATGCCTTGAAAACTCGTCCTTGTGTTCTGGGTGGGCAGGCAGATCACCATGCCATCTCACTGGGTGATCCTTAATGGATCAAGCAGCTTAAACACACTTCATCTAAAGTAAAGAGACTCATTTGTCTTGAAGGCCACACTTGTCTCGGTAGATTTGACTTGAATCCTGTCTGTCAGTGGAGAAACTTTTTAAATTACAGTCTAAATGTCCCATAAAGAAGGGTTTACAAGTGTTTCCATCCAGGTTGATACTTAATAGTTCCATGTGGAGAAACTGTTATCTCCTCTGTTATCTTCTGGTATATGTTGGTATATGTTGGTGCTTGCTAAAGCCCTACTACTACTGCTCATGTTAGAATTTGGTGTGTATCCCACAGCACTTTGGCATCATGAAGGCGAGTTTTGCATGGGAAAACACCAGTCACGTTTCCTTCAGAACATGTAAATCTAATCTAATATTGAATTTTCTCTATGAATTTGTATTATATTCCAAAGTACATAGTATACATGGCAAGAGTATAATCAAAGCAAACACTTTCAACTTAGTCTGAAAAGTAAATGGACCTTGTTAGTGCAGCTTTGAATTAACCTGTCAGCCGTATGTAAGTGAGATGTAATTTTATTGCACTGTATTCTTTGTGCATTTGTGAGAAGTGTTTGCATTAGCAGGGCTGCTCTGTTTAAAGTTTGTGTAAGAAAAGTATCTGTGTCTATGACGTGTCTTAAGATTATTTAAACTGATCATGCCAGGCATGGCTTTAGTGGAGTTATATTATGGATATTGTCAGGCTGTTTTTATGTGCAATGGATGGTATAGTAGAGCAAAGGAGTTGTACAGTTCAAAAGTTTGAGGTCTGTAAGATTTTTTATTTTAATTGTTTTTGAAAACAGTCTCTTATGCCCACCAAGGCGGCATTTATTTTATTAACATGCAGTAAAAAAAGTGGAATATTATTACAATTTAAAATGACTATTTTTATTTGAATATATTGTAAAATGTAATTTATTCCTGAGATCAAAGCTGAATTTTCAGCATCATTACTCCAGTCTTCAGTGTCACATGATCCTTCAGAAATCATTCTAATATGATGATTTGCTACTCAAGAAACATTGATGATTATCAATATTGAAGACAGTTGTGCTGCTTCGTATTTTTGTGGAAACTGTGGTGCAGTTTTTTAGGATTCTTTGATGAATAGAAAGAACTGCATTTATTTGAAATGTCACTGACGTTTTACTGTCGCTTTTGATAAATGTAATAGTGAATAGTGAAAAGTATTAATTTATTTAAAAAAGGACTTTACTATAAATAGTCAATCCAAAATGATGCAGATAAAAATCTACTGATTCACTCTATAGTGAATTCCCATAATTATAAGCCTTGGATCGGTTTGTCAAACAACACTCAAATATGTTCCAAAACATGAGTGTGTTTATTCAGTCGGCGAGTTTAAAGCAGCACAAATCCCCCGTCATCAAGCGTGATTTGGCTGCTGTCCCGAGGGCCAGGTCTGCACGGCTCTACTCTCATTTATCCGGGTGTTAGTGTCTCCCTGCATGAAGCCAGGACCCCCACTCACTAGCTGAGGTATGCTAATGGCAACCAGCTGGCTCTCCGCCGGGTTCTCTGTAGGGAACATTCACTAACTCTCACATGGTGAAAACACTGTATCCCACTATGATGAGTAACGTCACAACGGCCCGGGGAGCTGTTGTTGTGTCAACTGGAGCTCTTGTTCTGGCCTCCCAGTGACATTGAGCTGGTTTCAGTGCGTGAACACGTTCAGGCTCATTTCACTATATATTGCAGGAGAACATTTGGACGAACCTTCATCTTGATTTAAGAGATATCTGCATAGTGTTTTTCTTTGTTAACCTTGGTTTCTGAGCAAAGTAAATACCTGCTGATTTAGGTTAGTCGAGGCCAATGAATGTGATATTTGCATTGGCTGATCTTAAATCTTAGTTTTGTTCTCGCAAGTTTCATGAAATAGACCTTGAAATTGGATTTGGCATTTGATTGACTTTTAAGTCTTTATTGAATTCTTATTCATCGCCACATGACCGGGCCATTAGGATTTAGTTGCGTGAATACCTCTGACAGAGATATAGGGCCCTATCATACACCTGCCGCAATGCAATGCCAGGCGCAACACTAGTTTTTTTTGCTAGTTTCAGCCTGACGCAGTTATCATTTTCACGTCCAGCGCCACATTGTTTAAATGGCAAATGCACTCGCACCCATCTGTTCACCCATGGGGCGTGCTGGTCTGAAAACCAGGTATGTTCAGGAGCATTGTTGGCAGGTTGCAATTTTGAGGAACTGAAAACAAAAATGAGACTCTGATTGGTTTATTGCACGTTACGCCCAAAACACAACTATGACTCATTAAGAGACTAGGGACAACCCTTTTAGACCATGCGCCTGGTGCGCTGACCATTTTTTCTGTCGTTAAACTAGCAAAAGTGGATTCGGACACGCCCTAAGTGCACCTCACTTCAGACCATGCGCTCAGATAGTTAAAATAGGGCCCATAAAGTGTCCAATCACAGTCCGTTTTGTTTTTATGTGCTGTTTAGAGGTGAGTTCATTTGAAAAATCTGATTATTTTATTTAAATATTATTGGAATCTTTTCTTATTTAGCATGACTACTATACTATGAATATTAATGTTTGCAGTAGAACATTGTCTTTTAAAAGCATTTAAACGTACATGATTAAAAAACAAAACTACATGCATTTTGTAGAAGAAGTTTTAGAAATTTAGCTCTAAATGTGACTGTGCGGATGAATATGGTTCCTTCTCATAACTAAAAAGAGAAAGAGATTATCCTACTGCTTATAAAACATTCACTACATGGCTTAAAGGGTTAGTTCACCCAAAAATGAAAATTAACCGATGATTTACTCACCCTCAAGTCATCCTAGGTCCTGGCTACTCCAAGCTTTATAATGGCAGTGATTGTTGCTCTGTTTTTGAAGTCCATAAAAGTGCATCTGTCCATCATATAACGTGCTCCACATGGCTCCAGGGGGTTACGAAATGCCTTCTGAAGCGAATGTTGCTGAGTAACCGCAACCTCTGTGTAACAATACAAAGTCTTTTTTGCTGTTGATTTAATAAAAAAAATAGAAATGTGAAATTTCACTGTTTTAACATTTTTAAGAAGTTTTTCCATTAGGCCTATATGATAAATAGCCTATAATAAACATTAAACTAGATAAGGTAAAACAAACCATGCGTATGGGTTGACATTTTCTTGATTTGTGCTTATAGGTGAAAGTGCAACAATTATGAAATGTAAAAATACATTTCTAAAATGACAACAATCATTGTGATTATAATTTTGAGCAAAATAATCGGTATTATCAATGCAGCATGTGAGTTTCCAAGTTTTCATTGACGAAAACTAGACTAAAATGCTCAGACATTTAGTCGACTAAAACTTGATTAAACAAAAACAGGACAAGGTTGACTAAATATGATAAAATCTAAAAAGCACGTTTAAATATTTTCTATTTAGCGTAACTGCTATACTATGAATATTAATGTTTGCAGTCAAACAATGTTTGTTAAGAGTGTTTAAAATATATTTAAAACAATATATATAATTATCCTAATAAAAAAAAACTTATTATACATTATATTTATACTATGTATAAGACTAGCTTCAAAGTGGCCAAGTAAATATGTTGAACTGTAGTAATAGAATTTTGTTTATCTTTATTCTATTATTTTCCCAAACAGGCACAGCCGACACCATTTCCTGTTTAGTGATGTGAATCGCAGCACAATCCAGAATTAGTTGTGATTTAATTAGATGATATTTGACCTGCAGGACGTGTGTTTAATTGAACCTATTCTGATTTTCCAAAGGTTGCTGTGGTTGGTTTGACACAAGCATTCCTGTGCACACTGAGGTTAGAAAAACTTTGTAAAACCCCTGCATGAAGCCAAAGGAAACAAGCATCTACAAGGGCTTCTCAAAATTCTAGTAAATAGTCTAGTTATAATTTCCCTCCACAGGAATAGGAGGCATTACGTAACGGATTCATGTTGATCATTTTAAACATGTTTCTGTTGGCAAAGTTTATGGAATATCATACCAGACTGCCAGATGTTCTTTGCTTGGTTATTTTTAGCCAGATAAACTGCATATGTGGTGCACTAGCACCTGAGAGCAAGCAAGCAAGCATTTTTTTTAAACGTTTTTTGATTATGATGGATGTTGGAGTTTGTGGATGAACTTTTAGAGTTGAGTGGAAGATTCAGCTGGTTTCTTGTCTTACCATTGCCACCCTCATGCTAACCATTCACTTCATCATCTCATGTCATTTTCACAATCCAATGGGGTTTTTTTTCTTGGCACTCCATGCACAATGGGTCGAAAAACTGCTTGGGTGGATTTTCCGTATTGCATACAGGGATCAGGGCAGGTTTAAATGTCCATGCTGAATGATGAGGCATTAGAGGAATCAACACTCAAATGAGCAGAACCAGATGCAAGGGACAAATCTATTTCCTGTGTTATTGTGGCAGCCACACACTGTGTTTTTTCTTGTAGAAAGGAAATGGCAGTGTGTTTTCTGGACTGTTAGACTAGCTGTGGGTCACCCTGGATCCCAGTGCAATAAATAGGACTAAAGGTACCTCATATCAATTCAGTTTTTTCCTCATAGCAAGTCTATATAAATAGCTTAGCATCATTTATCACAAATGCATTTACATTCCATCATCTTGTGCCATAGATATCACTCGTTCAGCGATAGCAAACCCATTAGTCACGGTCCCACATGAGATAGGCTTGGGATTTGTAGCACACGCTCTATGGAGAAGCTAAAGGCTGTCAGATTCCTTTAGCTGTCTGGTTGTTGTATGGCATGTCTCACATAGTTCTCTTTACCGTGTTTACATAAATACCTCAAATCCTGCAAGGCTTTACTGATGTATGTGGCCTCTGTGGCAATGTAAGGAGCACACTGAGGGAGCAAGTGAGGATTGCAATCAATAGCATATCAAACACAGCCCTTTTTAAAGTGTTATTCTCCTGCTCAATATACAACTCTGACACAGTTAAGCTCTTAACACTCACCATTTTATACTGTACTGGCATGGTGATAGAGAAACTTGAAAGTAAGTTACATATACTGCTTGTAAAGTTGTGGCATAAGCTCCATTCAGAAAACATGCTGTCTACTGCCTACATAGGCAGCTGTCTTAGGCATAATCCTAATTCAAATTGAACCTCAAAAGTGACTGATAATTGATTCTAATTGAGTCTGAAATAAGCATGTTGCTAAGAAGATGATGTGATACTTTAAGCATGAAATAAACAGCACACACTCACACATATTGTAATTAAAATGATCTGTTTTATCTTTCATTGTTGAATGAATAATATATACACTACCATTCATAAGTCTGGGGTCATTATGATTTTTTAAAGTTTCTCTTATGTCTCTTATGTTTACCAAGGCTGCATTTATTTGATCAAAAATACAGTAAAAACAGTAATATTGTGAATTATTTTTACAATTTAAAATAACTGTTTTCTATTTGAATATATTTTAAACTGTAATTTATTCCTGTGATCAAAGTTGTACCAGTTGAAAACAGTTGTGCTGTGTAATTTTTTGTGGACTGTTCTACATTTTTTCACGATTCTTTGAAAGTTAAAAAAAGAACAGCATTTATTTGAAATAAATATTTTATAACATTATAAATGTCACTTTTGATCAGTTTACTGCATGCTTGCTGATTAAAAGTATTACAAATCTTTTGAACGCTTTTTATTTATTTATAACAATTCTCTAGACTATTTCAGTTATTTTGGATTATTTTCCCCCCAATCTAATTACCTTATTTGTCTAGGATACATGTGATGCTGTGTAAATTAGGCCTAAATTAGTTTTCTTTGAAGGCAGCCCTGTTCAAAACCACATCAGAAGCATGTCTGAAATGCCTAAAAGTGCTGTCTAGGTAGGTTGCTCGCTAGGTTTTGGAACAGAGCTAAGTGTCACACAACACTGATACTATTTCTCATACATATCACATACTGTGTCAGATCCTGCAGTGCTGATTTGATGGTATTCATAGTACTGACCCGGTGAGAGGACTAGGCCGTTTGCCACACTACCGGCTTTGTGTTGCCACATATAACAGTCCCGCATAACGCTGCAATTCCTCCAATGCCATTCCACGGGCTTCATTTACGCCCAGCCAAGAAAGCTGATACAATGAATCCGCACGGCAGGAAGGTAATCATATCCAGCTGTCTCCCATTATACACGCTTACGACTCCAGCATCTATTTATAAAACATGATGATGGAAAAATATTAGAATGCAAGAAACCCACAATATCGACAATAAATGTTGTGGAAAGAGCTCGGAAACAGCCGAAATGGGGGAAAACTTTATATGAAATAGCCAAGCGTCTATTTAGTTGCTTGCTGAATTCAGGGAAAGTAGATGACATGGTGCTGAAGGGTTGTGTCATGCAGCTGAATGAATGTTTAAACAGGCCAGTGTTCCTCTTTTGACTTACTGAACATCTTAATGTGAATTTTCAGATTGCACAAGTCATTATAGTATATATACACCGATCAGGCATAACATTGTGAGGTGAAGTGAATAACATTATCTCTTCATCATGGCACCTGTTAGTGGCTGGGATATATTAGGCAGCAAGTGAACATTTTGTCCTCAAAGTTGATGTGTTGGAAGCAGGAAAAATGGGCAAGCTTAAGGATTTGAGTTTGACAAGGGCCAAATTGTGATGGCTAGACGACTGGGTCAGAGCATCTCCAAAACTGCAGCTCTTGTGGGGTGATCCCGGTCTGCAGTGGTCAGTATCTATTAAAAGTGGTCCAAGGAAGGAACAGTGGAGAACCGGCGACAGGGTCATGGGCCAAGGCTCATTGATGCACGTGGGGAGCGAAGGCTGGCCCGTGTGGTCTGATCAAACAGACGAGCTACTGTAGCTCAAATTGCTCAAGAAGTTAATGCTGTCAGAATACACAGTGCATCACAGTTTGAGTATGGGGCTGCATAGCCGCAGACCAGTCAGGTTACCCATTCTAACCCCCGTCCATCGCCAAAAGCACCAACAGTGGGCACGTGAGCATCAGAACTGGACCACGGAGCAATGGAAGAAGGTGGCCTGGTCTAATGAATCACGTTTTCTTTTACGTCACGTGGATGGCTGGGTGTGTGTGCATCACTTGTATACAAATCTGCATCACACAGTTGCTGCAGATTTGTCGGATGCACATCCATGATGCAAATCTCCCGTTCCAGCACATCCCAAAGCTGCTCTATTGGACTGAGATCTGGTGACTGTGGAGGCCGTTTGAGTTTAGTGAACTCATTCTCATGTTCAAGAAACCAGTTTGAGATGATTGAGCTTTGTGACGTGCGTTTTCCTGCCATCAGAAAATGAGAACACTGTGGTCATAAAGGGATGGACATGGTCAGCAACAATACTCAGGCAGACTGTGGTGTTTAAACAATGCTCAATTAGTACTAAGCGGCCAAAAGTGTGCCAAGAAAATATATAACACACCATTACACCTCCAGCAGCCTGAACCGCTGATACAAGGCAGGATAGATCCATGCTTTCATGTTGTTTATGCCGAATTTTGCTCCTACCATCTGAATGTCACAGCAGAAATCGAGACTCATCAGACCAGTTTTTCCAATCTAATGTTGTCCAGTTTTGATGAGCCTGTGTGAATTGTAGCCTCAGTTTTATGTCCTTCTGGTCATTCTCGTCCGACCTCTGGCATCAACAAGACATTTTAGCCCGCAGAATTGCCGCTCACTGGATATTTTCTCTTTTTCTTTTTCTCAGTAAACCCTAGATGGTTGTGTGTGAAAATCCCAGTAGATCAGCAGTTTGTGAAATACTCAGACCAGCTCGTCTGGAAACAACAACCATGCCAGGTTCAAAGTCACTTAAATCATCTTTCTTCCCCAGTCTGATGCTCAGTTTGAACTTCAGCAGATTGTCTTGATCATGTCTACATGCATAGAGTTGCTGCCATGTGATTGGCTGATTAGATATTTGCCTTAACAACAAGCAGTTGAACAGTTTTAACTATAAGTGGTGAGGTTATGTGTATGTATGTATGTATGTATATATGTATGTATGATTTGGCTAATTTCGTCAACCACAAAAGGTACTGTTAAATTAGTTTTTCTGTTCCCTAAAACAGGACTTTAGAGGGTTTTATTTATATGGTCTGATGACATGCTGTTATGTTTGTGGTGTTTTACACCTGACTTTTCTCTAGTGATTGTTAAACAACAGTCACTCTAGTGACTCACTCAACCTCATCCACACCCTGGTTGTTGCTGGAATTGGGTCTGTTTTCCTATTGGAGCGCGGTGGTGGACTGCTTTCGGTGCGTGGGGCTCAAACATATCAAGTATAACAGTTTATTTTACAAGAGCTGAAGCGTCTCTCGGCCCACGCACAGTAGATTTAAAGATTGTATCCAGGCTGCACCGATTAGAACAATAGACCCAGAATAACTGCACGGTAAAAGTGGACCAGTTTTATGAGCCCTGATCTCATCAGACGGAGGAAGCATCTGTCGCTGCCGTCCTGATCGTTCAGGATGGAGCTGACATTCACAAAGCTGCTTCAGCAGGATCATACAGGGAGATAAAACTAATAGAATCTCTGGTGTTGAACAGAAAACATGCAGTTTAATCTATGAACATTCACTGGACATCTGAAGTTATGCATTGATATTTCAGTAGAGTCAACTCTTAATTTTTGTATTTTCAGTATTGTAAATGCAAAATAACTTTCTTATTTCCTAGATTTCCTAGAAGCTTGTTTCCGCCACTGAATAAAAAAATTAAAAAGGTTTATCACAATTCTGACTTTATATCTTGCAATTCTGACTTTATATCTTGCAATTCTGACTTTATATCTCGCAATTGTGCGTTTATATCTTGCAATTCTAAAAAAAAAAGTCCGAATTGCGAGATGTAAACTCACAATTGTGAGATAAAAAGTCGCAATTATCTTTTAAAATGTTGTATTCTGTGGCGGAAACAAGCTTCCATAGATCACTAGATGCTACTTGCTTTTTAATTTTTTATAGTTGCATAATGTGTAGTTTTGCAAGTTCTTTTTTAAAGATAGGATATAGGGTTTTATTATAAATGGAATATAAATGACAGCTGGAAGTCCATCCCTCACCAATAGGAAGTTCTCTAACCTTTTGTGTTGTTGTTATTCATGTATTTTTCTTAATAGAAATGGGAGCGAACATCAAATCTCTGGCAAAAACAGAAGCATACATTATTTTAGGCTCCTGTCAGTTTTAATAAATGCATTGTAGATAACTACTGCCATTGAGTCATACGGATATGATCTAATTCCTCACAGTGACTGAATGCTAGAAAAGCAGGAGGTCACACCACAAAAAAAGACTATTTTCTTTAGCATTTTTGTCTTGTTTTCCAGTACAAATATCTAAACATCCTTAAATCAAGATGACTTTACACTTAAAACAAAAAAATATATATCTGCCAGTGGTGCCAGAAAAATAAACTTGTTTTCCCTTTAAATTAAGTTTATTTTTCTGACACCACTGGCAGATGTTTTCTTGTTTTAAGCATAAACTCATAAACTAAGCATTATTTTGATCATTGAGTTAATATCTTAAGTAATTTTGCTTCTCATGTAAATGTATCTTGATTTAAGAACATTTAAATAGTTGTCCAGGAAAACCAGACAAAATGCAACATTTTTGCAGTGCAGTTTTTTAAAATACTTGATTTTTATACTTTGTGCAAGATCTTATAGTGTTCTTGAACTGATTTTGGGGGAATAACTTTGTGATGGAAGCCATATTTCCCGGCAGCCAGCATCCCTAACTCGCATTACAACTCCATAAAAGGAACTAACCCCAATCCTAACTTCATGACTTGTGCTTCTCGGGTGCGTATAGTGCTGGCGGGACCTTCACAGGAGTGCTCCATTTTCAGCCAGATAAGGTGACGGCTGCGAGCCGGAGCAGAGAGCGGGACGGATGATTGAAGGAGGAATAGCTTGGAATTCTGGGAATGAGTAGCCGGAGTAAAGGATTTTGTTGGCTCTCCCTACACTTACCCTTGACATGACCCACCTGCTCACTAAGTGAGTGGAACTTAAGGGCATATAAGTTATTCCAGGCATTTATGTTGACAGATAACAGCAGAGAGGACGTATAAAGCAATGGAAATATTACTGTACATGTCAAGGCCAAAGGGATTGAGTTGTTGCTCTTTCAAATGAAAAGACACTGCTGGATGTCCTGCTAAATACCAGTGTATTTTTGCACAGTGGAAAGATTTTCAGGCAATTTAACTTTTGGTGAAGTGTTAAGAGGGTGTGTGTATCTTGGCCTGATTTCTCCACAAGCATTTGATGAATGCTTTGTTCTTACTCTCATAACAAGTCTTTTTTGTTCTTTGCACAAAACCTGTCAAGAGCATGTGCAGGTCACTTCACCACAAAATCAAGAGAAAAAAATAGAAGTATTATATTTTTTTGAAGTATAAAATTAAGTATGATTTTCAGATAATGAAGTGGTTTTTTTATTGTGACTTTTTTTTCCCTGGCAATTAACTATATTTCCCACCAAATTTTCTTTTCTTTAATACTTCCCAGCATTGTAATTTTATATATATATATATACCACCACCAGCCTGCACAGTGGTAACAAGGCATGATGGATCCATGTTCTCATTCTGTTTACGCCAAATTCTGACTCTACCATCTGAATGTCTCAATAGAAATCGAGACTCATCAGACCAGGCAACATTTTTCCAGTCTTCAACTGTCCAATTTTGGTGAGCTCGTGCAAATTGTAGCCTCTTTTTCCTATTTGTAGTGGAGATGAGTGGTATCCGGTTGGGTCTTCTGCTGTTGTAGCCCATCCGCCTCAAGGTTGTGCGTGTTGTGGCTTCACAAATGCTTTGCTGCATACCTCGGTTGTATATATATATACACTCACCTATATATATATATACACTCACCTAAAGGATTATTAGGAACACCATACTAATACTGTGTTTGACCCCCTTTCGCCTTCAGAACTGCCTTAATTCTACGTGGCATTGATTCAACAAGGTGCTGAAAGCATTCTTTAGAAATGTTGGCCCATATTGATAGGATAGCATCTTGCAGTTGATGGAGATTTGTGGGATGCACATCCAGGGCACGAAGCTCCCGTTCCACCACATCCCAAAGATGCTCTATTGGGTTGAGATCTGGTGACTGTGGGGGCCATTTTAGTACAGTGAACTCATTGTCATGTTCAAGAAACCAATTTGAAATGATTCGAGCTTTGTGACATGGTGCATTATCCTGCTGGAAGTAGCCATCAGAGGATGGGTACATGGTGGTCATAAAGGGATGGACATGGTCAGAAACAATGCTCAGGTAGGCCGTGGCATTTAAACGATGCCCAATTGGCACTAAGGGGCCTAAATTGTGCCAAGAAAACATCCCCCACACCATTACACCACCACCACCAGCCTGCACAGTGGTAACAAGGCATGATGGATCCATGTTCTCATTCTGTTTACGCCAAATTCTGACTCTACCATCTGAATGTCTCAACAGAAATCGAGACTCATCAGACCAGGCAACATTTTTCCAGTCTTCAACTGTCCAATTTTGGTGAGCTCGTGCAAATTGTAGCCTCTTTTTCCTATTTGTAGTGGAGATGAGTGGTACCCGGTGGGGTCTTCTGCTGTTGTAGCCCATCCGCCTCAAGGTTGTGCGTGTTGTGGCTTCACAAATGCTTTGCTGCATACCTCGGTTGTAACGAGTGGTTATTTCAGTCAAAGTTGCTCTTCTATCAGCTTGAATCAGTCGGCCCATTCTCCTCTGACCTCTAGCATCAACAAGGCATTTTCGCCCACAGGACTGCCGCATACTGGATGTTTTTCCCTTTTCACACCATTCTTTGTAAACTCTAGAAATGGTTGTGCGTGAAAATCCCAGTAACTGAGCAGATTGTGAAATACTCAGTCCGGCCCGTCTGGCACCAACAACCATGCCACGCTCAAAATTGCTTAAATCACCTTTCTTTCCCATTCTGACATTCAGTTTGGAGTTCAGAAATTGAACAGGTGTTCCTAATAATCCCCTTAGATGAGTGTATATATGTGTATGTATGTATGTGAGAGAGAGTGAGAGAGAGAGTGTGAGAGTGTGTGAGAGTGTGTGTGTGCTGGGCGGTATGACCAAAAATTTATTTCACTGTATTTCTCAAATTTATACCGGATTCGCGATATATAGCGGTATTTTTTTCCTCATTCATGACAGGGTGTTGTTAACCACATTTTCTACTGATTGAGAGAGGAAATACTGCAGTAGATTGACTAGAATGCCCTACTTTACTGTCATGATGAGTGAATATAGTAGAAATTCCACACTAGAGTTTATACAGGTTTGCAAAGCCCCACAAAATGATGCTGTGGGGAGAAAACAACCAATAAAACACAGACCTGCAACACACTTATTACAGACACATGAATATTAAAATATGACCACGGAGAGAAAAAAATTGATTTGAGGACACCCTAAGCCTTTTAAAAATCTAACCCTATAACAACAAACTCCCAAAATGAGGGAGAAACGCGGAAGAACATTTAAAAGGTCTAAGGATATTTTCAATACATTTAAGAGCAAACGACACACGTCAGTTTAACACAGAAAGAATAAAGGCATAGTTACTTTTTTACCCATTCTTCTTTGAATTGTCAGTCTACATCATTGTCTTCGGTGTATCAGAATAATCCATTGTGTCATCGCGTTCATGATCAGACGTATGGCTGTATCAGTGTCCTTGTTTGCACATTGGCTATATTTAATCTGAAGACGACGATTAAATATGTATGCATACACGGTGCTAGTTCATGTTTAGAGCACTAGAGTATATGAAATATGTCCACAAAAAACTTAAACACGCTTGCTCTGGTCTGTATATGATCCATGTGGTGAGCGTTGTTAAACTCATGGCAGCGCTCTCTTGCCCACACTGCATGTTGTTTGAATTCTCCATTTGAGTCCTCACTACAGAGCAACAGTGAAAAGGGACCCCTCTCAAACAGTGTCGCGCTGCGCCGCGTTCCAATCGTTGTTTAAGCAACATACACCGGTATTGCGGTATATTAAAAATTCATATCATAACACAAATAAATACCTGTATTCGGTATGAACCGGTATACCGCCCAGCACTATCAAATACATTACTTTTATTGTGGTAGATGAAAACAATAAATAGAGAAAATGTGTCTTTAGATGTCACGAAAATGTTTTTTTAAATAATTGAACATAAGCCAATAACTGGCCAATCACAATCTTTTACAATATTTTTTCTTTTACAAAATTGACAAAAAAAGTTTGTCAGTCTGATATGGGTCAAGGGGCATGATGAATTATTTGGCCATTTTTTTAATTGTTAATCATGCTAAATCATGTTGACATCCCTAAAAATCTGGTCCAAAACCAGGCTTTATTTATGCATTTGGCAGATGCTGTTATCCAAAGCGACTTACATTGTATTCAAGGTACACATACGATCAGTCCTTGCTTTCCCTGGGAATCGATCCCATGACATTGGCATTGCTAGAGTCATGTGCAACTGTTATATGCAAAATGTAATTTCCTTTCCCCCCCTTGTTTTTAATTTTGAAGTCAAATGTTCCTGACAGGTTTCGTGAGATTCACCCCTAAATTTGTTGATAGATGTTCCTTAGTGCTGGATGAACAATGATTTTTTTTTTTTTCATTGTTCAGAGAGAAAATGTTTTCCATGTGCCCATTTACGCCACGGGAGCATGGCACCTCCATTCTAGCTTTATACATCCCAGCTGTGTTTTCAACTGAGGGTCACATGCTAAATGCCTTTTACATTATGTACACCAGCCCATAAAAGTTCACTGTAATTGATTTTTATAGGACATTGTTCCAGTATTTCATCCACTTATGAGTCATTGAGTATTATATTATTATTTCATACTGTACATTTGCTTGTTTTTTCTGTGAGTTATGCAATTTTATGGATGCATGGAATATGCAAGGTATGTAGCATTTGAAACATGTATTGGTGCATATTCTGTATGTGTTGTACAGTATATACAGTGTATATATTCTGCCACATAGCCAGTGTGTTATCAATAAGCTAGAAGTGCATTGTGGGTGTTGTGTGTGCTGTATAGCATACAGTAAGGGAAAATCAGTTAATGTGGAGGGATTCTGCATACTAACCACAGATGGAATAAGTTTCCAGCCAGCTGAAGTGATGTGCGTCCCATATGCTCTCACTCCAGTGTGTGTTAACCATCGTCAATCTCATGGGAAGATTTCAGCAGTTCTCAGGGGGGTTAATAGGGAGGCTCGGAAACTATTTGTCCCTGTGATAACTCCTGCAGTTTGGGGAAACAAGCCGAAATTGTATCTGCCTTGACATCACAACATTTCAAAAGAAAAGCTCTGTTTAGAAACCTAATGATCTGCCTAAATAGAGAGCATATGAAGGCGTCATACTCACTCTCCCAACTTCGTTCCAAGTTTGTATGTATGGAGTGTAATTATGGTGTTTTCTAAGATTTCTAATCCCAGAATGCATTGCAACAACAAACCAAAACTTTTAAGCATTTGTTATGCATTTTATGTTTGTGTATGCATTTTATATATTCAGGTAGGATACTAGCAAAGCTGCTTACACTAGGTTTTGGAACACAGCAAATGAGTAACAAAAATTGCAGCAAGCAGGCGCATATTGTGAAACGAAGCAATGCTTTCTTTTTTAAGAGAATTTGATATAAAGTGTCATTTATCAAGAGAAAGGTTAAAGTAGAAGATATAGGTCATATTTAGATGCAAATGAATAAATGCTCAGAGATGCTACATTGCTGTCATGAATTTTGCTAAATTTTGCATTTTGTCGCTTGTGCATTATATATCCTTCATATACACCGATCAGGCATAACATTATGACCACTGACAGGTGAAGTGAATAACACTGATTAGCTCTTCATCAAGGCACCTGTTAGTGGGTGGGATATATTAGGCAGCAAGTGAACATTTTGTCCTCAAAGTTGATGTGTTAGAAGCAGTAAAAATGGGCAAGCGTAAGGATTTGAGCAAGTTTGACAAGGGCCAAATTGTGATGGCTAGACGACTGGGTCAGAGCATCTCCAAAACTGCAGCTCTTGTGGGGTGTTCCCGGTCTGCAGTGGTCAGTATCTATCAAAAGTGCTCCAAAGAAGGAACAGTGGTGCACCGGCGACAGGGTCATGGGCGGCCAAGGCTCATTGATGCACGTGAGGAGCGAACGCTGGCCTGTGTGGTCCGATCAAACAGACAAGCTACTGTAGCTCCATTTGCTCAATAAGGTAATGCTGGTTCTGATAAAAAAGTTCATCGCAGTTTGTTGCGTATGGTGCTGCATGGTGCAGACCAGTCCATGCTGACCCCTGTCCACCGCCAAAAGCGCCAACAGTGGGCACATGAGCATCAGAACTGGACCATGGAGCAATGGAAGAAGGTGGCCTGATCTGATGAATCACGTTTTCTTTTACATCACGTGGATGCCGGGTGTGTGTGCGTCGCTTACCTGGAGAACACATGGCACCAGGATGCACTATAGGAAGAAGTCAAGCTGGCGGAGGCAGTGTGATGCTTTGGGCAATGTTCTGCTAGGAAACCTTGGGTCCTGCCATCCACATGGATGTTACTTTGACAAGAACCACCTACCTAAGCATTGTTGCAGACCATGTACACCCTTTCATGGAAACGGTATTCCCTGGTGGCTGTGGCCTCTTTCAGCAGGATAATGCCCCTGCCACAAAGCAAAAATGGTTAAGGAATGGTTTGAGGTGTTGACTTGGCCTCCAAATTCCTCAGATCTCAATCCAATCGAGCATCTGTGGGATGTGCTGAACAAACAAGTCCGATCCATGGAGGCCCCACCTCGCAACTTACAGGACTTAAAGGATCTGCTGCTAACATCTTGGTGCCAGATACCACAGCACACCTTCAGGGGTCTAGTGGAGTCCATGCCTCGACGGGTCAGGGCTGTTTTGGAACAACACAATATCAGGATCATAATGTTATGCCTGATCAATGTATTACTACTATTAGGGAAAAGCGTTTTCTCCCTTGTAGAAGTCTATTTATCATCCCATCTCAATGTTGTTTTTGTTAACTAAAACTATAAAAATTAAGCAGAATTTGTTTTAATAAATATTAGATGAAAAATTTGAACTTTAAAGGGGTGGTAAAACACATTCTTTCGAAGGCTTGATTGTGTTTGTGGGGTGCACTGTAACATGTTCATGCGTTTTTAAAAAATTGCATTATTTTTCATATATTTTACCTTTATTCTACACTGCTCTGTCCCTCCTTGTAAAAACGGTCTGATGGTTTCCGGGTTCTATGAAGCCGGTCCCTCAAAAATACGCAATGGGCTCAGATTGGCCCAGTGTGCTGTGATAACCGCCAAAGTAGCCAAATCAAACACAGAACCATGTTTAGCATGCCTGTAGATAAACAAGCATGTAGATAAACAATACATAAAAGCTCTAATCAAAGAATAATTTACACTAATTCCAAGTTCGCTGTTGAGATTTAAAAAAGTTTGTAACGTTATGTGTTTGTCGGGTAACGTTAAGTATGAATGGGCATTTAACAAACTGGTTTGCAGAGCCAAACAGCGTTGTCATTTGTTTACTTCCTTGCTACAACGTACAATTAACAATACGAACTATTACAGGAAAACACATCGACGAAAAATAAATCATACTTGCAGGTTGTGGCCCGTAAGCAGCTTCTGTTTTTAAAGTTGGAACTGCTCCATCTTTCAGGACAAGCCGTTGTGCGAATCCTGCATTGAACTCGCGAAGATTGTGGAAGCTTTCCTCCGTAAAATGTGCAGCACAGAGAGCGAGATTTGGGTAATAATTATGAGGGACCGATTTAAAAATAACTCCCCCGTCCCTAGGAAGGCTGAACAAAGTGGACCTGCAATCCAGATGAACAGTGTTTCGTCGGCATTACGGCAACAACACTCCAGCCTACTAACTATACCACAACAACTCTTCTCCACAGCAATAAAAAATGGCCTCGCCCCACTTATTTAATATTCTCGGAGGAGGGGTTTATGTAAATATTGGGGTTAGTGGCGTCAGCAACCCTGGAGGAATGTCTGTAGTCCCTACCGGCCGTTTGCTGTAGTCCTTAGAAATTGATTTCTTTAAAAGCAAATATCTCCCTTTGCTTTAAACTTTGAACGTTGTAGCTTTGCAGATGTTGTTTATGCTCAAACAGCAACATTACACACTAGCTAAAGTTAGAAAAGTGAAATCGTGTTTTACCACCCCTTTAAAAACAACGAAAATGAGAAATGCTGCCTTGGCAACTAATTGAAATAAATAAGTTTAAGATTAAGTTAAAAATAGCAAACTAAAACTAGGAAATATGTATATTAAAATAATAATACAATAATAATAATAATAACACTATAATAATAATACTATGACCATCTATGCTTATTTATTAGGGGTGTAATGGTACATGTATTCTCCCCATTCGCCACGGTTCAGTGCATACAGTCAGACGACAAATCTAGTCACAAGCGATCCACACTCCAATCCAGAAGGGGCCACACGCACGGTAATGCACATCTGCCACAACAGGAAAAAGAGCAGAAGAAGAAGAGACGATCTATGCACAAACCCAAAACGAGTTCAGATGACTACTTGCTAGTAACCTATACGCTGAAATTGATTAACTTCACGGAAAGGAAACCGGGGTGGCAGAAACCGGCATCCGTTTGTTTTCTTTGTTTTACTAAAGCACAATGTTTTGTTTTTATTGTGAGTGTACACTTTACAGTTTCGAATGATGTCTTGTGATCTGTATGACCTTAATGTTTAGTATTTTAAGTCGTTTCCGCTGTTATAATGAGACAAAATCATTTGGCATTGTGCTGATTTGTGTCATGGAAGTCTCACTACTACAGTCCAGTGATGAAATATGCATATCCTGGAAATGGGAAGCTTCACTCGCTGTCTCCTCATGGAAAGGTGAAGTAGGCTCAGATGTAGATGGCACTTTTTCTCCTCCTCGCTCATCTTTCCGTGATTTCTTGAAAAAGCGTAATATTGAACTTTGTGCATCCGCCATTGTCACCACATTAAAGAACTCTCACGCGCAAAGAAAACTAATCTCTAGCTAATTGTGACCAAATACCAAATACAAGAGTGCATTATGTTTACTGCTTAGTGCTTAATACACTAAAGGAGGTTGTACTGTACCAACTACCTAAATGCCGCTAGGTGGAACTGTAATTTGCACTACTGTCTAACTCCAAAACCAAGATACGTATACTGTGTACCGTTACACCTTTATTACTTATATATCTAGAATCATTGTTTTCACTTATGCCTGTGACTATCAGAACAGACCTGTTACGGGTTGACACACCAGTTGAGAACCACTGAACTAAACCACATCATGTCTCTCTCCACACAGTATAATTATGATCTGTTAGACATCATCAGGCTTTCTTTTCTTTGGCCCGTTTTTCAGCTGTTGGAGAGCTGCAAGTTTGATTTGTTTATGAAACAAGGCATTTCTGTACATGGACTAACACTTCAGGAATGAGTGTCTGTGATTTATCATCAGTTTCAGATGAGCCCATGGACTTTGGAGGGAGATCTGAGAAATATCTCCACGCTCAGGCTTTGCTCGGTTCGTGTCCGGTTCATTCCGGCATTGCAGGAATCAAATGCAGATTCACCTGCTCAGCTCCAGAGAAAGTGTTCTGGAGATATTAACTAATCTTTCACGTTAATTTGTAGTTTTCCACAGACTAAGTGATTTATCCTAAACTATGCAACCTACGCAATTGGCGTGTTGTCTAAATCTTTTTGATCTGACACTCTAATAAGTTAATCTCATTTGCAAACACATGCAGCACATAAACGTGGTTATATTATTAATTTCCATGCCCTGAATATTGTTCCCTTTTTTTCCTGCATCTTATAATTGGTTCCATATGGGATGATGTTGTCTTGAACAATGTCTGTCAGGGACAATATTACTAGAGGATTTGACGTTGTTGTACTATAGCTCACCTTGTTGAAGTATCCAATGGGGGATCATGTTCAGATGGGTTCAGATGAGTATGAATGAAATATATGAGGGCTTTTATACAGGAAGTACTTCAGGTTTCACTCATTCATCACTTGCAAGAAATAAAATGTCTGTGGGAAATTTAGGTTACATGATGACCTTGGGTCATAGTAATGTTTTGGCATGGATAGCAACTTTGGTAAATAAAAATAATGATAAATATATTACATTTTTCAAAGAATGTTAGTTGTATGCATGTGAAAAACTATCATGTTGGAGTTGCCTACATTATTGTATGATTGATTTGTCTGTTGAACATATAATGTGGGATAGATTGCATGCTGAAGTTTAATAGTTTTTCAAATATGAATAATAGTATTAGTAATGTTTTTTATACATCTTTGGAATTGAAGTACATGTATTGCTGAAGTTCACATTTTAGCATAACTCTAAATACATGTCTTGCATGCATCTGGCCTTAAAAGGGAATCCTAGAGCAGAGCGTAAATTAATAGCAGGAACTGTGAGTTTAGCTCCGAGGGTCTTGATCACGATAAAGCCCTGGTTTGTGCACTGTGTGCATGTATTTAATAACTCTTGGAACGATCTGGTGGAAGCCACGTGAACACGGGCAGCTCAGATCCTCTCGACCAATCACGATCGCCGCTACTCAGATGACATCATCCCTTCTGCCTTCCCTGAAGAATAGAAAGTGGTTCAGTTCAGCTGCCCTGCTTATCTTAAAGATAAACTGACAAGTTTTTTGTATCAAAGTTTCTGGCTCTGCAAATCTTCTCATATTGGCACATAACTGAAGAACTTAGGCCATTAAATACAAATTACATTCTTAAGAGCATTGCATGATATCAGCCTCCCTGTTTCTGCCCACAGATTTAAAGTGTGTCAAAGATTGTCAGAAAAAAAAGTGTTTTACAGCCTGAAGTCATTGAAGAACCTTTTTACATTTCTCAAAGATGTTTTACTTTCCAATGAACTCTTTAAAACAAGAACTTTACTTTAGAAGTAAAAATTGCTTAAAGTCAGGGTAGGTGATTTGCTTCAAAAACATTTTTTGTTATGCTGGTAAAAAGTCTCTTCACGTCCCGATAGCAATCACTAAGTTAAAGGTTCAGTGTGTAGTATTTATGAGGATCTATTGACAGAAATGCAATATAATATACATAACTATGTTTTCAGTGATGTATAAAGACCTTACATAATAAACCGTTATGATTTTATTACCTTAGAATGAGCCATTTCTATCTACATACACCGCAGGTCACCTTACAGTGAAATCGCCATTTTGCGCCGTCATGTTTCTACAGTAGCCCTAAACGGACAAACTGCTCTACAGAGCGCTAGCTACTCTCTGCTGTCTCAGACGACGACATCTTTGTCCTGTGACGGCCAACGTAGCTTCTCTATGTGCTTTGAAAGGGAGGGGTGAGTGGTGGGCGGTTGCAATTCACAACCTCACCACTAGATGTCGCAAAAATGTACACAGTGCACCTTTAAGTGGTCTAAATGCATTTATATGTATTCATATTGTCTTTGGAAGGCGTAGGACCATAAAATGTTCGTCCAATCATAGACCTCGTTCCGAGGTCCTACCTGCCTGTCAACATGTTTTTACATACCTTCGTGCAGACATCACACGTCATCAGTGCGTTTCATGCTATGCAGAGACAGACATCAGTCACCGAGCACCGCAACCAAAACAGCAGCCGCCTTTTACAGTTCCACCTGAACCAAAACCACTAGCTTATGCTGCGTTCACGCCATAACTACTGTCATTTGAAAGAGATGGAAACCCGTGACGTTATACTCACAGACTCTAGTGTGTTTGAATGGACTATCATTGGCGAAATGAATTGCAGCTGTCAGGTGGTACAGGTCAGTGCTCTGTAAGTTGTTTATGTTCATTATTATTGTAATGTTATGTGCTTTGAGACATGAGGTAGTTTACCGCCACCTCTCGTGTCACTTTTGTTTGCTCCCTGCTGCACGCGTTCATGTGTTTTGAAGGTGACGTGGCTTTGTAGAGCACTCTGAAGGGATCTCATGCTTTCAAAGCTAGCTAGCTATTCCTAGCTACTCTGAAAATCGCCTACCCTACCTTTTAAGATTTTAAAACTTCTTGTATGTATGTTGTTGTATATATTGTTGAATATTTAATTAAGTTTCACTTTCTTACTCCATTGGTAATTTTTTTAAGCATAAATCTAACAACACAACTTCACAATGAGGTAAGAAAAAATAAACACAATTTAAGATATTCTACTGTATTTTCTGCAATTTTCTTTCTCAATTAAATAAATTACTGTTTGGAGTCAGTAGGATTTTTTCTTAATGAAATTAATACTTTTATTCAGCTACGATGCATTCAATTAATCAAAAGTGACAGTAAAGACATTTATAATGTTACAAAAGATTTATATTTCAAATAAATGCTGTTCTTTTGAATACTGGAGTAAGACTGAAGACTTTGCATCACAGGAATAAATTATATTTTACAATATATTCAAATAGAAAACAGTTATTTTAAATTGTATCACAATAATACAGTTTTTACTTGATCCAGTAAATGCAGCCTTGGTGAGCAGAAGAGACTTCTTTCATTGACATTAAAAAGTCTTCTCAACCCCAAACTTTCGAACGGTAGTGTATATCTTGCCATAAGAGTGTTTAGATATTTTTTTACTCATGAGTCATGACAAGATGAAAACTTTATTAAAGAAGTTATTTTTCACAACCCATAGCAAGACTCCTAATGCATTGTATTTAGATATTTAGAACAAACTTCAACCACTTATAATGACATTCAACACATTTTTTTTTCTGATGATCATCAAGATGTCTTTGTGTGAAACTTTAAACAAGCTCTTATCATTCAATCAGCACTATTTTTCACCACTGTCTCCATGTTCAAAAGCGTGAGGTCAGACTCAATGATCCTCAGATGAGAGATTATTGCTCTGGTGAGTTTGGGAATGGACGGCACCCAACCCTGCATAAATTAGACACTGTATTTCCTGCACTCGCGGCTATAGAGGTTTTTTAATCATACTTTACTACAAGGGTGCTGAATGGCAGTGCCAGATTGCATTCAGTAACACATAACTTACAAACACTGTCTCTTTGAGTCTATCATGCTTCTTTGGTAACACTTTTAACACCTGATAAAAAGTACCATGGCATTTCACCATGTTTCAGACACCGTTATGACAATCATTATGTGGCATGGTATCAAACGTATATCAAAACACCACTAATTACTAGCAGCTCCCCCAAATAATTATCCATTATACCAGATGTTTATTACATTTGGTGCTTGGTTTGGCAAGATGACAGCACATACATACAGCAGCCAGTTATTTACTATTCATACAAGTTTTCAGTAGCGTTGAATGATTACTAATATAAATGCACAGTAACATGAACACTGTAGCCTAAAGTGTGATCATCGTTTCGATTTATTACTGTCGTTAAAAAAGGCTATTATGACTTGCGAATCCGCCTGTGGGAAGCCATTCTGTAGTGCCGTCGCTTTCCGTGAAAGCCTTTACTGTGCCAAATGGAAACAATGTAAGGAAACAGATGACACTTCAGCCGTTCGTCTTGTACAATGAAGCCCTGTGGCGACTGACTGACCTGCTTGGCTCAAGTCTGTCAGTGTGTGTCAGCGGCATGTAAGGAACAGTTGTTTGGGTCCCTTCAGATACCACCCACCCAATTAAAAGCATGAGGTAGGTCCTGAGGCCTGCTTTCTTCTGCTATAAATACATGTAGTTTATGATGGAGCAAAGGATGAAGTTTGGGGGGGCTGGGAAAGGAGGAAGCAGAAGGCAAAAGGGGACATTAATAATGATGATAAAAGCTAGTAAAAGCCCGGGCCAAGGTTCAGATATGACCTCTACTACTTCCTTATGTGCAGGAGTTGCTTGTTCCTGTTGTGTCTCCTCTGTGAGGTTTTGCAGTAGCAGCTTTACTAGAGTGGGAAGCCGGTCCGTCTTCTACTCTCATACTCCCATAAGTCTCAACTTTCCCATTGTCTGGTTTTTCAAAACAGTCCTTAAGCAGCCTACAAGTGTCAATATTGTAAGTTTGAGTTGCACATGAATAGCAGTGATGACACTGATGCATATATATTATATATACGTTGCATATATAATATTGTTATATGTGACCCATGCTGGCAAAATGAGTCACAATGAGCAACTTTTCAAAAATTAGTTATTAAAATTAGTCATTCTCTATTAAAAAACCTTCAAAATTATGTATGATTTGTTGGAATTAGACGAAAATTACTGAGCTAAACCTGTTTGAAGTCGATAGAGTCAGCAAAATCAATTTTGAGAAAAATCGAGTTAAAGTTTTCTGAAGGCTCCAAAGCAAATTCACCTAGCAACCATACCTTAAAATCCCTGGTAATAACACCAAATTTGGCACACACTCCCAAGTTGTTTTTCCATGATACCACAATAGTCTGATTAACATTAATGAGACAGACAGCCTATATGTTAAGACCTACTGTACCGCACAGATCTAATATGATGTTACACATCAGATGTTTTTCCCCAGCAGTTAACCAAACATTGATAGATATTTTGAAATACTGTAATTCTGTGTATGTGTGTATATCGGGATTGCGCGCCGTATGAGGCATCTTTGTGCGCACGCAGTTTGAAAATCACACTCAGCCATCAAGAATTTGCAATAAATATTCACAAAGTTTGAATGCTGCGCTTTAAAACGATACCAAACTTGTGCGGAAGAGAAGTGCCAGTCGAACAGAAGCGAGCAGAGAAAAACAGAGAAGCTACAGTATGCAAGATTTATGAAGTTACACCTCTCAGAAAACGTACAAATAAAGATACTTTTAGATGTTTAATTGCTATTTGGAGCATTGGGATCACTAGACGAGGGCTTAATGAACTCATTTTTGTGAAAACCTCAAATTCGACCAAAATTGACATTTTTCACTTGTTTTGCCTGTAGCTCGTAATCAGCCGTGCGCATTCCCACACATTTTGCCAGCACAGGGCACATACACTCACCTAAAGGATTATTAGGAACACCTGTTCAATTTCTCATTAATGCAATTATCTAATCAACCAATCACATGGCAGTTGCTTCAATGCATTTAGGGGTGTGGTCCTGGTCAAGACAATCTCCTGAACTCCAAACTGAATGTCAGAATGGGAAAGAAAGGTGATTTAAGCAATTTTGAGCGTGGCATGGTTGTTGGTGCCAGACGGGCCGGTCTGAGTATTTCACAATCTGCTCAGTTACTGGGATTTTCACGCACAACCATTTCTAGAGTTTACAAAGAATGGTGTGAAAAGGGAAAAACATCCAGTATGCGGCAGTCCTGTGGGCGAAAATGCCTTGTTGATGCTAGAGGTCAGAGGAGAATGGGCCGACTGATTCAAGCTGATAGAAGAGCAACTTTGACTGAAATAACCACTCGTTACAACCGAGGTATGCAGCAAAGCATTTGTGAAGCCACAACACGCACAACCTTGAGGCGGATGGGCTACAACAGCAGAAGACCCCACCGGGTACCACTCATCTCCACTACAAATAGGAAAAAGAAGCTACAATTTGCACGAGCTCACCAAAATTGGACAGTTGAAGACTGGAAAAATGTTGCCTGGTCTGATGAGTCTTGATTTCTGTTGAGACATTCACATGGTAGAGTCAGAATTTGGCGTAAACAGAATGAGAACATGGATCCATCATGCCTTGTTACCACTGTGCAGGCTGGTGGTGGTGGTGTAATGGTGTGGGGGATGTTTTCTTGGCACACTTTAGGCCCCTTAGTGCCAATTGGGCATCGTTTAAATGCCACGGCCTACCTGAGCATTGTTTCTGACCATGTCCATCCCTTTATGACCACCATGTACCCATCCTCTGATGGCTACTTCCAGCAGGATAATGCACCATGTCACAAAGCTCAAATCATTTCAAACTGGTTTCTTGAACATGTCAATGAGTTCACTGTACTAAAATGGCCCCCACAGTCACCAGATCTCAACCCAATAGAGCATCTTTGGGATGTGGTGGAACGGGAGCTTCGTGCCCTGGATGTGCATCCCACAAATCTCCATCAACTGCAAGATGCTATCCTATCAATATGGGCCAACATTTCTAAAGAATGCTTTCAGCACCTTGTTGAATCAATGCCACGTAGAATTAAGGCATTTCTGAAGGCGAAAGGGGGTCAAACACAGTATTAGTATGGTGTTCCTAATAATCCTTTAGGTGAGTGTATATTAACTAAATGCATGTTTGTCTTTTTAATATTTATTTTTACTGTTACTTTTCAAATGGACCAACCTGAAGCCATTTATATATTGTTTGTTTGTTACAGTATATTTCAATGGTCCACTTTAGACACTCTACTAACTATAAGTAACTTTGCAACTATATGTCAACTAACTCTCCTGACTCTCATCAGAGTATTAGTAGACTGTTAGTAGAATTAGTTGACATGTAGTTGCTTTTAGCAAAGTCTTGCGCATTAGCTTTGTCCAGGCTGAAAAATGCATTTGAGCGTTTAGAAACAAAATGTATGAGACAGTTGTTGACCGATTTCATTGGTGATTTCAAATATGAAATTTGATTGTGAGCTTAGCGAACAGTTTTGGAGAATTTGATGTTTCCCCATTCAAAGAGATAGGAGCTGCACTTGCATGCCCGAGTGGCGTTTCAAAGATGGCCGCCGAGTGAAATGACTTGTCTTAAAGGGACTTCGCTTATAGTTAGTATAATGTCTTCAAAATAAAGTGTTAGCAGATATTATGCAGTATTAATAGTGATTGAAATGAAAGCTTGGCAAATATTTTTGTAAACATTGAGTTTTCGGCCTTTACCTGTTTAGGTTGATAGGAGCTGAACTTACATGGCTAGTAAATTGTTGCCCATAACCGTCACTAAATTCAGGAATCCATCCAAGTGAACTGAAAAGCACTTTGATAAAATTCCAAACCAGAACATAGAGGTTTTGATCAGTCCAGATAAGTTGGACTGTTTGAAAATAAAGTACTTGAAACTCCACAGAAGATATCGCTATTGGACTGGTGATTATATTTTATTATAGCACATTGATTATCGTAAATAAAGTTGGTATACACTTGTTTTATTGGAGAACAAGAGGTCATTCATGCTCTCAATTCACATGTGTCCCAATGAAAGTGGCACATAGACTGTTCCTGATCTTTACTGCTCCCCTGAGTGGGGGTCATTGGTCGGACAGATCACAGGGCCCATTTGATACGCACTGCTTTAATCCCATCTGGGACCTGAGGAGAGCACCAGCTCTTTACACAACACTGAGCTTTATGTTGTCTGTTTTACGACTCAAGCGTATTACTGTAACAAAACCCTCTCTCTCTGGACGCCAAAGGGCACATGAGAGGCCCTCAGCTGGTGAGTGAGGAGGCTTTCACCAAGGCTCAGGTGATTCAATGGTTAATCTAGGGTTTATCACACAAGCTTTGATTCTACAGATTCTTTGATTAATATACCTAAATCTCAAGCACAACACAGTTTTTTTTTCTTTTTGTCAGTAACAGCATCTCTTATTTTAGTTTTATTTTTGTATACTTTTTTATTAGTTTTTATTTGTATAATTTCAGTTTTCATTTTAATAACACCTTTAGTAAGGTTTGCAGCATCAGGGTTACCATCTAGCAAGATCTTTGCATGTCCGTTCAGTCCACTACCGATGCCACTGTGTTAGTAGAGGCGTCTACTTGGTCTTAAATTGTGTCAACCCCTAATCCCAACCCTAACCCTATAGTAAGTACATGTAGTTAATTATTATTACTTAGTACTTAAATGTACTGTATACTTACATTGTAACACGGACCCCTTAAAATAAAGTGCTAGCCATAGTTAGCAAAGCAAAGCCATAGTTTGTTTTCTTGCGGCCAAACTATAATATAGAAATGTGATGATTATTATTGCTTATATCAAAGAAAGGCAAAATGGCCAAAATGTTCAATCTTAAAGGACTAGTTCACCCTGTAATCATTTACTCATCCTTCTGTCATTCCGAACTTGTATGGCTTACTTTCTTTTGTGGACAAATGCAGAAATTATATGCAAACACTGTAAAACCACATTTTTTTCATTGTATTTTTTTAATTTTAGGTTTCTTTTTTTTTTTTTTTTACCTCACTGTTTTTGTCTTTTTTTCTCTCTCGGAAGGAACAGCCTGAAAAACTATTTTTATTTAAAACAAATTTATTTATTTCAATTTTGAGCTACAAAATAGTATATGAAACATTTTTGGTGTGTTTTATTGGTAAATTCTTACATGAAGTTTGGCAAACATACAGAAAGTCATACAGGTTTGAAATTGTTGAGTAAATGATCACAGAATTTTCATATTTCTGTCAGAATTTTCATCATTTTCATTCGTCATCTATAATAACCACATACGCCCCATTTGAAGGTGTAAATAAGTCTTGTGGAGGCTAAAACCTGTCCGGTCCGCCACCACACCTCTCTTTCCTGCAGTAACTCTATCAGCTTGTGAAGGTGCGGGTCGGCTGGACACCAGGACAGGATGTGCGCTATCTATTTTATCATGATGTGTTAAAACATCGGCCTGATTCAGTGCCACTGAGGAAGAGGATGGGTGGGTGGACAAACAGAAAGCATGTGATAAAACTCATGGGACGAAAGAAAGAGAAGGGTAAGGGGTGCTCAGTAGGCACAGTTTGCGCTCTGTCGTGGTGGTAGAGATGAAAGCTGAAGCGATCAAGCCTCGTCACAGGCCCGAGTGATGTTTAATAGTCAGGGGAGGAGAAGAGGGCATAGGAGAGGTCTAATTTTCCCATGTCCCTCCCTCTTTAGTCTCCTCTAACAAGGATGTCGAGGTTTGATCCTGTTCAGTCTTTCGTTCGACTGTTTCCAAGTCGTGTGCCAAAGGAAACACTCCTCGGGCTGTGGCTCATATTGCCAAAATAAGGGAAGATGAAGTGTGTTGGGGCAGGGCAGTGCCAGCTTTTTCCAAATGTTCATCCGATAGCTTTTGGTGGCTCTTTTATGGCACACAGTTCACTTGACTGAGCCAACAAGAGCTTTGAGAAGCTTTGCAAAGAGCTTCGGCTATAAAGCTTTTCACCGCAAATATGATTTTAGCCCGTGCAAAGCCAGTTACACGGCCACCGATTGGGTGAGCTACTTGTCATATGGGCCATTCATCTAAACTTTTATCACTCTGTGCTTTTATTTTGAAACATTAGTGGATGTGATGTGCTGTCGGTCTACTCAAAGGAAAAGTGTGAATTATTATTATTTTTTTGCTTCAGTATCAGTTGCTACAAAAATAACCAGATTTTTAACTTTTCTGAAACAGATGTTTTCACAGTGTTTGTTGTGGCACATTTCAGGGTTAACTAAAACTAAAACCATAAAATTTTTTTCACAAATTATTTTATTTCAGCTAGTTGACAAGGAAACAGTTCTCATTTAGTTTAGTTTTAAGTAGTTTTATTTTATGTACACAAAAAAAATGTAAGCCTTTTTTTAAGACTTATGCATTTCAATTAATAGTAAAATTCCATCAAATTTAATTGAATAATACACATTTTAATTGAATAATTGTTCAAATATTCAATTAAAATGTGTAAGGATTATTCCATTCAATTTGATGTAATTTTACTAATTACAACTTACAACCAAAGTTGTAAAAGGCTTAACTTTTTTTTTGTGAGTGTACTAAAATAAAAAAATATATAGACATTTTAAAAAGCAATAAAACTAATAGAAATGACAAACAAAAAATTATTAAAAAAATATTAACAAAAACTTTAATAGTAAATCAATGATGCTGACACATTTCAGCTTAAGATTTTAAGGTTTTTTTTATTGTTCATGTCACATTTTCCCATTTTTGTGCTTTTTAACAGAAAGAAGTGAAGGATGTGTTTGCTGCCATCATGTTTGAGGCAGCATACAGTTTAGGAAAACACGTTGTGGATGGATATCAGGATCGCGACCTTCCCTCTCTGACTCCTATTCTACGCTGGAAAAAAGGAGAGAAGATTGCCACAAAGAACGAGGTTTGAATCCTTCAGCTTTCACTGCACATAAATAATCAATTTTAAACAGGACAGCACTGAAGATGAAGATAACCTTTAGGAATCAATGTCAGCGCAGATAGCCTCGTGAGCAACGAGTCGAACATATAGTGCAACTGCACTTCCGGTGACCCGAGTTCGATTCCCAGCTCGTCTTTTGCCGATCCTGTTCCCCTGTGCATCAAATACTTTCTCTTCAAATCCACTAAAACACCATGCCATTTGTGTTTGTCAGCAAAATCCTCTAAGTCCACAGAAACCAATCAGAAGACTCGAATCGAATCTGATTTCAAGATGAATGACGGTGTGCATATGAGGCTGTCAGTTTCCAAGCTGCAAGTTTTTATCATGTTTTTCCATTGTTACAGTGGCAATGACAGGATTTCACGAGTAGCAAACACAACAGTGTTCCTTCCTTGTGCTGCTGTAAAACTCTTGACAGAAATGAACGTGGCAGTCACTTGCATCACAGCTCCCCCTACTGTGTGGATCAGTTTCTTCACATTTTGAATTCTGCTTTCATCATTTGCAATGTTTCCAGTTGCATCATTAGTGACTGTTTACTATGTAGTGTTGTCTAAAGAGGTGGACTTAGAGGTTTTTGCAAAAAACAAAAAAAAAGTACACACTTAGCTGGTTTTGCAGCAAAAGAGATACATTTGTTAAATACCAATAAATTAACTAAAGTGACATTTTTGAAAATAAGGCATTTCAATAACTGACTAATAACTTTTTCATTGCCATTAAAGTGAAATGACTAAACCTAAAAAAAATGCTAATTTAAAAGAAAACATGTCAGATGGACTTAGAGGTTTTTGCATCTGAACTCTTCATATTTTGGCCCGGTTTCACAGACAGGGCTTAGATTAAGCCAGGATTAGGCCTTACTTTAAATTAGGGCATTTAGGTAGCTTTAAAAAGCACAATATGTAAGATTTTTCGATTCAAATATCCAAAAACCACTAGAACAATGTTATATATTTTGTTGACTTGTATACTTACATGATCCCAAATGTTTCCAAAAATGTTTAAATCCAATTATATATTAAATAATTAAATAAGCAATTTTAATCAGGACACGGACCTTGCGTCACCCATTAATGACATCATACCCGCGTTACCCTCGATTTGTTTTATTTTGTAGAAACCATGGAAACGATGATGTTTAAAGACGCTTTAATATATGATGTGTTTTATTAGACAGGTGAGCAACTGTTTGGATACATTCATTGACAGAAAATGAAACATTATATAGCTCAACACAGTTAGTCTTATTGTTTAAATCTGGTTTTCTTGATTTACCACGAGTACCATGTTTTACCATGCCTATTATCGATCAAGCTCACTGCAGCGTGCAACAAGTGTCTCATAGTAGCCGCCAAGCGAACGTGTATCGATACTCAAGTGTATCTAATATGATAAAACAGAGCTGAGTTACCCCACATACGCAGGAGCGGAAGAAGCAGAAGCGCTCGTCTGTGGCAGAATAAAAGCTCTGTGAAATCAAGGCGTCATCAAGCTACGCCTTTGTTTTGAATAAGCAACCTCTAGCGGCGAAACATTTCTGTCCTAATCAGCCAAGACAATTTCTGGTTGCTTTTTTGAACATGATCTTCCAAGAGCACTGATATGTAGATCATGCACAAAAAGACCACGAATGTGTGTTAAGAAAGTAAAATATCACATCAAATCAAATATGTCCTGATTGCCCGTGATTTTGAATGTTTATACAAATAAAAATTACGTGACACTGGAAACATATCACACCTGGTTTGAACACTTATAAAATCTTACATATATATTGCTCGTTTTAACATTTTAACATATTTACAGTGATTTTATATAGAAGATTATTCTAATTTACTCTAAGACTATTACTCACCTCGTACTCATTTGCCATTGGCATCACCCAGCAGCTCCGAATGCCAGAAATGACCCTCTTCTCTAGTTATAAATGTGGTTTTAGTTAGCGCTCAGTAATGGCTGTTGACTCTTTGTGAGTGGAATGTGGAAGATTGATGAATTTATTTGCCAACAGCCCACTTTATAACCCACCCTCCTGTTAGTTGACATGATTTTCCCTCTGAGCTTCAGAAAACACGGCGCTGGCATCTTTCACTGCTGCAGGAATCCATTATGATGGAATCCGAGGCTGTTAGTAACTGTGTCCACCAGTTTGTCTGTAGCACTAAAGCAAAGGTGTTGATGTCAAAATCTGTCCAACATGAACACACAGCACTTCTTGTTCATCACGCTTGAAACCGCTACTCATACTAGAGCTTTTTCAAGTCTTGCACAACAGCACCCTCTAGTATTTGCTTCCCATCTCGGGTTATACTGACAGTTAAGTTATGTAAACATCCTGTGCTCTTGTTTGACTCTTCACAGACGTGGTTTGAGAAGAACTGTCTGTCAGAGGACTGTGCCGCTGACCTGAGGCTTCATGGGAAACTGCTGCTTTCTGGGTAAAGCCCCTGGTCTTCTCCTCTCGAGGTTCTGTGCAGCGGCTCGTTTCAGTTCATTTACGTCATTAGGGTTGAGTCGCTGTGGGTGTGGACGCACGCTTGGCTCTCACCGGCCCATGACGTCATTCATTAGACCATCTTAAGGAAGTCCAAGTCTGGTTCTGAATGATCTGGACCTGGTTTCTCTGTAGTTTCCTTAAATGCTGAACCTTCACTGTTTAAAGAGCAGATGGGAATTCACTACTTACTGCATGTACTAGAGCTAGTAATTGAAAACATATTTTACTGTAATGACTACAAAACAGGCATTCAAGTTCTATGCTCAATGTATCAGATATATATTTGTTGAAGAAAGATTGTCTATTTTAGGACCTATTGTACACTTTTTCCATTACAATATTCCATTACAATATTATTCAAATACATTTAGATATTTTAAATTTATTTATATTTTTAATTATTTGTGCACTGTAAAAACTGATTTTGTTGGTTTAACTTTAAAAAAAAAAGTAAGGGACCTGGTTGGATTTCATTAAAACATATTACCGCATTACAGTAATAGTAATCTTTTTGTTATTTAATAAACCATCAAATATAGAAATACAGTGATATATACTGTATATATTGTTAGATTAAAGATTAAAATAATACAATATTTTTACAATACAGTTATTAGAATTTGCAGATAAAATTGTCATGAAAATATTGTCGCAATGCAAAGAATATTAATTACTAAATCATCAAAAAGACAAAGGCGTTATAAGAAATACTACATGCAGTAAATACTTATAGATTAAAATAATAATACAATATTTGTTTACGTAATACAGTACAGAGAATTTGCAAATATATTTGTCAAGAAAATGTCACAATGCAAAAAATATTAATTGTACTAAAATGGCTTCATTTTTCTTTATGCAAAATAGAATTTCTTTTTTTTATTTAAGTCATCAAAAACACAAAGGCATTACAATAAATACTACAGTGATATATACAGTAAATACTTAAAATAATAATACAATAATTATTTTCACAGTATGGTAATGAGAAGTTGCAGATAAACTTGTAATGAAAATATTGTCACAGTATTAATTGTACTAAACAGGCTTAATTTTTTTATTAAATGCAAAAGTTTGATTTTGGGGTAAAGTATGACCCAGAAATATTTTTAACAGTTTTCCTGAGATTATCCTTGTCCCACTTGTTTTCTTTTTTGTTTCTTTCATTTCTCAGGCGTTACATCAGTTCTCATCTGGCTCTTGGTGGAGTGAGAAATGTGTCATTAAATTTAACCATCTCTAATGCTGGAGACGACGCCTATGACACCAACATCTACTTCAACTTCTCCAGAGAGGTTCACTACATCAACTTCTTACAAAGAGTAAGTCTGATATATTGCCAGTCGTTTTTTCTAAACCAGACTTTTGACTATTGACGTACAGTCTGGTTCAGTTTGCAGCTTATTCTTACCAAGAACTGACCGACATGTAAAGTGACGCACTATTATTAACATGACACAGGTGTTGGTAAACCTGAATTGCTTCAAACTCAATTCCCAAATGGTAGCAGCCTGGTAAACACCAATTTGTTTCCCAGAAAACCTACTGAAGATTGCGTAAAGCCAGCCAGTTATACTGAAGTTTGAAGTTTGCAGAGCTCTTGCCATTCTTGTTTGTAATGCACACCAGGCGGCACATGGGTGTGCCATGAACTAGATGCCAAATACTGACACAAAGGTTACATGGGAAATGTGACAAGTTTGAATCTTCTTTTTAAGTATATGTGGTCATCATATCCATGATTTAAAGGGACAGAATGAAAAAAAAGAGTGTAGAATATGGAGAGATAGGCATTCAGTCAGCAGAGGAAGTAGTGGAAACAGGAGGAAGTGCACAGTTACTGATGAGAGCACTTGCAGCTGGTCATTGTATCGTTATCTCAGGCTTCTAGAACACGTCTGACACTGAAATCTCTGTTACAGCTCCCTCAAGGTCTGTTTCCCCTGCTGAAAAGCATTCTGTGTTATCAGTAGCATGAGCAAGAACATTTCTTCCTTTAGTTTGGCAATAAAGGAGAGACTCTTTAAGATTGCTAAACAGACCACTTTGATGAACTCAACCCTCTCAAGAGGGAAACGAAGCAGCAGAATTGCACATTTTAATGGTTATTCTCTAATTTAAAGGGATAATACACCGATCAGGCATAATTTCATGACCAATATTGTGTTGGTCCCCCTTTTGCTGCCAAAACAGCCCTGACCCGTCGAGGCATGGACTCCACTAGACCCCTGAAGGTGTGCTGTGGTATCTGGCACCAAGATGTTAGCAGCAGATCCTTTAAGTCCTGTAAGTTGCGAGGTGGGGCCTCCATGGATCGAACTTGTTTGTTCAGCACATCCCACAGATGCTCGATTGGATTGAGATCTGGGGAATTTGGAGGACAAGTCAAACCAGTCCTGAACCATTTTTGCTTTGTGGCAGGGAGCATTATCCTGCTGAAAGAGGCCACAGCCACCAGGGAATACCATTTCCATGAAAGGGTGTACATGGTCTGCAACAATGCTTAGGTAGGTGGTACATGTCAAAGTAACATCCACATGGATGGCAGGACCCAAGGTTTCCCAGCAGAACATTGCCCAAAGCATCACACTGCCTCCGTCGGCTTGCCTTCTTCCCATAGTGCATCCTGGTGCCATGTGTTCACCAGCATTAACTTCTTGAGAAATTTGATCTACAGTAGCTCGTCTATTTGATTGGACCACACGGGCCAGCCTTCGCTCCCCACGTGCATCAATGAGCCTTGGCCGCCCATGACCCTGTCGCCGGTTCACCACTGTTCCTTGTTTGGAGCACTTTTGATAGATACTGACCACTGCAGACCGGGAACACCCCACAAGAGCTGCAGTTTTGGAGATGCTCTGACCCAGTCGTCTAGCCATCACAATTTGGCCCTTGTCAAACTCGCTCAAATCCTTATGCTTGTCCATTTTTCCTGCTTCTAACACATCAACTTTGAGGACAAAATGTTCACTTGCTGCCTAATATATCCCACCCACTAACAGGTGCCATGATGAAGAGATAATCAGTGTTATTCACTTCACCTGTCATAATGTTATGCCTGATCGAACATGTGTTTTTGACATGTGTTTGCTAATTATGACCTTTTCTAGATTTACTGATTTACTTATTTTGTTTAAATGACTTTACTGATTTTAGAAAAAAAAAGCAGAAGATGTGAGAATGGACTATCAATAACTGCTAAGGATAGTTCACCCAAAGATCTATATTTTGGGTGTATTTACTCACCCTAATGTCGTTCCAAACCAGTATGATTTTCTTAAAAAAAATAAAAATAAATAAATATATATATATATATATATATATATAATTTATATTTATTTTATATATTTCTTAAATATGTAAAATAAATATAAAAAATAAATAAATTACACTATTTTAAGGTGACATAGTTACATTGTACTTACTAAAATAAGTACTGAGTAATACTAATTAACTACATGTACTTACTATAGAGTTACGTTAGTGTTTGGTTTAGGGTTAGATACTTGTAATTATGCATAATTCCATACTGTTATTACTATAGTAAGTACATGTAGTAACCATAAATTTATATAAAAATAATGCTGCTGTTTTCCAAAAACAGCATATAACATATTCAGTGTTTATTTGCCCTTTTTGAAGTTTGAAGGGATCCGTCTTCATTCACTTTCAATGCATGGAAAAGGGCAGCATGAACACTCAACAAAACATCTCCTGCTATGATCCACCAGAAGTTAAAAAGTCATACTGGTTTGGAAAGGTGAATAAATTATGACATAATTTTTATTTTCAGGTGAAGAATTGCAAATAATTTACATTTGGTCTAGCCTTAATGGATTATTTAGTAATTTGACCATCATTTGTTTTCTTCTCCTTCTGCATTCCAAAATCCTTCTAAATTAATTCTGTCATCTTCAACTTAAACATAAATTTGTTTTTGAAGCGCTCAGATTTCACTCTATATATCCTTGTGTTTTGACACAGATGGAGCGCTTAACATTGTTTAACAGTTTTAAATTTCATTTTGATCGTTTTTTGCAGTGCAAACCAGCTTTCTCCCTTTTCTGAGAGTAATTGGTCATGACTGTTGAATAGGATGCATGCGAGGGTCCAGGTGGAAGTGTATTGTGAGAAGACACAGTGGCCATCCTTTGTTTGCTGTTCTAGTACTGTACACGCAGCAGGACCCCTCTAATTACGCCAACGCCGCGAGAAGTCATCTGTGTTGATGTGACCCATCTACATGCGGTGGAGGTCAAGCCAGAACGTCTCCCTCAGGCCACTTCAGCTTTCCATCATGCCGAGTGTGAACTTGCGCTCGCCTCTTGTTTTATAGTAGGTCCTGTTGCCCCTGTGTTTGTCTTGCAACCCAAACCATCTGCAGCAGTGAATTGGTTTCAGAAGCTCTATCGCCTCATTCAGGTGGCCCCGGGGCCCCTCTTGAGAAGAAACACACACTGTAATTAGATAAATGGTGGATTGTCCTTTTATTAGATTGGGCAGGTGAAGCGAAGACCTTTAAATTGGTGTCTCAGAAACAACTCGATTTATTTTAGTGTTACTGAAGCGCTAAATGACGAGGCCGAGAGAGAGAGTAAAACAATCTGGCTGGATATGAAGTTTATTTTAGAGACGCAGCCAATACATACATCATTTGAGATTTGTTAATGTTTCAGTTCAATAACACACAGACCAGAGAGTAGTGACTTAATACAAACACCTCTTTCCTTCCTGTACCCCATGGTGGAATACAATTACTGAAACAGTAGTGACAAAACACTGGAAAAGTGCCATTTAAGTGGCATTCAAGCCCACCTTCAACACACACACAAAACAAAGTTACGTTAAAAAAACATTTGATAAAACATTGTGAAACACTACAATATTGTTGAAATATATAGAAATAGTAAGATTTTATGAAATTAATACATTTATTAATCGAGGATGCATTAAATTAATCAAAGTTGAGAGTTAAGACATCAATAATGTTACAAGAGATTATAAGTACAAATAAGTGCTGCTTTTTTGAGCTTTCTATTTATCAAAGAATCCTGAAAAAAAAAGTATCATGATTTAATATTAAGCAGCACAACTGTTTTCAACATTGATAATAATTAGACATCTTTTGGTAACACTTTAGTATGGGGAACACATATTCACTATTAACTATGACTTTTGCCTCAAAAAACTCCTAATTACTACTTATTACTAGTTAGTAAGATAGTTGTTGAGTTTAGGTATTGGGTGGGATTAAGGGATGTAGAATATGATAATGCAGAATAAGGGTTTTATAAGTAATAATAAACAGCCAATATCCTAGTAATATGCATGCTAATAAGCAACTAGTTCATAGTGAGAATTGAACCCTATAATAAAGTGTTACCAATGTTTCTTAAGTGGTAAATCAGCATGTTAAGGTGAAAATTCAGCTTTGCATCACAGGAATAAATTACATTTTAAAATATATTCAAACTGTTATTTTAAATTGTAATAATATTGAATTATATTTCTGTTCTTGCTGAATTTTTTATCAAATAAATGCCGCCTTGGTGAGCATAAATCTTACAGACCCCAAACTTCTGATTGGTAGTGTAGAATATATGGTGGAAAAAAACTCTAGACTACAATATCCAGTTCTCAAACGTCTTGTGAATAAATGTTTACTATATGTTATATGGCCTTATTTCAGTGTCTTAAAATTGTGTTTTTTCAATAACCAGGCATAAATGTTTTTTTCACGTTTCTCCAAAATACAAACATATGCATACATGTTGCTCACATATTAATGTAGCCCAGTTTGTGATAAATACAGTCAAAGTCTTTGAAACGCCTCTCGGGCATGCAAGTGCAGCTCCTATCTCTTTGAATGGGGAAACATCAAATCCTCCAAAACTGTTTGCCAAGCTTACGATTAAATGTCATATTTGAAATCACCAATGAAATCTGACAACTGTCTCATACATTGTTTCTAAACACTCAAATCATGACAAAAAAAACTGCATTTTTCAGCCTGGACAAAGCTTATAACGGCAGCTGCAGTGATGCAATGACTTTACTAATCAACCATTGGCTCTTTCATTTAGAAGGCGGGGCTTATTCACCATATTGGGCGTTGCACTTTCTCCCATTCATAAATAATCGTGGTGCACCGTCTTCCTATATATAAAGTCTTTGATACAGTATAATAAGACTTTAGCCTGATGGGTAAACACGTGCACCTCCCTGCTGCCCACCCTTCTCCGTAGGAGCACCAACTGTTTGTTTGGCAACGCTACGCAGAAATAGAGGTCATTCTTGAACTCGAGTTGTCCTGGGGTTTTCCTGTTAGTGCTTTAGAGGACGTTGTGTCAGAGAGTTGCTTATTTAAGTCAACTTGATAAAGACAAAGGGTACGTCTCCTGGGGCCAGACGGCAGAAAAAGTGCTGAGCAAAGGGAGGCGACTCTATAAATAATGTTGAACGATTCTCGCCACATATCATACGTGAAGGATCTTATACCACATTTATTTATTTATATGTATGTATGTATGTATGTATGTATGCATGTAAATAAAAAGAGGGACAGAACATTGTCAACCTAAATATAAAATTGTAGCATTTTGAGTCTGATATTAATATGAAAAATACAACTGAGCACACTTAATGTTTGTTAACGGGAATGTAATCAGGTATTTGTTAAGGTTGACTTTAAAGTCCTATCTGGCTTAGAAGTCTAGCAAAACAAATCGGTTTTGATAAACTGTAAACATGGTCATTTTTGAGCACAAATGGAGCCTGTGTAGGATTCTTTGATGAAATGAAAATTCAAAAGAACAGCATTTATTTAAAGTAGAAATCTTTTGAAACAACATTATAAATGTCTTTTCTGTCATTTTTGATCAATTTAATGCATCCTTGCTGACTAAAAGCATTTACTTTTGAACAGTAGTGTACATTGGATTGTATCAGACACATTTGAATATCTGTGCCTAACAATGTTTTGGGGAACTAGGGTAGCCAAACTACAGAAGAAATGTAAAAATGCATGATCTGGTGCGGATATGGACCACAAACCGCAAATTGTGCACCACTGAGTGCTCTTGAACTCAGAAATGATTAACGGCCACATTTAGTCCGCAGGCCGCCATTGAGGTGCCCTGCTGTACATTAGCAATACTCAAAGCTCGGGAAACAAGGGTGTTAGCGTAAATGCAAAACGTGAGGCCAAAGCCCCAAACTCTTCCCCAGAGAGTCACCAAATGCATGAAAAATGAGTTTTGCAAACTCCCAGGCTTTCCTGCACATCCCCCCCCCATCTACTTTTGACTATTTATTGATGTATTTTCTCCGGCAGCAGCTCTTGTTATTGCTGCAACCTAAGAATAGCTCCATTATAAACTCAGGAATGGGGAGCCATGTGCAAGGCCTCACGTGGAACTGAAGATCCCAGAGTTAAGCGCTCATCCTCTGCATTGTTCTAGCAGCGTGAGGCCGTCTGGTTTGTCAGTGGCCCTGATAGATTCCTGAAGGCTCTCAGTGTTTTTTTACGCTCTCAACTCTGTAAAATGACAGCTTGGTGAACTCTCGCTGTAGGAACGCTCACTCCTCGCGGGGTCGGATCTCAGCTGTTTACACAAACCAGCCGGTGCCTCTGCTGTGTTTAGAAAAAGCTCTCAACTCTCACTGGCGATTGTCCCTGTTGCTGTTCTCCTAGTGTACAATGCATGTGACAGTACAGTTATTTATAAGTTAGTCAAGTCACATTTATTTATATCACACTTTGTACAATAGATTGTTTCAAAGAATCTTCACGAAAATAACAGTATTAATGTTGTAAAATGCATCAGTTATGAAACAGTTTCACCTTATTTCAGCTGTACAGCAGCTCTACAGAACTGTCATTATTCAGCTCAATTCAGTTCAGTTAATTTAATTCAGTTCAATAACAATGTTGCAAAGTTCATCAATTGAATGAATGACATGAATTTTTTTTAGCTGTGGAGCAGCTCTACAAAAGACAATAGTGTCGTCATTCAGCTCAAGTCAGTTCAGTGTTGGTTCAGTTCAATAAGAGTTGATGTTGCAAAGTTAGGGATATTTTTAGCACAATTCAGTTCACATTTTGTTCTTATCCAATGTTGCTGTGATTGGCTGCTGTGAGACTTCAGTGTAAACGCCCACTGCTGTGATTGGCTGCTGTGAGACTTCAGTGTAAACACCCACTGCTGTGATTGGCTGACATATTTGCATATGAAATAGCTGAGTATTACATGTTAGGCTCTCGCAAACTTTTAGCACGTCTTTACTATTACAGCTCTCAAGGTTAACAAATTGTGAAAAGTGTTGATTATAGCGTTATATTTAGATATTTCGATTGCAGTGAAAGGTTGCAGTGATGAGCATTGTAGCCGATCACAGACATGTTGAGCGTATGAATGCAGTGATCTCATCATTACATATTTCTGCACACTAACAAATGTTTTCATCATAACTAACAGTGCAAACACAATGTAAATAAGAGATTTGTTGATTATTACAGGAGTTTTGGCGCGGGGAGTCCAGTCACTGATAAACTCACGCTGTTTGATTGACAGCTCCAGTGAATGCAAAAATAGACAAAGAACATCTGACTATACACAAATCATTACATATCAGAAATTACTGGTCACAGATCAGGCATTAGAATTAAGGGTTACTTGCATGTTGTGGCATTACTGTTGAATCCATATTGTAAAAGTCTGTTTGCAAAGCCTGCGCAGAAATTGTGACTGATTTACCAAAGAATCCACAGTGAAATGTACCGAATACAAATAAATAATGCTCAACTGAGACAATCACATTGTTGAAAATAAATAAATAAAATAACCACATTCGTAGCATTAGGATCCTTTGCAAGGTAATGTTATTTGTAGTCCATTCTGTATTGCTCTTCTCTCCTCGTCATCTCACTAACACGCCAGTGGGCGAGGCCAAAGTTGTGATGATGAAGTAGGCTTTGATCTTCTTCTGCAGAGGTGGTCTTTCACAGAATCCTCAAGTCGTTGGGCTTGGTAACAGTAAAAGCTGTTTTTGACCAACGAGGACGTTTTCAGTTCTGTAACTTACAGGATATTCTTAGAGTATGATGACCTCTTATATGTCAAAAGCTCAAGGAAAATTTGATTTCTCAGTTCATGACCCCTTTAAACCCTAAAACGTTTTTTAGTGTTTTATATTATCTTTATTGTATTATATTAAGTTATATTAACCATGTATATGTTATCCTGTCCCAAGACTGACTTCAAACTTTACCCAAGGCTTTGTGCACAATATCCATCTCGTAGCAAGTTCCTTTCACAACACTTTTCCAGTATCCACATTTGGAACGGTTGCAGATGCTGCAACAAATTTTGAAACTTGTCTGAAACCAGTAGGCACGTGTGTGCACTGCTTGAAATTGCAAGAGAAACGGTTAAACATAAAAATAATTTTTTCCCCCTCCAGTTTCTGCAGAACTAAATTGGAGATCTAAACATAATTGTCATGCATATTGAATCCAGCTTGCAATAGTTTATTTTTCTGTAAAGCATTTGCATGTAAAGCAAAACTGTAAAGCATTTGCATGCCTTCTGACTGTTTGTCTGGCAATCAGTGATTTTTTTGGGAGGATTTCTTTTGAATATAATATTTTTTAGGCATTGCGGTTGGTGGGACTTTCTGCTGGGGTCCCTACAAATTAGTACAGCTTTTGAAGGGTTTGACTGGTTATTCTCACTGTCATTTGGTGTTTTCTCTGTCTGTTTTGGCTCCAGGAAGAAAAGGGCATTTCCTGTATGCTGGTAGAGCTGGACTTCCTCAAGTGCAGCGTTGGATTTCCTTTCATGAGGGCACAAACCAAGGTAGTATGACAGGAGCGTCAGTTTAACAGCTTAATGATTTACTTGGTGAACTTGTTAATTATAGCCCAATTCCATTTAACCTTGTAGTTTTAACCTTTTTTTTTTTTCAGTACCATCTATCTGTGCTTTTTGACACGAGTCATCTATCTGGTGAAAATGAGACACTGCTATTTTTAGTACATGCTAGAAGGTAAGCAGTCTTGATATAATGAACTTAAAAAAAAACAAGGTTTATTTCTGTGATTAATAAAACACATCATCTGTCCACATTAGTGAATGTCATGATGTTTATTTTTTAACACAACTAGATAGATTAGACATTTGGTCTTTTCCCTATTTGGCTATTTTGTGAGAAATTAAGTGGTTTTGCTTGATATTGAAGTCGTGATATTAATCTAATGCTGGCCAGATGTGTTTTCTTTGCTCAGAGATGTGCATTACACACTAAGTGGTAAACTCTAGCTCTCTGTGAGGCAAATAAAACTCTCATAATGCACATTTGGCCATCTTACAATGGAGACTTAATCAATTACACAGTAAATATAACCATGCTGGCATGTTAGTACCAATACTACCGTTTAACATTTGGGATTGGTGAGATTTTTTTTATGTTTTTGAAAGAAGTCTATTATGCTCTTCAAGGCTGAATTTCATGAAAATGCAAAAAATTTGCAGCATCAGGATTTTTCAGGATTCGTAGATTCTGTACAAAGAGGGTTTTTAAGACACCACTTGTGCCGTCAAACTGTTGTATAAATGCAATATACATTTGTATATTGGCTGAGATTTCCTACGGCAGAATATACATATGTTCAATATTATTGTTCTTTTTTTCTTAGTGCCAATCCAGAACATGATAGCACACTTCATGATAACACACTGGAGTTGTCCATACCGCTAGTACATGAGGTGGACACAGCAATCACAGGGTAAGATTTACACTTCATGAGCTTAAAGGAAAAGTTTACCTAAAATTGACAATTCTGTCATTATTTATTCACCCTCATGTTGTTCAAAACCTGTATTGTCAAACTCCAAAAAATGAACCCTAAACCCCTCAAGATTTGTCTTGTGCACCATATTCTAAAGCCAGATGAGGAACTGCCCAAAATTATACACTTTCATTGAATGCATAAGACCACAGTGAGCTTTCTTCACAACATCTCCTTTGGTGTTTAGAGGGGGAAAAATCAGTTCATACAGGCTTTTAACATGAGGGTAAGTACATGATATTAGAGTTTGCGGTAACACTTTACAATACGTTTTCGTTAATGTATTAACTAACATGAACTAACAATGAGCAATACATATTTTACTGTATTTGTTCATCTTTGTTAACGTTAGTTAATGAAAATAAGGGTGTATTGTTTTTTGTAGACTATTCTTGTAACAGCTTTGTTGTCCATCACACTGCCAGACATCTGATAACACCAGAGACATATGTGGTCTGCTCAGTATTTACTTCTTATGTGCACATTTCTTTTTTTGGCTCCTGTTTCTTTGCGGCGCTGGAGCATTTCAAAGTTAAAGGTTCACAGACACTTGTTTCACAGAGATTAATGAGACTTAAATACACAACATGTTCTACAGCAAGATGTACAGCCTGATAATGAGAACGTCCTCCCTGTAATGTTTTATATGAGCGTGCCAGAGACTACACTTTAATATATAAACATGAACTCCAGAGGTTAGATGCAAAACCAGATCAAAGATTGTATTTAGTACACATAGACAAATCTATGCAATACTCTACTGGCATGAAGTATTTTCCAGGTGTTTGAACTATAAAAGCTGCAATGTTTTACCAAAATAAATAATTCTGACAGCAGCACACTTATATTTTATCAAAGCTACCATCAAATTAATCACATTAAAGGGGTCCTATTATGCTTTTTTTGCATGTTTAACTTTCTTTAGTGTGTAATGTTGCTGTTTGAGCATGAAAAAGCTCTGCAAAGTCCCTCCAGCAGGAGTTCTTCTCTATATCAGTGTCAGTGTTTCTGAACTCCCTGAAATGCCTCCATTGTAGTCTTGAATTTTCTTCCAGGAACGAACATATCACAAAATTTCTCATTTAAATAATTAATATGCAGAATAAAGGGGCGGGGACTGGTTGAGTTAGTTAGCAGTGTGTTGAAACTTGAGGTTATGATAAGGGGCGGGACATTTCCCGAACACACTCGAAGCAGTTGACCAATCACAACACACTGATCCGACCAATCAGAGCACATTACACTTTTCAGAAGGAGGGGCTTCATAGAGACAGGAACTAAACAGAGCGTTACTGACAGACTGTGTGTGTGTTTTTTTAGTATTCAAGCATGAAAACCTATTCTACTAGCCCCCAAAAACAAAATCAAGACTTTGTAAAAGGGCATAATAGGTCCTCTTTAAGTGAAAGACATACTATTATAGCACAATGAAGGATTGCCACATATAACTGTGTGGTTGTTTCTGCAGTGTGGTCACCCCTACGTCTTTTGTGTATGGAAACTCAGTGGACCGATCACGCTTCCTTCAGCTGGAAGACATGGAGTGCAGCTTTCAGCCGCTCAACTTCACCTTTCAGGTATCCCATATGTTCACATGCTGTTCAGATGTGAAGTTTTTTCTGTACACTTTATTGTAGACTCTGGCTTTAATGTACAGTAAACCCTGACAGAGTGATCAGGACCCTGAAACAGCAGGGCGTTGTGTACTCTGAAGGGGTTTATTTAGTGATACACTGACTGGTTAACTGTATGCTACATGATTACTTCCCAAATAAATAAATAAAGATATGAAATATTGATTTGAGTTTAAAGCAGTAGAGATATCAAGGGATCAATTGCCATATAAAATGGTAAATTATACCCCCCCCACACACACACACACTCTCCCCCCCTTTTTTCTCAGACTGTTAAGTTACTGATAATGTGTCTGATGCTCCCCCTTCCCTATTTGTTTGTTTGAATTAATGTTATCTTGTATCTAAAAGACATAAAGTTAAAGACTCTTTCCACAGTTTTTAACATTGTAAATCTAATAAAGAAGTTTTATTTTATTTTATTTATTTTTTTTAAATTAAAAAAGATTTTCAGCTGTGCAGCAGCTGTACAGAGGACAATAGTGTCATTATTCAGCTCAATTTAGTTTAATGTGATTCAGTTTCTGGGTCTTTTTCGGTGCTAAATGAGTGTTTCTAATACAACTGATGGCAAATTTGACCTTTTCTCTCTTCTGACCAAAATAATCAACCTCTCAATATTTTTTCCTCTTTTGGAAAGTCATAGCAGGACCATAATGGATTTTTTCTTTTGATTACTTCTCAAATAAATAAATAATTGGGTCAAATGGGAACAAAAAAATTATATGTAACTTCTGTTCATGTTTACCCAACTATGACCCCTATAACCAACTTCCACTTCTGAAAACCCTGGAAATGTGAAAAGTGTCAAATTAGTATCATTATGCAAAATAATGTGACTTTAAAATGTCCATTTCAGAGCCATGCTGCATTATAATGTGCTTTAAATTAATATGAAGTGTACTATTTGCTGTGATTTAATTAGCAGTTAGTTGTTGTGCTGAGCATAGATCCCAGTTTAAATCCGTTTCCCATGTGCTGTTTGTGTAGGTGATAAACAATGGGCCCAGCAGACTTCCAGGCTCCACGATGGACATCAGGATACCCAACCGCCTGGCTGGTAACGGACCAGATATGTTCCATATCATTGACACACAAGTGAGTTCCTGCCACTGATGCTCTTGTTTATTTAGCTAGACTTCTCAGAGTCATTTGTTTGTGCTGTAGGCTGTTCTTCCCAGGTATTTTGTGTCACACAACGGCATTGTTGATTTTTGATTGGTTGACCAAGTCTCAGAGGGTTTGAAAAATTTCCAGTGCACTTCACCATGTTTTTTTTAAGCTTCTAAATCCATCCATCCATACATTTCTTTCTTTCTTTCTTTCTTTCTTTCTTTCTTAATGGGTGGTGTTCAATTATGAATTTGCACATGGTTTGTCCTAAAGCATATTAAAAACACCACATAGACATATAAACAACATTAAAAGCTTGATTTTCACCACAGAGTGTGCAGAGATGAGTTCATGTAGAGCAGGATTTATTGCAAACCAAGCCACATGAATGAATGAAAATTAATGCAAATTGCATATTGGTTTTTCATGGCCCTATCATCAATTATTGCTTACATATACACATTGCTTACATTTTGCCACATTCAATGAATCGGTTACAGACATTTTTTAAATGATTTCGCAGACTTGATGAGATCATGGTCATGGTATAAGTTCATGGTGTAAGTAGAGCAACTGATGCTGGATTGTTGCATTATGCCTATATTACATGCATTACATTTTCAATAATTCAGTGGTCCATTGTCAATTATGCCTTACTTATATTACATGTAAAACATTGTTTCTACTTAAGGTTAAGTATAAGATTACATGTACTGTATTTACCTTATAAAGTACTTCATAAATGCCACAATTGTTGCATGTTTGGATTTTTCAGCTAAATATACAGAGCTAGGATTTTGCTATATTGTATCTATAGAAATGAGGGTGGCTTGTTGATTATGTTCTTTACACATACAGCGCGGAGGGCCGAGAGAGTTTAGTGAGGTCAACATCCTCAGGCTTATAGTTAATTCAGAGGTGAGAGACGGGGTTTACTGAGCTGCCATGGATAGTGCCTAAGTTAGACTTACAATAAGCTTTATATCGAGGGTATATTAATTCAAGACCAGCACTGCATTCAATGTTGATTTAACCCTTGCAGCGGCCATATTACTAGATCAGGGCAGGGATCAACCTGCTGACTGTGAATGGGAGGACGGGGGAGATTTGTATCCCACCCTGTATGCCCCATATGGAATCACTTAGGAGGGGATTAGATGGCTTGCACGAAGGGATGGAATGGGACACTTGGGGAAAAGCTTCTGTTCACCCTGACTAACCTGTAGCACAGTGGCAGTACCGGGTAACCCAACTCACAGAGGAGCGGATGTTCCCAGGCGCCCACACGAACAGCACAAACACTCGGCCTAATTAAAAATGCACACGTGGAGGAATTCCACTGCTCGCATGGCTGAAAACATATGGGGCATTTTTACATAAACAGCTTGGGCTGATCCCTCGACGCTGAGGAGATGTCTTAAATTAGAGGGGGTTACCTGACTACCTGTTCCAAAACCTAGAGCTGCCTATAGTTGTCTTCTGCCTTCCAAAGCCACAAACATACTTAAACCCTGCTTTTGTGTTCGGGTCAATTTGACCCGCATTTAAACTGCTTGAAACACTAAAAAACAGCAAAGACTCGGGTTAAAAAAAATATGACTAAAATATGAAATGTATATGATATAATTATTTGAAATTAATTGTGACCCCTAACACCAACAGATGACCTATTTTATTAGCAAATACTTGAATGCAAAAGTGAATGGTTGGCAAGTACACAGGTTTTTTTACGTACTTTAATGTGTGCTTTTGCATTTTAACTTGTGTAGCTAGAAAATGTTTGCATTCACATAATTGTATAGTGTATGTTTCTGGCCTGATTTTACTGCCTGTTGTTTGGAATGACATTCGAAAACAAAATTCCAAAAATGTACTTACTGTATAGATACAATTCTCTGCAGTTTCCAGCTGAAATGAACTCTTGTTTGTTGTTTGTAGTAAAACACCAGCAACTTTTAATCCTTTTCACACTAATTATGATTACAGTGGCAGAATATTTATTAATAAAGACTTAATTCTGCACCGTTTCTTGCATAATACTGTTATGACCTCACAACACTTTTACCGTAGTGCATGATTTGTAAATTAATACATATTGACGTTTACATCACATAATCAGCACCGTATGTATGACTTTTCTAATGAAGTCAATGTTCTGTAGCTCACCTGCTACAGCATTGAGACATAATAAAAGAGCTCAAAGACTTGTAGAAGCAAGCTCAAATTACATGATTGCTTCAGCAAATGCATAATTATTTCATGTTTGCTTTGTTAAACTGTCAGTTTATTGTGGGTGGTACATTATTTTCAAACGTGAAATGCTAAAAGAGCATTAATCTTTTAGCATTTAATTTCTGAACTGTCACGATACATAACAACATAATACAGTGTTGCCAGATTCACGTTCATCTGTTACGGATGGAACAAAATTTTGTGGCACTCACTGGACATTTCACTTTGAAAGTGTCACAAACGTGCAAGAGGCAATATTTTACAGAAATGTCGCTAATTTCCTTGGGTTGTATATTTCTTAAAGCACTGTCTAGGGAGGCAAGTCACTAGGTTTTGAAACAGTACTGTAGTGAAATCAGCCCGTGAATAAATTACACACTGTAAAGTATGCTCATAAAAAGTAACATGTGAAACAGGCAGAGATCCTTTCCTTTGACTTGAGAGAAGACAATGTGAGGTCTTTAGTTGCTTTACTCTATGGAGGTCTGACTGGAAAGGATGCGAATTAAAGGAAGAGGTGGAGTGTTCCCCGGGGCCAGAGGGGTGGAAGGGGCAGCGAGACATTAAATCACTCCAGATGGGACGCGCTGTCAGAGAAAGGCTTCCGAACTCCCACTGGGAATGAACTTCCTTTTGTTATCTGAATTACTTAGCAGGTCTGAGATTACTGGATGAATTATAATGTCAGCACATCAACTTTCAATAATCCGACCCAACCACTGGCATTTTGCAAATGAAAAGAATTTGATTCAAAATGTTTATGGACATATTCTATTGATGATGGCAGCAGTAATTCAACAAGTACAGTAGAGTGTGTTTAAGCTTCTGACGAACTCTTAGCAGATTTATTATAGTTAACTAAGTAGTATATCAATGATACTAAAATAACACTGAGTGTGAGGTGTGCCCACAATGACTTTTATCTTGTTTTCTGTTTGTCTGCAGGTATCAGAAGATCGAGGGAACTGCACGTGGCACAGGAACCCTAAACCCTGCACAATCCCACAGGACAAGGAGAGCATCTTCCACACCATTTTTGCCTTCTTCACTAAATCCGGAAGAAAAGTTCTGGTATGACAAAAGACTTATTGGAAATAGTAAAAAAAAAATGCATACTGTGTGAAAATGGCATCCAAATGCATTTAGCGCTTGGAAATAAGCCATATTTGCATATTTAATGTTGTTTGACAGCCCTTTTTTTCTACGCATATGCATTAGTGGATCACAGCATTTTATGCCCCCAAAAACACACTCCTCATTTCTCATCAGTTTTTGTGCTGAATGGGTGAATCTTTGATGGTATACTGTGTCAACAGGACTGTGACCGGCCTGGAAGAGCGTGTCTAACTATTTCCTGCAGTCTGGGCTCTCAGGCTAAAGAAGAGGCCATAAGTATAGATGTGCAAATACTACTGAACACTGAAATACTACAGAGGGTGAGTAATTGGCCTAATAATGACCTAATAATGTACAAAGTTATTGTAATGTCAATGCAAGTCATGTAAAGGAGATCCGATTAAAATGTTTAATGTTGCAGAATTGAATACTAAATTACTCATTTAAAGTAGTTAAACAGGTTACCCTTAGGCCCTGTTTACAGCTGGTATAAATATACGGTTTGGTCAATCGTATCACAAGTGGACGACGCTAAATACAGGTGTAAACGGGGTCTAAAAGTTTTTAGCTTGTCCACTTTCGTCCACTTCCAGAGGTAGTGGAAAACGCATTCGACCGGATTGCTTTCGTCATGTGGTTGAATGTATTCGAACAGCCCCTAAAAGGCCGCCTACTCTCCGCTAACTGACCTAATGCGTAAACATTATGGGAAGCGCAATAAACAGACGGGATTAAACTTTGTCGGCTGAAGATCCAAGTTTGGTTTAAAGACGAAAAACGTACCAAGCACAATGTTTTCTCACCATGCCTGATTTCTAACACACACTCACAGCGTTCGGCTGGTCTTGTGGCTGTCAGAGCAAAAATGAAAGCTGATGCTCTCTGTGTTTTTCATTGTCTCTGGGCGCGTTCATATGTAAATTGCTCGGGCTTATTTTGCCCATTAGATCGAAATATCTGAAAAAAACCATAAATTTACCTTCCCATAGACCCTCCCCTCAAAGAAATCAGGACAGAACTGGTTGAAAGTGGACAAAAGAGACGGATTAAAACACCAGGTGTAAACGAGAATGTGTCTGCCTCGTTTACTTGTGATCAGATCAACCAAAACACATCTTAATACCAGATGTAAACAGGGTCTTAGTTAACTAAAAGTAGTTAGCTACAAGACAAACTACTAACAAGTAGTTATTGAGGCTAATTATCAATGTAGCCTATATTTATTTATTACAATATGCATTAATGCATTAAGCAAGAATGCATTAAGTTGATCAAAAGCAGTAAAGACATTCGTAACGTTACAAATATTTCCATTTCAAGTAAATGCTGTTCTTTTGAACTTTCTGTTTATCATAGAATCCTGAAAAACAAGAATACACAGAAAAAATATTAGGCAGTTTTCAACATTGATAATAATCATAAATGTTTCTTGAGCAGCAAATCAGCATATTAGAACGATTTCTGAAGGATCATGTGACACTGAAGACTGAAAATTCAGCTTTACGTAAATATATATATATATATATATATATATATATATATACAACTAATAAAAACAGAAACAAAAACAGTACTAAACAGCAGTTTTTAACAAGATATTTTGCTATAAAAGTGGTAATGGGAATAATTGAGCAATGCCTTTATATTTATAAATTAGGCAGATGCGTTTTTGTGTCTGTATGTAAATGTGTCTGTCTTTATGTGTGGTTTGCAGGACAGCTCCTCTGTGATCCAGTTTGTGACACGAGGCCACGTCCAGCTGGATGACAGGGCTGTGGAGGTCGCCACCGGACTTCCAGAGGAGATTTCTGTAAGTGATCAAATAGATGAATAATCCAATCCAACATTCAGGCATTTCTTGCCAAGCATATTTGTACCATTACTGTAAACTACACTCAGACTTGACTGACATGCTAGTGGTTTTTGTTGTGTGCTTGAAACCGGTATTATTGTCTTTGAAACCGATCAGGACCCCTGATGCACAGAAGAGAATTAAATTGTCCGTTTGCATGATTCTAAGCTCATCAACTCATAGTAGCTGCTGAGATCTGGCTCGAGTTTGCTGTTCATATGAGAGTAGGAGGCTTTTTTTACTCTACAGCTGTGCTCAAGAACAGAATACTGCAGACCTTGGCGTGCCGATTGATTGGAGGAGTATGGGACGGTGTTTCAGTGGAGCTGATGGTGTCTGGTGCCATGGCATCTCACTCAGCCCTGCATTCAGCTGATTGGGTTTCTGACCTGGTTTCAACCAGTGTAGTGGACAATTCCTAATAGGGCTGTTTAATAGGTCTGCGCCCCCTTTTACCCTCTGCACTTAGGAAATGCATTGGTCCCAGAGCAATCTGTTATTAAGTTGCACAAGACGGTCCCTCGGGCAAACGGTGGACATACAACTCTCATTTAGAAATTGCATTGGTATAAGCATTATTACCACACAATCTTCTAACATGCTTCAAATGTATATTTCCATCATGTTCACAGCCACCTAGACAAATTGGAAATGACAGACCGACTGTGAGCGCTAAACCTTCATATGCTACTGTATCTTTACTTTAGTTTTGACTCAGTCAGCTGAACTCGACAAATGCTTTAGATATATTTAGTGCAATATTTATATCTTACCCTTCAGTTTCCGTTGTTAGTCAAGAATATAAATAATATAGTAATGTTTATCACCCAGAGGAAGATATTATTGCTCTTTCATAGCTCAGGATGTGATTTGTTTAACTATCAACTTTACCTCAGAAGCTACTAAAAGACAAGAAATAAAAAAATATATTGTACAGAAATGAGACTAATAGGTGTCATACAGTAAGAGTATAGAGCTATAAAATGAAGCTCAGATCATTTGATCTTAAAAGATTTTGATGAGAAATATTAGTTCACATTGAGGTCTTTGACTTTTTATTGCTGAGGTTAGTATCTAGCAACGTTGTTATTAACCAAAACTAGTTTTTTGTAAAGCAGAAATAAATCAAAATATACATATTTCCGATGCCCCATACATATTAGATGGAGGAAAAGATCATTTGTCAATGCTTTTGCGTTCTCTCGCAAATTTGCATTCCCCTGAAAAAACTTTGCGTTCCCTCGTAAAAACGTTTGCATTCCGCCAAGAAACTGAGTTTCTCAGGCCAATGCAAAAAAATTGTGAGAGAATGCAAAAGCATTGACTTATTAGTTTTCCTCCAATCTCATATATTTTTCCACCACCACCATGTCCCTAAGGGCTCTGTTTTAGATGGAAAAACTTAAAATTAGAAATGTTGCATTGTCAACTAACTGAAATAAAGTTGTTAAAGTGCTAAAAAAAAATTAAAAAAATAAAATAAAGCTAAATTGAAATGTTAAAAAAAGTAATGAAAATGGAAAATATAAAAATAAAAGCTAATTCAAAATTTGAACTGTAATAGCAAGTAAATAATGCTATGAAAAAACACTCGTATCTTGGCAAATCTGAGCACAGTTTGAGTTATGATCTCTTCTGAAACTCTAGAGGAGACACATGTGAGATAAATCTGTATTAATTTGTATCTCGTGATTTAGAAGAAACAACTGAGATATTAAAGAGATCTCACTTGTGATTTCACCTGACTGCAAGCCATGAACTGTGGTATTTTATTTCAGCCCTCATATTCAAGGAGTGAAATTGTGGCCAGAAGCTGAAGCGAGATTTATCTGGGCTGGCATCTCTCTCCAGACTGGGATTTTCTGCTAGCTTTTCATGCAACATTTACGTCCAGAACCATTGAGGGAACTGTTGATCTCTCGCTGTGTTTTTGTGGCAGTACATTATGGTTTTCAGAGGTGAAATTCTTCCACATTTAACGGTCAGCAAGCACGTATGCCATATAACACAAATTGTGCATAAAACTGTGTATGTATGTGTTTTGAGTGTTATTTAGAAGGATAGCTCATCCTCAGACATTGATAAATGAAGCCCAGTTGTGAACAAATTATCTCTTACTGACATTCTACAATGATCTGGATTAATGAAAACTGTCACAGATGTGTGTCTGATTGATTTGTTGATTTGAAATCTCATTTCCCTTTGATTGAGTCAATGTCTAATATACTGTAGACTCAGCACAGACATTATAACATTCAGGAAATGACACAGTGATTCATAGAGTCTTTAAAATCAGATCTTTGGTCCCACTGAGAAATGACGATCTGTAATATGTTTATTTAACTGAATGAGGTTATAACGGGCTCTGCTGAATGTTGTTTATATGTTCACTCTCTTTGTGTCGTCCTGCAGCTGGTGTTTGAGGCCCTTCACAGTCAGGAGCCCAGGGGTTACGTGGTGGGATGGATCATCGCCATCAGCCTGCTGGTGGGAATCCTGATCTTCCTGCTGCTGGCTGTGCTGCTCTGGAAGGTACCGCATCAGACAACACATGTTCCTGGATCAACATCCTTGTTGGTTCTGGAGCAACATTCAGGGTTGCCGCTGGATTTAGGGGCTTTAATAACATTCTTATCAGCCTAGCATTTCTCTTCGATTTTAGGAGTAAGTTAGGATTAGATTTATGGTTGGCAGGAGTGCAGCAAACATTTAACATGTTTAAATATATTTCACCACCCACACTTTTTGGGAAATAATCATATTTTTTGAGTTCCGGTCACTGTGGAAAGAAAGAAATAAGAGCCTTCCATATACTGTAAAACAGCGACTTTAAGACCAAGCATTAAGCACAAGCATTGTGTCGTGTCTAGACACAGGTCCTTCATCTGACCCAGATCCTGCTGACTACAGTAAACTTTGGGATAAACCGAGTACATGGGAAGTGTTATGGGAAGTGTTCCCGGTTCCGGCTGACCTAGTTTATGCAGCCTAACATTCATTTAACTGATTTGAATAATATAAATTGATAATGTTCTATGTGTATGCCAGGTTAAAGAGATGTTTTTAGTCTAGATTTAAACTGACAGAGTGTGTCTGCTTCCTGAACAATGCAAGGAAGACTGCTACAAAGTTTAGGTGCTAAATAGAAAAAGGATTTACCACCTGCAGTTGATGTTTAACAATGTTCAACAGGGAGCCAATGCAGTGTTGACAGAACCGGGTTAATATGGTCATACTTCCTGGTTCTAGTACGAACTCTACCTGCTGCTTTTTGGACTAGCTGGAGTTTGTTTATTAAGCGTGCAGGGCAACCACCCAGTAGAGCATTACAATAATCTAGCTTTGAGGTCATGAACGCATGAACTAACTGTTCAGCAATTGGCATTGAGAGCATATGTCTTAATTTAGATGTATTTTTAAGATGGAAGAATGTGGTTTTACAGATGCTAGAAACATGGCTTTCAAATGAAGGATTGGTATCAAAGAGCACACCCAGGTTCATAACTGACGACGAAGACTTGACAGAGCAGCCATCAAGTGTTAAGGCCCGTTCACACCAAGGACGATAACTATAAAGATAATGATAAAGATATAGTTCTAAATATCATTCTCAGTATTAAAGAATAGCAGAGTTCACACCACAGCTATAACGATAGAGAAACTATATTGTTGGAATCACTTTCAGAACGATTTTATCCAGCTGATGAACGATAAAAACATTGTCAGCCAATCAGAATCCATCCTGCTGTTACAAGCTTGAGCATTTAAAGCGGCAGACAAGCACGTGTATAGAATAAACATAACAATATTGTCTGCAGGTGTGGACGCTAATATAATTATCATTATAGTTATCTTTATAGTTATCGCTCTTGGTGTGAACGGGCCTTTAGACAGTATTATAGGTTATATGCAATTTTTATACCAAAAATAAAAATGCAAAGGTTTGTTGTAAATTATATTTTAATCTGATCATATTTGAAAAGATTTATAAAATGGTACAGTACCTGGCAAAAGTTTGGAAATATTATGATTTTTAATGCTTTTGAAAGTCTCTTCTGCTCACCAAGGCTCTATTTATTTAATCAAAAATACAGTAAAAAAAATTTATATTGTGAAATATTATTACTATTTAAAATAATTGTTTTCTATTTTAATAATTTAAAAAATAAAATAAATAAAACACTTTTTTTATTAAAATGCAGAATTTGGTGGAAAAAATTAAACTAATTTCATGGGGCCCTAAATTAAAAGGTAGCTTAGTGGAGTTTACTTGTAAACAAACAAGTTATATTTGAGGTGTAACAAATATGTGGAATGCATTTCCTTCCCCATTAATAATAAAATGTGATTATATTTTTGACCATATCGCCCAGCCTGACCAACCACTTACCACAGGACTGAATCTGGTAAACAGTAATCGACTACTGTTACTGCACACTTATCTGCTATATGGCAACTAATTATTATTATTGAGCCAGCATGAAAAGCTTATGATTTGTGTACGCCACACTCTTTTCAGATCATTCATAAGGCCTTGAGGATTGAGTTCAACATTATCAACCTGTCATTTCCCTCTGTTTTTAGGGTCATGCTGGTATTTAAGAGTGATTTTTGACAGAAACATTATTCCAGAATCAACAGAGGATGGTGAACCATGCTAGGTTTCCTCCCTCATCGGTCCAACACACACAGACTTCCAGTCCAGATGAGCTTGTTTGCTTGTCATGTTCACTTTGTCTTTTCACATGAGACCCAGTACAAATCAAAAGCCTGAAATGGTTCCTGTTAGACAGCAGTTCTTGCAAAGTAAATGTCAGCAGAGAATGTGACCCATCAGGTCAGGGTGTATTGAAAGAGTAGAACCACCTGCTCATGTGCAGCATCCCATTACATTTAAATTAGTACCGGGCTGCTTTTAATATCCTCAGTCAAAAAAAAGGCACAGTAAAGCGGATGTGGATGAACTGTTTTTTGTTTGAAGTACAGTAACAGTTCTTAGATAGTTCATTAGTACATGCACATGAAATGAAACCTCAGTGAAATGATGCAGTACATAAATGACGTCTTAGATTATAATTAGTGCATTGATGATCTTGGTAGTTCAGTTTGGAAATATACTTCCCTCCTCCTACTAGACTTTGCGGGAGTCTTGTAGAGGGTCACATGTCCCACAGACCCTCATTCACACACTACTGTTGTTTTTCTTGGCCTGAGGGGTCAATAGAGAGCTTTAGACTGACCGTAAAGTGAACAAAACACAGCACTGACAATAATTTACACATACACATAAAAGTGAATCGAACAGATTTCAAGGCTTCTCAAACAAGCCCTTCTTTTCTTTTCCACTCTATTACTTTCCAGTGGGAATACTAGAGCAAATCCTGGAATGTTAGTGTAGGGATACTTTCCCCCCCAAATCCCAAATCTGCCAAAATAAACCTCCTCAACAAGAGCAGCACATGTCCAGCTACTCCAGCTTCAGGAAATGCCTGGAGAGAGCTGAGGTCTGAATCAATAAACCGCATTCAAACAAAGACAAACCTGTTGAGTCACAGGAAGAGGAACAGCACATTTCCTGCGCTGACGCGGTTCTTTACAGTAGCGCTATCTGTGTCGCCCATCCCACTATTTATCTGAATCCCACCCCGGACTATTGGCTCGAACTACACAAAGAGATAGTTCACCCAAAAATGACATCATCTACTCACTCTTGTCGTTCAGAACCTATGTGATTTTCTTTCTTCTGAGAAACACAAAGGAGCTTTCCTTTCCAATTAAAAGCACCATATTCTATGTATGTATTACACCACTAATACGTCTGTTTCTAATACGTATGTTTACGTATCTAATACGTATCTAATACGTACTAATACGTATGTTTCTGTCGATAGATACGCATTCTAGCTTCCCGATACATTACAGCAGCGATCATCCAAAAAAACGTGGTCACTATCTGTAAACTTTGTTCAATTCGAGTGCCGAGACTCGAATGAGAACTCGCGCTGTGAAAAGATTTGTGTGTGCACTCATCTGAATCGCGCACACGGAAACCCACATCTCAGACAGCGTGCAAATATTCTCTTTTAGGTCTTTAATGGACAAATTCACACAAAAATTATGTCAGCATGCTCGTCTTGGCGAGTATCCTAGCAGACATAGGGCCAGATTTACTAACAGCTCACGCCAACAAAACCCTCTTTTGGCGTTAAAAGACTACTGTCAGGATTTGCAAAAGATACGCAGTGAAAAGGCGTGGACAGGGTTATTTTTACGGCTGACCTTATTGCATTTGTAGGAGTTTCCCTTTCAGACACAGTATTTATGGGAGGAGAGTGTTTAATTGCACTCGTCAATTTACTGGCATTTGCGCCATTATTTACTGCCCAAAAAAAGCATGTAAACCAGACGCTAACTGGTAGATTGCGTTGGTCATTATGGAAATGATCTGGCTACGTCTATTTTCTTTCATTTGCGCGTCGTCAGTAGATCACGCGCAGAACTTTCCACTCCCATCAGCGTTTTTTTGGAATTGCGCTCTCACGCTAATTTGCCCTATTTCATAAATCGGGCCTATATTTAGGTATGTCTTAAGTGAACATAAACAGTCTAGAAAGACAATGCATGTGTACAGTATCAATGTACTGGATCCGTGCATTATGTCTTAAAGTGACAGCAGCTTAATATTCCTGCTGTCTGTGTTTTTAATGTTATTCAAACAACAAAAGACAAGGAAATCACTCACTGCTCTAGACTGAATAGCTTGATTGAATAATAATAATTCATCTTTAATTTATAGTCAAATATGCAATGTTATTTTCCATCATATTACTTTATTCAATTTCTGTACCTGAATACTAATGCTAGACCTGAAAAACCTAAAAAGCACTGTTTATTTCATTTGTATCTTTGCTCTACTGTATTTATTTGTGCTGTTGCTTGTAGTTAGATTATTTGTTCTTATTTTCATATTATATTATATTTAGATCACTTTGGTCTTCCAAGTCATATCATAGCTTTATGTGAGGAACAAAATGAAATATTTGTTATTCATTAAAAAACTGCCCCTTTGCTATAGCTCATATTTTATTAGCATTTCAAAATATTCAGGTCTAAACATTCAATCCAGGCATTAATGACATCTAATACCATTGCTAATGTAAATTTATTGGATGTATAAATATTTTTGGATACCTATATGATATGATAAAGCATTCCTCTTACAGTTTGATAATCATCAGGGATTTCATAATGAAACCGTATGTTGGGACAAGGCCTTAAAAATGTGTGGTATTTTCAGACTCTATTTAATTTGATTAAATACATTTCCATTTCCATCCCCATATCTCTGGATTGCATTAGGTTGGGTGCATCTGATCTGCCAGTTAAAATAAGTAGTTTCTACTGCTATGCTATGCTCACCAAGGCCGAGTTTATTTGATCAAATATACAGTAAAATAGTGAAATATTATTACAATTTAAAATATTTTTTTCTATTTAAATAGTAAAATGTAATTTATTCCTGAGATCAAAGCTGAATTTTCAGCATCATTACTCCAGTCTTCAGTGTCACATGATCCTTCAGAAATCATTCTGATATGATGATTTGCTGCTCAAGAAACATTTATGATTATTATCAATGTTGAAAACAGTTGTGCTGCTTCATATTTTTGTGGAAACAAAGTGATACATTTTTCCAGGATTATTTGAATAGAAAGTTCAAAAGAACAGCATTTATTTAAAATAAAAATCTTTTGTAACATTATAAATGTTTTTAATGTTTCTTTTGATCAACTGAATGCATCCTTGCTGAATAACAGTATTTTTAGCACTATTGAAAGGTATTGTATTAGCATGATCAGATGGGTTTTTCTTGGGAAATGGGGTGTCATTTTGTCAGCGAGCATCTGTACATCTGTCCACTGTCACACTCCCAATGCTGACAGTTATTTTTGTGTTTTGCAGATGGGATTCTTCAGGAGGCATTACAGAGAGATCATAGAGGCAGAAAAGAACAGGAAGGACAGCGATGAAAGCTGGGATTGGGTCCAGAAGAGCCAATGAGAGCATGGATTGGGTTCAGAAAATCCAATAAGCTGCTACCTTCATCACGGCTCTCTCCTAAAACCCTCCAGCCTTCCATATGTGGAAGAAAAGAATATTCTCCAGATTTTTCGGAGGTTTGACACTTTTTTTCATTGATGGTGATCTAGCTTACTTTTTGAGGTGACCATGTGGCCTGCCAGAAGAGACTCGCAGTGGAATTCCATTGATCCCAATGAGACAGGCCTCTTGAAGAGACGGAAAGAGAGACTTCCTGAAACGGAATGTGGATATCGTGTCAATACTAGAAGACAATTGCAACCCTCAGGGCGCTGTTGAAAAGCAAAAATCTATTTTTTATAAAATGTATTCCATACTGTATAGAAGAGAGCTTCAAGAGTTGTTTTTAAAGCACTGATGACTGACACATGCCAAAGAGATGATGTTATTCCTTCACAGTGTTTTCAGATGAAGGGGAGACCTTGAAAATGGATTGTATCCCCTTCAAGTTTTCATTTACAGACAATACAAAGCAAACATTTGTGTCCTTCATTCGGACAACTCTCGAGCTACTATGTCATGAACAAACGAGAATGACAGAGGAGATGAACCATGCAACTGCTCGAGTTGTTCATTTCAGTCCAGTTGTGCTAAAAACAGTAAGAGAAAAGCATATATGTTCTCAGCTCAAACACGTTTTGTTCATTATATGTGAAATTCACAGCTTAGAGCATTGTTTGTACTGCACTGGATATTGACCCACTGAAAGATGCATGTTATTCCAAAGGAAAAATCTTCATAATCTTTCACCAAAATATATGAACTTTCTCTGACTTTTTATGTCTTATTTTCCTATCAAAGGTGCTATCAAATCCCACCCTAAAAATTCTCCTCACTGAATCCTTTTTCATTCACAAATGTCGCAATTCATAGTTTTCACGTGACGTCACATCCTTATAGGAACGCCCACCTGGAGGGCACAACAAGGCTTTCCTCCACTGCCCGCCAGTCATTTTTACCAGGTTTGTAGTACTAATGTAGGAAGACAGTGATATTAAAAGACCAAATTCATGCACCTTATTGAGGATGCATACTATGTACAGGCAAGCAGATTAACAGAATATAAATGCAACTCATTAAGCATTTTATCCATCGAAAACCATTATAAGGAAAACGCATTGCGTTCATATTCTGGGTTCATCTGCTTGCCTGTATATAGTATGCACCATCAAAAAGGTGTAAACTGAATTTGATCTTTTAATATCACTGTTTTAAGGCACTTTAAGGGCAGGTTGCACCAGTAAGGATTGAGCATCTCCTCAGCCTGGCGTCGGTTCACCCTCCGGCTACGCTGCTTGATCAGCCCTTTAATTCTACGTAGCCGTTTATAAAGACAGTTGACATTTTACAAGTTTATCCTTTAAACAAATCCTTTTACAAATTTCCTTTATTGGCAAGAGCTCCTATTGTCAGAGAGAGAGTTTCTGGTGGTCAATTAAAAAGGAAATATTAACATTGTTGCTGTTTAATTGGCGAATCCATCATTGCGTAGAAAATGTATCTTCACAAGTTAGAATTGTAATCCCTGATTTGTTAACGTGTTTAAATTGAAGTGGTGCGACACAACTAGATTTAAAATAAACCCACAAATCATTGATTAGTGTTACACTTTGCTTAATTGAATCCCTACTGGTGCAAGTGTTTTTCACGTTAAGTGTTTTACAACGTTCACTGTTTTTAGTGATTGAAATAATGCATATGGATCACAAGTGCCCGAAAATTGCATCTTGTTCACATATTTTTGTTTTCGAGATGGAAAATTGACAGGCATGTGCTGTAGTTCTATGGCTGTTTTGCCCTCCAGGGCTCCACAACAGTCACGTGACTGAAAACTATGAATTAGTTGACTTAAAGGGTTAGTTCACCCAAAAATGAAAATTACCCCATGATTTACTCACCCTCAAGTCATCCTAGGTGTATATGACATTCTTCTTTCAGACGAATACAATCAGAGTTGTATTAAAAAGTGGCTAATCCATGCTTTGTAATGGCAGTGAATGGCAGCCCAAAATTTGAAGGCCAAAAAAGTTTATCCATCCATCATAAAAGTGCTCCACGCGGCTCCGGGGGGTTAATAAAAGCCTTCTGAAGCGAATCGATTGGTTTGTGTATTCAAAAATGTAACTGGCGTGACGATGACGTTGGACATAGCGTAAGCGTTTTGAACAGCTTGAACTGATTTGAACTGATTGTATTCGTCTGAAAGAAGAATGTCATGTACACCTAGGATGACTTGACGGTGAGTAAATTATGGGATAATTTTCATTTTTGGGTGAACTAACCCTTTAAGATCTCAAGACAAAAACAAGTCATGAATTACAATTCTACTGCAAGTATAAAAACACTTAAAACTTTAAATCTTTAAAAAATTTTGACGTTCAGAGTCAGACTGCATAGGCACGTGTAGGACCTGCAGTGTGTAATGGCCTAAAAATAGGTGGGAATGTTCAGTACTTCATCACTGGGCACAAACTCGTACTTTGGAGCTTAAGGGAACAGCTTGTTTTAAGTCAACATTTTGGACTTCACTCAGAGCGCAGCCCTTTACATGAGCTGCTCGCTGTCAAGACTTCACATCCATTCTGCCTTTAACCACTCAAACAGAGCAGAAACGGCACAGAGCCAAAACAAGTTGTTAATGTATTGATTTTAAAATATCTCATCTGAAAAAAAATGTTTTAGACGTTCGTTGAACTTGGTTGCTTGTTTTGTTATAATTTGTTCTATGATGTTTACCAAATGATCAATAGCTTTGCAATTGGATGTTAGATGATCTCTGGAAGATTTTCAAAAAATATATATATATCTGGCATGGCAAAAACACGTCTGCATTTCATGTCCGGCCCGACACTAGGTTCTTGCATTGGTGTGTTTCAGAGAGACACATACTTGACATTGTAAGTGTGTAACATAACTGTGAGTGTTGTTGCCATTATCACCTATTTTGAGCATTTTAGAATAAACTACTGTCACTGAATTTCAGTTTTATAGATGTATTGAGAAATATGTTTGTTGTACAAGCTCAAGCTGTATATTTATCTACTGAAACTGCCATTTTAAAATTAAAAATCACAAACAGATGTTTCGTCTCTATTTCGTTCAGTGCCACCCAGAATATTTAGTGTTTCCTGTAGCGCTGAGGCCCTCTAGTGTAAAACTATCGTACTGTTTACACTTCACTGCAGTGTTCAATGTCTACTATTTCGTATTAGTATATAACCACTTATACAATGATATGCTTTAAAAAGTAATATGCTTGAGTATGAATTTAGCAAGTGCATCTGGTTATCTTAAAAATGTGTTTTAAAATGGTTCTTTTGAATTGTAGGGCAATTTAGTTTAAAATGACAGCAATGCAATCAAATGATGAGTCAGGATGTTAAAAATCACAGTTTATGTAGAATGGTTCATTCATACTGAAAATGGATGGAAATGCATTGTATTCTGGGATACAGAATTACATTTTTAAAAATTCTATTCACTCTAAAAAAGTATACTGGGTTGTTTCAACCCATGTTTGGGTCAGATATGGACAAACTCAACCATTGGTTTATTTTTTTAATGAAACTTTTTAACCCAACGGTTGGGTTTGTCCATATCTGACCCAAATATGGGTTGAAACAACCCAGTATTTTTTAGAGTGTTAGAAGGATTGCTGTATAAGGTAACACTTTAGTTTGTTAGTTAGGTTACTAGCTGTTTATTAGTACTTATTAAAGCACATATTACATCTTATTCTGCATGATCATATTCTACATCCCTTAACCCTACCCAATACCTAAACTCAACAACTACCTTACTAACTATTAATAAGCAGTAATTAGGAGTTTATTTGAGGCAAAAGTCATAGTTAATAGTGAGTAATTAAACTAAAGTGTGACCATATATATATATATATATATATATATATATATATATATATATATATATATATATATATATATATATATAGTGATGGTTGGAATTACATGTTTGCATCAAAATCAGCGAAGTACTCAAATTGTTCTCAGCATCTGTCCAAAAGTTTATACATTTAAACTAATGAAATTTCACTTTGTAATTAGTTTGGCATGAATTACTTTGGTTACCATGGGACATCTGAGAGCCAAACACACAGTGCTGCCCCACCGCAGATGCACTGCATTATTCATTAGCTCATTCATTGTGTGACTGACAGGCAGAGCACTTGCATGGAGCTACAACACCAGCAGGTATGTTTATTTTAATATATCCATTAGCAAAGAAGAAACAATCAGTATCTGAAATTGTTTGACCTGACATTCCAATCTCAGAGTAGCACATGTCATGTTTTTTCCCCCCAGGTAATGCATTCACATAGATTGACATGTATTCCATTAAAGTGTTTATTTCTTGTGCTAGAGGAATGACATCTATACTGGAGGATGGCTTGATAAAAACGAGCTCAACAGAGCAGGTTGTAGCCCCTCTGTCCACCCACCTGTGTCACCTCATCCTGCTGTGCGGGAGCGAGACAGAACTGGACGAATTCATCCGGCTGGAAGCTGCAGCTAAAGCGGTGGCCAAAGCATCCAAAAACATGGCAGCTGTAGCAACCAGGTCAGTTGCATGCATTTTTTTTCTGACAGGGTAGCAGGTGAAGCATATAAATATTTGCATTACAAAAATTACCTTTATAAAATCTTCCTCCTGAACAGTTAAAACTGCCAACAGGGTCGTTATATCTCATCAGTACTTACCAGTATATATTGTTGACAAAAGTGCTTTGATGATTAAAGAAAAAAGTGCTTGGGCAGCACCATGTAAAAGTGGGGGAATTAGGTGGTAATATTATGGTACATGTAAAAAAAAAAAAAAAATCATGATGTTACTATAGTACATATACATATAAAAAGAACATCCATACCAAGTGTGGACACAGAGGATTGACAATCACGTTATACCTCATATCCTTGCATTTAGGCTAGTGGCAGATACTGAAGATGAGATCCTGAAAATGGAGATGGATCCACTTGTGGAATCGCTGACTGTTTCAGGTCAACACGTGCTCCTGGCCTCCCAAAAGCTCAGCATACAACCAGAGGTCATTGAGCACAGAGAAGAACTCATCGAAGCCACTCAAAACGTGCTGTTAGGCGTGGTCAAGGTAACGCATCTTTTATGCTGTGAAGAAAAATAATTGTATGAGGAAATTAGAGAGTTATGGGTCATGTACTGTACTGTATGTAGGCTTATATCAGGGGTTCTCAGCTCAGTGTTCACTTTCTCTTTTTTTCCACTGCAGAGTTTAACTCGATTAAACTCACCTGTCTGTAACTTTCTAGTAATCGCCCCCATACCCTTACATAGGGCACTATTTGAGGGGACAGCCATTTATAGTGGTGTCCGAAACCATAGTGGACATTATTGAGTGCACTCATTCAATCCCACAATGCACCGCAATAACGAGCGTACAACCGATGTACACTCACCTAAAGGATTATTAGGAACACCATACTAATACTGTGTTTAACTAACAAGGTGCTGAAAGCATTCTTTAGAAATGTTGGCCCATATTGATAGGATAGCATCTTGCAGTTGATGGAGATTTGTGGGATGCACATCCAGGGCACGAAGCTCCCGTTCCACCACATCCCAAAGATGCTCTATTGGATTGAGATCTGGTGACTGTGGGGGCCATTTTATTACAGTGAACTCATTGTCATGTTCAAGAAACCAATTTGAAATGATTCGAGCTTTGTGACATGGTGCATTATCCTGCTGGAAGTAGCCATCAGAGGATGGGTACATGGTGGTCATAAAGGGATGGACATGGTCAGAAACAATGCTCAGGTAGGCCGTGGCATTTAAACGATGCCCAATTGGCACTAAGGGGCCTAAAGTGTGCCAAGAAAACATCCCCCACACCATTACACCACCACCACCAGCCTGCACAGTGGTAACAAGGCATGATGGATCCATGTTCTCATTCTGTTTACGCCAAATTCTGAAATCGAGACTCATCAGACCAGGCAACATTTTTCCAGTCTTCAACTGTCCAATTTTGGTGAGCTCATGCAAATTGTAGCCTCTTTTTCCTATTTGTAGTGGAGATGAGTGGTACCCGGTGGGGTCTTCTGCTGTTGTAGCCCATCCGCCTCAAGGTTGTGCGTGTTGTGGCTTCACAAATGCTTTGCTGCATACCTCGGTTGTAACGAGTGGTTATTTCAGTCAAAGTTGCTCTTCTATCAGCTTGAATCAGTCGGCCCATTCTCCTCTGACCTCTAGCATCAACAAGGCATTTTCGCCCACAGGACTGCCGCATACTGGATGTTTTTCCCTTTTCACACTATTCTTTGTAAACTCTAGAAATGGTTGTGCGTGAAAATCCCAGTAACTGAGCAGATTGTGAAATACTCAGACCGGCCCGTCTGGCACCAACAACCATGCCATGCTCAAAATTGCTTAAATCACCTTTCTTTCCCATTCTGACATTCAGTTTGGAGTTCAGGAGATTGTCTTGACCAGGACCACACCCCTAAATGCATTGAAGCAACTGCCATGTGACTGGTTGATTAGATAATTGCATTAATGAGAAATTTAACAGGTGTTCCTAATAATCCTTTAGGTGAGTGTATGCTCAACGGCTAGAGAATACCCATAATGCACTGTGACAGTCACGCACCGAATGAATTCCCGCGTCTAAACAGAAGATGGCGTCTGCTGAATCAATCATCCATCCATTTTCCAAACCACTGGTCCAATGTGGGTACAGTGTAATATCATACAGGTATACATTCCTTTTTAATTGATTATTAAATTGTTTAATTAAGGTTTATAGTTTTCATGTCAGAGTTATAAATCTTTTAATTTCTACTGGAGTTGCCAGTTTGCCAAGTTTCAAAAATTATTAAACATCAAGAACAAACTACGCAAAAGCAGCAACCCTTCCTCTGAATTCACTCACTTGCTTTTATTCACTCCCTCAAGTGGACTATATGTGACCCTGGAGCACAAAACCAGTCATAAGTCGCACAGGTATATTTGTGGCAATAGCCAACAATACATTGTATGGGTCAAAATTATCGATTTTTCTTTTATGTCAATAATCATTAGAATATTAAGTAAAGGTCATGTCCCATGAAGATATTTTGTAAATGTCCTACCGTAAATATATCAAAAATGTATTAGTAGTAATATGCATTGCTAAGAACTTCATTTGAACAACTTTAAAGGTGATTTTCTCAATATTTAGATTTTTTTGCACCCTCAGATTCCAGATTTTGCCAAACATTGCCAATTGTTGTCCTATCCTAACAAACCATACATCAATGGAAAGCTTATTTATTCAGATTTCAGATGATGTATAAATCTCAATTTCAAAAAATGAATGGTTTTGTGGTCCAGGGTCACATATTAGTGACTGAGCATATAGGGGGCGATTTCGGACACAGCCCGTGTTTAGTGTATTCAGGTGTGTTTGATTAGGAATGGAGCTAAACTCTGCAGGAAAGTGAACCTTGAGCGCCAAAGTGGAGAACCCTAGCCTACCCTAGTTTGTGTCCAGATGGTAATTCTTATTCTGTGAAATGACCTGCAAAATTCACATGCGGCATTCATATGCTGTGTTCGAAATCGCCCCCTATACCCTTATTCACTATTCCCTACATTACTCCACTAATATAGTCCACTTGAATGAGTGAATGAAAACGAGTGAGTGAATTCGTACCCTGAGTGCGCCGGAAGGGCTGTCGCTTTTGCATAGTTTGTGCCTGCTGTTTAATAATTATTTGAAACATAGCAAAACTGGCAGCTTCAGTAGTAATGAAAATTAATTAAACAATTTAATAATCAATTAAAATGGTATCTAAACCTGTATGATATAACGCTGTAGCCACATTGGACCAGCGGTTTGGAAAATGGATGGATGGATGATTCAGCTGCGGCGCCATCTTCATTATGGATGAATGTGCGTTATGGGTATTCTCTAGCCAGTGAGCGTACAACGGTTGTACACTCATTATTGCGGTGCATTGTGGGATTGACAGCACTCTAAATGGCTGTCTCCTCAATTAGTGCCCTATTTAAGGGTATAGGGGGTGATTTCGGACACAGCCAAATCTATCCCTAACCCTTAAAACATGAACCTGTTAGAAAAATCTAATCTTTTGAGTTTTGCAGAAAAAGGATTACCATCTAGACACAATCGGTTTACATGATTTAAAATGAATTTGTTTTTGAACTCTAGATCCTTCTAGTTGAAGATGATGCAACTGTAAGGAAGATCACTGCAGCTGCTGACTGGCTTTTGCAGTGTCTTTCTCAAGTTGGAGCTGCGGCGCACATCTCATCCTTATTGAAAGCATTTCAGGTATACTCAAAGGCAATGCTGCTTCTTCACAACTTAGTGGTGGAAAGAATTCAGGAACTGCGTGACGGCAAACAGCAAGAGCATTTGAGGGCTTCTCTTGAAACCCTGAAAAAATGTGTTTCCATGTTGCACACTGCCATGTACACGACCATCAAACATCCACACAGCGAGGAGGCCCAGGGTGCAAAGCAGTACATCTTAAACCAGGTGGATTCCACTGTAAATGGCATCATAACCACACTCAACAGCAACTATGAACCAGCTTCCACTGCTTCATGTGGATACTACACTGAAATACAGAACAAGATACTAAGACTGCTGTCTGACCCTGCTTCTGTTAAAGATGGTGGTTTTGATGTCATGCTTCGTGACCTTGTGTTCCACAGCATGGCGGTAGCAAACACGTCTCGGAGGGATATTCAGTTTGAGGTTGTTGCACACTCCAAGCAAGTCCTTCAGCACTGGACAGAGATGTCACAAAAAAAGAAATGCTGTGATGATCAACAGCTCGCAAAATCCTGTGCTTCCCTATTGGAGCAAATCCACAAACTTGAAGATGCTGTGGTAAAAGCCACCCAGCTGCAAGTAATGAACATATTTGTCACAAGTTCAACTCCCTTGGAACAGTTGGTGCACACTGTAGGCTATATTTCCCAGGATGAGCAAGATGACGATGAGTTGGATGTGGAAACACTTCAGGTGCAATCGGGATCCTTCACAGCTCATGCTGACAAAATATCAGAGGTGGCTGGCTTCATCTCAGCTTTGGCGTGCGATAAAAAGAGTCTTGAGGGTGTAGAGAACTCAAGGGGGTGCATTATGAGACTTAAACAAGCAATTGCAACACTTGTACAAAGTTTTGAGGAAGACCAGGTGCGTTCAGGTGAAGCTTTGAAAAAACTAAAAGAGATGCATCAGAGATGGTCAGAGGAGATGGAGCAGCTCCTGCATGCTTGTAGTAGCATTATAAACGTGAAGGACTTTGTCTGTCTTGCTTTGCATGAGATGGAGAGCGACTTCAAGGGGTGCATTGAGGCACATAAAGATGAGGAAGCACAGTTTCTCACAAAACAGGCAAGCCTGCTCATTGGCCATATGAGCTTGGTTATCCAGCTTGTGAGAAGACATGTCAGTAAGAGTGACAATCCAATCTACCGTAACGGACTTCTGGTTCTGATAAAGCAAGCGGAAGGATCTGCTGCTGAGGTAACAAGCTGTGTCACTGATTTATATTCTCATACCAGTCTTAGCAATGAGGCTTTCTCATTGCTCTCTACTAGTGTCTCAACAGCTTTAAAACACTTTGACATTCTACGTGAAGGACTTGATGGTTTGCAGCATCCACATCTTCTCAGCCCACTGCGGGAGGGGGCCCGCCAGTCTGCTGGGACTGTACCATGTGCTATGCCCATTTCAGAACATGAAAGATCAACTGCTTCGGATAAAACTGAGTCTTCCGTGCAAAGTTCCACTAGTGAAGAAAGTCCATGTCAGCTTGAAGATGGTTTGGAAAATCAGGCTGTTCAACTGGACCATGATGTTCCAATCACAGAAGCATGGATTGCACCAGTTGTGGAATCTAAAGCTGTTGTACATCTCCATAATATTGAGTTGTTGCCTCTTTTGTGCGAAGTTGTCTGCATGACCAAAGGTAAAGATGTAGAGGCTCTCAACATGGCTTGCACTGGAGTTCTAGGACTCTCAAACAGTTATGCCCAAGCTACAAGAGAAGCCAGCAGTGTCATAGACACAGCCGATAATGAGGAAGTGGAAAGTCTGCGGTCCAAACTCATGTCATTGACACCCTTGCTAGTTCAGACTGCGCAGGAAACAGCCATGCGTTCAGCCATGGGTACAGATAGCATTTATAAGCACAGTACGCAATTCTCTGACCTCATTAAAAATGCCCGTAAGATACTGCTTCCAGTGGCTGGGATGTGGTACCATGCTGTATACGCCAGGTTCCAAAACTATGTTCCAAATATGTTGGAGTCCATCACACAGGAACTCACTGAGGTCATGTGTTTATGTGCAGATGCTGTGCAACTTGTGACATCAGCTGATATAAAGTTGATGGGAGGGTGTCATGAGAGTATAGGGTCTTTGCAGAGCAAGCTTCAAAAAGCTCAAACCAACACCAAGAATCTCACGGACATAGTGGGTTCAAGACCAACTCGAACTGATGAGCTTGATGGTCTCTGCATGCTTTGGGCCTTGTCTGTTCAAGTACTGTTGAACTCATTGGATAAGATGTTGGGAACCGCTACAACTGATGGTAAAGGGCACCTAATTACACATCAAATGACACCCAAGAAATGGTTGGCAGTGATGTCCGAGAACTCGCTTCGTATACAAGAAGCCGCAAGATTGTCTTCTCTGAACTGTCGAGACAGCTATAAGGTAAAGCTACTAGGAGAGCTACAAGAAGACGTGAAGACGCTTACGAACTCCTACCTACAGGCTGCCGAAGGGGTTAGCACAGTGACCCTCTCAAGTGTCCTAATGCTGGCAAAGTCTGAGCTGCTTCAGAGACAGCTTCAGATTAAAATGAAAGCACTGTCTTGTCTTTTGAGCAAAGTTAACCAAGATTATGTGACGGCCATTCAAGACACTATTGCTTTGGCATGCTCAGTCCAAACAAAAGACAGTGACATGGAAACTGAAGCTAAACTGGCACAGTTTGAAAGTGCTGCAGAATTGCTCATGCAGGATGTTAAAAGCGCTACAGAGTCCATCGAGGACTGTTTCAACTTCATTAGAGACCCAAAGGAAAGGTCCAATCTGAGATTCATTAATGACCACTTGGCATTTCAGATGTCAGACATTGTGAGTAGAGCCAGATTAATAGCAGAGACTCAAACTCTTGGAGACACTCTCACTCTTGATATTCAATCACAGTGCTGGTCAGCAAAGGCGCATTACCTTGTTGAAGAACTCAGTAAAGTAGATGGGATTCTTGTGGTCACAAAGGAACAGATCAAGTGTGGCTTGCAGGCCAAAGAGTCTAGTGGATTTGTAATGTCCCGGACACAAAAGGCAACACTACATCCTATAGCCACAAATACTCCAGGTCCTATTAAAAGCAAACCGAGTACCAGTGTCCTAGATGTGCCCATTGAGGAACCAAATAAGGTAACAAAATTGTTGATGAATCATGTTATCGTAGATGAATGCCCAGACAGCAACATAGTGTCATCCCAGATCCAGCCCACATCTGGTACATATGGAATCAATGTGCACCAGGTGAGGGCCGTATCTGGGCCGACAAAATGTTGCTGTCTGGTTGGACAACATTTTAGACTAAGCCAAAATATCATTTATTTACCCCAGGAAGAGACATCCCAGAGGAGCCCAAGAGGTCATGTGTTCACCATAGTAGACACAACTCTCTCTTACACGTCTCTCTTTCTCAAATGGGAGACTGAGAAGTGGGATGACAAGGGTAATCAGATTGTCAAGGTGACAAAAGAAATGGCAGATAAACTCTATCACATGGCCCAGTACCTAAAGAAGAAAGGCCCAATCCAGGTCAGAGACTTTTAAAATGTTGTTTTGCACAAAGATTATGTTCATCCGGCCCACATCTGGTACACATGGAATCCACACGTACCAGATCTGGGCCGACACTATGTTGCTGTCTGGGATCCCATATTGACACAAGTTTGTTTCACCTGTAGACTAAAGATGCTTTTGTAACATCTGCAAAAGATCTCATCTCAAGTGGCCAGTCGATCACCCAGTTTGTGCGTGTCATAGCAGACCACTGTTTGGACAAGCATTGCACAGATGAGCTCTGTGTCATTGCAGAGCAGATTCTTACCATTTCCAACCAACTTACCATCATTTCTAGGTGAGACATAATCAAAAGCATATTTATCTCCCAACAATTCTGGTTGAAGGTCTTTCTTCCCTACATTACTGACACATTCAATCTTGTTCAAACGACAATATTACCAATAAATTAAACGTGCAAAAATCTCATGTGACCCAAGGGGTGCATGGTGTCTCTCCAGTGTTAATGCAGTTACTCCTGGGTGCAAATCCTCAGACGAGATCCTGGTGAAGAACGCACAGAATCTACTCCAGACAGTTATCCAAGGAGTACGAGCTGCAGAGACTGCTTGCATCCGGGTAAGAGAAGTTGAAAAAAGCTTTCCTTCAACAACTTGAGAAAATTTGATTGTGAAGGGAGCAAAGAAAGGTCTATTGTGGTGAACAGGCGAGGCAAAAAGGAAACCAAAGCCTGGTGCATAACACCAGGGAATGAGTAAAAAGTAGAGGTGTCCATCTTCTCTTGTGTGCTCTTTGGCATGATCAACATTGGTGTTTTCAATTTTAAATGGCTCTTTCTGGTTTTACAGGGCTTGAAACAGCCTGAGCCAAACTCTGAAGCAGCGAAGGCAGCTGCGTTCTGTTTCCAGTGGAAAAAGAGTCTCCTTATCCACCGAGCTCAAGAACAGCTCAACCCTGAAACAGATGATTTGGGACTACGTAGGACCTCCCAGCATTCAGCGGCTCCCAGCCTCGCTCCACCCATCAATGTGTTAGATAATTACAAATGAGTAAACAAACATGAAATGTTATTGTATAGTGAGAAAGTCGATGAAGTATATCACATCCATTTATCTTCTTTTTTTTAGCCTTATGCACCAAAAAAACATTCTGCACACAATTTGCTTCGTGATTTTCAAAAATATTTATTCAGAGGCCATAAAAGCATGGGCAATGCATACCCAAAATGTGCACAATGCAAAGATAAAACATTTTCAGTATCACATTACGAGTGTCTAAGTAGAAATTGCATGCATGCAATTTTTTACATTTATAAATCATTTACTGTAATACTTCTAAAAAAAAAACAATGAAAAAACATATTAAAAAAATATGAACTATTCCAGAAAAAAGGAAAAAATATGTTGAGGTATACATTTATACACATTCAATAATTTTGAGGATTGTGATCTTACATTAGCATTGCATTTAATTGTTCTTTTTCAACTCATTGCCTAATATTTTTTTATATTATGTTTCAATTATACACATTTTTGGTGCTAGATTTCATCATACATATTTTAGAAGCATGGTAAATGATTTTATCAGATGAGATCAGGTGTGCAATTTGTACTTCGAAACAGATGATGTGGCATTGAAACCATTTTGTTTAGGCACTTAGCACTTTTATGGCCTCTGAATAAACAGTTTTTTTTTTCTTCCTCAAACGCAATTATAAAGTACAATGAATTAATTGACAATTGCCATCGCACACCTGTTGGTAATAGATAGGTGCGTTGGAATTAACGTTGCTAATAAAAAGTTTTTGATATCTTCTGCAAGTATCGATAGTGTGCTGAATTTCCTTTAACTTTAAAGTACAATGAATAAAATGCATTAGGCAGAAGTCTACAACAATGACTGAAGTCAATACTGGCATCAGAATCACACAATTCCTTTTTATTTTATTTTAGACAATGAATTTAAAAAAAAAAGAGGAGGAAAGTGACTGCTGTATTTAAATTCCCTTGCTAGCATTTCAGTCAATGGTAAAAGAACACAAAAGCAATTGAGCATTTTCTGTGGAAAAACATACAGACAAATACAATAAAAAATATCTACACAAAAAACAATGACAATAAAAAAGATGAAAAATGCCTCAAGTGTTAAAAAGAAAACCATTTACAATAGAGATTTTCTGAAAGGAATCTCATACATTAACCTTTTTCATCACCAAAATCACAACTGTACCTTTGATAGATGCACATTTGAGATAAATGTCATAGTCCTGCTATATTACAGTGTTTATATATGCTTTGCATGTAATTGTGATAAATACTGTGTGAATTTAGCAAAAAATTATATTTTTAATATATTTATGCATTGCACAGCACTACAAATATGAATACTATAAGCCACACATCCCTTTTACCCTTCTCTAGCAACATGTGTCACTGATATTACACATACACACCTGTTCAGCACACGTGTCCATATGCCAGATGTACTTAAAATGCTTCTTGAGCAAATTGCTGTGACACAAATCTAATGAGAATCTATGAACTCACAAGCGGCAAAGAAAAAATATCTCTGCTTAGACCGTAATGCAGCAGTGAAGAATATATGTACAAACAAATATAAATAAATAGAAAAGCTTCATATACATGCAGGGTGAATACAAAGAACAGATGTACATAATACAGTAAATGTGTGAGCTATATTACTGACAGAATGGTGAGGCTGTAGGGTCAAAGGTTTTAAAGACGTCCCTCAGGGGCCTGTCTTTCTTCTTACTGTCTTTGTCGCCCTCGTCCTCTTGCGGAGTCCCACCGGCAGAGCCCACAGGTCTGTTCTGCCGCGGGTCAGTGTAAGCAGGCCGTATTAGTCCTGCTAGTGCCTGGATGGGCAAGTTGTGCACAGCGGGAGCTGCCGCTCGGATTGGCGAGCACGGAGACACTGGCATTACAGTAGGCACCGGAGGAGGCAGAGGATTTGACGTACAGCCACTTGTGTTGCTCTCAGAGTCATCAACTGGACTTTTTTCATCTTTTTCCATCCCCGTTCCCTGTGACGGCGAGGCATGTGGTGGAGAGCTTTGAAGCTTCGCAGAAGGCTTTAGGATACTCAACTTTTTAGGGTGCTCCTCGCTTTCACGTTTCGGGGAGAGTAAGCTGTGATTGCGTGGATCATATAAACTGATCCCGCCTAACAGCGTGGTTGGGCTATCAAGACCCGCACCTATGGAAGATGCCAGACGGGGAGCATATGGAGGCAACTTCTCCGAATCGGGCTTAGCGGAAGCGGCAACTGGTTGGTTTGAGGATCCACGCAGCAGCCGTGGATCTCCTCCTCCAGACGGACTCTCCCTCACACCGGGTAGCTTGGAGTCCAGGCTGCCAGACCGGCTGATTCTGGGATCAAGAGTCTTGAGAGTACGTGGGTCCAAGAGCTTGTCCGGATGGTGATGGCGAGAATCTACCGTTCTACCGGGAGGGCTGCCAAGTCGAACAACTCCCTCCTTGAAGCGGGCGGCTGCGAGTCGTGGATCAGGAGGAGACAGAGTTACTGATGGAGGGTGATCTGGTGGGGAGGAAAGGCTACGGTTTAGCTGAGCATCTGCTATTAAAGGAGGGAGCGGCAGGTTTATGGAGTGCTCCTGTTTGGGAACCAACAGAGGAATGAGGTCCTCTGGAGCCCAAACCACGGTTTGAGCAAAGGCCGGACGCTGGAGGAGAATATCCACTCGGATGTGACTGAACTGCTTGATTTGACAGCGGGGGTCTCGTAGTGTGGCTCCAGGACTAGGATCCAATGGGATCAAAGCTGCTCTTTCCCTCAGCTCTCTCTCAAACTCCTCATCATCCTCTCCAGTAGGCGGTTTGTGGGACGTGGAGGGGTTTGTGTGGCGATGAGGATCAGGTTTGGAGGCATCCATAGGTTTCATCTTGCGTGGGTCTCTGGCAAGCCTGGGATCCCCAACACCATCTCCTGCATCTTTCCTGGGGTCTGGGGGTCGCTGGCGGGGGTCAGCTTTTATTCGAGGATCGCTGGGCAAAGCTCGCTCCTTTTGGAGTCTAGGGTCGGCTGGTGCAATGCTAGGCTGGTTTTTCAGCATTTCATTCTGCTTCTTTAGAGAATTAAGGATGGCTGTTACGCTACTGCCCTCTTCCTCGTCACTGGAGTACCAATTAGTGGTTTCATCTAATAAACAGAAATTATATTACAATATGAACTTTCAAACCGGAACTAAGAACTTCATATATTAAACCATCTTTGCTGTGCTGCAGGAATGATGTAATTTTGTAGGCCAACACTTTTTTGAATTACTGGAAGAAAAAAAGTTCTATGGTCAACAATGTATGATTCTCTTACAATTCTTTTTTCACCAAGATAATGAATGAACCCAACCCAACATGCGGGTCAGTTCAGGACCATGATCTGTTCACACTGGAATTGATATTGGTCACATTTAAAATAACAATGTGAACAGCTATACAAAAAAAATCGAATCGGAGCAATACATCGGAATTGAGCAAGGCTCGCAGTATTGTTAAGGCTTGAAGCTCTTAATTGTAGTAACCTTAATCATATTATTACCGCTCTGATCAAAGTGCGAATGTGCTTGGACATACACGGATGCCTTGTTGTTCACACAACTTCATGAAGGAACATTAAAATCACAGAGTTTTCCCTCTTCTCCGAATCACTAAACTCTGTCAGCACAACTTGCTGCACAGTCTCTGCTCCTTATCTTCATTCAGAGACAGTGCAAAAAATGCAATGGCTATGTTCATCACGGCGCTGCATAATATCCAATACATCCATAGAAATGTGTTTTGCATTTGATGCAAGTAGATTAAAACAGTTGTCAGTAGGGCTGGGTAAAAAAAAAATTTGGTTTCTCGATTTTAATCGATTCTCATTTTTATTAACCGATATTGATTCTTAAACCCCAAGAATCGATTAGTCATCCTGTTTTCAGTTGATGAATGAACGTAACTTTGTAGAGCCCCTCCCATCCATAAAATCGCAATAATCTTTGTGCTTTGTTACTTTTGATAAGATACAAAGTCTAAAGGTGCGTTCCATTCGACCGTAAGTGGACTGCAAAGTGGAGTTCACAGGGTATTCCGCCATCTTAAGTGAGATTTCAATCCGAAGGGAGCGAACGTGTTTAGTTCGAAGGGTACTGCGAACAGCGTAGGGAAGATACGTCACTTCACAGGAATCACCCAACTGTCATTGTGCGTGGCATCACCTGTCTGAACCAAGTGGTACTCACTGCAGAGTCAAATAACATTCAGCTCCTCCTCTTTGGCACTCCAATAGGGTGGAGGGATAGAGTTGTGGGTAGGGTTAGGGTGTGGTTGGATATTCTAGCTCCACCCATTAGGCACAAATTACATTCGCCCCTCCTCTCTGGAGTTCTAGTGGGGAGGAGCTACATTTATGCTCCACCCATTTGCTCTGCAGTGAGCAGCCTCTCGTCTGAACTAACGATGGAGCAGAGTTTTTAAACGGCTCTGAAATGGAAGAGTTTACATATGCATTTGAATATTCATAGTTATTATTATACAAAACTAGAGCATGAATGGTTATGGACTGTTGTATTCACATATTCTATTGTATGTGAATATGTATAAACAAATTAAAAGTATTGAGAAGCAGCTGAGGCCTGTCATTTTTTACTTTATTTACCTCGTTTACTATGCTGCGCGTGGGAAAGAAAGCGCACGAGGTGAGACCACTACAATTATTAAGACCATTGATTAAGAACACATTTATACATAGTCACCCAAATCAAAATGTATTTTCAAATTGAGCGGTTCATATTCAAAATCATATTGATTTTCATATTCAGCATCAAATCTGTTTATAGTCAATGTAAACTAATAAAACGAATAGAATAATACAATGTTTTGATTATATTTTTAGATACATACTGTGTTTTGTAAATGTATATTTCTATTATATGGTTTTAAATTTAAAAAAAAAATTGAAATTAAAATTACAATATTAATTTATGTTGTATCATAATCTGCGCGTCGTTGCCTTTCTTTGTTGACGTTGCAGGGCGTTCCAAATGAGCGAATATTGTCAGCGAAGTCCACTTCAACTGATACACCGTGCTCAGGGAGTAGGGAGCAGTGAACACTGCGTAGGGACCCTGTCGAATTGAACGCACCTTAAGATTTCAAATTACCTCCATTTTATTATGAAATTTAAAAAAATAAATACCGTTTTGGTGCTGTTTAATGTGGTGTAGCCCAGCTCAGCTCAAAAGAAGCGGCAGCGCAGAGCACACGTGAATTAATCATCTCCTTCGCTTTAATACCAGCTACAGCACAAAATAAACACGAATGAACGTCAAGGTATGTTAAAAGTAAGGCTGTTTAACGATTAATCGTGACTAATCGCATCCAAAATAAAAGTTTATGTTTACATAATATATGTGTGTGTACTGTGTATAATTTTTATGTATATATAAATACACACACATGCATGTGTATATTTAAGAAGAAAAAAGTATATTTATATATAAAATATTTATATTTATATATAATATGAAGGATATAAGTATATATATACACATGCAACTATTTCTTAAATATATACATGCATGTGTGTGTATTTATATATACATAATTATACACAGCACACACAGATATATTATGTAAATATAAACCTTTATTTTGGATGCATTTAGTCGTTAAACAGCCCTAGTTAAAAGATTAGAACAACGTACTGAAATCTTTATCACGTCACATCGTAATCGCTCAATCAGTGTTCTAACCGCGGAAAGACGTCAATAAAACAGCTTGTGAATAATATGTCACGTAATGTCACATTTACCACAGAAAAACCATTCAGTGTCTATAAACTCTAGAGATCAGCATTTTGATAAATATATGCACCACATTACATAGGCTATTTATTATAATTTTTTATGTTCTTCAAAATGAATGCATGTTTGAATAAATCCGTCAAGTTTTTATGATTGCCACCATTTAAATGTTTATATTTCAAAAAAGTAAAAAAAGTATAAACTATTTTTTTCCCCGTTTCCGGAACTCATTCCTGCAGCACGCCATTGTTCAAGGTTAAAGCAATATTGTTTCAAAATGTTTATTTTTCAACATCCCTCTCTAACCTTTCTCTCTGTTGGGCGGTGCAGACCCTTGTCCTTCTTCCCTATGAGAGTCAGAGTCTTGCTTGTTCTGGTTTAGATGTAAAAGTAAAACCTTCTGTACAGCTGGCAGGAAGTCCTGCATCCCACTCGAATCAGTATTACCATGTGGCTTGGAGTCCTGGATGGGTCCCTCATCTGTAGGTACAAGAGAGAAAAGGGCATCACTACTAGACTTGTATTTCATAAATATCAAGCTTTAGAATCATCTATTAATGGAAAATTTTGAATGATAAATGAAGACCTACCCCCTTGGGCCAGAGACTGGCTGCTAAACAAATTCTTGAAGAACTCGGAGGGCATCTGGCCCATGTTTTGGAAAGGCATTTTCATTTGCATGTCAGGCACAGGTTGAAATGGAGCCCCCTGGTGATTCACTGGAGGATGGTTCATGTGCTGCATGTTGCCGTGGAAAGCAGGGGGCTGACCTGGAGGTGGCATTGGAGGGCACTGACCAAAGCCTTGGGGTGGAGGTTGGCCTGGAGGGCTTTGGGGCATTCCTGGGCCTGTGAATGGTGGGGGAGGGCTCCTTATGGAGCCTGGATGAGGGGAATGGGAAGGATTGGGTGGAGAAGACATCATATTGCCAGCCTGCATATCCTCAGGGCTACTGCCAAACTGCGGACCACCTTGAAACTGTCCAGCAGGGGGAGATGCACTGTTGTAGAAATTGGGCCTGCAATAAAAACAACAATGAAATACACTACTTCACTAAGTTAATGCCCAAATAAAATAGCAAGATATAAAGTCATAACTAGAGTGATGACGGTATTTCAGTGACACTCATTTGGACTACTGGGGGGAAAAACTTTGTTTCTATCATTTTTAATAGGTAATCCATACATGCCAACAAAGACTCTCAATTTTTAAGTAGTTTTATTTGCAAAAAAATAGGTGGGAATCCACTATTCATTATGACTGAAAAAGGCTAAATGACTGCTAAAGCTGGTTATATAACATGCAAACAGACCAAACTTGACCAAATATTCTGGATGTAAACAGAGTTTAGAGGATTCAGTCAATCAATGCCAATAGTACCTTAGAGCAATCTTCTGTGCCAAGTCCACAGTAGGCTGAACTTTTATCTCAAACAGAGAGGGGATCTTCTTGCCTCCATCCGGGGGACTTCCAGGCCCAGGCGTGGGTAACAATCCAACTCCGGGAGGGGGTTTAGGCAGTGGGGCAATTCCTTGTTTTCTCAGATCTTCTAACTCCATCTCATCTTCATTGACAGTTTCCTCATCTGTATTTAGGATCTAAAATGTGCAACATCAATCAGGTTTCCATTGCATGCTTTATTCATTGGATGTGACATAAAATATTTCCAAGAGTTGAAAACTAAAAAAAAATAAAAAAAAGAGGCTAGATATGAGATTGATATTTCCATACCTGTGGCTGGTGGCATAAATTGCTTTTACAAGTTAGTTATCTAATTGTTCTCTGTCAGTTACATAAAAAAAAAGTAAATTGGTCTAATTTGAATCTGAAAAGTAAGACCCCTCATTGGTCAGACTAGTTCTTAAGACACAGTCTTAACATATTGGCTATGTTTATGCATCTGGCCACTGGACTGCATATAAAGTGCTAAAAAAACATAACTGTGAGCCTGGAACTGGACAGTTGCTGAGAACACATTTCTATTACCATTGCATAACTAAGCAAGGCACATTATTCTCAAAATTCTCAGGAATCTGTGTATTTTAAATGTGCATAAAGTGCATGTATTTGTACGGAAACTGAAAGTTAAGTCACAAGTTAGCCCATACCTTGTCCAGAAGTTCCTTGGTAACATCGGTTAAAGGCTCATGGGAAAACTTGCAGTTGTCTCCTTGATAACACTTTGCTCCGGTGTGAAAGAACTTGCAAGGATACTCACATACACTTTAGGGTTAAGGTCCAAAACAAAGAATAAATATAGCAGCAAGCAGCAATTAAAGGGCCAAGAACAAAGGAGGAACAATAAGTAATGGCAGCATGGCTGGGAGCATGAGACCAACTGCAACAATGATTAAGACATATTAAGATGATTTAAGGCAAACTGGCTAAAAATAAATACTTTCACTAGTAATATGATTTAATGGTGTATCACGTTTAAACAATAGGTGGCGCTGTGACCAAATTGATGGGGTGTGATCAGAGTAAGGGAACAATGACAAATGCAAAGTTTGGTGTCAATATGCTGAAATATTGCAGCGATACAGCCTCAGAGTAATTTTGGCATCATGCCATCAAATTTTTTGATGGGGTATATGAAACCGGTTTCGTCTATCGACAGGAAATTCATAACTTTTTGCCGACATGGTCTGAAGATGATCTGAGTCAAATTTGGTAAAAATCGGACAAGAGGTTTTTAAAGAAAATCAAAACCGGGACAGGACGTTCGGCCGACTATGGCAAAATTGGTATCTATGTTCTCGGCATGACCTCTCGGCGTGAATCTACTAGGCTATTAGCATTTTTGGACATTTTATTATAACTTGACCACAAGGTGGTGCTGTTTTGAATCTTTTTGAGGGCATGGTGCTAATGATACTTACCAACTTTTGTAACGATACGTCAATGCATTTGTAAAATATAGCATTTTACGACGAAATTCAAAATGGACAACGCCCAAAATCTGATATTTGGCCGAACCGTTCAGAAGTTATAAGCAAAAAGAGCCATTTTTCATATCCTGACCACTAAGTGGCTCTGCACCAAAACTGTGCAGGTACCCTCAGGTCATGGTTGTCATAACACACCAAGTTTGGTCAGAATATGCCAAAGCATTGAGGAGATATAACCTTACATTCTCTAAATATTCAACTATATTACTGATCTGCCCGCATTGACACTGTATGATAATTGAACTGAGCTGGATGACATTACTGTTTTCTCCAGAGCGGCTGTACAGCCGAATCAAATTCTTTTGCATTATGTTCCTGTTTAACACTGTGAAGCTGCTTTGAAACAATCTGCATTGTAAAAAGCGCTATATAAACAAAGGTGACTTGACATTCATTTTGGCGTGCTCTTCGTCAAATTTTTTCGTGCGTTATTAGAGAACGGTTTGACAAATCAGCTTGAATTCCATAACTTTTTGGTCTGAAGATGTTCTGGTTCAATTTTGTTTCTAGCCCTTATGGTTCAAACGTTATTAGCATAAATGTATGTGACACTTTTTCCAAGTAAGTGACCACAATTCCTGTGGTTAATGTTCAGACTGTCCTCCATCTGTGTGCCAAATTGTATAACTTTCCAGCAAGAGGTTCTATGGGCTGCCATAGACTCAAACGAAAGAAGAAGCAGAAGAATAATAATAAGAAGAAAACAAATGATTACAATAGGTGCCTATGCACCTTTGGTGCTTGACATGAAGATTATCCATAACAGGTAATCTGTAAAAAACTCTTCCAAGAAATGCTTTGAAAGGATATTGTGCATGTATATACAGATATCTCCTTTGGTACAGTATCCCTGGACATAAAATTTGCACAGCTCTTTCTTCTTCTCTGGAACAACATTATCATGTTCAAACTTGCACTGGTCCCCCTGTGAAGCAATATGAATAAAAGATCTTGAAGCATGTACAAACGCTTAACAAATATTAACAAAATGTAAGGTTTAACCATGTTTGCGTAATGGATTTGTAGTTTTGTAATAAGCTTACTTTGATGCATCGACCCTCAAGGAAATATTTACAAATGTGCCTCCCATTGTGTTCAACCGTATGTTGGTTAATGAATTCCTGGCTCATGATTGGACGCTTCTTCTGGAAACTGGGCGGACCTTTAGATTCCTGCTATCAGACATATGACGACATATAAGTGCCCTGAGATCTTACTGGTGATGGTCCAATCAAAAATAAGAAATTCTCACCCCATCTCCTCCACCCTGCTCTCCTCCTCGACCACGGCCTCGGCCCCAGTTCTTGCCCTTCTGTTTCTTATTTTTGTTGAGCATTCCTCGCCCCCTGCCAATGGCACCGCGACCTCTACCACGCTGCCCACCAACTATATAACAAGAAAAAGAAAAAGACAAGAGATAAACACAGATGATTGTGGGTTCAGTCTGTTGGGTCTTCAAATGAATTCCCATGCAGACCTCCATAATATTTTGAAGTATACAAACATACACTGCTGTTGTTGTTGTTTTTGTTGTCCCTTCATAATTGGTCTCTTGGCCTGATCTTTAGGTGGCCCTCCTCTGCCATGACCAGTTGACTCTTTAGCATGTCTGTATTTAGACAACTCCTCTGAGAAATCGTCCTCGTCATCATAGTCATACTTTTCTTCACTGTAGTCACTATATTTGTCCAGATCGCTGTTCTTGTGCTGCATTAATCTCTGTGGTTTTACAGGTTCATTTTCCCGCTGGGCATCATAGGTAGAAAGGGAGATTAATTGTTGTTGAAATTTTAAAGGATTAGTTCACTTCAAAATTAAAACTTCCTGATAATTTACTCACACCCATGTCATCCAAGTTGTTCATGTCTTTCTTTCTTTAGTTGAAAAGAAATTCAACCAGTGTTTTCAATAAGGTTCAATAAGGTTTTTGAGGAAAACATTTCAGGATTTGTCTCCACATAATGGACTTCAATTGCAACCAACAGGTTGAAGGTCCAAATCAATGCAGTTTCAAAGGGCTTTGATAGGCTTCAGAGGCTCTGCACTGGGTTGTTACTTCCACCTACGTCACGGACGTGACCTTTCCGTCGTGATGACGTCAGACGTCGTGAAGAAGCACAATACCAAAGTCAAGCATTTGTGGTTAAAAAGTATATACAATTTTATTTTTTTAAGAAAATGATAGATTGCTTGGCTAGATAAGACCCTATTCCTCGGCTGGGATCGTGCAGAGCCTCTGAAGCCTCTGAAACTGCATTGATTTGGACCTTCAACCCGTTGGCTGCCATTGAAGTCCATTATGTGGAGAAAAATCCTAGAATGTTTTCCTCAAAAACCTTAATTTCTTTTTGACGGAAGAAAGAAAGACTTGAACATCTTGGATGACGTGGGGGTGAGGAAATTATCAGGAAATTTTCATTTTGAAGGGAACTAATCTTTAAATACAGTACCCAAAATCCTGAACTCACCTGTGCCAACTCTCCGTCATGGTCACGATATGTCCCTTTGCTCTTCTTGCTCTTAGGTCTTTCTTGACGCTCATGCTCCGAGTCATAGCTGTCCGAGCTGGAGCCACTGGATGGAGAGTGATGCTGAATTGGAAAAAATTGGAGAAAAAAAAAGCATAAAAGAAAAGGTAAAAACAAACGACAGTAGCACAAAATAATGCAATGATTACCTTTTGTCGGTCTCGTCTCCTCCTCTTCGACCGCCGCTTTTCTTTAATTTTCCTGTGTCGCTTTCGGGAATGCCGGTGTGACTTGTCATCTTTTTCTCTCTCTTTCACCTTCTCTTTGTCTTTCTCGGCCTCTTCAGACTCTTCCTTAGTTTCCTTCACTTCTTCTATGCTAATGCCTTCATCATCTATTTCTCCATCCTCCAATTCACCATCCTCCCTGTATGAAAATGTTTGAGCATTTCATTAACAAAAACAATCAAGCCAGTGAAATAGCTAAATATTCCAAGCAGAACTCAGTATCCAATGGTGTTTGATAAGGCAAGCAACACTTCTATTAATGTGCATCCTCCGTTAGGAATTTGTTGTGAAGTATTAAAGAATTGGGCCAAAAAGCATCCACCCACAATGCTCTAGCAACCACAAAGAACATCCTAGAAACTGCATAGTAATGCACTGGCAAACACCCACAGTATTGTATCGTTGAGTTGTGCATGGACAAACAACACTCAGATTTTCCTCATTAAATATAAAATTCTAGTAAATCTTCTCTACAAACATAGGCTGGATATGAAGTTGTCTTTTTTTGGGGGGGATATGTTTAAAATTAAATAAGTCTTTTGGATCATTCTTGTCACATAATCATGGGGTATAACATTTCCTCCTAAATGTCCAATGCAACATGAATGGCGAACTCTTATTGGATTAAAACCAAAATAGACGTGAATGTTTGTTTTGCCAGTTGTCAAATTCCCAACAGTTTCTCAGACTTAAAGTCTGGAGTGAGAACAAGGACACGATAACACTGAGGCTCTGAAGGTCACTCAGTTTTAGACAAAGTAGGCCATGACACTGTAGAAAGGATTTTTACACGTCTGGGTATTACAGCTAAATAAATGGCCTTTACACACAGTGACTTAGCATGGAACATGCAAAAGAAGACACTGGTCCCTTAGTGTGTTTAAAATCACACAATGTTTCTACATGTTTGTAAATGGGAAGATGTGGTCACTATGTTTGTGAGATTAGTAGTTTGATAAAAAAAACTTGGTGTCTTCTGTGTTGAACAGGAGGGCAAAAACAAGGGGAAATGGAAGCAAAGCTCAATGGTTACAATATTTAAAGCATCACATTGCACTTCTTCAATATTAAACATATGACCAATGAACTCATGGCCCAATTTATATTGAAACTAAATGCATATAATGCACATACAGAGGTGCTACATTGCTGTAAAAAGCGGCATGGTTTGCAGTTGCAATGAGACTTTTTTGCACGTGGATGCTGTCAAAGCCAAGCCATCAATCTCTTTATTCAATAATGCTACATCACTTTTGGCCATATTTGCAACTTAAGTGCAACTATATTAATAGGATATGAATGCATCTGAATCAGGGGCAGAAATTATTCAGGAATAAATGACCAAAAATGACCTACATAAGTGGGGGCAAAAAAATGTATCTGTTACATAACCTAATATTTTATTCTAAGCCGATCTAGACAATAAATTGATTCAACATAATTTATGCCAATGACAATTGACAAAAATGTGAAACTGTGTTATGATGAATAACACAACCGTGATGATGAATCATGCATAGTAAGACCAGAAAATGCATTAAAGAAAATACATTTTGGTTCACATACATTTCCTCTTAAAATGCCCATTGCAACATGAATGGTGCAGCAAATTATTATTGGATTTTAACCAATTGGGATGTGAATGTTTGTTTCAATGAACTGATTCAACATAATTTCAGACAATGAAATTTGACAAATATGGACAACACGCAGTGTGATGTTATAAACATTGTGATGATATGCATAAATAGGGTCAATTTGTCCCAATGTCAAGTTAACAATGGACACTCGTCAACCTGACCTGTCTGGCAATTACAACAGCTCAACGCATGGCTTACAAATCCCTACAAGACATGTTTTCCTTTCCCAGGTGGGCGGGGCGTTCCGATGGAACGTGAGTGGGCGGGGCTCCATACGCACCAATTTACATATTCAACAGCGACTTATCAACATTACTGTAATAATAACCAGCCTTCTACAAAACCCAAATGTCCTTCAAAATCAGCTAAATAAACGCAAACCAAGTGGGGAAAGCGGTGAAACTTGACAAAGATGAGCAGTGTCACTTGCTTTCCTCTGTAACAGATATTAAAATGAAAGTGCATGCAGGAAAATATGAGCACTACTTAGTGAACTGGGGGAAAGGCCTGTCCAAAAACGAAAACGAAGACTTGACGTTGAGGAAAAAAAAACAAGATAGGTGCCAAAAGATTCACATTCACACACATGAACCTGCACAGTGAAGCATTTGCAGATAAGAACATGTTTACTCGACCTTTCTTCCCCTGTCAGCTCACAGTCTGTCATGATTTTGTCAAGTACGGGGCTTGGGGGACTGGAGAAGAGGCTCACAAAAGCCATGATGGTTGGAAACGCAACTGGCCCTTCTCCGCAACCAGAGTTAGGAGCATCAGTCACTCGTTGGCTGAAGGTTTTGATATACTGACAGTCTGGAGAAAAACTCACGGTTTACACGTCTCAACAACACATGAGACGCATAACAAACATTATATCCGGTCTCATGTTTAACGCTGTCTCAACACAGCTTTGATACCCTCTGCTTTGTTTATGTCCCCGGCGATTTCACAGATGACCTGGTGCGAGACTGCAGACGCAGAATATTGTGTTTATAATCGAAGGCTTTTTCGGGATCTTCCACAGACATGGCGCCCGCAACACTTTTCGTGAAAATGGCTGCGAGGATCTTGCAGAAACTGTTGGTCCCGCCCAGTTTGTGATCGGAGCCAATCACTGGTCTTTCCGCCGTCGCGATGCTGCGTTGTCTTGCTCTACTATTGGTTAAAGCACTGGCGCCTAAGTGCGAGGGCAGTTTTCTGTTGATCTATTGGTTGGGGAAGGTGCCAATCATTTTGTTCACCGTACAAGTTAGGATGACGCACTATTTATATTCTGATGTTCTGTCTGTTTTATCCTTTTATTTAATTAACAATTCATTTAATATCCAATATACTTAGCCCCTGTACATGTTTTGGAATTTAATAAACAAGTAAATACATGCATACATTTAAAGACTTAATATTTAATACGATTGAGCTGCAAATCATACGATCTGAGTGAAGCAGATGTAGCAAAAAGTAAACAAGACAAGGCTAAAAGGATTTAAGGAATAAATCACATTGCTAAAGCAATACCAAAGTAACTTACTATATACAGCATTTGCCATAACCTGTTTATTGTGTGCAAATAAAAGATTGCTAGTGAGGCTAATTCCTAGCTAGTTACAATACTGTGAAATATGTTAGACTATGCAAAATAAACAAGTAGTAATAGCTACAATACAGTTCTACTACATTTATAAACTTTTTAAGCAGTGATCAACAATATCAAGCATCACAACGTAGTAGCATATCTCTTGCATAAACTTTTATTGCCTATAGAGATACAGAAATTATGTGCATACTATGTTTGTGATTCCATTCTATAGAATTATTATACACATATGAAAATGAAGTATTTGTCTGTGGCCAAAAAAATTATAAGGTTTGGAGTCACACTCGGCTTACATATTTTATGTTTCCTGAGACATATTCATATTTAAAGATAAAGATGTTTCTGATCCGTCACTTGTGTCCTCAGGTGGTTTTGTTGTTTGTTGCTTTTTCCATATAGTAAATAGTAGAGTTAGGAACACCGGCAATGCAAATCCGAGAAAAAAAGCAGCCATTGCCCAAAGCACATGTTCTGTGATTTGTGATTTCTTCTCTGAAACAAAGAGACAGAGCAAATCATTTGAGTTTTCACATAATTTATAATTATGCTTATATGAATTATTTATGCCCTTGTCCGTCACTTACCATAGGTTTTCCTCAATATACCATCCAGGCTTAAGTGTTCAATCTCACAGGTAACACCGTGAGCACTCATGTTAATAAGGCTAAGATAGGAGGTCATCTGAAATGTGCCATCTCTGTGAGGGAGTATTCCAGTACTTGATACACCAAAATAGACCGGCCTTCCTTTTTGGGTCCAACGCACTCGGATGATATTCGGATAGAAGCCATGCACAACACATTTAAGATAATTCTGATCCTGTTCTTCTCCAGAAGATAAAAGCACTGCTGGTTTTGCTAAATTGAAGAAAAAGAAAAAAAGTCAAGTTTACACAAATTGTCTATATATATATATATATCATCGTGTCCCTGCGAAAAACACAAAAAACACTGTAGCACTGTGTTGTTAAAAAACAATTTTCTAGCATACTTCTTTAATAGAAATCTGGCAATGAGGGTTGCTTTGTTTATATTTACCTGCCCTGGATAGAGAATTGTTGGACTTTAGGAAGACAGTTTTCACAGCCGAGCACACCATCTTTAGTCTTTCTTCTTTCCTCTTAATGTATTCTATATGCTTTCTCTCTTCCTTTAACATTTTACCAGGTTCACTGGTAGCAATCACAGCTTTCTTCACCAAATCCACATGCATGATGTCTTTGCCATCGTACCCATAGCTCCATGTATGGTCTATTTGCCCTTGACTGTTGAATGCACACTCAATGAACTGCTGGTATGCATGTTCTTCTAAAGGAAAAGAATTGACATTTTTATTGTCAATTATTTCAAATGAAAATATGCACAGAACATTGATACTGGTTCATTCTCAGGAAATGGTATAGTGGTTCTAATAATGGTTTAATCTTTCTGACATCATATTTAGAGGAATTACATCAGTTGGAACACAAGGTTATAAATTAACATATGCATGCTGCTATAAAACCTACTGGTCACCAGATGTCACCATCCTCAGATTATTGCCTTGTTTACTTCCCTTTACAAATGCATTGCACATGAATCCAAATTCAGCATCGAAATAATTACTTTCCTCTATTCTAGTTTCGCACAGTGCAGTAGCCTATTGACAACTAAACAACTAAAAGACCCATTGAAACAGATGCAAGAGCAAGTAAATTGTGCTTAATTTACATCTATAAAATATATTGGTAAAGGGTAATCCTCTAAGGACAGTCCTACCTGCACCAAGGATGATTTCAAAAAAAGCTGCAATGAAGAGAAAAGCCAGCATTTTGCTCTGGCACAGTCCTCGTCTGCATTATTTAAAATGTGAAAGCGAAAAACCAAACCTATCCTCTAAAATGATACCACAGGAAAAACAAAAGTGAAAGTGTATACAGTAGGGGAAAACCATTGCGATGAAATATAGGACCACCTTTTATAGACAACAGAACAACTGCAAATAATTATTAATGTTTAGATCTTTAAAGACGAGTCTTTAAATGGCAGACATGGAAATATTAACTGTCCGATCATCTGTGTTAACTCTTCTGCTGCTGTATCCACAGATCATCACAATGTGGACAGGTAAATTATTCAAAAGATTTTTTACTCTATGCAATCTTTGTATTTATATTAGTTCTATACATTTAAAAAAAAAAAAATGTTTATAGGTTTATCATCATAGACTCAGGAGCTAATGCTGTCTTTTCACGTGCTATTGGAATTATTGTAAATACGAGTTTCCTAGTTAGAAATTGGACATGAACGCCCTCTCAAGTCATATTTACCACTGGGGAGTTTGTGGTAATTTTGATACCGCTACGTCCGTTACACTCACCCCCCCCCCCCTGGTACTACTCAATCCGCTCCAAGTGGAATTCGAACCGGGGTCTCCGGCATGGGAGGCAGGTACGTTAATAACGACGCTAAAGACCACAGCTGCTAGCGTCAGGTGCTCTTGAAGCCATCCGGGTAACGGCACCAAATGTAACGGATCCTACTAGACCCGCTCCGAGAGGGATTCGAATTGGGGTCTTCGGCGTGGGAGATAGGCACGCTTACGGGCCTGCGTCCGTTACATGACTATAGATAGCGTGGTGACGGTGAATGTTTATATGGTTGTCAATGAATTGGACGTTAAATATCACTTTGGCTTTAATAAGATTTTCTCCATGGTTCCTGTTCTTTCCGACAACAAAGCACTTGAATGCGACGAGCTTGTAATCACGACTTCAAAAGTGGGAAGTAGGAAATTTCCGATAGCATGTGAAGACAGAATATTTACCCTCCTCCATCCCCAGCTCCTCCTCTCGTCCGGTCAGGACTTGGCCTTCATCTACGAATCAGACTGTCATTTATCTTGATTTATGTTTTTGTTACATTAAAATATTGTCATTATGAACATGAATGATATCTGCAATACATTCATGTTGGTTTTGTTTGGAGTTATCACTGTTCTCCCTGCTCTTATCTATGCTATAGGCTGCATGAAGGGGCATGAGTTCTTGCCCAGAACAGAACCCTACCGCCAATCCAGACTTTATGCTACTTGTCAATCATCTTTGATGATAGTGGTCCTGAAAGAAATGCATATTTATAAAAAAAAAAAAGAAAAAAAAACTGACCTAATTTTTCTTTTTTTTTAGACTACCATACAGTAAATGTCCTGGCCTATACTCGCATGATGGGAAACGGGTCCATGGATCAGGCAGTTGTTGTTTTGGTGAATGACAGCATATTTGCATACTTTGACCAGGAAAATAAAACATTTGCCCTACGTCCCAGTGCAAGCGCCGGGTTTTCTGTTTTAGAGAAGCGTGACAGCATTTTCTGCCTGGGCGAGGTGACAAAGGGATTCTATCGACAAGCTGAATACCTGGACAAACTCAAAGAGGAAACAAACTCATCAAAGCCACTTTTGAGTAAGTAATTTGCTTCTGTTTTGCAATACGAGTTAGTCACGGTCACTAATCTAATACTGTTTGTCCACAGTACGACCTTCAGTCAATGTGTATACTGAGTTTCCTGAGGAAGAAGGAAAAGCAAATGTTCTTTACTGCTATGCCACTGGGTTTTACCCTGGAGACATTGAAATAAACTTTCATCTAAATGGCCATAAGTCCATTGTGAAGGTAGAGACCTCTGACTTAATGTACGGCAAAGACTGGACCTTCAGAGTGTACAAGTACATGACTATCACCCCGCAGACTGGAGACGAGTACACGTGTGAAGTGACACACAGTAGTACGGCTGTACCCACAATTAAAGCGTGGAGTGAGTTTATTCCCTTTTTTTTAATTATGAAGAAATATAAATTGCATTTGAAAAAGTGATACATTGCCAAAATCATTAACACACCTGTCTGCTCTTTTCTCAAGAGCCTGAATTTCCAGCATCCACATCACATCTCTACTGGGCTTACTCACTACCTCTTGGGATCCTGTTGGGCATCATGACATCTGTCCTGATTTTAAGAAGAAAACAGCGTTCTCTATTATAATGATGCTTTGAAAAACTGCAGTATATACACTCACCTAAAGGATTATTAGGAACACCATACTAATACTGTGTTTGACCCCCTTTCGCCTTCAGAACTGCCTTAATTCTACGTGGCATTGATTCAACAAGGTGCTGAAAGCATTCTTTAGAAATGTTGGCCCATATTGATAGGATAGCATCTTGCAGTTGATGGAGATTTGTGGGATGCACATCCAGGGCACGAAGCTCCCGTTCCACCACATCCCAAAGATGCTCTATTGGGTTGAGATCTGGTGACTGTGTAGTACAGTGAACTCATTGTCATGTTCAAGAAACCAATTTGAAATGATTCGAGCTTTGTGACATGGTGCATTATCCTGCTGGAAGTAGCAATCTGAGGATGGGTACATGGTGGTCATAAAGGGATGGACATGGTCAGAAACAATGCTCAGGTAGGCCGTGGCATTTAAACGATGCCCAATTGGCACTAAGGGGCCTAAAGTGTGCCAAGAAAACATCCCCCACACCATTACACCACCACCACCAGCCTGCACAGTGGTAACAAGGCATGATGGATCCATGTTCTCATTCTGTTTACGCCAAATTCTGACTCTACCATCTGAATGTCTCAACAGAAATCGAGACTCATCAGACCAGGCAACATTTGTCCAGTCTTCAACTGTCCAATTTTGGTGAGCTCGTGCAAATTGTAGCCTCTTTTTCCTATTTGTAGTGGAGATGAGTGGTACCCGGTGGGGTCTTCTGCTGTTGTAGCCCATCCGCCTCAAGGTTGTGCGTGTTGTGGCTTCACAAATGCTTTGCTGCATACCTCGGTTGTAACGAGTGGTTAGTTATAGTGGTTATAAGTTGCTCTTCTATCAGCTTGAATCAGTCGGCCCATTCTCCTCTGAGCTCTAACATCAACAAGGCATTTTCGCCCACAGGACTGCCGCATACTGGATGTTTTTCCCTTTTCACACCATTCTTTGTAAACTCTAGAAATGGTTGTGCGTGAAAATCCCAGTAACTGAGCAGATTGTGAAATACTCAGACCGGCCCGTCTGGCACCAACAACCATGCCACGCTCAAAATTGCTTAAATCACCTTTCTTTCCCATTCTGACATTCAGTTTGGAGTTCAGGAGATTGTCTTGACCAGGACCACACCCCTAAATGCATTGAAGCAACTGCCATGTGATTGGTTGATTAGATAATTGCATTAATGAGAAATTGAACAGGTGTTCCTAATAATCCTTTAGGTGAGTGTATATGCATGCATCTGTGAACTTTCTGGCTTATATACAGTAGATGAGCACAATAGTAATAATCAATCAGAGGATCTTTAAATGATTTATTTCATGTTTAATTTTAATTCTGTAAATCAGTGTTTGCATACTTCAGTGTCCTTTAGTCATTATAAAATAAAATAAAAATATATATATTTGCTGTGCAAGACACACCCTGAACACCCGATGGCAGCAAAACCCTTAAAATCTCTCTTTCAATAAATTCAATAAATTCAACTTCACTGCCTTTAAAATTGTAAAAGATTTAGGAGACAAACGAGATCAGATGTAATACATAGGTGTGTAGTTTTATGTCTGTAGTTAATGCATAGATGAATGCAGGAGTCCACGCATCGGTTCAAATGAATCATTTAAAAGAATCGATCCAAAAGAACAAATCGCGATTCAGACACCACGACTCCTCAGGCGCTCGGTAGAGTCTTCATCAGGAGAACAGGAGCATCTTTACTCACTTCTGCACAGTTTGGAGCCGCAAACACACTTGAGGATTAAAAACAACCGACACAAGAAGACAATTCTGCTGTTTTACAGAGACTCGGATACAGGAGGATGAATTTATCATACACAGTTTTTCTCCTGCTAAACATCTTATCACTGTACGACTGTAATGATGCAACCCAAGTAAGTATACTCGTATATTAAATTAATAATTAGATTAACAATGAATTATAATTTTTTTTATAATATTTTTATTAATATATAAAAATAGCCTAGTATGTTGCAAAAATGTAAGTAACGATACGCAATCTCAAATACTAACATTTGACAAGGCATGTACTGTATTTAGGGTGAAATGAGGTTGATTGGGACACTTTGCCACATTTTTCTGAATGCACATTGCATGATATTTTAGCTATCAAAAATAACAGTCAATTTACATTGACCCTTTAGTCACACTTAAAAACAAACATATAAACAAAATATCAAGTTCTGCAACAGTAAATTTACTTTCTTTCATCATTTTTTTGCTCAATGCCTTGAAATGTTATTTTTTTAGTGGATGTATGAAATCATTACTACTCAAGTGGACCACAGGTGTAGTTCACATTATTTTGAACAATAATAACAAACGTCTTTTGCTTGATTTTATATTGGGGCAATGACATGACGTGCACATTTTTGTGTCCAAGTGCATTATTTCAAAATCATTTTATAAATTCATGACATATATCACTTTTAGTTTGAATTAATTTTTAGTACTTAATACATATCATTTTATGGTTTGTTATCTTAAACCCCCAAAATGTCAGGTGGTGCAACTGTCCGAACAAATGAACAGACTGAGAAAACTATTTAAATTGGTGTCTTAATAATAAAAAATTAAACACTAAATACTATGGCATCATTTTAGGTTTGAAATCTTTCATATAAACACATTTGTATGTTCTACAACTGCAAACATGGCTCTTTTATTATGAATTGACAAGGTAATAACATGATAATGCATCATCCAGAGGAGCCCAACTGATCCTTGTGGCGGAGTGAAACGGTTTGTGTATCTCTCTCAAATACTGATAAAAACGGTTAATTTCAAGTATGGGTAGGTTGGTACACTTTCTATGTCAGGTGGTACAACTACAGTATATACATATAATTTGGTTGTACCGCCTGACATATAAACAGTCAAAAAATGAATTTAAACACTTGAACTGAACATTTAACAACTAAAACATTGTTCATGACTCAAAAAACGCATTACATCAGTTTTGAAATGCGAAAGTTTTGAAGCTTTATGTGTCAACGACCCATTTACAATAAATAAATCTAATGTAATGACAATCAGACATTTTAAGTCTGACTTGAGTGTTTTTGGAGCCAGTATAGGAGACAATCAAAGTTATATCATTAAATATGTCAGATGCATTTTTGTGTTTGATCCAGATTAGCACGGTCTCTATTTACTATGGCAAATGCTTAGTGAAATTTAAAGCCAATACATTTCCTCTCTCCCCTAACGAGGCTGTATTTAACTGCCATGAATAACATACAGGAGACCAGCCTTTTGGACAGAGGTCGTAGAGACATCTGCCTAACAGCTTTTTGTACAACTGCCATCGAGCTGCTGAAGAGAAAAAGAGAGTATTAGACGCTTACATGTGGTTCCTGGAGAGGACCTTAGAGGTTGCCCACTGACCGAATACACGGCCCAAATGCATCTGGGACAACATCGCTTCTGATAAATCGTTGCTGGAGTAATATTTGTGTTTCTAAGGGAACTTGGTTGTGTGCTGGCACACCGATGAGCTGCTAAACGCTGGCCTGAGCTTTCATGTCATGCCCCATAGGAGTCCCCATGACATCACCCACAACATCTGGCCTTGATAATTCATGTGTGCCATTTTTCATTTTCATGCAAAGCTAATGTTTAGTGGGAATGTTCCTTGCGATCGTTTTAGATGTCCAATATCTCCTCCATATGGGCTTGTGTTCTGTAATTTAGGGATAACTGCTTGCCATCAAATTGTAACCAGGTGCTTGGATGGTTTCTCAACTCGTGCACGTTTGTGCCTCAGGGTTGCATGGATAAGCACCGAGTGATGGGCATCCTGCGTCAAATGGAGAAGTTTCTTAAAGGACAGGAGGTCCGATTCACCGAAGGGCTTCGGATTATGAAATCAAAACTCACCAACCTTCAAAACTCAGTGTCCAAGTTCCCACAAGCAGACCAGTCATCATGTAAGTAACACATGGCATATTCATATATCTCTGTGAAATAAGTATATTTTAAATGTACATGTTTATTCTGACTTACTGATTCCTTAAGGAGCAGGTGTGTGTGTGTGTGATGTCATTTAGGCATCTGGAGTTGCTGCCGTCATATTCCTTGACTCGAGGGCACCGTAAAACATACATCAAAGCTGTATATGAAAGATGTAAACCTGCAGGCTGCTACAGGATTTGAGGCCAGCGTTAAAACTAAAACTAAAAATATCAGAAATAATTTTTAGTAACATATACACTCACCTAAAGGATTATTAGGAACACCATACTAATACTGTGTTTGACCCCCTTTCGTCTTCAGAACTGCCTTAATTCTACGTGGCATTGATTCAACAAGGTGCTGAAAGCATTCTTTAGAAATGTTGGCCCATATTGATAGGATAGCATCTTGCAGTTGATGGAGATTTGTGGGATGCACATCCAGGGCACGAAGCTCCCGTCCCACCACATCCCAAAGATGCTCTATTGGGTTGAGATCTGGTGACTGTGGGGGCCATTTTAGTACAGTGAACTCGTTGTCATGTTCAAGAAACCAATTTGAAATGATTCAAGCTTTGTGACATGGTGCATTATCCTGCTGGAAGTAGCCATCAGAGGATGGGTACATGGTGGTCATAAAGGGATGGACTTGGTCAGAAACAATGCTCAGGTAGGCCGTGGCATTTAAACGATGCCCAATTGGCACTAAGGGGTCTAAAGTGTGCCAAGAAAACATCCCCCACACCATTACACCACCACCACCAGCCTGCACAGTGGTAACAAGGCATGATGGATCCATGTTCTCATTCTGTTTACGCCAAATTCTGACTCTACCATCTGAATGTCTCAACAGTAATCGAGACTCATCAGACCAGGCAACATTTTTCCAGTCTTCAACTGTCCAATTTTGGTGAGCTCGTGCAAATTGTAGCCTCTTTTTCCTATTTGTAGTGGAGATGAGTGGTACCCGGTGGGGTCTTCTGCTGTTGTAGCCCATCCGCCTCAAGGTTGTGCGTGTTGTGGCTTCACAAATGCTTTGCTGCATACCTCGGTTGTAACGAGTGGTTATTTCAGTCAAAGTTGCTCTTCTATCAGCTTGAATCAGTCGGCCCATTCTCCTCTGACCTCTAGCATCAACAAGGCATTTTCGCCCACAGGACTGCCGCATACTGGATGTTTTTCCCTTTTCACACCATTCTTTGTAAACTCTAGAAATGGTTGTGCGTGAAAATCCCAGTAACTGAGCAGATTGTGAAATACTCAGACCGGCCCGTCTGGCACCAACAACCATGCCACGCTCAAAATTGCTTAAATCACCTTTCTTTCCCATTCTGACATTCAGTTTGGAGTTCAGGAGATTGTCTTGACCAGGACCACACCCCTAAATGCATTGAAGCAACTGCCATGTGATTGGTTGATTAGATAATTGCATTAATGAGAAATTGAACAGGTGTTCCTAATAATCCTTTAGGTGAGTGTATATAAATTAACATTAGATATACTAAAAATATGCAAGCTGCCCTAAATAGAAAGATGAATAGCCTTAGTCAGGGTAGATGGTGTATTTAATTTGACATCTATAAAAAACGAGACACTGAGAGGTAAATGTACAGACTGTTCAATAGGCTGCACGTACTTCAGCATTCATAATTCAACTACTATTGAATTATGAATTATGGGGGGGGGGGCATTTTCAGTGCACAAAAAACTCTAGGGTTTTGAACATTACACATGACCTGGAACATCAAACCTGTTGAACAGACAGACAGCTTTAAATTCAAGGTGAATTGTGTAAATTCTGCACCTCTAGAATTGCAAAAATATTGTTCTCAGACAGGTTTCTTTCCTGCCATTGGTTGAGTCAAGCATCAGGATACAAACAGAGAAATTTCTTACGAGTCAATCTACAAATGGTCCACTTATAGTTGTCTCTGCATATAGATATAATGCATGCATGACATCAGAACCCGGAAGACTAATTCGCCGCTGGTTCCCTCAAGATTTTCCTATGGGATTTTATAACGGGGGTTTTCAATTTATGAGTAAAATAAAGCCTGTGGTAAACATACAACGTAAAATGCACACAGTCACACTCCAAACGTGTTTGTATAGTTACTTAAAAACATACGTTTTTAAAATTAAAATAACAGCTTCAAAATTTGTGTTTTCAATTTGGGTGTGTGGAATTTACATTGTAGAGCAAAATTCAAGTATCGTCAAGTAATGTTTACCACAGACCTTATTTTACTCATACATTGAAAAACCCCATAGGAAAATCTCAAGGGAACCAGCGAATTAGTCTTCAGGGTTCTGATGTCACACCTGCTACACTCTAGCGCAAGCTAGGATAGAAAAAAACATTTTAACATAGCAATGACACACTTGCAGCTTTAAATGGATAGTTCACCCAAATATGAAAATTCTGTCATTAATTATTCACCCTCATGTCGTTCCAAACCTGTAAGACTTTCGTTCATCTTCGGAACACAAATGAAGATCTTTTTGATGAAATCTGAGAGATTTCTGTCAGCTACGCAACTACCAGTTCATAAAGAGATCATAAATCAAATCCATATAATTGAGCGGTTTTATCGCTTTATATGATGAACAGATTTAATTTAGGCTTTTATTCACATATAAACATTCATCAACTCACACATCAGTTGTGGTAAACGGAAGCTCAAGCATGTTCACTTGACGTGCGAGAACCAATGAGGTTCATTCTCATGTTACGCAGCACGTTTGAGCTTCAGCAATGGCTCAATTCATATGGATTAGTTTTACGATCTCTTTATGAACTTTTTGAAGCGTCAAAGTGGTAGTTGCGTAGCTGTCAACGGAAGGACAGAAATCTCTCAGAGTCTTACAGGTTTGGACGACATGAGGGTGAATAATTAATGACAGAAATTAAATTTTTGGGTAACCTAACCCTTTAAATATGTTTTCTGACTAAAGCCTTGTATTGGAATGAGGTGTTTTTAATCAGGAAAATGAATGAGTTACACTGAAGGGTCTTAAGTCAAACATTTCCCCATGCAAATGTGTATTTTGAACGAAAGAGTGTGTTTTAGTTGGCGATAAAAGTATTCAGTCAATAATAAAAAAAAAATTTTTTGGACAGTAATTCTGGCATAGAGGATTTATTAATCCTAATAAACGAGTTGAAATGCCGCAGAATTGCAACAAATCCAAGATCTCTCGAAATCTATTTGTATTTTATAAGCATGAAATGACTTCCTTCCTTCAATTGAGTGGTCTGGCTGGTTCTTCAGGTTTGGAAAGGAGTCCAAGGTCTTGATTACTCTCAGTACTCTACGGATGATGTGAATGGGTCGGATGTGAGGCTGTGTCATTTGGCCCATGCTGATGCACATTTCATGAACCGGGGTTGGCGGCAGGCATCATCAAGAATTACTTTGGCTTTTGTTGCAGCCGGTGCTTGACAGGACAAAATTAAGTAGATTCTGTGAAAAACTACTGATCATCTACTAAATTGCTGCGCTGATGTGACAGGATTGTGCATTTTTCTTATTTCCCAATGTGTAAAAAACTATTTTAAAAACATGCTCACTGTTGCTCAATGTGTCCTGTTTTTCTTCAACATTAAAAAAAAAATATATATAAATCCAACATGCATTAGGTGTTTCCTTTCACATATTACATAAGAAATAGCATTTGCAATTTTAAATGTGACTGAATTTACGGAAAATGCATAATGGTTTTAACATGCTTTTTTTAAATGATACCACGGTAATGACAAAGTCTAAAACCAACAGCATATTTGACTTCCATATTGTGACATATTTTGGAATGAAACAGAATATTCAGGAAAAAAATGTAGGACAGGTTTGAGTTCGGTGTTATTTTAGTTTCATTGAGATAGATACTATTAGTTTACTCTTAGCTTTTTTTTTTAATGTTTATATCATTTTTATTAATTTTTTCAGTACAATGAAACATAAGTTTGTTTTTTAGATATTTTATATATATTTTTATATTTATATTTTTTATATAAATTAATTTAATTTTGGTTTTAGTTAACTATAATAACCCTGGCTTTGATGATTTGAAGTTGTTTCAGAAGAATTTTGATGCACAAAAGCAAACTTTTTTGTGTGCATGAATTTTGGACAATAAGACCAACTTTTTTTAAGTCAATTTTGACTTCAATAAAGTCAAATTTATTTACTTCAATAAGGCATAAACAACATACAAGTACCAGCTCTTGTTTTTCTGCATGGTCCATGTGGTATTGTTCACGTATTCGTAAGCTGTCTGTATGAAATGAGGCATTTCCCATGCATCTTTTCCCATGACGGTTCCCAACATCCAGTAACATGTGCCTGCCTTCAGGCAAAATATCTCAACATTTTTCAGCATGCGCGACTTCCGTCCCTCATGTAAACCTTCTCTGACATTCCTCCTCACCTCCCCCTCTCTTTATGTCTCTTTCTCCTGTTTTTTCATCTCTAGCCCAGTTCTCATGCCCACCTCTGGTGGCTCCGGCCCACGGCAGGAAGTTTGGCTCAAAGTACCTGGTGGGTCATGAGGTCCATTTCACGTGTTCTCAGGGTTATCGCTTGATGGGGCTGGGGACACGCGTGTGCCAGGAGAACGGCACCTGGAGCGGAGTTGGAGTCGTCTGTAAAGGTGGGTCAAAAAGTGTCAAGTAAATATGCATCATACACTGTTCAATCTGTACAATCATGGAACCTCAACACAAGTGAACATCACTACTGGACTATCCAGAGACGACCCAGAGAACTTGACCTGAAAAGGATTGAGGACCCCTGCAACAGAAAATGATGTTTAAAATGATTATAGATTAGAAACTCAAAAATCAGATAAAGCAGCATGTATCATCACACATACATTATATTGCCAAAAGTTTTGGGACGCGTGTCTTTACATGCACATGAACTTTAATGACATCCCATTCTTAATCCGTAGGGTTTAATGTGGAGTTGGCCCACCCTTTGCAGCTATAACAGCTTCAACTCTTCTGGGAAGGCTTTCCACAAGGTTTAGGAGTGTGTTTATGGGAATTTTTGGCCATTCTTCTAGAAGCACATTTGTGAGGTCAGGCAATGATGTTGGACGAGAAGGCCTGGCTCAAAGTCTCCGCTCTAATTCATCCCAAAGGTGTTCTATCGGGTTGAGGTCAGGACTCTGTGCAGGCCAAATTCCTCCACACCAAACTCACTCATCCATGTCTTTATGGAATATGTAGTAGTGAGGAAATTTCACGAATGGAATTGCACAGGTGGCAACCTATCACGGTACCACGCTTGAGTTCACTGAGCTCCTGAGAGCGACCCATTCTTTCACAAATGTTTGTAGAAGCGTCTGCATGCCTAGTGCTTGATTTTATACACCTGTGGCCATGGAAGTGATTGGAACACCTGAATTCAATGATTTGGAGGGGTGTCCCAATACTTTTGCCAATATAGTGTACCTCACACATTCTCTGCTATGTAACAGCTATGCACCATGTAACTATATCTGTGTTATTGAGCAGAATTCCTGGACTAAGACACACATTTTATTGTTGTATTGTGAGCTGGGTAATCTGAATCTCATTGAGAGTGACACTACTGAGATAGTGCCTGAATACCTGTGCTTGTGAAAGAAACTGACTGTGAACACCACAGCTAGCAAAACGAACACTACACACACAGGCACAGAGATAAGGAGTGGGTAAAGAAAGAGAGGCATTCTTCGCCTCTGAGCTGCACTGAATGAAGCGCTCGTTAAAGAAGCATTAAGTGTCCCGAAACGCAGCAAAACACCTGTACTTGCATTCCTGTCCATGGTGCGTCTCAATACCTTCATGCTTCAGGTTCAACTCAGCTGGCCAGGCTACTGTAAAAAGAGCCAGATTCATAGGTCAAGTTTCAGCTCGGACTGCAAATACATTACCACACAAAAGTTTGGACACACTTGACTAAACTCGTGTTTCTCGTGACCTTAAAAACGTTTGACCTAAAGGCTTCTGCTTGAACTTAATTTTGTAGACAAACATAAAAGTAATACTTTACAATAAAGTTAACTACATTAGTTAACATGAACTAACAATAAAAAGTTGTATTTGTATTAACCAAAGTAAACAAAGATTAATAAATACTAACAGATTCATTGCTCATTGCTAGTTAATGCATTAACAAACATTAATGGGACCTTATTGTAAAGTGTTACCAACATGAATTGTATTTACATATTTTTTATAAACTAAAACTAAGGTTCCCATTCAGTCGGTCACTTCCGACGCCACGTCGGAGACCGACGAATAGGAATCTCGCTAGCGAGAGCCAATCTACTTCGAGTGTAACTAAACGAGCCAATGGACATTGGCATGCAATGATTGTAACAGCTGCTCATGCTACGCAGCGCAGGTATAAATGAGGCACAGGTGCTTGCATCAAATCAGCTTTTTGGTTCGGAGCCGAGTGGTGGATGGTTCGTCCTGAAATCACTCCCTACAAAGCAGTAGAACTGAGCCTGCCTTTTGGAAGTGGATCTCTTCAGTCGGTGTTGGTGTGACGGCACAGCAAAGAGCAAAACACAAAGGCTGTTGTCACAGCTGGTTCGGTGCGCTAGGTGGAGAGCGCTAAAAAAGCCGTTCTTACGGCTGGTAAGAGAGCGCCTTCGTGTGAGAGCGTGCACGTCAGGCTGCACTACTTCCCTGACTATGACGCCACGACCGTTCCCCTTGCATGCTTCAGCACCAAGGAGAGCGTCCTTCAAAAAGAGCTACACAGATAGAGCTGGTGGATGATTCATGTTCTCACTGCGGAAACATGACCATCTCGGAGTTGCGGTCGAGACTCCATTTTGCAAGGGGTGGAGTCCCCACGCCTCTGCCTAGATCTAACCCTCCACAGAGGGTTACTTCTGGCAGTAGCAGGGGTGATTTGAGGGTTACGGTGAGCGTGCTTCCCCCAGGGAACCAACCCCCGGGGAAACCCTCACTCCTCCCGCACAGAGTTGCCGTCGGAACGCGGTGGGCCACCCACGAGGTGTGCACCATCCGTATCCTTCAGGGCTCCTCTCGACGACCAGATGTCCATTGCTGCATCGGAGGGAGGGTCAGACTTCTCTGGAGATGACGGTTCGGCGCAGGGGACTCCTTCGGGAAGACCCACTGTGCCCGATATGGAGATGATGGCCATGCTTTCCCGGGCTCATGTGGAACCCTCCACCCGGTCCCGAACCCTCGAGGCTGGATTTCTCGGGGTTCCTGGATTTTCTGGACCCTGGTTCCTTTCTTTCCAGAGGTGCACGAGGAGCTCACTAGTCATGGACGGCACCTTTTACTGCCAGAAACCGACCTGGTGGCTCCTCCTCCCTCACCACCCTCGATGCCGGAGCTGCAAAGGGTTGTCACCGAGGGTGCCACCTGCGTCTGCCTCCGCTCCCCAGCGCCGCAGCAGCAGCCTCCACCTAAGCGCCGTCAAGGAGCTGGCCGTAAGCAGGCCGCCCCGTCTGTCCAGTTATCCGCCAAGAGGGGTGGCAAAGCCAAGGCCAAGCGGCCCTGAGAACATCCCCAGAAACATCTCACTGCCGATGGTTTTATTCGCTGACCGAGTGAACACTCGGCACGGATGCACTCGCGCACAGCCAGTTCCCAGTGAGCCTACTTGCACAAACCCTGTGCAAAGTCAGGGAGGACAAGGAGCAGGTCCTGTTGGTGGCGCCGTACTGGCTCAACCGGACTTGGTTCCCAGAGCTAATGCTCCTTGCGACAGCCCCTCCCTGGCAGATTCCTCTGAGGAAGGACCTTCTGACTCAGAGACGGGGCACCCTGTGGCACCCGCGTCCAGACCTCTGGAAACTTCATGTCTGGTCCCTGGACGGGATGCGGAGGTTCTAGGTGACTTACCCCAAGAGGTAGTTAACACCATCACTTCGGCACGAGCACCATCTACGAGACAGGCTTATGCCTTGAAGTGGAACCTGTTCGTCGAGTGGTGTTCTTCTCGCCGAGAAGACCCCCGAAGATGTTCGATCTGGGCTATGCTTTCCTTCCTGAAGCAAGGGTTGGAGCGTAGGCTGTCTCCATCCACCCTCAAGGTTTATGTTGCTGCAATATCTGCTTATCACGACCATGTGGAAGGTAAGACTGTTGGGGAGCACAACCTGGTTGTCAGGTTCCTCAGGGGGGCGAGAAATCCTCCTCGACCTCCCTCTGTACCCTCTTGGGATCATGCTCTGGTACTCCAAGCACTTCAGAATGCCCCATTTGAGCCTCTGCAGTCGGCAGAGCTAAAGATTCTGTCTATGAAGACTTTGCTGCTGGCTGTACTGGCCTCTATCAAGAGGGTAGGGGACCTGCAGGCATTTTCGGTTGACGCGTGCCTAGAGTTTGGGCCGGCTATGTGCCCAAGGTTCCTACCACTCCCTTCAGGGACAAGGTGATGAACATGCAAGCGCTGCCCCAGGAGGAGGCAGACCCAGCCCTGGCTTTGCTCTGTCCCGTCCGCGCTCTGCGGCTGTACCTGGATAGAACGCAAAGCTTCAGGACCTCAGATCAGCTCTTTGTCTGTCACGGAGGTCAGCAGAAGGGAAAGGCTGTCTCCAAGCAGAGGATGGCCCACTGGATGGTGGATGCCATCACCTTGGCTTACCAAGCACAAGGTGTGCCCTGTCCACTCAGGATGTGAGCACACTCTACTAGAAGTGTTGTATCCTCCTGGGCGCTGGCACGTGGCGCCTCGCTGTCAGATATCTGTAGAGCTGTGGGCTGGGCGACACCCAACACGTTAGCTAGACTCTATAGCTTACCTGTAGAGCCGGTTTCCTCCTGTGTTCTCACCTCAAACGGGTAGAAGCACTGAGAGGCCCTGGCTCTTGTCAGTTTGCTGCGCCCTGAAAGTGGCGCTTATATTCTCCAGAAGCAAACTCTGTCGAGTCCTCCATCACCCTCGGTGCCGGACGTGGCGGAGCGTCTGGCATCAGGCCCTTTGCCGCTGAATCCTTGAGGAACGATGTGGCGTCGGAAGTGACCGACTGAATGGGAACGTCTCGGTAACCCTTATTCCCTGAAGGAGGAAACGGAGATGCCACGTCCCGTCGCCATATCCTCTGCACCCTGCAGTTTACCTACTCGGCTCCTCGCCATATCCTCTGCACCCTGCAGTTTACCTACTCGGCTCCTCGCCATATCCTCTGCACCCTGCAGTTTACCTACTCGGCTCCTCGGCAAAAAACTGATTTGATGCAAGCACCTGTGCCTCATTTATACCTGCGCTGCGTGGCATGAGCAGCTGGTGCAATCATTACATGCCAATGTCCATTGGCTCGTTTAGTTACACTCAAAGTAGATTGGCTCTCACTAGGGAGATTTCTATTCGTCGGTCTCCGACGTGGCATCTCCGTTCCCTCCTTCAGGGAACGAGGGTTACATACGTAACCGAGACGTTTCTGTCATTTTGATGTTATTTTAATAAAATTTTTAATGGATGGAGGAGGTGGTATAGGAAACCATTTCCACCTCAAAGTAAAAAAATAAATAAATACAATAAAAAATAAAAGAGTTTTCACACAAACAAAATGAAAAGGAGAATTTGTGCCTAATGAGAAATTAATTGTCATGAAAAATGCTAAATAATTTAATTTAATATATATATTATTTAATAATTATTATTAAAAAGTATATATATTCTAATATATTCTAATATATATATATATATATATATATATATATATATATATATATATATATATATTTACACACAGTACTGGTCAAAAGTTTGGAAACATTACTATTTTTAATGTTTTTGAAAGATCAAGCCTGCATTTATTTGATCAAAAATACAGAAAAACAGTCATATTGTGAAATATTATTACAATTTAAATAACGGTTTTCTATTTTAATATACTTTAAAATATAATTTATTTCTGTGATGCAAAGCTGAATTTTCAGCATCATTACTCCAGTCTTCAGTGTCACATGATCCATCAGAAATCATTCTAATATGAAGATTTATAATTAATGGTGGAAGTTGTGCTGTCATTTTTTTTTAAACCGGTGATATTTTTTTCAGGATCTTTGATGAATAAAAGTTTCAAAAAGAGCAGCATTTATTTAAAATAGAAATATTTTGTATAAATATACACTACTGTTCAAAAGTTTATATACGTATATATCTTCAAATTAGTGTTATTGTTAACTACAACTATTAAAAATGAACTTGAAAAGTTTAAAAATTGTAAATGTTGCCTTGAAATAAAACAAGTTTAAGTTAAGTACTAAAATGAAATCAAATAAAAAGAAATACTGTAAACAATATTTTTGCTTTATCTCACCTGTTTTATTTTTGACTATACTTGACCACTCTAAAATGAGAAAATATTCTTATGTGTCAAGGTTTAGACTGGTAGTCTGTGTTTTGTGTGTAAATTCCCAGTGGGCAGAGGTTAAGCTCATGCACACATCTCATTAAGCAGGCCCATGCTCCGATAGCACACAACTATGCTAAGCATGCTATTGATGACTTCCTTTAATATCGCTGCTGGCAGCATTCGGGACATTCCAAGTGGTACAGTGGGACGGGACGTGCGTGCCGCAGTGTGTTTGAAAGGGGCGTGTGTTTGAGAAGAGTTTGGGTTTGAAAGGCAGCACAGACAGTGTAATGTCTATATTTCTGCAGGTGGGTGTAAGCGTGTCTATTTTGAGAGTTTTGCTTCTGAAAGCACCTCTCGGAGTGAATGAAAAAACATCAATATGTTCATAAGGAGTTTTGAAATAGTTTGGGGACTGAAGTGAACCTTTTACATCTGCAAATTCTCGTGCTTAAGCCTCCTGGGAAAGAAAATAAACAAGAGAAGGATTGTGAGCACTGTTGTCGAAGAAAAATTCCTTTTGCCGGAGAGTCAAAACGTTAGATTGCAAACCTCCTTTTTCTCATTCACTTTCAGTGTCTTTCTACTTAAATGTCCTTATGTCTGATGTCTAATGGGATGTTTATTTAACTGGACAACTGGATTTCTTTTCACACTGAGATTTCCCTGTAGAAAACAATAATTACATTTAAAAAAACATATTATTTATTATTTTCATAAAAATTAAGCAAAACACCCTCATTCTCATTACTGTGAAAAGGCTGTATTTATTTGATTAAAAAATACAGTAAAAACTGTAATACTGTGAAATATTATTACACTTTTCTATGTGAATATATAGTAAAGTGTAATTTATTCCTGTGATCAAACCATTTTTGCATGCTTAATATTTTTGTGGAAAGCGTGATACATTTTTGTCTGGATTCTTTGATGAATAGAAAGGAACAGCATTTATTTAAAATTTAAATCTTTTGTAACATTATAAATGTCTTTACTGTTTCTTTTGATCAATTTAATGCATCCTTGCTGAATTTATATATATTTTTTATATTTATATTACTTATCCCAAACCTTTGAATGGTAGTGTATCATGGTATCCTAAAAAAAAAAAAAAAAATGCAGCTCAATGATTTCTGAAGGATCATGTGACACTGAAGACTGGCGTAATGATGCTGAACATTCAGCTTTGATCTCAGGAATAAATTACACTTTACTATATATTCACATAGAAAAATATAATGCTGTCTTCCCATTAGTGTTATTGTTAACTAAATCTATTAAAAAACTTAAACTTAAATGAAAATTAGAAATGTTGCAGTCCTAAAATGACTAAAACTGAAATAAAAATGCATTAAAGCCATAACTTGAAACACAAAATAAACATGACAAAGGCACATACTGTAACAAAATGAATAAAACAAATTTAAAACATAATTCAAAATTGATTAACTTATCTTTATATATATATATATATATATATATTGTTTTTGACTATTGTACAATTATGTAAATTGTCCAAACAACTGTCTTTGGCATATTTTTGAAATCATCTAAATCACATACTTGACCACAGTAGTTACATCACTACTCTTATTATAGAAACAACCACAAATCAAATCAAAAGAAAGTGGTTTAAAGGATCATTGCATGAGCTCTTCAGGGATCTATAGCTTACAGAGCTCTATCTCCTCATCTTTGGTGAACATGTGTTAACGCTTCTTCTGTACACGGGCCTCACAAGCATGCTCTCACTGTCCATCAATGATATTTACAGCAACGGCAGTAAATTCCCATCTCGAGCAGATGGAAGTGTGCAGCCCACAGCTGCTATGGACAGATGTTGAGTGGCGCAGTAGCTGTTGTAAACCTAACCGGCCTCTCAACTGTTTACGATTAGGGATGCAAACGCAGCGCACAGGACACTGTAATGTGACAGCGGGCATGTGAGAGAACCGCAGGTTAGACGAACTCAAATTTCCCTCCTCTGACCGTTCCTCCGTTTTGCCAGTCCGTTGTTAACATTCCAGGAGACTGGTTTCATTTTACTGTGCCATTCTGTACAGGAAATAGGGAAGAATGTGGGCTCGTGTAATTCCTTCAACAATTCAGGTGTTTTCATTGGACACATAATCCTCAGCGCTGTACAGACAAGGAGATAAGAATCTGGGACATTTCAAGAATTTCTTTCATTCTGCCATAATTAGGAGGGCAAATCCATGATAAAAGACGGTATTCCAGATTTAGTGGCTTTACAAAACACTGCCATTCAGGATAATTCTGATGAAGCCAAACTTTTTTGGGATATATTTTATCCCAAAATCAAAAGAAACTTTTTTGCATTGTGATATTATTTTCATGAGAGCATATTTACGCATTCTCATTATTGTAAACAATATATATTGCCAAAAGTTATGGGACGCCTGCCTTTACATGCACATGAACTTTAATGACATCCCATTCTTAATCCGTAGGTTAATATGGAGTTGGCCCACTCTTTGCAGCTATAACAGCTTCAACTCTTCTGGGAAGGCTTTCCACAAGGTTTAGGAGTGTGTTTATGGGAATTTTTGACCATTCTTCTAGAAGCACATTTGTGAGGTCAGGCACTGATGTTGGACGAGAAGGCCTGGCTCAGTCTCCGCTCTAATTCATCCCAAAGGTGTTCTATCGGGATGAGGTCAGGACTCAGGCCAGTCAAGTTCCTCCACACCAAACTCGCTCATCCATGTCTTTATGGATTTTGCTTTGTGCACTGATGCGCAGTCATGTTGGAACAGGAAGGGGCCATCCCCAAACTGTTCCCACAAAGTTGGGAGCATGAAATTGTCCAAAATGTCTTGGTATGCTGAAGCATTAAGAGTTCCTTTCACTGGAACTAAGGGGCCAAGCCCAACCCCTGAAAAACAACCCCACACCATAACCCCCCCTCCACCAAACTTTACACTTGGCACAATGCAGTCAGGCAAGTACCGTTCTCCTGGCAACCGCCAAACCCAGACTCATCCATGGGAGTGCCAGACAGAGAAGCGTGATTGGTCACTCCAGAGAACACGTCTCCACTGCTCTAGAGTCCAGTGGTGGCGTGCTTTACACCACTGCATCCCACGCTTTGCATTGCACTTGGTGATGTAAGGCTTGGATGCAGCTGCACAATTTCTAATGTATAAAGTGCTATAAAAATAAAGGTAACTTGACTTGATTTGCCATAAGACCTGTTAATTGTGAACTGTACTATCATTCATCTCAACATAAGGTTGTTGTCTTTCACACAGATGTGAGTGTGTGTGCCAGTAACCCGTGCCAGAACGGTGGCACCTGTGCAGAGGCTCTTAACCAGTACAAGTGCACCTGTCCACACAACTGGAGCGGAAGTCAGTGCCAATACCAGACGCAGACAGGTCTGTGTTTCTCTAATCTATTCTATATTTGCCAATATGGCAGACGGGAGGGGGGTGGGGCTGGGGGGTTGGATCTGGAACAAAGCAATCACACATCAATGCCTAAAACACAAAAAACCCACTAGCAGTGTTGGGGTACGTTACTTTTAAATGTAATGCGTTGCAATATTGCGCTACTCCCTAAAAATCACTTATTACATTACTTAGTTACTTTTTATGGAAAGTTGTGTGTTGTTATGTTTGTGTTACTTTTTCTCACCTGAGGCTCTGAGAAGTTCTTTTTGCAGTGATTAATGCAGTAATGCATTCAACAACATACACCTTTATTAGGTGTCAAATCATGCAGCTTACTGAGGATGCATGCTAGAAACATGTTAGCAATGTGCTATATCATGTTAGCGAAATGCTAAAACAATCTAGCAACATAACAGAATGCTAAAACATGCTAATTAATGTTAGAAAAAAAGATAATAACATGCTAAATAATGCTAACAACCTATTAAACATGTTAAAACAATCTGGCAGTATAGCAAAATGCTAAAACATGGTAGCAACACGCTAATTAATGCTAGAAAATTATAATAACATGCTAAATCATGCTAGTAACATGTTGAAACATGCTTACAAAATACTAATTAATGGTAGAAAATGATAACATGCTAAATCATGCTAGCAACATGTTAAAAATGCTAGCAGGTTAATTATCTAATTATCTAATCACTAGCAAAGCCTAAAAACTAGCCTAGGATGATCCAGACTGTATGGGCTTCAAACTTTAAACTTGTAAAACTACTTCAAATGTTCTGGTCTGGCTTTCTCAAGCCATAATCAAAGTTGTTCTTGACGAACTTTATCTAGTTTTCTAAAAACACATTTACAATATTATTATATTCTGACCACTTAGAATATTTCTTGATCTCTAGATCTATGTCCTCCATACAAAAGTTCACTTAACATTACAGGTTATATTACCTACGGTACAACTCTTTTATTGACAGTCAAAACTAATGTGTTTTGTTACTTTTTATCTGTTTCCGTGCACACATGGAGAAGGGACTTTTAGTTTAGTTTCGTTTCATTTAATTATATAGCACATTTAATAATGACAGAATCGACCAAAGTAAAATAGAAACATAAAACAAATATTTTTACATTTTAATACAGTAGTTTAAAAAATGTTTAAGCAAATTCATTAAATTGAAAAGTAATGTGCATTACTTAAAATAAAAACGTAAATATTAATGTGTAAATTTATAAAGTAATGCACTACTTTACTCGTTAAATCACAAAAGGAATCTGATTATGTAATGCACGTTATTGTAATGTGTTACCTCAACACTGCCCACTAGGTGGCGACTTTTGCAACACACATTTTCTTTTGCTCTTCCAAATGGGCCTGCTAGTGAAGCAGAAATTACACACTTCACCTTTAACCTGTGTTCCGGTCCATAAATGAAAGCATGCATGTGAATGTTTGTCTTCACTTCTTTATATTCGGGCCTATGTGTTCGTGGGAGGTTAAACCTCCTCTTTTCCACTTCCTCCCTCTCTCTCTCTCTGTCTCAGCTCCTCCGGAGTGGAGTGTCATGAATGACCCGGCCTTCAGCCGCAAGCCTCGCTGTGCGAAAGTGGACCGAGCCCAGCACTGCAGCTGTGACGCTGGCTTCCACATGAGCGGCACCTCCGACAACAGCATCTGTCAGGGTAGGCCCATGATTCATAGCGTCAAACAACACATACAAGGACTTTGGTAGAGACATTTACATTACATTTTTATTTCTTCATTTAGCAGATGCTTTTATCGACTTACAAATGAGGGAACTTTACTGTCACATGCTACAATCACTACAAAAGGCAGCAACCAAAATATGCTAAATGCATTATTAATAATAATTATAAGATGGCACTTTAGTGGCACTTTAAAGCAGTGGTTTTCAAACCTGTCCTGGTTGCATCCCAGCCCTGCACATTTTGTGTCTCCCTCATTTATCACACCTGATTCAACTCATCCGCTCGTTAGTAGAGACTGCAAGAACTAAATTGGGTGTGTCTGATAAGGGAGACATACAAAATGTGCAGGGCTGGGGTGCCTCCAGGACAGGTTTGAAAACCACTGCTTTAAAGTGTCAGAAGTCAGGGATTCCCAAACTTTTTTTGTCATCTGAACCCTTTGACCTCATATTATTTGAAGTCCCCCTGAGATTTCAAGGTAATATTTCAATAATTTAACAACACAATCACAGTTCTCTAATGTTGATTAATGGTCACATGACATGCAGGTAGACAAATAAAATATCTTATTTACTGTTTCATTTTAATTGTTTTTAATGTCAAATTATTTATTTTAATTTGAGATTTTTGTTATTTAATTTATCAAGAGTTTAGTGTATTTGGTTTTGTTCTCCTCTAAACCACTAGACGGCACAAAACTCACCGCACTTTCCTAAATATCCACGTTTCACTATGAAATCGTGGACAGCCATTCAAATTCCAAGTTGATTCTGTGCAAATTTTATCTAATAATTAATGTTTTTTTTTCAATGTTATATGTTTATGTGACAAATGTTAATCGCTAAAATGTATATATTTAAATATTTTTCTCAATATATTTTGAGAAAAAGGTCTTCTGAATGATTTTCAGTTTTGTTCAAGGTAATAAAATCAACAGTTTTTCAAAGAAAATATAAAAGTATAGCATTTGGGGTAAAAAGCACCCCTGCTGTTGGAGCTGAAAGGCACAATAACTGGCCAATAACTATCATTTATAAACTGTTGTGTCCACCTGCTGCCAAATATGAAATAATATGAAAAATATATAAATAAAAATAAATTAATAAATGCATTTCAGTGAACATATCCTAACTAAAAATAAATAAATAAATAAAGTAGTTTACCTCACTAATAAACTAGTCATTTTTTGAATTTTATGTAGTGTATTTATGTTATATAAATTATGGTGTCTTCTTGTATTATTTGTATTGTTATATACAGTCAGTCTATATATATATATATATATATATATATAAAATCATATTTATAATGAAAATATATATTATTAATTGTATCATATAATAAAGTATATTTTATCACATTGTAAATACTGTAAAGCCAAATTAAATTATTATGGGATGGCTTTTAGAATAATTTTTCTGGCTTTTTTTAAAAATTAACATTTTAATGACTATATTTATTGAACAAAAACAAATGATCAAAATAAACAGAAAATAGCACAAACTTAGTGATTGTTTTCAACAAGTATTAACTTAGATGTTATGCAAAACATGGTAACACTTTATTTTACAGTGTCATTGTTACACGTTACATGTAGTTACTGTAGTAATAACTATAGATTATGCATGATTACATGCAATTAACCCTAAACCAAACCCTCATTTTAACCCTAAACCTATAGTAAGTACATGTAGTTAATTATTATTACTCAGTACTTGCATGTATAATTACACTGTAACAAGGACACCTTAAAATAAAGTGTAACCCACATGTACATGCTATGTACTTATTATAGAAATTACAATAACTGGGTTATAACTACAGTAGGTACTAACCCCTAAACCTAACCTTAACCCATGTATTACCTTATATTACCAGTACTTTCTTGGTAAGTGGACGTGTAATTACACATACTGTAAAATAAAGTGCAAGAATTTGTATCAGTATCTGTGTGGGGCAAAAGGCCCCCTCGCCACCTCATTCATTTATATTATTTTTAAACAAAACAAACCACTTTTATGATTTATTTTCGCACAAAATCTGCTGCTCCATCAGTTCAATAAAAACATTTTCTGCAATCATGGGAGTACTGAAAAGCACATTTTACATAAGGTGTGCATTTAGCATTTTATTTATTTTTTGTCTCGTTTCCTTTCAGTCACTCTCTCCTGTCAAATCCACAGCTTTAATCACATGTTGAGTTATTATGTGTGCATGTGCCCAGATGTGAATGAATGTGAGGTGTATAAGGCTGACCGTGGAGGGCCTCTGTGTGGCCATGCCTGTGTAAACGTCCCGGGATCGTACCACTGTTCCTGTCCCACCGGATACAAGCTGCTCGCTGATGGGAGAAGCTGTGAGGGTGAGTGAGAAACATACACTTACAAATAACGGTTCAGATTAGAAGTGTTTTACAGCCTGATGTCACGGGACCACAGGGAATAGTTCAACTAAAAATAAACACTCTGTCATTGGTTCTTTGCTGAAAGACCCTCTATTTTCAGTTGTTTGAATCTGAAAATGCAACAGGCAGGACATGCTCTGTAAATGTAATTTGGACACCTTACAAAGACCTCCAGGGGTAAATGAAGCTGGTAGATGAAGACAAATAGTAAGGATGTGGAGGAAAATCATTGGACTCAGTTTTTGGCTGGTGGGTTGGAGGAACGTTTGGAGAGGAAAGGTGAAGGAGTTCTTCTGGCGGGTCTTCCAGCGGGCTTGATATGAATAAATCCTGCAAACGATTTTAGCTTTTGGGTCTATGTTGTCAGCAGGACTTGACATTAACACCCGCCCACCCACCAAATGCGTGTGTATTTCAGCAGTGGCGCGTAACGCAGTCACTCCGCAGTCAATTTCAGTTTGGGATTGCGCATAATTTTACTAATTCCCACAGATTTTGTGCTCACACCCAAAGTGTGTGTACATAAAGCCGCCTCTCAGGACTAAATTGAGTTCTTTTTCACTGCTTATCGCTCTTAAAAATCAAATACACACAAAATTATGTCACAATGCCAGTCTTGGCGAGTATTCACGTAAACACAGTCAGTTCTGTTTTAAGTGAACATAAACAGTTGAGAAAGAACCCGCATGTGTAACAGTATAATGCATCCGTGCGTCAGGTCTTAAAGTGACAGCAGCCTAATAAACCTGCTGCCAAATTATTATAATATTAAAAATACCTATATGGCAGTTTTTCCCCATGGTATCGATGTCAAAATTGTGGCCAGTGAAAATGCTGAGTGGCTAGTACCTTTGGAAAACCACAGTGGCTGGTGAGCAAAAAAGTTCATGTCATGCCCTGGTTGTCAGTGACGCTCAGTGTTAGGGAGTAAAGGAATAAATAAATAAAAATAAATACATTTCCATAGTAGCATCATTGTTTAAAAATATCCTAACTAAAAATAAAGTTGTTGACCTCACTAATCAACTAGTCATTTTTTGGATTTTATGTAGTGTAAATTTATGTTATATAAATGATGGTGTCTTCTTGTATTATTTGTATTGTTATATACAGTATATATACTATATATATATATATATATATATATATATATATATATATATATATAGCATTTCATTGGCCTAGCTAAAAAAGTTTGTACTCGTATACTCAATATATACAGAAAATAAGTTATGAAGACAATATACAAATATAAATACAATACAAATAATATACACTACCATTAATTGTTAATGTTCTTGAGTTCTTGAAAAAAGTGTGGTCTTTTATGCTCAACAAGGCTCAATTTATGTGATAAAGGTACAGAAAAAAGTTATATTATGAAATATTATTACAATCCAACCTGCACCTCATCGTGGTGTGGGGGTGAACACCAAGTAAGGGATTGCTCATTGAGGCTTTATCATCAGTGAAGAAGGGTGATCACCGTTACGCAGGGTGGACAGGCTCTACTGAGAACCCTGAAAACGGTGGCAAACGCAGGTGGTGTCCCTTTGAGCCTGGGGCTATGGGCAGCAGCTGTGGCTGGTGTATGTGAGGCGGATGAACTCCGTGGTGAGTCAACAGGTTCCTTACCTATAGAGACAATACATTACAGGCTTTTGCTGTGCAATGATTGTCTTAACTGCATGCCACTGGGGTCAGGCATTAGGCAGCTTTTCTGCTTTAGTTTGTGATGAGCTGGCAGACCCCTGCAACCATTGTGTGCACCGGTCGTCCCAGGTTCTCCCGTTCCACCGGACTAATGCCATGGCGGCCAAGGTAGTGGACCAAGGATTGCGCAACCTTCCTCACTTTAAAAATCTGAGCGCAGGAATTTTGCATTGCTATCATATCTTTATGATCAATAGCAATGCATCATCCTCGTCGGAATCGATGGACTTCCAAGGGAGGGAGAGAGAGAGAGAAAATAATTTAAAATAACTGTTTTCTATGTGAATATTTTTTAATGCAGTTTATTCCTGTGATCAAAGATGAATATTCAGCATCCTTACTCCAGTCTCCAATCATTCTAATATGCTGATTTGCTGCTCAAGAAACATTTATGATTATTATGTTGAAAACTGTTCATATTTTTGTGGAAACCATGAGACATTTTTTCAGGATTCTTTGATAAAGAATCAAAAGAATAGAACAGATTTAAAATAGAAATCTTTTGTAACATTATAAATGTCTTTATGGTCACTTTTGGTCAATTTAATGCATCCTTGCTGACTAAAAGTACTAATTTCTTTCTTTTAAAATGATGTAGAATGATGCAGAAAATTTAAATATGAAATATATAGAACAATGATTATAGAATTATAGTATTGTAAGGATACATAGACTTTAGATATTACACCAATAATTGAAAGGATCTTGTATGTCAAATGGCTTGTAGCTTTAGTATTTCAACACGAGTGACGCTGTGTTAAAAAGATGATCTCACTCAGAAATCCAGCCAGGAACACGTCTACGATCACAGACCTGTACGCAAATCAAATTTACAGTCCAAACAAACAGGTCCAACATTTCCAACTCACTATTTTCCTCTATTCTTCTTCTCTTTCGCTCCATTATTCCTCCCCTCTCCGACTCAACTGTCTCCCTTCCCTCCGGGCGCTCCAGATGTGGATGAATGTCTTACACAACAGCACAACTGCAGCCGTGGCACCACCTGTATCAACACCGGAGGAGGTTTCCAGTGCGTTAACCCAGAGTGTCCGCGCTCGCACGGCAATGTCAGCTACGTCAAGACGTCACCTTTGTGAGTGAGCATATGCACACTAAAACTTTGCAGTATACTAACTGAGCCTGCTTTACAAACAAGATTATACCATTGGCGAGTGGTGACTTCTGTAATCGGGTATGACTAAATAAACGGTGCGGTGCATCGGCTTAGGACACACTCAAAGACAGATTTAAATCAGAGATGACAAATAAGAAACACCATGGCAGGTGTCGATTTAAATGTATGCCAGATGTCACTTTGTAAAAGAAACGCTACACGACGGTAGACTGAACACGTAATACGTATGTGCATGACTTCACGGTTTGCACAAACTTGCATTTTTGATGTTTGCATGGAGACGTTGCTGTTTTTAAATACTTACACTTTGAATCCTATTTTCAAATGTTTGCATTTTCAGGCCTTCAAAACACTGTTGTTGTGTAAATGAATGGCTAATACGCATAAAAAGTTTTCTGTTTTTAGTTGAAAACGGTAAACAACGTAAATGTAAACAACAGCCCTTAAGAATAATATGCACACAGGAATATTGGCTAAAATTTGGCCATTTTTAATGAGATAAAACCATTTGTAATAAATACCTATTGGTAGTTTCAATTACTTTTGAGTGATAAAAGATCATCATTAAGGAAAAGAAGTAAAGTGTGACTTGATTGGATCATGAAAAGTGGGGTTTACATACTAGAATGGAAATTGTAAAAAAGGTGAAATGCAAAAAGGACTTTAAATGACTTGAGGTTTTTGAACACAGCTAATAATTTAGTTCATTGGAATAATTTAACTAACCCTCATGCTGTTGCAAACCCGTATGCTGTTTTCTGTGGGTCATAAATTATAAATATATAAGTATATTATATATACACTCACTGGCCACTTTGCTAGTACTGGGTTGGACATCTTTTTCTTTTTAGATCTGCCTTAATTCTTCATGGCATTGATTCAACAAGGTGCTGGAAACATTCCTCAGAGATTTTGGTCCATATTGACATGATAGCATCACACAGTTGCTGCAGATTTGTCGGCTGCACATCCATGATGCAAATCTCCCATTCCAGCACATCCCAAAGCTGCTCTATTGGACTGAGATCTGGTGACTGTGGAGGCCGTTTGAGTTTAGTGAACTCATTCTCATGTTCAAGAAACCAGTTTGAGATGATTGAGCTTTGTGACGTGCGTTTTCCTGCCATCAGAAAATGAGAACACTGTGGTCATAAAGGGATGGACATGGTCAGCAACAATACTCAGGCAAACTGTGGCGTTTAAACGATGCTCAATTAGTACTAAACGGCCAAAAGTGTGCCAAGAAAATATATAACACACCATTACACGCTGATACAAGGCAGGATAGATCCATGCTTTCATGTTGTTTATGCCAAATTCTGCTCCTACCATCTTAAAAGGAGTGATGAGATACTTAGCAGACTATCATCACTCAATGGCTGGTTGTCTAAGTGGTGTCCGCAAAATAACATTTTGGTTCATAGACAATTGGAAAAGCTTTTGGGGCAGACCTGACCTGTTGAAAAGAGATGGTATCCATCCCTCCTGGGGTGGTGCCGCTCTTCTCTCTAGTAATTTGGCACATAGTCTTAAAGCTAAACCTTGACTAACTAGGGCCCAGGTCAGGAAGCAGATGGACTGGCTTACCCGACCGTCTGCTAGCTATCTCGCGTCACAGAAGTCAGATAAATCCCAGCACATAGAGACTCTTTCACCTAGATATTATCACATAGAGACTGTGTCTGTTCCACGAATTAGTAAATACAAAAAACCACCAAAACTATTCAACGGTAAAAATTTTATTGATGTCCAACAAATAAACAACAGATATAATACAGATGAACAAATGATAAAGCTTGGGCTGTTGAATATTCGATCCCTTTCCTCTAAAACGCTTATTGTTAATGATATGATTACAGATAATAATCTAGATGTGCTGTGTTTGACAGAAACCTGGCTAAAACCTGACGACTACATTACTTTAAATGAGTCCACCCCACAAGATTATTGTTATAAACACGAACCGCGTCTGAAAGGTAAAGGGGGAGGTGTTGCTGTAATTTATAATAATATCTTCAGTATTACTCAGAAGTCTAGTTTCAAATATAATTATTTTGAAGTTTTGGTGCTTTACGTAACGTTATGTAGTGAAATTGATAAATCCTGTTTAACATTTGTGTTGGCTACTGTGTACAGGCCACCAGGGCACAATACACACTTTACCAGAGAATTTGCTGATTTTCTATCAGTTAGTTCTGGCTACAGATAAAGTCCTAATTGTTGGTGATTTTAATATCCATGTAGACAATGAAAAAGACGCATTGGGATTTGCATTTAGAGACATTCTAAACTCTATTGGAGTTAGGCAACACGTATCAGGACCCACTCATCGCCGTAATCATACTTTAGACCTAATATTGTCACATGGAATAAATGTTGATACCGTTAAAATTCTGCAGCAGAGCGATGACATCTCAGATCATTACCTAGTATCATGTATACTTAATTTAGCAAAGGCTGCAAAGCCGTCCCCTCGCTTCAAATATGGCAGGACTATCACTGCTGCGACTAAAGATTTCTTTATAAATAAACTTCCTCATCAGTTTCATCTCCTCAGCATCCCAGAGGAACTCGATGTTGCAACAGAAAGTAATGACTTTATGAACTTCTTTACTTGTAAGATTGATAATATTAGGAAAAAAATTATAACCATGCAGCCGTCTACTACTGTATCACATCAGACAGAGCATTGTAGTGTCACTGAGGAACAATTACATTCATTCACTGCTATAGGAGAAGAAGAATTGGCTAAACTCATTAAATCATCTAAATCAACAACATGTATGCTCGACCCTATACCGACTAAACTATTAAAAGAGATGCTTCCAGAGGTCATAGATCCTCTTCTTAATATCATTAATTCATCCTTGACTTTAAGATATGTACCGAAAACTTTTAAGTTAGCTATTATTAAACCACTTATTAAAAAAACGCAACTTGATCCTACAGAATTAGTCAATTACAGGCCAATCTCAAATCTACCCTTTCTGTCAAAAATACTAGAAAAGGCAGTGTCCTCACAATTATGCTCCTTTTTAGAAAAAAATGGCATCTGTGAGGATTTCCAGTCAGGATTTAGACCGTATCATAGTACTGAGACTGCTCTCATTAGAGTTACAAATGATTTACTCTTATCATCCGATCGTGGTTGTATCTCTCTGTTAGTGTTACTCGATCTTAGCGCTGCATTCGATACCATCGACCACAACATTCTTTTGAATAGACTCGAAAATTATGTTGGCATTAGTGGAATTGCATTGGCATGGTTTAAATCATACTTATCTGACCGTTATCAGTTTGTAGCAGTAAATAAAGAGATGTCACACCGATCACAAGTTCAATATGGAGTACCGCAGGGCTCAGTGCTAGGACCGTTGCTTTTCACCCTGTACATGCTACTACTGGGAGATATCATTAGGAAGCATGGCGTTAGTTTTCATTGTTATGCTGACGATACTCAGCTCTATATTTCTTCACGCCCTGACGAAACTTACCAATTCACAAGATTAACGGAATGCATAGCTGATATAAAAAATTGGATGACTAGTAATTTCCTGCAACTTAATTCAGAAAAAACAGAATTTTTAATTATTAGACAAAAAAACTCCACATGTAGTAACCTAGAATACTATCTAACACTTGATGGCTGCTCTGTCAAGTCCTCGTCGTCAGTTATGAACCTGGGTGTGCTCTTTGATACCAATCTTTCATTTGAAAGCCACGTTTCTAGCATCTGTAAAACTGCATTCTACCGTCTTAAAATATATCTAAATTAGGGCATATGCTTTCAATGCAAAATGCTGAACAGTTAGTTCATGCGTTCATGACCTCAAGGCTAGATTATTGTAATGCTCTACTGGGTGGTTGCCCTGCTCGCTTAATAAATAAACTGCAGCTGGTCCAAAACGCAGCAGCTCGAGTTCTTACTAGAACCAGGAAGTATAACCATATTAGCCCGGTTCTGTCAACACTGCATTAAACTGCTCCCTATTAAACATCGCATACATTTTAAAATCTTGCTAATTCCTTACAAATCACTAAATGGTTTAGCTCCCCAGTACTTGAGCGAGCTCTTAATGCATTATACTCCATCACTTCTATTGCGGTCTCAAAACTCTGGCCAGTTGATAATACCTAGAATATCAAAATCAACTGCAGGCGGTCGATCCTTTTCCTATTTAGCACCTAAACTCTGGAACAGCCTTCCTAGCATTGTTCGGGAAGCAGACACACTCTGTCAGTTTAAATCTAGACTAAAAACACATCTCTTTACTATGGCATACACATAAAACATTTTTAATTTATATTTTATTCAAATTGTTAGGCTGTTAGGCTGCATTAACTAGGTCAGCCGGAACCGGGAACACTTCCCATAACACCCGATGTACTCGTTACGTCATAAGAAGAATGGCATCTACGCTAATGTTAGTCTCTCTGTTTATCCCGAGGTTTACTGCAGTCAGCCGGATCCGGGCCGTATCCAGATCAGATGGTGGACCAGCGCCCAGACATTACCAATGCATCCCTGAAGTGTCTGCAGAGACCGTGTCAATTAGTCTACCCTCTGAAATTGCTCATCGACATGGCATCCTCAATGGATCCATCTCCGGCGTGATGACTCCGATATTTCGAATATTCCTATTTAATAATTGTTTAATCGACACGCCATCCTCAATAAACCCGTCTCCGGCGTGATGCCTCCGATCTTTCGAATATTCAGATCTAATATGACTTCTGACCTGTAAGGCTGCCAAAATAATAATCATACACTGTTTGTTAATTAGCCAGAGGAGAACTGGCACCCCGACTGAGCCTGGTTTCTCCCAAGGTTTATTTTTCTCCATTAGGACACCTGATGGAGTTTTGGTTCCTTGCCACTGTCGCCTTTGGCTTGCTCAGTTGGGGACACTACATTTTCAAATAAATATCCAAATAAATTTAATTACTAAACTAAATTAACTATATCAACTACATTACTTGAATATATATGATAATTGAAATGAGCTGATGACATCACCGTTTTCTCCAGAGCGGCTGTACAGCCGAATCAAATTCGGTTTCATTATTTTCCTGTTTAACACTGTGAAGCTACTTTGAAACAATCTGCATTGTAAAAAGCGCTATATAAATAAAGTTGACTTGACTTGACTTGAATGTCACAGCAGAAATCGAGACTCATCAGACCAGGCAACATTTTCCTAATCTTCTCTTGTCCAGTTTTAATGATCCCGTGTGAATTGTAGCCTCAGTTCTGTTCTCAGTGTCACCGGTGTGTTTTCTGCTGCTGTAGCTCGTCTGCTTCAAGGTTGGACGTGTTGAGCGTTCAGAGACGCTCTTCTGCAGATCTCGACTGAGACGAGTGCTTATTTGAGTTACTGTTTCCTTTCTATCAGCTGAACCAGTCTGGTCATTCTCCTCTGACCTCTGGCATCAATAAGGCATTTTCACCCACAGAGCTGCCGCTCACTGGATATTTTCTCTTTTTCGGACCATTCTCTGTAAACTCTAGAAATGGTTGTGTGTGAAAATCCCAGTAAATCAGCAGTTTCACAAATACCAGCATGTCTGGCACCAGCAGCCACATTCAAAGTCTCTTAAATCCCTTTTCTTCCCCATTCTGATGCTCAGTTAGAACTTCAGCAGATTGTCTTGAGCATGTCTACATGCCTAGAGTTGCTGCCATGTGATTGGCTGATTAGATATTTGCCTTAACGAGCAGTTGAACAGGTGTACCTAATAAAGTGGCCAGTGAGTGCTATAATTTTACCAGCATACAGGTTTGGAATGACATGAGGGTGAGTAAATAATGATAGAATTATCTTTTATGTTTTAAAACCATTGCTTAAGCTTCTCACTGATTTGCATGTGACGAGTTCGACTAGAAAATGGGAGAAAATGACAGAGCAACGCGTGTTGTTCAGCTTGTGTTTCCATAGCAAACACACACACAGACATGTGTCTCCTGGAGTCCCTCACAGCACCGGGGACCACTAATGCCTCTTCTAAATCACTTGCCACTTGCTTGCGGTGTGATTTAAGTGGGCTATAATCATTTGTTTTTCTTACATGACACTTTTATGCTTGTTTATTATGCAAGATGTTTTTTTAAGCTGTGAATGGGCCCTTTGTGTCCTGCTACTAAATGAGGCTGTGATCTGTGACTCACTAAACCTTGAAGTTTTAGGCACACATGCTATTCTCAGTAACCGCACCGGAAATATTTACAATCATAACTGTGGCATAGTTCATGTTAAGATGTTGTGCATCTTGAATAGATCAATACTGAAAACAAACTTTTAGCTGGTTAGCATGGTCCAGTTCATCCCTGCTGGTAACTACTTCATCTGAAAGCAATATATATAGCATGATGGAGAACATTTTTTTTACCAAAGTCATAATTATTAGAAAAAGTCAAATTTATGACATGCTAAATCATAATAATGAGATAAAAAGTCATAATTATGAGAAAAAGTTAAAATTATAACATCAATTGGACCCATTTTATATTAAGTGGCTTTAAATACTATGTACTTACATTTATATTAATAATTTGATACAATGCACTTATTGTGTACATGTTTTTACATTGTACTTACATTTTAAAAATTACCTGCATGTAATTACATCTGTAATTAATTTATGTAGTTACATTTATAATTATACTGTTGACCCTTCCCTTAAACCCATACCAGCACACCTGTCCCTAACCTTACCCGTATCCCACCTCAATATCAGCAAAAGTGTTTTACAATATAATATGAACACAATAAGTACATTGTATTTATTTTTGATGTAAGTACATAGTAGTTAAGGCCACCTAATATAAAGTGGGACCCATCAATTATGAGATATGTAACTGATGTCAACTTTTATAAGTCATATGACAAATCAATTATGAGATACAAAAATAAAATTGACATCCTGACTTTTATCACATAATTATGACTTAGTATGTCAACATTTACACAGGTTATAATTAATAATAAGATAAACAGTGATGAGAATAAGCTCACTTGTCAATTATGAGATACAAAAATAAAATGGACATTTCGACTTCTCATAATTATGACTTAGTATGTAAAAATGTTCACAAGTTATAATTATGGCATACAAAGTCATAGTGAGATAAAAAAAAAAATCATAATTATTAGAAAAAGTAACATTTATGACATGCTAAATCATAATGAGAATAAAGTCATTATAAGAAAAATTGTGATACAAAAATAAAATTGACATTTTGACATCAATTAATTAGACTTAGTATGTCAATTTTCATAAGTTATAATTGACATACAAAGTCATAATAATGAGATAAAAAGTCATAATTGAGAAAAAGTTACAATTATGACAAGGCAATTATGAGATACAAATTTTTTTTATTTGAGATACAATTTTTTTTTACTTTAATCTCATAATTATGACTTCGAATGTCATTTAGGAGAAATTCAAACAAAGTAAAAATTATGACATTCAAACATTTTTATAATAATTTTAACTTTATGGCAATGGCTTAGTATATCATATTTTCAGCTTTTTTCCTCAGAATTATGAGTTTAAAAAGTCAAAATTGACTATGACATGTTAATATTTCTACTTTTCATGTCATAATTATGATTTAGCATGAAAATAAGCATGATATTTCTTTCTTATTTGGCGGAAATGGGATTCCATATAAAAAAAGTAGCCATGTATTCTGACTGATTATTTTGCAAGCAACATATAAATCACAGATATAGTATATATTTTATAATTATTAGTATATAGTTGAATGAAATGGGATAATTGCTAGTAAAGTTCTTGGGACTGTGCATGTGTGTGCAGTTTTGGAACAGAAGTGCAGTATTTCAAACACAATTAATGAGGTAAATGTTCTGTCGTCCACCACAGCCAGTGTGAAAGGAATCCCTGTCCTATGGAGAGCCGCTCCTGTCCGTTTGCTGCAAAGACCATTTCTTACCACTACCTGTCTCTGCCGTCCAACCTGCGAACCCCGGCCACCCTGTTCCGCATGGCCACCGCGACCGCTCCGGGCCGTCCGGGTCCGGACAGCCTCCGCTTTGGCATCGCGGGCGGGGGTGACACCCGGAGCATGTTTGTGATGCAGCGCTCAGACCGTCAGACCGGAGAGCTGATCCTCGTCCAGCCCATGCGAGGCCCTCAGGAGCTCAGCGTGGAGGTGGAGATGTCCGAGTACGCCGACCGCACCTTCCAAGCCAAACATCTGGCACGGGTCCACCTTCTGATTTCACCCCACGAGTTCTGAAGAGAGGCCGCTTGCTGTCTAAATTCAGAGTTGATGTTTAGACTTGAAGAGGAAAGAATGTTTTCCTTGTTGCTAAAGCTGAATGATAGAGTTGTTCTCAGAGGCGGCTCAGATTTTGACATTGGGATGGCTCAAAAATTAAAATATGGAGAGTACAGTGGAAAGTCATCCTCATATGGAAGTCAAATTATTATTTTAAGTTAATAACTAAAGAGAACTGCTTTTGCTTTACCTGCTGGTACATTTGAGGTTAAAGGTGAAGCGTGTCATTATTTTTCCATGTTAAAATACTTTCTCTCGTCACGGTTTAAAATACATTTATTCGTTTTTAAAATCAAATCGAAGACCTGCACAGATCAAATTAATGCTGTATGTTCTATACGATCACAAATGAATGCATGTATCTCAGATTATTTTACTTGCTGTAATCAAAGCGCTATATCATATCAATGTAAAGATTAATAATCACATTAGGCCATATCACGATTCCTTTTTTTTAATCCTCAAATTTAGGACCTCTTAAATAATAATTAAGACGTTTGTTATACCATTTAAGATATTTAACTTTCCGTTTCCGTCTCAAAAATGACACACTTCACCTCTGACACAAATGCACATCTCATTCAAGAAATACAGTAATGGCCAAACATCAAACATGCAGGGGCTTTATGTGTTAAGCAATAAAGGTTGATGTAAGTGGAAAAATAGTACAGGAAAGTGTATTATGCACATGTAGAAGAAAAAGAAGGGATTAAAGGGATAGTTCACCCAAAAATGAAAATTATCCCATGATTTACTCACCCTCAAGTCATCCTAGGTGTATATGACATTCTTCTTTCTGATGAATACAATCAGAGTTATGTTAAAATATGTCCTGGCTCTTCCAAGCTTTATAATGGCAGTGAATGGCAGCCCAAAATAAAGGCCTTCTGAAGCGAATCGATGCATTTGTGAAAGAAAAATATCCACATTTAAAACTTTATTAAGTTAAATATCTAGCTTCCGGCAGACCACCTTTCGTATTCAACTGGCGAAAAAAGCGTAACTGGCGATGACGTTGGACGTAGCGTAAGTGTTTTGAACCCAGAGAGACGTTACACTTTCTGTGTAAGTTGAATATGGAAGGCGGTCCGCCGGAAGCTAGATCTTTTACTTTATAAAGTTTTAAATGTGGATATTTTTCTTACACAAACCCATCGATTCGCTTCAGAAGGCTTTTATTAACCCCCCGGAGCCGTGTGGAGCACTTTTATAATGGATGGATGAACTTTTTGGGGCTTCAAATTTTGGGCTGCCATTCACTGCCATTATAAAGCTTGGATTAGCCAGGACATATTTTAATATAACTCTGATTGTATTTATCTGAAAGAAGAATGTCATATACACCTAGGATGACTTGAGGGTGAGTAAATCATGGGGTAATTTTAATTTTTGGGTGCACTATCCCTTTAACTACAAGGAGAGCGTTATGATTGGTTAGATCAATCAGTAAGGAAAAGAACATGTGACCGTGTTCAAGCGCTAGAGAATGAAAGTCGCAAGACTTGTTTTTATCACCTTCAGCTTCAGTAAAGTTAATTTCAGCTTGTAAATATGCAGTCAATGAGGTTTAAACAGACTGAAATGAACAACAGCACTTCTTAGCATCTACCTACATGACAAATGGCCTGTTTTTAATGATCATTCCCTTATGTTTGTTGGATGTTTTATAATAAGATCAACTAGTATGATATATTGCTCTTCATGTCTGCTGCTCATGCTAGTGTATATCAGGATATTGAAATCAATGGCTGTTTCACACATTATTGTGTTTTATTTCTCTGTCTTGCACACAAATGTTGAACGTTTCTTAATTAAAGGCAGAAATTCATTTTTTTCCTGTGTTTTGGCGTCTTTTTCTGGTTTCTTTGTTAATTTTCAGATCTTTCTGTGGAAGTTCAATCAATTGATTTTGGGGTCAGTAACTTTTTCTGTTCAGCAAGGATGCATTAAATTGATCAAAAATGACAGTAAAGACATTTATAAAAAAAAAATGTTTTCAAATAAATGTTCTTTTGAACTTTCTATTAATAAAAAAAAACCTGAAAAAAAATGTATCATGATTTCCACAAAAATATGAAGCAGCACAACAGTTTTCAACATTGATAATAATCATAAATGTTTCTTGAGCATCAAATCATCATATTAGAATGATTTCTGAAGGATCATGTGACACTGAAGACTGGCGTAATGATGCTGAATTAAAAGGTAAAAGGTCAAAATTATGACATATTATGACTTAATATGTCAATATTTCTAAGCATGATTTCCCAAAGCATGATTTATTTTCTTATGTGGCTGAAATGGGATTTTGAATGGAAATTGGCAGAAAAGTAGCCATCTATTCTGACAGATTCTTTTGCAAGCAACATATAATCACAAACACATCATGTGACACTGAAGACTGGAGTAATGATGCTGAAAATTCAGCTTTGCATCACAGGAATAAATTACATTTTACAATATATTCATATAGAAAACAGTTATTTTCAATCGTAATAAAAAAAATCACAATATTAGCCTACTGTTTTTACTGTATTTTGGATCAAATAAATTTGGCCTTGATGAGTGTTTGAAGACACTGCTTTCAAAAACATTACAAAATCTTACTGACTCCCACTTCAGGATAGGAACAATCTCATATTCTGGTTTAAATGAGTATTGAAAAGGCCAAAATCTTTGGAATTTTCTGGTAATTCTCACCAAAAATCAAATATGAAACTCCATCACGTGACGAGAAACATGACCTTAAAAATTAGAGGAATGCCAGGGACAATAACAATCAGGAAATTAGAGTCCTCAATGTGTTTTTCAATTACGTGTTTGCTAGAAAGAGAAAAGGAAAGTAATGTTGACCACATGTGGTTGCCAACCCCCTTCTCTCTCTCTCTCTCTCTCTCTCTCTCTCTCTTTTAACTTGCAATAAGAAGATCAAAAGAACCACAAGCTTCCAGAAGCACATGTTCAGGACAGCCGGGTCCTGTTTTAAATGACAATGCACTTCAACTGTAAAATCTTTGTATAATTATTGTGAAACATCTCCACTCTCTGTCCAACCTTTCAGAAGGTGTTAAGTACAGTAAGATTTGCCGGTGAAAACCGAAGGGCCATCATTTAACGTTCACTACAAGCAATAAAAATGGACAATTTGAGGGAAGAATAGATAAGCAAACATTTAAACGAAAGGAGTCATTTACTCAACCTCATGTCGTTCTAAAACCTGAATGTGGAAAACAGATGGTTTTCAGGACCGTTCACGCTGCTCTTTTCCATAGGCCTACACTGAAAGTGTAAAAACAATGTGCACAAAATTTTAATTCTTTTGAAATCATGTGATACAGTAGCTTTGTGTGAGCTCACTGAATTTAATTCAGTAAACACCTGGCTAAATCATCTATCACACTCGTGTGTGTTGTAAATTAGTCATTATTTTCAACTGGGATATAAAATATGAAGGGAAACAATAGGGGGGGGGATGTCATGCTTCAGTAAAAACGTGTGTTTGCCATTGGAAAAGTAGATTTTGACTATATTTAGTTCTGGTTGTGTTTGTTTGTCATGTTCCTTGGTTTAAGACTCAAAGTTAGCTGAAAGACTCTTACAGATTGCGGAGAAAAATCTATATTTTTCACTTCAATTTAAATCAACAACAAAAATATGATGCTGAATTTACACAAGTATTATCTGAGATAAGCAAATGGATTAAAAAATACTTTTACGGGCAAATTGCTCTAGATTCCTCAAATTACAAGTTAAGAGGCTAGGTAGATAAATAGAGAATACAGAAATAAACAGTATTACATCCATTGTTTTGATCAAGTAACAGTTATATGAAGAAGGGCTGTACTCACCATTTGGTTAGGGATGCCCCCTTGTGGCTTTACTGAAAATATATATAACGTTAGATGATGATAATAATATTTATAACATATAATGTAGTTCCAAAACCACGTGCTTATTCTTCGACCGAAAAGAACAGGGATAAGGATGTTCACGCTTCTCTTTTCAACGTAATGAGAGTTAATGAAAACACACACACACACACACACACAAGGCAGCATAAAAATAATGTTGTTCTTTCTTTTGGTACCATCGTAAAGACGACGGTAAATCTGTCCGTCAGCCTAGTTTTCATCCGCATTAACGGTTGCGGCCGTTAAATTCAACATGGCGTCTCACACAAAACAATATGGCGTCTCACTCGATGAGGAACGACAATCTCAGTCTACAGAGCGTTTTATTTGTAAACAAGCTAAAAACACTCGGTGTAGTGGAGTCATGGTGATGAATATGTTCATTCAAGAAACTCTTCTCGTGAGAAATATTGGTAATTCTTGGTATTTACTAATCTAAGAGAATGACCTCCATTTACAGGCTTATCTTTCATAGAACAGACAAAATGAAATAACGCTTTCATGGCCAATCACATATGTTCTGTCACCTTCAGGACATTGTGGACCTTCTTAAACAACATATTATTATTATACAATAAAACCCCATAACAACTGGACGCCTCCAAACTCTCGATTTGACTGTAATAAAGAGTCTTTATTGCAACCCACATTGTTAACGTGTATGAAACGTATAAACATGCATGTAGACAGAAAACTCTTTGGGACGCCAAGTGTGCTCTTTGAATAATGTGAGTCATTCACCTGATTGTTAATAAACAGAAAAGCCAATGAAAACCACTGGAAAGTAAAGAGTTTTTATGAAGCAAACAAAACAGTAACACGTGAAGGACAAGGTCAGCATCATACAGATAAATTAAGCACATCACCGCATCCCATGACCTAAAGAAACCACAATAACTTAAAGTGCGCTTTATAATATACACAATTCAGAAGTTATTTCACGTTTCGTTTCATCTCAAGGACACATAAAAAGACATCTTTCTGAAGTTTAACAGTCATCCTGCAAGGTAAAGCACACATCGTTCTGTTAAGCAGACATGTCACAGAATGTCCAACCGAGACCAGGGCCGAAAAGGCAAAGTGACGATTTTACTGTGATGCTGCAGAACAAAACTCAAGAACAGAAGTGTGTTAAGGCTTCAGAATGCATCTATACAGAGATCGGAGAGGAATATGCTTTTCCACGAAAAGAAAATCAAATGCATTCAAAGGAATATTTCACCCAAAAATTAAACATTTACTCACCCTCATGTTGTTTCAAACCCATATAACTAGATGTATTCCATGAAATGCAAAAGATGCAAGCCTTTATGCTACTTCTTTGCATACAACCAAAGTTCAAGCTCAAAAAATGCATCTTAAAAACACAAAAATGCATCTTATGCACAATATTCCAAATGATACAATAGTTTTGTGTGAGGAACAGACCAGAATGTAAGCATTTAGATTGCATTTTGCAAGAGAAAGCTGCAAGGTTTTTTGCCCTGTTCCTCACACAAAGCTATCATATAATTTCAGAAGACGTGGTATATAGTGCACAAGTCATATGCACTACTAAAATTTCCTTACGAACTTAAATAACAGCATGTAGGTTTGGAATGACACGAGGGCAAATAAACAATGACAGTTTTGATTTTAAGGTGAAAAGTTGAGCTGGGCTCTGTGCAAAACAAAAACAACTTCAAAATTATTCAGAATATTTATGAAAAATAAAGAGTCATTCTGCGCATTTATATTACTCCCTGCACAAATACAAATCCGACACACCGACAGACATTCTACTATTCACATCATGTGCTGAAATTATAGACAAAATGTTTGAAATAACACTTTATATACAGCCAAAGAAACAGAGAAGACTCTTTGGTCAACTTGAAGTTCCTTATCAATGTTTTTCAAGATCATATGACACTCACACAAAACAAAAAATGGTGCTAAGAATGTTTAACCCATTTGAATAAAACATTATCTCTGCATATGATGAGTCGTTCACAATTTTGACAGGTATGTCATCACGGAAGTTTAGAAACATGGACCGTCGTCTCTTTATACAGATCGATGATGACTTCAAAGTCTTCTGGACATTTGAACAGTTCAGGACAAAAAAAACGAGGTATCACCTCACATAAGTTCAGGTAGTACGGCGTCTAGATCATCTAGAATGCGTCCACCCCTTTAGCGCGATTCCTTCAATCTACCCAAAAGCCGGCAACCAAACGGACCAAAGGAAGATAGCGGTCTGTGAGTCTGTGGCTCTCTGGTGAGGGTCAGATGCCAGTTATAGGAACAGCGGTTTGGTTGATCTCTGGGGGTTTGTTTTGCTTTCTCAACCTCACTCCATTTTAGACATCTCATACTTGGTGGTCATGATCTCCTGTGTAAAATCATGCGTTAATTAATCAAATCTATATGTAAATGTGACAGAAATGCATACAAGTGATGGACACAACAATGGAAATTACATTTTAAATGATGCTGCAATGATGCTCTAATGCACAAATCTGATATTTCAAATTTTACAATACAATCTTTGTCCGTTTTTTCCCCTTCATTTTTAATTTCCAACAATAATACCATAATGATCTGTGCCATACGATTACACTTAATGCAACACACCTTAACATATCCATCTGCAATAGTATAAATAAACTATAATATAAATAAAAAGAGTTTACATACCTCATCTGAGTCGAGGAGAACAGGAAGAGCTCTGAAAATAAGAGACATGAATAATTAGAAACTGACATGGGAAGTTTGTATATATGTGTGTATTTAAGTATGTATGTTTGTATACAGAAAATGACCTACACATCAGAAAGAGAGGTAGGAATATTCTCCTCCACCCACTTCAAGTCTTCATCCTGAAACAATTAAAATGTTTTATTATGTTGCATTTTATAATGTATTATTTGATTTATTATGGGCAGTTATTTATATTATATATTAGAGCTGCACGATTAATCGTTAAAAGATTGGGATTAGGGATGGGACGATTACCGGTTTCACAATAAAATGTATTGACGGTTAGTATTATCGTCTAAAATTTAATTATCATTAAAACCGTGTTTGATTATCGCGATTTTGAAAACTTGCTGTAAATCCTGTCCAGCCAGCATCAGTCTGACGCAGACAAAGCGTTGTTTTTTGAAGGAGAAGAAATGGCAGAAGGCAGTGACAGCACTCGGGAGATTTTTCAGCCTTCTAAAAGGAGCAGATCTGAGGTGTGGTCATATTTTGGCTTTTACAAAAGTCCTGAGGTAAACTTAATCATATGGCAAGCCGTTTTGATATGAATTCTTGATATCAGTAATTGTATTTTCACTAGTGAAATGTCACCATAGGCTGCCATTCAGATTCATTTGTTGATAGCAGAAAATTCAATTGCCACTAGTGACAATGTTCATTTCTGATATCATGAATGTGATTGATACTAGTAGGAAAGCCATTTTAGATATATGAAATGATATTGATATCAGGAATTGAATTCTTGATATCAACAATTAAATTATTGATATCAGAAATACTAATTGTTGATATCAGGAATTTAATTGTTGATATCAATAATTCAATTCCTGCTATCAACAAATGAATCTGAATGGCAGCCTATGGTGACATTTCACTAGTGAAAATACAGATACTGATATCAAGAATTCATATCCTGTGACTGAATAAAAGTCAAAACGGCTTGCCATATAATCGAGGATGGGGGAATGATCGTCTTCAGGATCATCACACACTGTTGTACAGTGAACGCAAGGCAAGTTAACTTTGACCTCAATACCAAAACTACGTCTGGGAAATAATTGGACACAAAAGGTTGTTTTGAGTTGAAATATTTTATCTCGCTCACTTGAAATTAACTTGAAGCTTCCGCAAAGAAAAGTTCACAGCAAGTGGCTTTGAGCCAAAGACGAACAAACAAGTTCAAACAAGACTAGGGTGACATTTAAGGGATAATAATGTTCTATTGGGTGCTCTATTGGGTTGAGATCTGGTGACTGTGGGGGCCATTTTAGTACAGTGAACTCATTGTCATGTTCAAGAAACCAATTTGAAATGATTCGAGCTTTGTGACATGGTGCATTATCCTGCTGGAAGTAGCCATCAGAGGATGGGTACATGGTGGTCATAAAGGGATGGACATGGTCAGAAACAATGCTCAGGTAGGCCGTGGCATTTAAACGATGCCCAATTGGCACTAAGGGGCCTAAAGTGTGCCAAGAAAACATCCCCCACACCATTACACCACCACCACCAGCCTGCACAGTGGTAACAAGGCATGATGGATCCATGTTCGTTCTCATTCTGTTTACGCCAAATTCTGACTCTACCATCTGAATGTCTCAACAGAAATCGAGACTCATCAGACCAGGCAACATTTTTCCAGTCTTCAACTGTCCAATTTTGGTGAGCTCGTGCAAATTGTAGCCTCTTTTTCCTATTTGTAGTGGAGATGAGTGGTACCCGGTGGGGTCTTCTGCTGTTGTAGCCCATCCGCCTCAAGGTTGTGCGTGTTGTGGCTTCACAAATGCTTTGCTGCATACCTCGGTTGTAACGAGTGGTTATTTCAGTCAAAGTTGCTCTTCTATCAGCTTGAATCAGTCGGCCCATTCTCCTCTGACCTCTAGCATCAACAAGGCATTTTCGCCCACAGGACTGCCGCATACTGGATGTTTTTCCCTTTTCACACCATTCTTTGTAAACTCTAGAAATGGTTGTGCGTGAAAATCCCAGTAACTGAGCAGATTGTGAAATACTCAGACTGGCCGTCTGGCACCAACAACCATGCCACGCTCAAAATTGCTTAAATCACCTTTCTTTCCCATTCTGACATTCAGTTTGGAGTTCAGGAGATTGTCTTGAACAGGACCACACCCCTAAATGCATTGAAGCAACTGCCATGTGATTGGTTGATTAGATAATTGCATTAATGAGAAATTGAACAGGTGTTCCTAATAATCCTTTAGATGAGTGTATATTCATTGTACACTTATTACACAATTATATTTTTTTTTTTAACCACAAATAATTACGGGGACATATTGAATTGAGATTAATGTTTTAAATCTTATCCATTTATAAATCCATTTTGTACAGTGTACAATACAATCGTACAGACAAGATGATCACAAGAAGTTATAGTAATAATTATAGTAGTATTAATAGTAAAGTCCTCTGATTTAATTTTCAATACAATCAAAAACGGCGACGCAAGTTGCATTTGAATGAAACAAGAGAGCGCGCACGTTGTGATACGTGGATGTGTGCTGTGTTATAATGCGTTGCTATTGACGACGGCCATTATAAGGAAGGAAATGCCACAGAATAGAATGTCGCTTAAAAAAGTGCATGGAGCTGCTTGTTTTATTTGTTGATTTTCAAATATAAAACTTCTTGAAATGTTTTCAGTGTGTGAATCAGTTCTTTTTTAACACTTTCATCTCATTTTAACAAAACCGTGATAATATTGATAATCGTGATAATTTTGGTTACTATAATCGGGATATGAAATTTTCATACCGTCCCATCCCTAATTGGGATCTCGATTTAAACACCCACACGATCTTATTCCTACATGTCAGCGATTCAACTCTGTCTATTAAATCTTTGACAAGGATCACAACGAACATTCAGATCTCCGTTTTGACCCAGACAGAGCACTCAGGATCATTATTTCTGTCTTACAATAATTCATATTAAATCACAGAAATACTGGGATAAAAGTTTATAGTTCAGATATAAACACTGATGTCTACAGAAGTAACAAAATAGAGCAAATCACCTTTTGAAAGTTACTTGATGCTTCAAATAACGATTGTCAATTACATCGTTACACCAGTAGGTGGCGACAAGTGACTCTTAAATATGTATTTGTCATTGAATCATTTAAGAGATTTCATGGTATTCAGCTACAATGAAATGTTTTGCAATAATAGCCTAATAATAAATGTGTATTTTACCCTATTGGAATCTAAAGTAATCGATAAGCAGAATCGGAATCGTTAAAATTCAAACGATACCCAACCCTAGTCTTCAGTGTCACATGATCCTTCAGAAATCATTCTAATATGATGATTTGCTGCTCAAGAAACATTTATGATTATTATCAATGTTGAGTTTCATATGCTTCATATTTTTATGGAAAACCATGATACATTTTTTCAGGATTCTTTGATGAATAGAAAGTTCAAAAGAACAGCATTTAAATAAATATATAAACAAACAACAATGTCTATGGTAGTGATCAAAATAGAAGGTGATTTGGTCTATTTTGAGAATTGTGGTATCTATTTTAAACAAAAAAAATGGTGATTCTCAATTTATCCAGAATCCTGCAGTTTTGTAAGATTATAAATATCTTTACTGTCACTTTTAATCAATTTCATGCATCCTTGCTGTATAAAAGATTGCGTTAAAAAAAAGTTTTATAACTATATGTGAGAGTTGATTTACATATTAACACTGACCGGATTAGCTGCTGCAGGCTTCACTGTTCCATTTGTTTCTGTCTTAGCTGCCCTCAACTTTATCCCATCCGCTGAAGATGAAAGAATGCATATTAATTGATTTTCATTTCCACACCATTTCCATACAGTGCAATAATATTCAGTGAAAACCTCAAGACTTGTAGATAAAAAAAAGTGTTACTGACCAATATTCGCAGACACCAGAAACTCTTCAATCTCCTCATCATCTGAATCGTCAATGAGCGGTGTGAACGCATACCTGCACACAGAGCACATGGGTGCTACTTTAGAAGATATACATAGGATTTGGAACATAAAGATGTTATTGTCAGTATGCGTGCCTTTGGTTGTTGGCGGACGGCCTCCACAGAAACATGATGACCAGCAGAATGATGGAGAAGAGGAACCTCCAGAAAGCGTCGTCCACCCACAGCTCCATCCAGTCCTGCTCATAAACACACAAGAACCAGATTTAAGCGTTTTGGATCTGCTCCAATCGGAGTAGAACTGTAACCTCAGAGGGCTCAGATACTCACCGCCTGGCAGTCTGATAACCGGAACTTCTTTGTTGTCCAAACCATGAAAATGATGGAGGCTGAAACACGCCACAAATAAATTACCCTGGACTGGATTGAATTTTTTAGCTTTATTCAGTGACACTTCATTCCTTATACTCACCGAGAACAGCAAAGATGAGTGTGTTGGTGAAGTGTCTGTACAAAGACAACTTCACTGGGTTTCTTCTGAGTTTTAGAGTCTTAATGGTTTGTGCCAGACTGACAAATATGTGAGATATAGTCAAGGAAATGAGAGACAGGCTTACAGGAACAACAAACTAGGAATAGTCTGTGTTGTTATTAACCTAATTGTTGTGCGTAATGTGGCATGATGTCAATTATCACAGAGGGGGAAAAAATTTACATGCAACCTTAATACATGTTGAAAATATGCAACTATCACACTTTTTCAAAAGTATACCAATGCACATAAATTTTAGGCAAGAATCATACTCTACACAATATAGTGAATGCAAGCACTTCTAGCTACACAAGTGATATATTTGATACATTTTGTATATTATAATATGCATATTATTTATAATATATTTAATTGTAATAAAATACTATGTTTTCTTATGCAGTCAGTTTGAGTTGACTATTCAAGATCAAGATTTGCTACCATTCAAATTTTTGGGGTCAGCAAGATTTTTAAATTCTTTTGAAAGAAGTCTCTTGTGCTCAACAAAGCTGTAAATATTTGATCAAAAATACAGTGAAAAGAGTGAAATATTATTACAATTTAAAATAACTGTTTTCTATTTGAATATATTACAAAATGTATTAATAAAATACATTTCTTATTATTACTGTATCAGTGTTAAAAAAAGATGTGCTGCTTCATATTTGAATATTAAATAGCATTCACATTTTTTTTTGTGACATTTCTTTGATGAATATAAAGTTCAAAAGAACAGCATTTATGTTAAATATAAATCTTTTGTAACATTATAAAAGTCTTTACTATCACATTTGATCAATTTAATGCATCCTTGCTGAATAAAAGTATTAATTTCTTTTAAAGCAAACTGACCCCAAACTTTTGAACTGTAGTGTAGTACTTTGTAGTTTCCATTATATGGATCTTTACAGTAAACATTTCATATTCATTTACACAGTGAAGGACATACCCAAATAGTATTTGGTAATCAACAGCATGCCACACATGCATAGACATTATGCTGAAAATAAAAGGGATAATTCTTTCTAGCATTGTGCTTAGTAAGAAAAGCATACGGCATCATGCAGGAACAAATATGGACCGCTACAGACCAATAGACACATTGTGCAGGGGCAAAGACGCAAACACTGCTCCCCAAAAGGATATCCACCAACACAGAGAGGAGTCAAGCAGAGCCAGGGGAATGTTGGCTAGCAGGGCCAGGTCAGAGTCTTTAGCCTGAGAGAGAGAGATGCACAGAGGCGGGAAAATAAGGAATAGGAACGGGTTCTTAACCACTATAATCTGAAAACTAAATCACACTGAAATGAACATACACCTTGTAAAACCCTTCTCAACTACATGATTAGTGCATGCAATAAATATGTAATGACAGAATAAGTTGTATAAGATACAGTTAGTTATCGGTGACACTTTACAATAAGGTCTCATTTGTTAACATTTGTTAATGTATTAGCTAACAATGAGCAACATTTTTTTAAAGCATTTATTCATCTTTGTTAGTTATTAAAAATAACATTGCTCATGTTAGTTCACAGTGCATTAACTGTTACGTAATACAACTTTTGAGGCCAGATTTGCTAAATGGCAAATTAGCGTGAGAGCGCAATCCATAAAAGTGCCGATGGGAGTGGAAAGTTCTGTATGTGATCTACTGACAACCTGCAAATTAATAACCACAGACGCAGCCGGATCATTTCCATAATGACCAACACAATCTACCAGTTAGCGTCTGGTTAACGTGCTTTTTTTGGGCGGTAAATAATAGCGCAAATACCAGTAAACTGACAAGAGCAAACCTTAATAAAATCACCTCGCATGATTAATTTAAATACTCTCCTCCCATAAATACTGTGTCTGAAAGGGAAACTTCTTCAAATGCATATGCAATAAGGTCAGCCGCAAAAATACCCGTCCACACCTTTTGCAAATCCTGACAGTAGTTTTTTCACGCCAAAAGAGGGTTTGCACTGGCGCAAGCTGTTAGTAAATCTGGCCCTTGATGTTGTAAATGTTAAATCTGACATCAACTAAGATTAATAAATGCTGTTGGTTCATGTTAACTAATGTAGAGAACTAATGTGAAACCTCATTGTAAACTGATACCCTGTTATCAAATAAAGTCTTCATAATCGAACAGGTTTGATAAGCCCATCGGAAGGATATGAACCAGATGGCCGAAGAATCAAACACAGCTAGTATAACGTAAGTGATGAGGGCTGGTCCATTATCTCGACCCTTACAGATCAACATACACCAATCACATTCATTATTCACAGCAACTCTAAAGCCCCGATGACATCTCATTGACAGTTATTAGAATTGGCCGTTTAAATTATGCAATTGCATAAGAGAAAATGGGAAGTGTATGGTTTAAGATGCTCCAGGATGCCAGCTTTACCCCAGTGATCCTCAGAACGCCCTCAATTGCAGCAAATGCGAAGTAAAGCACACCCAGACCCACCACTCTGTGCATGACGGTGCCTAAACGTGGTCTGAGGACACAAAAACATCATCATCTCACGCTCTGTAAAACCACTAAATCATCCTGAAACCTGCCAATCAATGCTTTCATCACTCACTTGACAATGCCGTAGCCCAGACTGACGATGATGACGAGCAAACGGGCCAGAGTCCTCTTCAGAGCAGAGATGAGCTCTGCAAAGATCAGCAGACCCTGAGCTGGAGAGAAGACAAACATTAAGAATTAAACTATTAACTATAACCAACTATTAAACATATAGAATCCTATAGGTCTATTTGAAGTTTGTTTTTCAGTTCAAAATATTGAATGATTTCATTTTAAAGAAAGATAGCACAAGGACACTTTTCAAATAAAACATTGTACAAAAAGAGATTTGTTCAATTTTAATTAATAAAAATTCCTCTAGTGATGAAAATGAAGATAAAAGGACGCCTGTTTGAACGTGAGGAGAACTGACTTCATGCACTGCTTGAGGTCGGTTTGAGATTTTTTTGTTTTTTGAAAGAAATTAATACTTTTATTCCATAAGGACGCATTAAATTGAACAAAAGTGATATAACTTATATATAAAATTATATTATATATAAATGCTGTTTCACTTTCTGTCCATCAAAGAATATCACAGTTTCCACAAAAATATGAAGCAGCACAACTGTTTTCAACATTGATAATCATATACGTTTCTTGAGCAGCAAATCATCATATTAGAATGATTTCTGAAGGATCATGTGACACTGAAGACTGGAGTAATGATGCTGAAAATTCAGCTTTGATCACAGGAATAAATTACATTTTAAAATGTATTACAATATAAAAGTTATTTTAAATTGTAATAATATTTTACAATATTTTTGTTGTTTTACTGTATTTTTGCTCAAACAAATACAGCCTTGGTGAGCAAAAGAGACCTTTTAACAGCATCAAACAAATTACTGACCCCAAACCTTTAAATGCTAGTGTACATCTAATAAAAATGAAAAAATATCCTACATGGCACTATTTTATCTCACGCAATGACATTCAGATAGTTTTACGTGTCCACATTTGTTCGGCCATTGTAAGAGAAGTTATGAAACTGAGAAATAAAGTGTGTTAGACTGTGTTCTGACTAACATGCAGATCCCACGTTGTTAGTGTTCTGATATTCAGCACAGAAGACGGCCTTCTCTATCATGCCCAAAAATATGACTCCTGCAATCCAGAACTGGATCCTCAGCAGGTCTTTCCAGTAGCAGGACGACCAGACGAACCAGAGCAGAGCGTACAAAATGTACACCATACACATCACCATGTAGAACTGAAGAAAAGAGACAGAAAAATGTGTTATCCCTCATTTATTTAAGGGGCCATTTAAGCAACTCAGTTTTCAACTAAAAACAGAATTTTTTTTGTGTGTTTTGGTCACTCATTTACACGACAACAATGTTTTGGTGGCCTGAAAACGCAAACTTTTGAAATCGGGTTTCAAAATGTACATATTTGAAAACGCGTAGTGTTTCTTTACAAAGTGCCATCGCCATCTACTGGCCTGGCATCAGAATACAGCGTTTTAATGTTGTTTTCACGGATCTGTGTGAACGGGGATCGTTTCGACAACGTTGTAAAAATTTTGTAAAAAATTTGTTTTATTATCCACTAGATTAACTAACCAGACACATGATTTAAGGTGTCACTCATGTTCACCGCACAAATAGGGCAGGACAAGTTTAACAGGGGCTAGGGATTTAATTATGACTTATTTATAAAGAAATTAAGACATTTATTCTGCAAGAATGCATTAAACTGATCAAAAGTGAGAGTTGAGAAACTGTCCATTCATCAAAGAATCTTAAAAAAAAACAGGATCATGGTTTTTCACAAAAATATGAAATGAAAAGGATAATAATCATAAATGTTTCTTGAGCAGCAAATCATCATATTAGAATGATTTCTGAAGGATCATGTGACACTGAAGACTGGAGTAATGATTCTGAAAATTGAGATTTGATCACAGGAAGAAATTACATTTTACAGCATATTTGCACAGAAAACAGGTATTTTAAACATGACTGTTTTTAGTTTTTTTTTTAATAAAGTCAAAACTAATTATTAAAAAAATCTTACCAACCCCAAACTTTTGAACTAGTGTATATTTTATTAAAACACTGATCATATTGCAGTTGCACCAATAAACAAATGAAACAGACGATGAGAAACTGAACTACTTACGATCATGAGAGGCCATTCGGTGACAGAGAGAAAGCCGTGGGTTCCCTTCATCATAACACTGACTAAAACACACAATTTAGATAAGCAATGAGATAAGATCATGTAAATGCACAGAAACAGCTAAATATTAGAATCTTTTGAAACCTCACTATTTGATTCAAATCGATTCTTGAGTTCAAATTTCGATTCGATATCATAGTAGATTTTTTTCTAGTTTACTGTTTTGTGTTAATTTTCCTATTTGACTGTGGTAGACAGTTTAATAGGTCTTAAATGTGAACCTTCCCATTTTAGTCAACCTAATTTTATAAAACAAATGCAATCATTACAAAAAAATATACAAATTAAATAAACTACGTTTTTCAGGTACAGTAGCCTAGGTTTATTTAACATGTAGTAAGAAATACTACATAAATTGAACAATCAAATGTAAAAATAAAATGCTGTATTGTCTTCACTGTATGAATTAAATATAAAATGATACATATTAAAGATATGAAAGTGATCAAAAGCAGAGAGTGATTTTTTATTATTAACATTAATGAAAGAGAAGGCAACAGTTTATGAGGCTGCTGTCCCTTTAAGAATAAATGAAAGGAAAATATACTGTTACACAATCTGATTTTTTCCTAACTGTTACAGACATAACAGACTGTGTTTACATGAATACTCTACACGACATGCATTTTGACAATTGTTTGCATGTGTGTATATTTGACCATCCAAGAGCAATAAGCTGTGAAAGAAAACTGAATTCGGGATTGCATGCATCTGAGAGGCGGCATCTGCATTGAGTCCTTTTTCGCGGCCTATTGTGATTAATAAGAGCAGAAAAGGTAATTAGGCTTACAGGTTAAATTCCAGTTGACATCTTGTTTGCTTGGATGAATTGACACCACCAGCAGATAGGGCCCATCCCTCCAGGTCGTAGCAATCACATTTTCCTTCAAACAAAGAAATTATGTGCCATTATGTAACAAATCCTCAATCTTTTACTGTTGCCAAATAGGCAAATTCTCCATATATTATGTCCCAGAGTGTTTTACCTTTGCTTCAGCCTCAGCAACAGGAGAACTTGTGAAACTGCCTTCCTAAATTTAGAAAAACAAAAATATATTTCTCTTAGATGTTTGAAGAACAATCAGGCTTTTGATTGAAGCAGGTCAAAAGTTAACGGCAACTACCTGTACCTCGCCTTCCACTGTAGCCGCTTTCAGTGTTTTTGGTTCTGCTTTTGATTTCTGCAGATAAAAATGTAATAGACAACATTAAAAAAAAAAAGGAGCAAGTAACATTTAATCTCCTAACATGCAATTATGAAATAAAGACTAACACCAGCTGATTGTCAGGAAGTTGAAAGAGGTTGTAAACAAGACACTCATATAGGGTACGATATATCGATATATTTTTAGAAACGATATGGAATGAGGCAATACCGTTTATATCGATATACAGTAGATTGCTACAAATGCATCTGAAAAATAGCGGAGTACGCATGCAGGGAAAGTGCATGATACAACTTGTCCTCAACATGACACATGCTTTATATTAAGGGCTTCAAAATAACTGGTAAGATATAGTTAACATGTATAGTTTAAAGCAGATGCTCTGAGAGATAGGCTACTTGTGCTGACAGGCAGACAGATAAATACTTGCAGTGTTTAATGCGTTTAAAATGTGGTGCTTTCCTCAGTGCATAACTTACATTTCACAGGTATATTCTCCATCTGTAAATGTTAAAAAGTCATGCAAATATGTCCATTTTGCTGTCAGGAGAGGATGAGCCTTCTGCAAGTTAATCTCCACTAAAATTCAGTGCCGGAGACGGAACGCAATAGAATAGGAACGCAATAATTCTGACAAAAGTATACATATTTCTAAAATATTTGCTGTTGGACAATAAATGTGCCATATGTGGAATTTTAAACCTACAAGTATGTATATTTTTATGAAAGTGACCATTATAATGGGGTAATCAAATGTAGGCTAATATGTTTTTATTTTCATTTTTAGTTTAGTGAATTATTAATTTTGTTTTTAGATTGTAATGTTACAATGTTAGAATGTAATGTGATTTTAACCACCTTTTTGCACATTTGTTTATAGCCTTCAATATCAACATTGTTTTTAGGACATCATTGGGCAGGATGTGAAATAAAATTATTAAAATAAATACAGATTTTTTTTTTATCCAAATAGAAAAGCGTAGAAAATACTGTATCGCCATTCAAACAAAAAATACAGAGATATGATTTGTCCATGTCGCCCAGTCCTACATTCATATGACATTATTGAGAGCTATTCTTGTACATCATGCTAGTATTTGTTGAACTGCCTTTAATTTGTGCTGATTTTAATCATATCACTGTGTCTGGACACAGAGAATGTGAGAATGAAATGACCCATGCTTGGAATTTGTGCTCTGCATTTAACCCATCCAAGTGCACACACACAGTAGTGAACACACACACACCATGACAATTCCTGCCGGACCTGAGACTCGAAGACCCGCAACCTTCGGGTTACAAGTCCGACTCTCTAACCATTAGGCCACGACTGCCCTCATCACATTGTAGTTATGAAGGGAAAATGTGCTTGTCACGAAAATAGTCATAACGCAAAAATAAATGTGTTATACTGTTAATGCAAAATTTATTTATTTTTAGCTATGTACAAAATTTGATAGTAAAATGTCTCAGACCAGTGTCACTAACTAAAACTATTAAAAATGTATTAATTTTGTTAGTTGAAATGAATCGGAAATAAATATAAACAATAGATGAAAAACTTAAACTTTAAAACAAATCTGAAATATTTATTAAGTGATATTTATTACTGAAATAAAATTAATTTTATTACTAAAAATACTAAAATAAAAATACTAATAAAAATGGTAACAGTTTACTATAATGTCTAATTTGTTAACATTAGTTAATGCATTAACTAACAATATTTTCTACAGCATTCATTAATGTTGATAATAAAAATGTTCTTGATCATGTTAGTTCACAGTACATTAACTAATGATGTTACAAATGTATTAGTAAATGTTGAGATGAACGTTAGTTAATATTAATAAATGCTGTAGAGGTACTGTTCATTCTTAGTTCATGTTAACTAATGTTAACAAATGAAACGGAAAGTGTTACCATAAAAAATAAATGAAAGCCAAATAAATGAGGCTACAGCAGCTGCATTACTGAATAAAAAATCAAGTGTTGCAAACGTACATTGAACATGGGGAAGATGTGCATGTCACTGCGGCAGGACAAGTCCCTGTATCTGTGCTGAATAAACTCTCCGGGTCCGAGAGGGTTCGGGTCCATACTCTTACCCCGACTCAGTGGCGTCTTTTCATACATTTCCTGAGCGAGCAAACAAACAAATGATCAGCAAAGAAAGAACATCACACGCAGCTGCTGTAATAAGCATATTACAGGTGCCACTCACTTCAATATTGTTGTACTCATTGTGACATGGGTAATGCTTCAAAAACCACTGAATGGTGAACGTCACATCCTCTGGGCAACCAAAGGATGTCACTGCAAGGAGAATAAATGCATTTAATAACAATCATAATGTGTTTATTAAGCTTCATCTTTAAAAAAACAACAACAACAACATACCTTTCAGTTGAATGTCAGTGTCCTTATACATGGATTTTCTTAACAATAAAGGTCTTGATGTCTAGAAAAGAGAATATTGAGTCACTGAAAACAATGTAACAGGACATATAGAAAGCATACATGTGCAAAGCCTTACAGTTTCTTTCAGAGAAAGCGTTCACTAGTAAATTAAACTGGTGCAAATGCGTTATGGCATTGTCTTACAGTGACAGCCACTGGAAACCTTCGTGGAAAAATTAGACAGGTCTTTAAATATTTGATAAGACCTTGTCACACACTTTACACAGATTATATGGTGGCAGCGTCACAGTCAAAAGTAAAATCCTCAGTTTGCAGGGAAAGGCTCAATTTATTGCTATCAGGTTGCAAAACGACGACTTCTGTTGTCATACAGCAAATAGTGACACATTTTCTCTGTTTTCTCAACACCTTGCTTCTTTGCATTGTGTCCTGCGTGGCTAATGATTAAACTGGATAGATTGTAAATAACTAAATTTATGGCACAATGTCAGTGAGAGAAATTCCTCTAGGAATGAATCCATCTAGTGTCTCCAGCCATACATATATGGATATAAACATATATATTTACTATCAAATACAACCATATGATCATGGCAGCACTATTCAGTATAATCTCTCAAATTGGGGTTCATTACGGCAGCCCTTCATGCCTGTTAAATGAGTAAAAATACCACAACATTACGTTTTGCAGAGCAGTAGTTTGAATCTCTGAGCTAGTGACACCCCATGTACACACATTAGCGCTATACTCCAACAATTTAGCAGTATTTCATAATCTGAATGACTCCGACAGCTGTCTCATAACGTTTTATTTTCATTTCTAAGGGTTGTCTTAACAACAGCAACGTAAAAACATACATAATCCATAAACTAAACATGCCATGGTATCTAGTATTAGCTGTTAGCATTTGGCCTCTTCGCTAATTCTCGTCCATTTAAAATCAAAAATATCATCCAATCTCACATTAAGCACTGTGATAGTCCACATTCCCATTTCTGGAGCGCCGTTAGCTCCATTTAAAGATGAAATGATGAATAAAAACGGGATAAAAGAGAGCAAACGGCTGCTGTCCCGTATCCAACGGCAGCTTCCGAGGGCCATGTTTACTGACCAGAGATGCTCGCGACGCTCGCGCGGACTCACACACCTGTGCGTGCGCGTGACACGACACGTTATTCGTTCGTTCACATGTCTTGAAACAATACCCTACCCCTTTGAAATTAAGCAATAACAACTAAAAAATTAAATGTTATTGACACGCCTAAAATATATGGATTACATATGGTTTTTGCATGTGCGCCTACATTTATTAATATTTCAATTTAACACTAATAATAACCCGAAAATTATTACAAATAAAACAAACAAAAACTGGTTTGTAGTTAAACCATGGTAACCACAAATTAACTAATATTTGTAATAAAATAAAAAAAACATTTTTACTATAATAAAAGCATTGGTTAATTTTCGTTAGGGAATAATAATAATAAATATAGCTTCAAACAATTATCAGGGCCAAGCATAACAGAAGCAAACAAGCAGCAGACCAAATGCAAAAATTAGTAAATAAAGACAATTTTAAGCAAAAAGGTTGAATACCCATAAATACATTGAGTTGTAATGAGATATAATTTATAATATAATATATATAGTTTGCATGCATGCCTAAACATATAGTTTATAATATAATTTCATTACAATTTTTGAGTACCTTCAGGGCACGGTGCCAAAGACACATGCTTAGTTTCGTAATGATATGCCAAAGTATAGCAATATGCAAAACCATTGCAGTTACAGCTTTGGATGTTTAAAATTACGGCCTTGTTTTTCAAGGTACACCAATGTCATAATGGACTATGATAGCAACTGAAACTGCATATCAATTTTGAAGTCAATCAGACCAACGGTACTGTAGTTAGAGCCAATTTCATGTTTTGTTCAATCAAGAGTGCCCCCACACATTTGTTTAGCTGTGCATTTACTGAATGAGCACTGTGCCACTGTACGTCCGACTGATTGCACTTTATCTTATCTATGTATCATCTTTTTAATCTTTAAATTATTTTTATAACTGTTTTAATTTATTAAAATTGGTTATGATTTTATTCATTTTTGGTTAGTGCTGTCTGGTTGGGAGAGTTGGGAGAGTTGGGAAGTGAGAGGTACACACTCAGACGTGAGTGTGGAACACCAGGCCCTTGGAAGGGCAGGAGGTCACTAGGAAGCCGGGTTGCTACTAGTGTGTCTCACGAACCGAAAATCTCTGATTCTTCTGTTCAGACAGGGGAGCCCCGATTTTAGTATTGTTATTTTCTTTCTTATTCATGGTATTTTTTTATTTCTTATGCATATGTTGTGATTATTCTATTAATATATTAATACCTTTTCTATGTAAAGCACTTTGAATTACCACTGTGTATTAAATGTGCTATATAAATAAACTTGCCTTGCCATACATAAGCATGTCAAATTTGGTGAAAATATCTAGGAGTTATAGATATTAATATTTATGAGCACATAAAAATGACCCACAGCCGACTTTGCACCTCTAGCAAAATGTTGATATTTGGATAGTAATGTATAGGCAACAACCTATGTTTCTGGTGATTTCGTCTCGATCGGACTAACGGTTTCGAAGATATTCGCAAAAGTTGTTTAAACGCTAAATCACAACGTTGCACAAACAATAAGGCAAAGTGTAGCATGTTTGGTATCGTTGGATTCGGCAAGGATTCAGGAATCTAAGGAGAAAATAAGTCAACCAAATCCAAAGTTATAATCATGTGAATATTTGATTTTTACCAGTAGGTGGCGCTGGCTGAACCCTCTCAGGCTCCTTCAGGGCATTGTGCCGATGACACTTAGTGCCCTATCATACACCCGGTGCAATGTGACGGCAGAAGCGTTCAGTCTTTCCGCTCACAAATTCTGCCATGTAAATAGCGAATCCGCCATGGTGCGAGAGCAACTAGCTTTTAAAGGGAATGGGAGACAAGACTCTGATTGGTTTATTGCACGTTACGCCCAAAACACACCCATGACTCACAACCCTTTTGGACTATGCGCCTGGCGTGTCGACCGTTTTTTTTTCCATCGTTAAACTAGCAAAAATGGCACCTGCGCCATGCACTTCAGACCATGCACTCAGATCGTTAAAATAGGGCCCGTACTGAGTTTGTAATGATATTTTACTACAAAATTCAAAATGGCCGACATGAAATTATTTTTATATCATTCGACTTGGCAAGCTGCTCCAAATCTAACAGGCAAACCAATCAGAAGTTAAATAGCCAAGCAAAAATATAAATTTTTCATATCTCTGGACCAGGCAGTGCTGTGCCGAAACAGTATGTAGCCTCAGGTCATGCTTGTAATGACCAAGTTTGGTCTGAATACGCTAAAGCGTTACAGAGATATAGCCTCGTATCTAATTTGGCGTGCTCTTCATCAAATTCGTTTTCGCATTATTCGAGAACGGTTTTGATAACTTTTGACAGCATGGTCTGAAGATGATCTGATTCGATTTTGGTGAAAATTTTGGTTAAAAAAAAGTAGCTTTGGGTGGGAAAATTTTCATGACAGAAAATGATGTCACGGGCTCCTTGAGCCAACGAGTTATAGGAAAAAAAGAACTTTGTTTCTATCCCTTATGGTTCACAAGTAATTAACATAAATATAAGTTAAAATTTGGACAGTTGGTGGCGCTAGAGGGATTGAGGGAAACAGATACAATAGGTGCCATCACACCATTCGGTGCTTGGACCCTAAAAAAACATATGTCCTTCCTTTAATTGCAACTAATCAGATTTGAATGTGGTGAAATATTATCTGCATATGAAAATATTGTAAAACTTGCACTTTGCACCTTGTATTTCTTTATATTGTGATACTTTTTGATTGATGAAAACAACAGATTTTAAGTGCTATGCAAACTAAAAATCACAATTAAACATTTCTGAGTGACAGCTTCTCATATTAATGGTAAATAAATATGATTAAATGGCTCATTCAGACTATTAGGCTAGTCCAAGTTAACATTTATGGCTTCATAAATGTTTCATTTAGGGCCAAAAACAATTCAAAGCAAAAGTCATTTTGTTAGAAGTATTTAATAAGATATTGTTCATAATGGCAGTAATAAATTGCACACTTTTATAACAATCTCAAATTAATATAGATATTGCTATTGTACCTTAAATCAAAAAGGTACAGTAATACAAATTTCTTCACACAACATTCGAACATTTCTCCCATAGATTTCCTTCGTGTCAGTTTAACTTCTAAGTTAAAACGTAAAAAAACACTATATATAGAAAAAGAGCTCATCCTTTATATTTACACAATGCATTTCTAATATACAAATCGGCTTCTATGTGAAAGAAAGTTCACAAAATCTCAACGTAGCTTAATTTTATAACACTTCTGAAGACAATTACATTACAAAAGGAAACTGTCTCCTCTTCACTTCTGAAAAATACTTGTTTTGTAACATTTGTAGCATCACAGTTTCGCGGTCTGTGCGTTAACATGCATTAAGGCAAAGACAACCATGGTAAAGCTTTCTGACAAGGTCAACCAGGTGAGTTTAGGGTCCGAAAGACTGTCTGAGGTCAAACATGCCACAAGGCTTTCTTCACACTGCACTCAGTTTGTCATTCTGCAAGAGACAAAATTGGTTAAAATAGCTACTGATGTGCTGTACACTACTGTTAAAATGTTTGGGTAAGATTTTTTAAGGATGTTGGGGGGAAAAAAGTGTCTTGTGCTCTCCAAGGCTGCATTTATGTGATCAAAAAATACAGTAAAATATTGTGAAATATTACAATAGCTGTTTTCTATGTGACTATATTGTAAAATGTAATTTATTCCTGTGATCAAAGCTGAATTTTCAGCATCATTACTGCAGTCCTCAGTGTCACATGATCCTTCAGAAATCATTCTAATATGATGATTTGCTGCTCAAGAAACATTCATGATTATTATCAATGTTGAAAACAGTTAAGCTGCTTCATATTTTTCTTCGGGATTCTTTCAAGAACAGAAAGTTTGATCAATTTAAAGGGTTAGTTCACCCAAAAATGAACTCATTAATTCCTCACCCTCATGGCATTCCAAACCCGTAAGACCTTCGTTAATCTTCTGAACACAAATTAAGATATTTGTGATGAAATCTGAGCACTCTCTGACCCCTCCAAGGTCCAGAAAAAGTAGTAAAAACATCATTAAAATAGTCCATGTGACTACAGTGGTTCAATCTTAATGTTACGAAGCGACGAGAATAATTTTTGTGCGCAAAAAACCCCCAAAATAACAACTTTATTCAACAATCTCTTCTCGTCTGTGTCAGTCTCCTACTCTGTTGACATAGTAAATACAGTGCAGCTCTTTCGAAGCGCTACATCAGAATGCCGGCTTACCATTGGCCGATGCCGTTCATGTGAGCACCACAACGCATGCGTGTGATGCTGACGCAGGAGCTGGCCAATGGTGAGCTGCCGTTCTGCTGTAGAACTCAGAAGCGTTGCACTGTTTACACTACGTCAGCGTAAGAGGCTGACACAGACAAGAAGAGATTATTGAATAAAGTCATTATTTTTGCAGACAAAAAGTATTCTCGTTGCTTCATAACATTAAGGTTGAACCACTGGAGTCACATGGACTATTTTAAAGATGTTTTTAATACCTTTCTGGAAATTGAAAGTGTTAATTAAATTGCTGTCTATGGAGGGGTCAGAGAGCTCTCGGATTTCATCAAAAATATCTTCATTTGTGTTACGGAGATGAACGAAGGTCTTACGGGTTTGGAACGACATGAGGGGGGGAGTAATTAATGACAGAAATTTAATTTTTTAATTAACTATCCCGTTAATATACAGACTATAATTAAAGCATTCATGCAGTTATTCCTCTGTAAAGTGTAACAGCATCTCTGTGGTGCTTTCAAAACATTGATCTGTATGTTTGAGTATGCCGCCCTGCCCATCACAATGACATTAACTCGAACGATGGTGTGAGTTTGGCACGGTTTCTCTGACCATATTCAGTTTGTTGATGCAGAAAAGGCACACTGTAGTTGAACACCACCCAAAAAAGTCAATTTTCTGATGCATTTCAAATTCATGCAACCCTCCATCAGAGCAAACGTGTCGTGTCATTAGATGTTTGCTGCGTCCCTGTCACGTCCCCAACCAGTTCACCACTGTCCTGTTCCAAGAGTCTGTGATTCAATAGTGGCGTATCAACAGCAGTTCTCGCTGCATGGTCCCCAGTGGATATGACAACAACGTAACGGTCGTCCTCTGCGTCTGTGCTCCCGTGAACGTCCGCCGTCACTACTGATGTGTCCGTGGTTTGGCGACTGCAGGAGGGTGAGGATGTCAGCACAGGGCTCTCCGCCGCCATGGTGGGTAACTCGTTGTCTTCCTCCTCAGGGAAACTGGTATTGATGTAGATGATGTCCCTCCTGTTGGAAACCGGAGGAAGTTTCCCTGCCAGATTCTCTAGCTTCTTCCTGACCTGTGTGAAGTCGGGTCGGTCCACTGGATCTGCGCTCCAGCAGCTGAACATGATATCATACCTGAAACACCAGAGCACAAGACAGGTTATGATAGTTAGATCAGATTTACTTAAAGTGATCCTATTATGTTTTTTCACTTTTTCAACTTTAGTTAGTGTGTAATGTTGCTGTTTGAGCATAAAAAAAGATCTGCAAGGTTTCAAAGCTCAAAGTCCACACAAAAGGGAGATATTTCATTTAACAGAATCCACTTTCCAAGAACTACAACAAATGGCTCGTTAGTCCGCTTACAGTGCCTTTACCATATCTGAATTTCAGCTCTTCCTCAGCACTTAATCAGTAATGATGCCGTCGGTCCTGCGAAAGCGGATTTGCTTTCACAGTGCAGAAAACAGCGTTTTCTCGACATGTCGACAACACAAACCAAACTCTTCCAGTCTTAGCTACAACTACAGTGTTTGAGGGCAGGTCAAAGCAGACGTTTATCATAGGACCATGGGCTAGTGTAACCCCCTCCTGTTTGAACCGCCCGCTCTAAGCGGGACTCGAACCTAGGACCACTGGCATGAGAGTCGGACACTCTAAAAAGGAGGCTAAAGACTGCAACCTCTAGCATCAGTCACTAGCATTATGCAAATTTGTTACAAACCTACATAGGTTTGTGCAGGAAGTAAGATTACAATTAGTGACAACTCATTTGAGGCAGTTCAGAATCACTTCTTTCATTTGGGAGAAAATAACTCCATTTATCCTGCATTTTGATCCTTAAAAACCTTTTACATTCACAAACAGCTACATTACACACTGCATGAAAGGTAATATCTGAAAAAGCATAATAGAGGCACCTTAAACCAGATAAATTAACCTGAGAAGCAAAATGCTTAAGATATTAAGATTTATTTTCAAAAGAATGCAAACAAATTTGTTTCTGGTGCATAAATCTGTTATATTTTGATAAAGAACTAAATTTTATTGTCTTTTAGAATAATATACTAATGAATTATGCACATTAACACATGCGGTAAAGTAATGCATATTAAAAAGTTTAAATAGGTTCAATTTTTATTTCATGTTACCTAACAGTTTTGGACTGGATACAAGTTTTGTCCAAGAACAAGGTAGGCATGCATGCAGGATATCCACAGACAGTTTAAAAACTCACAGTTCATCAAGACAGTCGTTCGGTTGTTTCAGTCGGTTTCCATCAAGGAGATAATCGTAAATCTCATGGTTTTGCACTCCAGGGTATGGGTTCATGCCTCGAGTGGCTATTTCCCACATGGTCACTCCAAATGCCCACTAAACAGGACATTAAGAGATAATAAACATTAACAACTGAACATCAACAAACATCAAAAACCCTGACTATGGTCTAAAGCTTATCAATGAGAGGTCTGTGTCATATGAACAGACATTTCCTGTACCAAAGTTAGTTAAAAGTTTGAGGTCAGTAAGATTGTTATACTTTTATTCAGCAAGGATGCGTTAAATTGATCAAAAATGGCAATTATAATGTAACAAAAGATTTCTACTTCAAATAAATGCTGTTCTTTTGAACTTTCTATTAATCAAATAATGCTGAAAAATTTATCAGTTTCCACAAAAATATGAAGCAACACGACTGTTTCTACATTGATAATAAATCATCATATTAGAATAATTTCTGAAGGATCATGTGACACTGAAAACTGGAGTAATGATGCTGAAAATTCAGCTTTGATCACAGGAATAAACTACATTTTAATACATATTTAAATAGAAAACTTAATTTAAATAGTAGTAATATTTCAGAATATTACAGTTTTTCCTGTATTTTTGATTAAATAAATGCAGCCTTGATGAGCAGAAGAGACTTCTTTCAAAGCCATTTTTAAAACATTAACGTAGTTTGTGTGAAATAAAAGGAACTACAAAGTTACGAGCAGCTGTAGAGACTAAAAACAGCACATCCTCTCATGACTTTGAATAAACTAGAGCTAAGAAGAGGCTGTGATGACAGTTCTTACCACATCACTTTTCACTGTGAAGACTCGGTCAGCGAGGCTTTCAACTGCGATCCATTTGACAGGCATCTTGGCTATCCGGCCCTGTCTGTAATAGTCACCACTGTAGATTTTCTTTGACAGGCCAAAATCAGCAACACACACGCTCATGTCGTCACGCAACCTGGATGAAACAAAAAAACGTAAATGCTTGAAACAAACACTGACACTAAGGTTCAAGTAAACAGTATTAAAAACCACTACACTACCATTAAAATGTTTGGGGTCATAAGATTTTTAATGTTTTTAAAAGAAGTCTCTTATGTTCACCAAGGCTGCATTTAAAAATACAGTAAGTAAATACTGTGAAATATTTTTACAATTTTAAATAACAATTTTCTATGTGAATATATGTTCAAATGTAATTTCTTCCTGTGATCAAAGCACAATTTTCAGCATCATTACTCCAGTCTTCAGTGTCACATGATCCTGCTGCTCAAGAAACATTTCTTATCGTTGAAAACGGTTTTGCTGCTTCATATTTTTGTGGAATAGAAGCTGAAAAGAACAGCATTTATTTAATATAGAAATCTTTAAACATTACTGAATAATCTCGCTCACCAAGTTTAGTTTCACTGGTTAACATTAATTAGGTAACCGGCATCCACAACACATTGAATGCTGGATTTAAAAGGTAACTATAAGTTCAGGACTCATACATGCAGTTGCGTGCTGCCAGGTCCCGGTGTAGGAAGTTTCTGTTGCTGAGATACTCCATTCCCAGAGCGATGTCAATCATAAACTTCAGGAGCATCTGCGTAGAGAGAAACTGGAAATACAACACAGAATCCTGTTAGACCATGATAACGTCACAGTTTGGCTCATGCATGTAGATGAATAATAATGCTGCTTATTCGGCATCTTACCACACCGTCTTCCTCGAGACGTGAGCGAAGGAGGAAACTATGCAAGTCTCCGTACTCCATGAATGGGAGCACGACCATTGGTTTAGGAAAGTGTCCTGATCCCACCTCTAAACAAACACCTGCATGAACAAATCAACATTATAGCAATAGATAAAGAATGAGGGATGTGCTTTGATAATATTGTCCTGAACATATTATGGATTTAAACACGATATAATATTAATATCAGAATGTTCTTACTCTATTTGATAATAATGCATATTTCTAGTGTGTTCAATAATGCATGTTTCTTACCCAAGAGTCTTATGACATTAGGATGGTGAAAATCCTTCATGCAAGCAGCTTCATTCAGAAACTCTTCAATCTCTCTATGGGAGAAGTTATCCACTGAAAGAGGCCAAAATTAATGCTTTATTTCATTTATTTTATTTTGTTCTCTTCTCGTTATATAGATATCACATACAATATAAGTTTAGTGCCTTTGCAGACCACTGTAAAGATCTATAGCTGTAAGATAATAAAAAATAAGAAATAAAACAATCTGGGTGCAAATATGGTAATAACGAAAACAGTAATAAATGAAAATATGCAATAATAAAATAAAAACATTAAAAAAAAATTATTTTTAAAATACTACTACTAATAATAACAAATGTTAATTTTTTTTACTTCAAATAATAATAATAAATAAAATATGTAATACTTAAAAAATATATATATATATATTATTAATAATAAAATGTAATATTTTTTTAAAATAATTTAAAATAAAATATTTAAAATATATATTTTTCAAATAATAATAATAATAATAATAACAACAACAAATAAATAAATAGTAAATATTATTTTACAATAAAAATAATAATAAAAAATTAAATTTTTAAAATAATTTTAAAATGTAAAACTTAAATATTGTATTATTATTATTATTATTAGTATTATTATTATTATTATTAATAATAATAATAATAAAAACAACAACAACAACAACAACAATAATACTTTTTCCAAATAATTTAAAATAAAATATGTTATAGAATATTTGTAGAAATAACACTACTACTGCTACTGCTACTACTACTACTACTACTACTACTACTGCTGCTGCTACTACTACTGCTGCTACTACTACTACGTAATACTTTTTAAAATATTTTTTATTTTATTTTTTATTAAACACGTAATAAAATGATCCACCTTCAAATATGCAAACTAAAATTATTTTCTCCCTTGAAATCAAAAACTTACATTTCATGGTTTTTACAGCAACTTTTTCAGAGGTTCCATCAGGCTGTCTGAGATGCCCCTCAATGACAGACCCAAACTCACCTAAAGAAGAGACGTCAGGTCATTAAATCCATCTGACATGAGCTGCAACATAACACAACACAACAACACAACACCAGACTGCGTCCTCACCTTCTCCGAGGACTTTACCGATGGTCAGCAGGTTCCTTAAGATCATCACGTCCTGGAGTTTGGCCTGAAGCTCACTGCTAATGCCCAGATTGGCAACTAAAACAAAGAAGAAATGATTTATAATCTATAATACTTTCAATCTTCAAGTGTTTGGAAAAATGCTACCAATGCTTGACATACGTGTGATTTCGATGGCTGAGCGGTTGTAGGATCTCTGAGGTCTGTACTCAACGTTAGGAGTGAGTTTGTTATCAGCACCAAACAAACACCTGTAGAGGGCGCCAGTGATATATTTATACATAAACATGACAGTACACAACACAGTACACAAACAAAAATCATTCATTTAGAGTCACAGTTTGCAAATTTCCCCATAACATATCACTAATTACTAGATGTAACATGGATTTAATGAAGTTTTAGGCTGAAAAGCTGACATTAAGTTGCAGTAAATCTGTTGAAACAGTTGACCCTGAACAGCATAAAACCAGCAGGAACTCCTTGATCAACCGGCTTCTAGTGCTAGTCGACTAATGTAAATCAGCCAATTATTATCACATTATTGGTAAAGTTCAAGGATTCCAGAGTATGATGAAAACGGGATGTTGTTTTTGGTCTCATTTACAAACAACCAGAGGTAATTTGAAGCTCTTTGCTCAGCACTGCTTTGGCTAACTCTGTCCTCCATAATTTTGTTTTTCTAAGACGCCATGCTGTTTTTACAGACCAAGCACTGCAACCTTCCCCCTACTTTTCTTTCCTGAAGCCTTCAATTTCTTCCCAAGTACATTAATAAGATGAGCATACTCTGGTCCCTAAAATAGCCCTTGTTTTTCAGATTTGGAAAAGACGTCTGAAAATTGCACAGCACAGTGAGATTTAACAACAATTACAGCAATGAAATACAGAGTGAAAAATGACCCTGTCGCCGGTTCACCACTGTTCCTTCCTTGAAGCACTTTTGATAGATCCTGACCACTGCAGACCGGGAACACCCCACAAGAGCTGCAGTTTTGGAGATGCTCTGACCCAGTCGTCTAGCCATCACAATTTGGCCCTTGTCAAACTCACTCAAATCCTTACGCCTGCCCATTTTTCGTGCTTCTAACACATCAACTTTCAGGGACAAAATGTTCACTTGCTGCCTAATATATCCCACCCACTAACAGGAGCCGTGATGAAGAGATCATCAGTGTTATTCACTTCACCTGTCAGTGGTAATAATGTTATGTCCGAACAGCTATTTCATTATTAAGCTAACATGACAAAATTCTTTATTTTAAATTATTTTTCTTTGGAATGCACTAATGAATCACACACAGTAAGAACAGGAAATTGTGTTTAAGTAATCCAAATCGATTTTGATTTCATGTTGACTGTAAAAAAAAAAGGAGAAATGACAGAAACTTACGGCAAAAAAAAGTGACTGCGCAACCACACAACGCCAAACAGCACTATCAACAACAGACAGAAACCGCAAACCACTCCAAGCACAATGTACACGGAGTCGTGGCGATTGGGAACTGGCGTCGAGGATGGAGACTCAGGCGATTCTGAAAGCAAAACCCACATGCATGCACTGCACCATTAATAAACAACAGCATAAACAATAAGGCTGGCATATGCACTTTTAACAAAGGTTTTTGTCATTTTAGCCCAGAGTTCAGTTCAACAGCTTGAGTTTTTTTTCAACACACAAAAGCGATTTAACTTCATTAGTGTTTGGTTTTTAAAGAGGTTTTTAACTTTATAACCAACTGGAAATGTTTCTTATGGGAAACTACGGATGCATTCACTGCAATTAATTTGCAAATCAAGATAATCGTTCAGCGGGTTGCCTTCCAGAAAGAAGCTGTTTGCACTAGCTCAGGTTTGCTGCAGTGCTTTTAAATATCAAAAATATATTTCATTAAAAGTGATTCCAGGAACTTTATTAGAATTGCAATGGGCTCCATTTTTAGGCTGGTAATTAAGGTCCTTCTTAAGAAATAAAACACATAGTATATATATATATATATATATATATATATATATAAATAAATTAAATTAAATAGAGAATCAAGATTTTTTGTTTCAAATAGAGATCATGATTCTCCCATGATTCTGAATAGACAACCAAACAAAATAACATATCATTTACTAGGTTCTGACTAAATGTTAATTGCTCCAGTCTATTCAAAAAATATTTTGATATATAATTCGAATGATCAGTTAACCTCAAACCCCCTTCGGGACAAATGTGGGCAAAATCATTTTTTTTATATATATTTTTTTAAATACTTTCCTTAATCTGAGCAGTACAAGACTTGGCTACTTTTCCTAAATTTGCCACCTGAACACACAAACATTTTTTTTGACTCGATTCTACAATGTTAAGTGCTTAAAAAAAAAAAACCTCCTTAATCTCCCTGTGGACAAAAATGGGCACCCATAGGAATGAATGGGAAAAACTGTAATTCAGAGCCCAAATTTGTCCACAAAGGGGGGATTAAGGGCTGCTATGCGAAGGGAGCTTGAGAATTAAACATTTATTTGAATGAATGATTCAATGACTCACTCATAAATACTTCATTTGTTTTATTACTGGATGAATTGGTGTTTTTGAACAAATCTCTTGAATGAACGATTTAATGACAAACAAATTTTATTTTTTTAACAGTCACTTGTCGCCACCTACTGGCGTCAAGTTACTTTTAAAAGCATAGCTCGATTTTATTTGCTACCATAGACATCAATGTTCATATCCGAACTATCATTTTTTATCCTAGTAATTCTGTGATTTTATTTCTGTAACAGAAATAATGATACTGTGTGGTTGAAAAGACTGTTTGTGAAGCGGTTTCATATCTACACGACAACTGCTCTCTCTGGCAAATCGAGATTGTGATCTTTCAATGACTTATCGTCATCGATCACTATCGCTGTAGTGATCATTATACAAACATATTTATACGCCACCATTAACTAATAGTTTGAAAAGTATTTCAGAAAGCAGTGTCACTGGATTGCAATATTTCATGACATCTTACTAATAATGGTAAAACCCAAATGAACGTGAATCTGAATCTGAAATGAATCTGCTCACCAGTGTCTGGTACAAAGAGCCAGTAGCGTGACCTTTTGGTCCCGCAGCCGCTCTGTGTGCAGGCCACGACCTCCACACTGTATGTGGTGTTGAACGCCTGCAGCATCACTGCGGCCTCTGTGGTGATGCTGTGAATCTGAAACACACACATATTCACACAGATTTAGAACAAAATGAGAATTTTTGTCAAAAGTCTAGCATAGACCGGTGTGAATCTTCATGCTGTTATGGTAAGGGTTAGTGATGTGACGTTCATCACCAAGGCGTCGAAGCTTGTATCAAAAAAACCAAACATCTCACAGTGAAGCACTGTACCGGAGCTTGATTCGTTTTGCCATAACCACGTGGTCTGTGACGTCCGAAGCTTCGTTTTCACACACAACCACGTGATTGCTTCGTATTCTGATTCAAATAACGCAAACCTCAGTTTCAAGTTTCATTCGCTTATAAGAATAAATCATAGATTTATGCATGTTCATTTTGTATTGATTCCTGGTTCACAGGTTCACAACTTCTTTTATGTTTCTCATATATGACTCCATGAGCCTTGCCTATTTTTTCACAAATTTATTCTATTCACAGACTCATTTATTCATACATTGTGTAGGAACAATGACATGTGGAAGACTTATTTATATAGACTTATATTTTCTTTGCTTTATACGGTTTTCATAGCACAAACTGATTTATTATATGAAAGTGTCCAAAATGGCTGCTTTTTCCACCTTTCGACCACTAGATTTCATTAGTGTGCACCCTGTTGAAAAGCTTTGAGTAATGAACCTTTTTACAATACAGTGAGGGGAAAGCCTCGGTTCTTTGCAAAGCTTAATTTTCCCATCACTAGTATGGGTCTTATGGTGTGTGCACACCAAAAGCGAAGCGAAAATTCGCATCACGTTACTCTCTCTAGTTTACTCACAGGAATAAAAACATGGTGCGATGAGGAATGTTTTTCAAGCACATCAACAACATTTCCCGTCATCAAACATGTTGTAGATCATAACTGAAGTCAGCAAAGCACAGTCACTCCAAAGGAAGTTCTTCTCTATATCAGTGTCAGTGTTTCTGAACTCCCTGAAACGCCTCCATTGTAGTCTCGAGTTTTCTTCCGTCACAATATTCCTCATTTAAATCATTCATACACAGAATAAAAAGGCAGGGCCTGGTTGAGTTAGTAGTGTGTTGAAACTCGTGGCTATGGTAAGGTGGCGTGACATTTCCCAAACAGTTGACCAATCACAACACACTGATCCAGCCGACCAATCAGAGCACATTGTGCTTTTTAGAAGGAGGGGCTCCATAGAGACAGGAACTAAACAGAGCGTTACTGACAGACTGGGAAGAGAGGAGCTGCAACAATGGACAGTTTATAAAACAATGTGTTTTTGGAACATTCAAGCATGAAAAATTGTTCTAGTAGAGCCCAAAACTTTGAAAAAGGGCATAATAGGTCCTCTTTAAAAAAAAAAGAAAAGAAAGGTTGTATTATGTAAATGTAGTTTAGCACTGCAGGAAAGAAAAAACTTTTATATGAAATCAACAGTGTAAAAACGAAACAAGGCTGGATGGAAAAGAGAAGCTGTTTTTTGTGTTTTTTTTGAGTTATGAGCATGAGGACATGGGGAGGTTAACACATGACGCATGTGACATCGATGTGCTGATTGCGTAAAGTTGCCACTTCTGTTTCAAACATATCAGACATGCTGGCACTTACACTAAAACGGAGTCAGTGAAAAATGTGGAAAAACTGCATCTGCAGATCTCGAAACAAGAAGTGATTTGTTCTACGGGCCCTGAGAAGTAAACACGGGCAGTTTAGGGTGCGTGCAATTAATTTCTGCATGTAAATGGATCTTTAAATATTGAAATACTTGCATGTTTATCTAACTAAACTGGATTTGCATTTCCTATTAAGTGCACATTTATGTTGACCATGCATGAGAATCAACACAATGCATTAAGGTTAAATACATGCTAGAAAGAAAAATAAACCCAAAAGAAAAAAACTCAATCCTGCCCAGCCACTGTGATAAGCCATTTCTGGTCATCTAGTGCACATAATAGCTTCCTGTTTTTTACTGGTCCTGAGGTTTTTCAATCTATGCCCTCCATTTGTTGAAGGAACCCTCGGGTTTACGGCCAAAAAAGCCAAATCAGCAGTTATATTTAATCCAAGCTTAAAAGCTTTTCAAACACACCAGCTCTAATTCTTACACACTTAGCAGATACTGACTTACTAAACATATACTCATTTACTAAAAAACCTCCTGCAATACATTACTGTCTAGATCAGCTAAGGATCTGTGGTGCACCGAATGCGAACTTATATATATATATATATATATAACATTTTTTTTTTAAATAAATTACATTTAATAAAATATATAATAAAATAAAACTATATAATAAATAAGATAATGTTACAATACAAAAAAAAATCCTAAAGAAAGTAAAGCCAGTAATACATTTTATTTATTTATTTTTATTTAATTTTGTTAACTTAAATAAAATAAAATATAAATATTAAATGAAAAACTTAAGCTAAACAAAAATGAGAAATTTTGCCTTGCCAACTAACTGAAATAAGAAGCACTAAAATGTCTAACTGGAAACAAAAACTAAAAACCAACTTTTTTTTTTTAAATGACAAAAGCATAAAAAAAAAGTTACAAATATAAATATAAAACCTATTTCAAAATATTAATATAATGTATATATTACTATAGTTAATACTAAACTGTCCTGTTCAAGCTCTTGACAGGTTTTATGAGATTAAAACTAGTGTTCAAACACTTATATGTGCTGTGATAAAGTGTTTGCCAAACTCCCAAACATAAAATGTAGATCAAAATAATTCACTATTCCACGAGCAGATGTTACTCGATAAACTACAAGGTCATTTTGTTGATGGAGAGCAACAGGTGTCGGTCCAAGACCAGCTGTGAGTGTAAGTGCATGACACTCATTTCCAGTAACTGTTGTTTTCACACAGGTCAGTCACGGCTATAGAATACGGCAGATTGTTAATCGCAGCCATTGATGTGTCGTCATGAATTCCAGGTCACTCAGTGGTGAGTCACGACAGACAGACAATAACAAATGACTTCTCCACACACTGTAGGTTTCCTGTGACTTGCACAGAAACAGGAAGTACACCATTGTGCCAGGAGTGAAATAAAAGCCATGCTGTTACAAAACCACTCCCATATGATCGGTCACTGGCCATTGACAAAGACCACACAGGGCATTCAGAGTTGACAGACTATGAGAACATCCTCAGTTTATTTTAACAGTGATAATGCTCAAGGCTTCCCAATGACTTTGCAACTAAACAAGTGCAGCTACTAGAGGTCTGAATCTTCACTTGCCTCACAATTCCATTGCGATTCAGCGTTTATAAAGCGATTATAAAGCGTTTCTGTAAAGTCAATCGAGTACATTTTTTTAATCGCGATTAATCGCACACTTGTCGTAAAATTAAGCATACGCCATTTATCTCATTCATTTTGTCATATGCTATATCCAGCAAAGTAAACAATCAGAAAACTGTATTTTCTGCAAGCTTCAAGGATCATTGGAGACTCCAAAAGGACACAAAATAACCAAATATAAGGAGTCCATATAATTTATTATATAATAAATGTATACACACCTAAGTACCCATGAAAAAAAAAACATTACAGAATTCACAGTGTATAGTATGTGTAAAGAGCAACAACAACGAGATTTTTAGACGAGTCAAGCTGCGATACCGAACAGGACCACACGGAGACGCCAAAAAACTCCTAAAATCAACCTCTTTGACTTGACTGCATAAACCTACGATTACTAAACACAACGTACACGACAAATCAAACATTATCCTTCCCGAGTATGTGTGGAAACAGCGCGAATGTACTGTGTGTCTGTACATGAATGCAGCGTGCGGTCAGTGTTTGAGAGCGTGCACATACACGGTTTGTTCTTTGTGCATCAATATAACAGACTCTCATGCGCTTACCGTACATCACCAAAATTGCGCTCTTCAGAAACAAAATAACAGAATACGCAAGAGCTCGCGTTTTAAAGCAAAGCACACACTGGAATGAATAATTCACTAAAAATGCAATGCGAGTCTCTATTCTCTCTGATGTGTCTGATGTAATCAGCCTGGCCTTCTTTACATTAGTGCTGTTTTGGACTGTTTGAATGTTGAAAGTTATGTTATAATGCTACTCTGTGCGTTCGCTCGCCGGCTACTATGAGACACTTGTTCACACTGCAGTGAGCTCGATCGATATCAGGCATGGTAAAACATGGTACTCGCAGTAAATCTAGAAAACCAGATTTAAACAATAAAACAAACTGTGTTAAGATATATAAAGTTTTCTGTCGATGAACTGCTTATTTCTATAGATTTAAACATTCTTGGAAACATCTGGGATAATCTGAGTACACAGGTCAACAAAATAGATCACACTGTTCTAGTGGTTTTTTAATATTTTAATCCAAAAATCTTACATATTGTGCCTTTACAGAAGCATTCAAGTAAGAAATAATACAAAAATTATAAATAAATAAATTATAGATAAATTGATCTAAATTGCACAGATCTAATAAAATGTTACACATCAGATTTTTTCCCCCAAATATTTCCTGCTATTTCAGTAGCCAATGAGCTCGCTGCTCAGCCTTCAAATACCCGTAGCAGTTTGTAGCAAGCTTTTAGACACCCTCCACCCTCCCCATCTCCACCTGTATAAATCTGCTATGCTGTGACATCTCTTCTCTAATGACACGTATACTGGCGTGAGGGTGGGGCAACCTGTCTCAAATGAGATCGACCAATAGCAAACCATCCAACCAATTCCCCATGGACAACATCAAGCCCCGCCCTACATTTTCTCTTGTTAGAGAAGCCGTTTCATTCAGATAATGTCATAATGAAGACATTTGCTTAAGGGGCATTCAATAATACAGCTGAACTCAAGCAGGCTGGCATGCCGAAGGAAACAAAGAATTTACGAACTCAGACTGTGGCTGCTTTCATCTTAGAAACAAGAACAGCTGTTTTATTTTAATGGCTCTAGCCAATTTCCTCACAGCTGGTGAAAATCTCATGTCTGCCGAGCAATACTGAGCAAAATGGCGCTCTGGGCAACTTGGGAGAAGTAGATGAACTGAGTAATAAAAATAATTGGTTACATACAGGATATCTAGATACTATAAAGTGCATTCAGGGGGTTTTGCTCTTATTTTGTGTGCCACAGAACAGATGTGTGGATGTTTACTTCAGTTGTAACTAGTGTTATTTTAGTATCAGTGATATACTATTATAGTTTTTGTTAATATTTAGAATTACATTTTATTTTTATATTTTTCATTTTCATTTTAAAAACATTATCATAAAAACATATCAAAAATATATATTATTATTTATTTTTTTGTAAATATATGTATAGTTTTAAAGTTTGAATTTATTTAGTTTTAGTTATTCAACTAAAAGAAAATGAGAAATGTTGCAACTAGCTTAAAATGAAGCCATTTTAAATGTTTTAATATTTTATTTTATTTCAGTTAATGTTTATTTTAAGTAAATTTGTATGTTTTTAGTTCTGGTTAATGAAAACAACCCTGGTTGTAGCACAGTAAATTAGAAATGATGTGAATATTTTCACCAGCTGAAAGTGAAAATCTTCAGTAAAACAGCAATTTCTTGTAGAATATTTGTACTAATAAAAATGTTTTTACACCACAGTAGGGCTGCAACTAACGATTATTTTGATAATCGATTAGTTGGCCGATGATTTTTTCGATTAATCGGTTAATCTAATAAAAAAGGCCTCTTTTTTTTTACTGACAAAACACACCATTCCATATCCTGCCCAATGCTGTCCTTCACACAAACGTGTCAGCTGAGTGCTATGAAAACATACATAATGAATATATCTACCCTTACAAAAATGAACCATGGTTTTACAATGAACAAAACAAACAATAATAATAATAATAATATTCATAAATAAATAACAGGGTTATTCAAATGTTAACCACAAATTAACCAAAGTTTTGCTTCAAATCCATAGTTTAACTATATGGTATTTGTGTGGTTATACAAATGGTAATCAATACGGCAAAAACATGGATTTACTATCTAATAAAACCATGGTTAATTTTCCGTTAAGTGTACATCTGTGCTATAGCCTACATTATGTGCAAAAAAAAAGGTTACTAAGCAAAACGAGTTTAAATCCCTACATTAAAATATATTAAAGAAGACAAATTCAGTGTTACCAGATAAGAGGAATGTTCTGCAGGAACACACACACACACAGACACACACACACAGACAGACACACACACACAGACAGACACACACACACACACAGACAGACACGCACACAGACAGACACACACACAGACAGACAGACAGACAGACACACACACAGACAGACAGACAGACACACACACAGACAGACACACAGACAGACACACACACACAGTAGGCTTCCTGGTACTGTCCTTTCTTTATCCTGTAAATAAACTATAAGAAACGTCTTACATTTATATTCAATTGCATGCTGTTATCCCTTTACAGTTAGTACTCTTATAAAATACTTGAATTACATGTTGACTTTTAAACCTAAATTTAGTGTCCAACAGCAGATATTTCAGCTAAATGAATGTTTTTGCTCTGAATATTAACGGTCTCCCTCTCGACTGCGTTCTGTCTGTTTGACGCGCATGCGCGCTCCCGTCGCACTGGCGCTCGTTCAATGAAGTTTGAAGTTTAACACAGACTGTCAGGACGCGCTTTCATGCAAAATGGAAATACTCGAGTGAATTAGTAGCATTTACAGATGAGGATATAACTACTATTCTCTATATAGATCAGTGGATATAACCTGTAAAATGAACGTTTTGCGCTGAGGACGCACACGCATCTGTCAAAGCGCATGACGGTATGTTAAACACCAATACATTCGCTTGAAGCTTAAAATAAACAATTCTCATGTTTTGGGCGATTGGATCACGTATCTTTCCTGCATCAGCTCACTCTGTTTCCACGCCACTATTTCTAGATTCATATTTTGTCCATAAAAATACATTATTCAGTGCTATAATTTGGCGCGACTGATGGAAGCTTTGCGTACAGAGAGCAGACCCGACTAATCGATTAACGAGAATCGTTATCGATGATTTTCATTATCGATTATTATCGCTTTTTTTTGACTAGTTGTTGCAGCCCTACACCACAGGACTATTTAAATGAACTGCACAAAAAGTGAATAAAAATAGTGAAAACATCAAAGAAACAGTGACCAGTTACATAATCGAAAAAACGCTTGAACCTCAAAACCGAATTTTTTTAGAGACATTGCAAATGTCCAGAATGTTGTGAGTGAAAAGACAGCAAATTGCCATTTACTAAATTCAATTTTGTTAGTACACAAAACACAATAGGCAAACCCAATTACTAACCTTGTTCGTACGTGTGCCGTGTTTAATAATGACATCATATCCTTGCAAGATTCCATTCAACTTGTCAGGGGGCGGAGCTTCCCATCGGATCATCAACATGGAATTGTTCACATAAACAGTCACGTTTTGGGGGGCCTCCAATGGAACTGACAATAATACAAGTAAAAAGTAAAATTACACTTTAATTTCAGATAAATCATCCCTTGAGCAACATGTAAAATACTGACCAAAGACAAACCAATGGACTACTTTAAAACCAACAAAAAAGCAGTAATTCCAGATTGTATTACATTAGAAGTTTGGTATAACAAACCAAAATGCTTATCAGGAACTAAAAATATCCTTTACGGTTCTTTTAGGAATACAGAGGAAATCCTTTATGGACACACCCATAAAAAAAAGCATTTCTAACTGCCAGGTCACTCCCATTCCCATTTGGAAAACTCTTGGATATGAAAGACATAATTACATACTACAAGAATTCTCTTCTAGTCTTTCTTCTATTAGCAAAATGGAATTCTCATATTGCACTCAACCACATCTTCCATTTCCAGTGTGCAGAATTAATTGGAAATGATGTGATTTTAACACCTTTTTCTTTACAAGATAATTGAATGCACTCATATGTGACATGTGACAACAAAGTAGCATATCAATGTTTAACATGTTTATTGTTGCAAATGCATATCCTTTTCCTTCCTATTTTTAAAAACGAGTGAGTATGCTATGCAGTACAGTCTATACCATGTAGTAAACTAGTGTTTCATTTTGAACATACACTTGCATTCAAAAATTTGCGGTGTGTACGTTTTTTTAAAGAAATTGTTCGGTAAGGATGCATTAAATTACAGCTGAACAATTAATCGTTAAAAGACAACGATCTCGATTCACACTCACATCCAGGCAGTCTTATTCATAAATGACAACGATTTAGCTCTATTAGACAAGTATGGTCAGCTGAACATTCAGATATGTGTTGGCACTGCTGATGACCCAGAGAGAGAGAGAGCAGTTGTCATGTTTGGGTATGAAACAGCCACTCATTATTTCTGTCTTACAACAATTCATATTAAAAATCACAGAAGAACTGGGATAAAAGTTTATAGTTCAGATATAAACACTGATGTCTATGGTAGTGATCAAAATAGAGCAAATCACCTATTGAAACTTGATGCTTCGTATAAAGATTGTATCAATTACATCGTTACACCAGTAGGTGGCGACAAGTGACTGTTAAAAAATGCATTTGTTATTGAATCATTCAAGAGATTCGATCAAAAACAGATTCATCCAGTAATGAAACAAGTGAAGTCTTTGAGTGAGAGTCATTGAATCATTCATTCAAACTGATAAAATAAAGAAAGAATTCAAATTAAATATTTTTGAATAGACTGTTTTCTGTAGTTGTCTGTTTCGAATCATGATCTCCGTTTTAACAAAAAAAAAACTCAATTTACCCAGAATCATGCAACTCTACATTAAACTGATCCAAAGTGACAGTAAAGATATTTATAATATTACAAAAGACTTCGATTTCAAATAAATGCGGTTTATCTGTCTATTCATTCATTCAATAATCCTGAAAACATGCATTACGGTTTCTGCAAAAATATGAAGCAGCACAACTGCTTTCAACATTATTAATAATAATAAATGTTTCTTACTGTAAACAGAAAATCATCATATTAGAATGATTTCTGAAGGATCATGTGAGATAATTCAGCACTGCATCACAGGAATTGTATTTTTGATCAAATGCAACCTTGGTGCACATAAGAGACATCTGTCAAAAACTTAAATTTAAATCTTTTGAATGGTAGTGTCCCCAGTGGCTCAAAATGTTTTGAAGTCCAGGAAGTGGTTCCAGGAATCTGACTCACCGCCCTCTGTAGTGTTGCTCTGAACCCATGCGCTTCGCGGTGACGACCCGATCTCATTGGTGCAGGACACACTCATGTTGTACCAGGTCATGGCTTTGAGGTTGCTGATTTCATACTGGAACGGAGGCACTTGTGTGCTGTGTGCGGCAGTAGGACTCCCCGGCTCACGGCCGAGCTCTCGCACCTACAACACATGATGTAGGGCATTTATGATTCACAAAAAAATTATCATAATCATCTGAACCAAAGCTTTCAGTGGTGTTACTTTACCAACTGAACAGAACTAGGATTTCAAGTTAAAATTAATGGAAAATTAAATCACAGAAGAAAGAAATCACCCTGAACTGAACACCATATTCCTCAGAAGAATCAACACAATAACCTTGTACAATGTTCATTAATTTTGTCCCTCTTACCGTGATGTAGCATGAGACGAGAGGAGAGAAGCCATCATGTCCCGGAGTCCAGCTCAAGAGGAGTTTGTTGGCCTCACGTTTTACTACTGTGACCTTTGACACTTTGTCAGGAAGCTCTGGAAATACATTAATCATGCATGCGTGTTAGAGCCATAAACAACATTAATTTTGCAATATTTTTCTTTATATATACACAGTATGTAGTTTTTGAGGTAGATTTCTCTTATAATGTAACTTGTCATGTAAAGGTTTGTGGAAAAAGTTATGGATTCATGTGTCAAATACTTTGTGCAACACCCTTTGAAAAAATGCTGAAGAAAGGAAAATGGCTCAGATCACCATTACAAAATGAAATTACAAAAAATAAATAATTCTCAATAATTCTTTAGTTACTTTGTTAGTAACTAAAACTATTTTTAAAAAATCGCTTTCGTTAATTGAAAAAAGCTGAAATACAATAAAATATAAATATTGGATGAAGAAAAAAAAAAAAAATGTTGCCTTTGCAGCTAATTGTAATTATATAAAAGTGTAAGAGGAAGTAAGAAATAGCTGAACTAAAACGAACATAAATATAAACTAAAGCAAAATAAAAGTATAAAAAAAACTAATAAAAATGGCAAAAGCACACAAGTACTAAGTAGAAAAGTACTAAAACATAACTAAACTGAACACTGAAAATATAAAAATAATATAGTATATAAATGATACTAAATATAACACTGTTCTTGGGTTCAGCACCTTTGATATTGACGTGAGCTTCTCTGGAGACTGTGAGGCCCTTCTCGTTGTGAGCTTCACAGCTGTACTGGGTGGGAGCATCAACACCTGCGGAGAAGAAAAAAATTAAACATTTAATATCTCACTCTAATATGCAGATATTAAAACAATGGAAGATGGGAGCCTGTTTGGGAACAATCAGTGGTGCTTGCTAACTATTGTTATTACTCATGGTTTTAAGAATTATACAATATTGTTCAAAAGTCTGAGGTCAGTATGATTTTTTTAAAGAAATTAATCATTTTATTCAGCAATGACGCATTAAATTAATCAAAAGTGAAAGTAAAGACATTTATAAATGTTACAAAAATGCTGTTCTTTTGAACTTTATATTCAAAGAATCCTGAAAAAAAAAGATCAGTTTCCATAAAAATGTGTTAAACTGTTTTCAAAATTGATAATCATAATAAATGTTTCTTGAGCATCAAATCATCATATCAGAATGATTTCTGAAGGATCATGTGACACTGAAGACTGGAGTAATGATGCTGAAAATTCAGCTTTGATCACAGGAATAAATTACATTTAAAAATATATTCAAATAGAAAACAGTTAAATTGTAATAATATTTCAGAATATTTTACTTTATTTTTGAATTAATTAAATGCAGCCTTAATGAGCATGGACTTTTTTCAAAAACATCTTACCACATAACACGCACATACATATAGCAACACATTAAAAGCACTAACACATTTGGAAACTGATCTGGAAACCATCCACAGCAGCCTACAATCTTGGCTGCGAGTTTTGCACAATTAAGCATCACCTACATTTTCTTCAAAATAATAGTGATGTGAGTCTCCAGGTGACATGCAATCACCATCAAGGTTTGCATCAATGGTGGAGGTCAAGCACATGCAGGACTACGTAACTTTCACCGCCAGCGTGTCTCACAGAGCGAGTCTTTCAGTGCCACTCCACGCCAACACTCCAGCCCCACTCTGACACAAGCCAAACCATAATATCCCTTTTGTGCGAGTGCATTTCTGCCCATACCCAGAGACTCTGTCACAAAGGACACATTGCTTCCCCCATTGGAGCTGACAGGAAGCTACTTGTTTGGTTGTTGACATGTTTCTGAGTATCAAACGTGTCTATCTCTGACTGTCAGTGGGACAGATCGTGCCTCTTCAAGCGCCACAGTGACTGAACTATGCTATTGAAATGCTGTCTGGAAAAAGATGCAAATTTATATAATAGACGACAGTATTTAATTCATTGTAGGAATGATTATAGGTTCAGTCTGGACTTGGAAAAGCAAGGTTTCTTGAATATAAACATTCCAGTTCTAATGATACCTAATTTGCTGAAACCAACACGCAGGGATGTTTTGCACCAAATATTTTTGAGGTAGACCTCCATCAAGAAGACAATAAACAGTCAGACAGTTACCCTTTTTCTTGCTCTTGAAGATTTAGGCCCCGTTTACACCTGGTATTAAGATGCGTTTTGGTGGATCAGATCACAAGCAGACGACGCTAAATACAGGTGTAAACAGGGTCTAAAACGTTTTGAGCTTGTCCACTCTCGACCACTTCCAGATGTAGTCAAACGCATGCGACCGGATTGCTTTCATAGTGTAAACGCTCATGTGGTCGAATGTGTTCGAACAGCCACAAAAAATGTTTTCTCTCCGTCTACTGACCTAATGCGTAAACATTATGGGCAGCACGCTAGTCAGACGGGATTTAAACTTTGTCGGCTGATGGTTTGGTTTGGTTTGAAGATGAAAAACATACCAAACACAATGTTCTCTCACCATTACTGATTTCTAACACACACACACACACACACACACACACACACACTCACAGTGTTCGGCTGGTCTTGCGGCTGTCAGAGCAGAAACGAAAACTGCTGCTCTCCATATGTTTTTCTGTCATCTCCGGTGCGTTCATATGTACATTTTGAGAGCTTTTTTTGTCCAGTAGATTGAAAGAACTATAAAAGCCCATACATTTACTCTCCCATAGACCCTCCTCTTGAAGAAATCAGGACAGAAGTGGTTGAAAGTGGACAAAAGAGACACTAGGGCTGCGTTCCACTCCACTTTTAGACACTTTCCTAAGCACTTCCCCTCGGGGGAATCCCCGCCGCCATTTTGAAGTGCGTTCCACTTCGTGAAGTGGACGAGGGAAGTTTATATGGACAGACCCTCGCTCCCTGAATTTTGCCAGAGGGATTCATATGTACACTTCAGGCAGCTTCATATACCAGAATGAAACACGAATGTGACGTCACCGCATATCGCGTTTAATTTACCCCACCACAAACAACTCTATGGTATTTCAATTATTTTTAAAAACATTTAAAACAACCCAAACACACCTATATACATATAGAATGCTGCATTAAACAATTTCGTAAAGGGAAAAAATAAATAAATAAATCAACTCCATAGTGGATTCCAAGTGATCAAGGGCTTCCAGTTCAGTCCATTGCTAAGGTTCTGCCAGTAGTGGGCACTCATGCAGCGCAAGCAATGGCGCACATCTGAGTGAACGAGACGGAGGGAAGTTAGCAAGTGAAGGGCATAATAAAAACTAACTGGAACGCAGCACAGGTGTAAACACCAGGTCTCCCTCGTCTACTTGTGATCTGATCGACCAAAACACATCTTAATTCCAGGTGTAAACAGAGACTTCGTTAAAAAAAAGCCCAAGCGAGGTACAATATACAACATTCAAATATAATATTTAAAAAAAAACATCCTTTAGAAACTAATTAATGGCAAAGAGTTCTTATATATGTATTTTTTTGAAAAGCAAATTAACTTAATATTTTTAGCTTCAGTTCAACTGAAAAATGGCTGAATAGAAAGTATACAAATGGAGTCTCTCCACAAAAAAAAGCATGCAAGTAGGCTGGACAGATTGCAAGTTGTACACGTGCCAGGAAGTGTATGCTGCATTTCTGACGGCCTGTAATTATTGGGTTTGGAGAACAGCCATGATAGCAGGCTCTGCATACGGATCCAGCAGAATCTGGTTCAGGGTCTACTACAACAACACTAACAAAAAGAGTACCAGAAAGAAGTTTTTTGAGCATGTACCATGGTCATTCCTACATATACTAAGTACCTTGAGACACCAAGTAAATAGCATGTTATCATCTATCTAAACTGCTAAACAATACCCAGGCATCTAAGACAGCTAAATTAATCAAAATAAAATCGTAATCGCATCATGGCTTTTCGGATTATCAAATCACAAAGGCTGTGATTTCATTCAAAGTGTTATTTTACACACGAGCAGCTCATAATCCAGCGTTTTTAGTGTTCACAGTAAATGTGAACTCATCTCTGCATCTGCTCTGATTTTGGGTCGCTTATAACATGCAGTTGGAAACACAACATGCACCAACCGTCTTCCCATACCGGTAACGAGAAGCGCTAATAAACGGCGTTACAATGGTTAAAATTGCGAATTTCCCTGGATTTAAACATTTTTGGAAAGGTTTGGGATGATGTACACAGTTCAGGCATAACATTATGACCATCTTTCTAATATTGTGTTGGTCTCCCTTTTGCTGCCAAAACAGCCCTGTAAAATGTATTTCAATCATCTTCGTTTTATTTAAAACTTCTAAAAATCATTTATTCACCCAAAATACAATAGCAACACCCTTGCAACCATCCAAACTATATTATATTTCAGGTAGTGATCAGTTTGGAATATGGAAACTGTTGTCTAATTGATTTGTTATTAGGAGAAGGTGATGCATGTTTTATTTTTTTTTAATTCGCACTGAGCATATAATTGCATCTAAACACAAGTGTATACAGTGTATAGCATGTTCTGAATGATTAAGCACATTCGCAGTGGCTGAAGTTTCATAATGGCTTTACCGAACTCAGCATTTATGTGGACATTTTGTAACTTGAGCAGTAATTACTGGCTATTCTTCACATGGGAAACTGTCATATCCAGCTCTAACTAGTTCCCTCTTAATGGAAACACACATCACAGCACCCAGAGAGAGAAAGAAAGTGTTTGTGTGTGCATTACGTAATGCATCCATTGTGCGGAGAAGAACAGTGAGCCAGAGTTCAACATGGAAAATCAGAGACTTTCTGTGTTCACATTGTTTGATTCAATTCCAGTAAGAACGGCACTTTAAAGGAGAAGTGGTTTTACCGCAATCTTAGTTTTTTTGTCTTATACATGAGAGATGAAACATGCACATGAGATGAAACATGCATTTTAGGCTTTATTTTACACATAAATCAAAAAATCCCATTATAATACCCCAGAGGTAAATCTCGAGGGAACCAGCGATGAATTAGTCTCCCGGGTTCTGACGTCATACCTGCACCCCTCAATTGCACAAATATATATTATATTTATTATAAATATTTTTACCAGCTATGAAACTATATTTTACATTATTATCATCTTTTTGTCCCATTACAATCAATTTAACAATTTTCCTTGCATGTGAATAAATTTACTAATAGGTAAAGGAAATTCCATACCATATCAAAACACCATGGTACATCTGATATCATCCTTATAACATGGTACCACCACCACAGTACTTTTTTATAAGGGAGGTATAAATGGTTTGCCATTTAAATGTCCTGAAATGTTTAAATAGTTAAATATGAATAAATATTAAATATATATAAATATGTATAATATATCTGTCTATCTCTCTACTGAACAACATCCTATTAGAAACCACCACTAACAGCATAATAACCATCAAGCAATGCCACAGCAATCACCCAGAACACAACAGCAACAGACCTTTTCCTTTTAAGTAATATAATTAGGTTTAGAAAACTATGTTCTGATGTTTTGAAGAATTCAAAAGGGCTTCACTTTTAGTTTCAACCAATAGGCTGATCTAAAGAATCCAAAAAATGTAAGATCAAGAACTTGAAGTCACCATGAAATCAAAATGGACTATTCTTATTTTTAATGGAATATTGCAGTATTTATTGCAATAAACGATTTATCCGTGCACATAATTTTTTCTCTTCTCTTCTCTGATGATGCGTTTACTGGCATGAGGGCGGGGCAACCTGTCACTCACATGAGATCCATCAACAGCAAACCACAACCATCCAATCAACTCCCCATGGACAAAACCAAGTCCCTCCCTACATTTCTCTTGTTAGAGAAGCAGTTTGACTCTGATATACATCACAATAGGGAAGAAAAGACTATTGCAACTTCTGTTTCATGCTAACTTTAACCTTCAAAAACCATAAACAACATTACTTGTATATACAACTAAAAGTCCCTGATAAGAAGAGTATTTTTTGTTGAACATACAGTGCAGCAAAGAACCATTAAAGTCTTTATTTTAAAGAGCGCAGGTCTCTGCTCCAGCCACCTAAAGTTTGATCTGTCCGTTCTTTACAAGGCTCTCTGCAGGGACGCCGTGGCCCCTGAATGAGGCTTTTGTGTGTATGATATCAGCACTCTCTCCCTATAGCACCGCGTGAATAAACTTTAACCATAAAACTCCTGCTTTCACAATAACTTAGGTTTACGCTTGTTGCCAAGAAACCGATTACCATACCTAGGAGATTAACCACAAAAACATTTCCTGAAACCGTGAGTGGTATTTTTCCCTGCAAAACTCACTGTCTGCTACCATGATACACTTTTAGAAGAAAAGGTACTTTATAGAACTTTAATAAGGTTCCGTCAGACGCTTTATAGAACCTTTTAGGGGTTCCATAAAGGGATCAATTTATGGATTTAATTTTAATGAAGTCACTTTGTTTTATTAATTAATTTATTTTTATGAATTAAACAGCTTATAAACATACTTTATCACTAGAAAAAAAGTTGAAATAACCTGTTAACCATTAAAGTATTATGCAATCATTTGAGGCAGGGGTGTCAAACTCAATTCCTGGAGGGCCACTGTCCTGCAGGGTTTTGCTCCAATCCTAATTAAACATCTGAACCAGCTAATCAAGGTCTTTAGGTTTACTAGAAACTTCCTGCCATGTGTTTTGGAGCTGGTTTGAGCTTGGGACAGTGGCCCCCCCCAGAAGCGTTTTTGGACATGTGATTTAAGACATTTCACCTCTATGGCATATAGAGTTAAGTTAAGAACCAAGAACCAAGGCTAATTTGCATATTCATAGAACCGCATATACTAAATGAGACAAGGTTGTAGAGTTACATTCAAGCTATTTAAATGCATTAAAAAAATCTTTGAGGAAGAAAAACCTTTAAAATATGCAGTTTTGGTGATCAAAGATGAGTTAAGGGATAAAATTATTGACTACAAAAGGAACTTTAATAAGTTAGAGTCACAATGAAAGTCATGCAAAAAGTTATTTGGAGGTCTAAGCAGAGATTAAATATTAAACATGTACAGATGAATCATTCACAATAAGATACGCATTTATAAAACAGGGTGAATTTTCATTTCATTAATCAAGTGACTCAATCAAAACTGAAACCGATTCAATTATACCACTTGATATGATCAAAAAAGAAAATTACCTACAGTTTAAAGACATTGTAATCAGTGTAATCTGACTGCTCAATTATCAGAGTAAACTGTGTGTCATCAGTAGATTTTATCTCACTGTACAAACAGTAAAAAAAAACACACACAAAAGGGATTTCCATGTAGTTTCTCCCTCTCAAAGTTCACCTCTAAATACCAGCTTTAACTGATTAATCAGAGTTGGTTTGCTTTCACTTTACGTTTCCAAATCCACAGAACTGTGAGCAGACACTAAATTTACAAGCCAGCTTCAGCAGCTTTCTGCGAGCTCTGTCACATTTTACAATATCTGTTATGTGCACATTTTCCATAACTGCAGAAAACAAAATGTGCCGGATGATCTCAGCCAGAGGACTTCGAGGGGATACATGACCCTGCTCGGAATGTGAAACAGATTACTTTAGAGGAAAATTTTAAATTACAATCATTATAGAAGGCTAGGCAATAAAACTTAGATTTAAGAGGTTTTATGACATCAACTGTTTGGAAAGTAAATGGATAAGAGAGCTGTAGAGTTCAGGTTCTCTGTGCTGTGCATTGCTATTGAAATAAGTGCAGTGATGTTATTGTTAAGTAAAACAAAACTGAAATATGCAATATAAATATTAGATGAAAAACTTAAACTTAAACTTAAAACCTTAGTTTAATTAGAAATGTTGCTTTGGTAACTAACTGAAATAAGTTTAAGTACTAAAATTAAAACTGAAAAAAAAAAGAAAAGCTAAATAGAAATATATTTATAAAAAAAAAGACAAAATTACATAAACATAATTAAACCTTAAACTGAAATTAAAATGAAAACTGAAAAAAGAAAAATAAATACTATAATACGCTGGAAATCTAAGTTTGGTTTCTATTGTTTCCTGTTGTTCAAAGTTTTGGCGACTACGGTTTTCCTGTAATAAGGATGTCCTGATTGACCAGAGGAACAGTTTGTCGTGTTTTTTGTCAGCTGGAACCCAGCGTACTTTAGAGTCATTTAATGCCAATAGGCACTTAGGAATATACAACCTTGTGGTAGACCTTATACCACAAATATAATCCAGTGGATAGCAAATCTACTTAAACAAAATCTTCCATTCTTCCTGAATTCAGAGATTTTTTTCATTTTAAAGGCCTATTGATTCTCTGCTACTGTATACTGACAACAAGATGTTAAAGGGGCCATATGTAAAATTCAGAAACCGTTGTTATTAGTGACACCGGTGGCCATTAAGCGAACTGCAGCCAGCAATTTATTGCTTGTGCTCGCACTCGTGCACACACAATGCACAAGAGTCTGAATGAGATTCAAGGCCCAGATATACTCTTCGAAGTAAAAAGCAGTTGGATTGCTACACCTTTGCAGCGACATACTGTAAACGAACATCCATACGGCATCCACACGGCTGAGAGAGCGACATTTAGATGAATATGTAAATATGTGCTGCGCGCTTTCCTCTCAATAACAAAATAAACAACAAAAATGACAGCGTGAGAAAACAACAGTTAAGAAAGCATCTGATCATAGTGATGTGGATATGTTTGCACGAGCTCTGCAATTCACCGGTATGATGTCGACAGGTGAGGTCTTTAAAATTACACTGTTATGATAGTTATCATAAAGTATTTATTTAAAGTATTTATTTGAGACTATACCGATGTAGCTGTGTGGGATTATAGTTTGAATTAATCCCTTTTCTTTGCATGGCACATTTGACATTGACTGTTGCATTACTTTTCTGTTAACACTGTGAAGCTGCTTTGAAACAATTGGCATTGTAAAAAGCGCTATATAAATAAAGGTGACTTGACTTGACTTGACTCGGATTTATCCTGAACATTGTATAAGCATTTATTCCATGCGTCATTGTATTTGACCTTGTTGAATCATTCCAGGATTTAAAAATTGTTCGGTGTCTCTTTTACTGTGAAACAGCAAAAAAAAAATATTTTAGTTTGTGTTGTGCTGTGCATTTGTTTACGTTAATGATCTCTAAGCTAGTGTTGCAAACTGTAGAGAACGAATAAGAGGCTCTCGGGACTGTGCATAAACATCACATCCTTTCCCGGGAAAAATTTATCCGAGTCCTTCACATAAAAATCAGTCTACAGGCTTTTACAGACAACCTAGGAAGTCCAGGAAGGTCTCACTTTTTAAGTTTCGTTACAAGCTGTTCACACATTGGCAATAAAAACCCCCTATTAAATACATGAAAATTCTTACATATAGCCCCTTTAAGAAACTAAAGCATTTTAATCTACAGCTAAATTAAAGAAACAGGGCAGTTCAAAAACAGCGCCGAGGACCATATTAAAATCCAACGCTCTCACCTTCAACAGTGATGGTGCTGGAGGACTCATTGCGTTCCTCAAATCTCTTGCCTTTGTGAAGCCACTTAATGGTTACAGGGTTCGGGGGACCAACCGCCTCACAGGTCAAACTGAAGGGAGTGTTTCTAGTGATGTTCACGTCACTCGGCTGTATAGTGAAGGTCGGCAGGCCTGGATTTGAGTAAAATGTGGCAAAACATCAATCTCTAAAATGCATAAGCAAATGTTTGTGTCACTGGGTTTGAAGGTTCACTTACCTTCCACCTCCAAAATGATGGGATTTGACTCAATGATCTTGTTACTGACGCTAAGCCTGCAGTGATATTCCCCAGCATCTGATCTCTGGACACTTTTAATGCTGAAAGATGATGCCAAAGGAAATAAATAAAACATTTTACAAAAAAACTAAAGATTTCATTTTACAACTTTAGGAAAAAAAATTTAGCATGAAATTTTACCCTTAGCAGTTGACTGTTTTGCAAAGAAAAAGGTGGCTTGATGAATGATATAGTGCAGATATTTTATGCATAGGCTGATGTAATTTAATACAATAGCAATCGCAACATGCATAATATTGCAAGCATTTAGACTTCATTTACATTTATTAATTTAGCAGACAGGTACAACCAATGCAACTCTCAAATTTAAATTAATTTAAGTGCTTGAAATATGAAAAATCTTTATTATTAACAATTAATCGCAATTAACCTGAAATCGCGCTTAAACTGATTTGGCTTATTGCGATTATGAAAATCGCAAAGGCTGCACTTATATCTTTTACAGGCAGCTTGTCAGTGCAGCACGGCTCTGTGATCAGTAGTAAACGTTGCTCCATCTGAAAGCACGGTGAGTTTGAGTTGCTTATAACATGCATTTGAAAAAGCAACAAGCGTCAAACATCTTTCCAAACATGAGAAGCATTTATGATTCTCTTGTCCAACAAAAGACAACATTTACTAACATGTTTTTACTCCAAACTCACTTCTGGCACCAAGATGTTAGCAGCAGATCCTTTAAGTCCTGTGGTGGACAGGGGTCAGCATGGGCACCCTGACTGGTCTGCAGCTATGCAGCCTCATACGCATCAAACTGCAATGCAATGTGTATTCTGAAACCTTTCTATCAGAACCAGCATTAACTTCTTGAGCAATTTGAGCTACAGTAGCTCGTCTGTTTGATCGGACCACACGGGCCAGCCTTCGCTCCCCACGTGCATCAATGAGCCTTGGCCGCCCATGACCCTGCCGCCGGTTTACCACTGTTCCTTCCTTGGAGCACTTTTGATAGATACTGACCACTGCAGACTGGGAACACCCCACAAGAGCTTTTTTGGAGATGCTCTGACCCAGTCGTCTAGCCATCACAATTTGGCCCTTGTCAAATTCGCTCAAATCCTTACGCTTGCCCATTTTTCGTGCTTCTAACACATCGACACATGGACAAAATGTTCACTTGCTGCCTAATATATCCCGTTATAATGTTATTCCTGATCGGTGTATATTTATAAAATAAAATAAAAAAAATAAAAAAATTCACAGCCTTTGCCAAATTGCATGCGGTTTGTTTTCGATTCATCGTGCAGCCCTAAGACAGATATTGGCCGTCTGGTCAGTATTGGTCGTAACTGAATGGCTGTTTTCTTCTTACCTTATAGTGGACAGCAAGATGTAAGTCCGTTGTATGTAGATCTGTGTCTGCAAGCCATCAGGGATTTCCTTACCGTCCCTAAACCACAGAATATTCAGGTCCTGTGCCTGGCTCACATCATTGATGTCAATGGAGCAGTTAAATGTGACCTCTGCCCCCTCCGACCGCTGGATTGTGCCTGCAGTGGGTTTGAAGCGCAGCTTCTGGATCTCTTCCTGTGAGAGATGTACACTGGAGGCTCGTACCGGGACAATCAGCGGTTCTGTTGCCTGCGTTGGACGGAAAGAACGTCCCTGTCTCACCCAATGGGGTGAACCTCCATGGTGGACGACAGCGAGGGGATGCTTCCAATTGGCAGCTGTTTTGAGGAGATCAGAGTTTTCGTCAATATAAGCATATCATGACAGTGTAGATGTTTTAGTAAAACTAAATATGCCTATATTTAAATATAAAAATAAATAAGGGCCTGGGTATGCTGCATCTAAAGTCTGCAATAATCTAGTATATAATATTATCTAGTATCTAAAGTGGCAACTATTGCACAGGAACAAAGCTTGAACTGAATTGAGCTGAATGATGACACCACTGTTTTCTGTAGAGCTGCTTTATAGATGATTTGTTTTTGTTTCATAAATAATTGACGAATTTTGCAACATCGACACTGTTACTGAACTGCATTAAATCAACATTGAGCTGAGCAATTACAATGTCTTTTTAGAGCTGCTTCACAGAAGAATTGAATTATGTTTTGATCATTATTTTCCTGTTTATCACTGTAAAGCTGCTTTGAAATAATCTGTATTGTATAAAACGCTATATATAAATAAAGGCGACTTGACCATGGTACTACCATGCATCTTTTGAAATATAATACAAATATGTATATTTAATCATTCAGTTCCATGATATATGGTGAACATGGTTCAGCCGCTTTTCAGTGAGGGAAATCCCTGTTATTTAGATATATTCTATTGCGTGACTCAGCTCTGGCATTGCTTCAGAAATGCAGTGGAAAACCAGCATCCTGTTCTCCAAGAGCAAAAGGAAATTCTTTCTCTAAAGGAATCTGTTATCAAAGGAAACATACGCAGCTCTTATTGAGAGAGCCTTTTATATACACTACAACAGGATTATTTAAATGATCAGTTGTTGTAGTGTAGATCAATGTTTTAGTGATAGAAATCTATTTGGTTTCTCACTAAACTCAAGTTAAGAAGAGCTAGGATGTAACGAACATGTTTCACTGCAGGGGTAATTTAATTATAACACTAAGCACTTCCACTTGTTTGTTAGAAGATATTATAAACAGGTCCAGGTTTTATAGAAAATTCCAAGTCTTATAAACTGGTTTTCACAATCCCAGCACTGATGAGATTTTAGATACATCAATCAGCGTGAAATGTTTATTTTTAGTAAATATAGATTTCTACATTATAGTGTTGTCACGATACTGGAACTTCAATAAAATACCTTGAAAAATATCGATATTCAATACCACGGGGAAAACTGCCATATATACCGCCATACAGATGATTTGTTATCTCATACTTTTCTGTAATTTGGGTAATTATGTTGTACACAGAACAGGGAGGCTTTATTTCAATCGTTGAATAGTCATACAAAAGAACAAATAAACAAATTGCAAATGATAGCACAAATAAAGAGAAATGAAATAAACATGGCTTTTAGTTTTTCAGGTGGGTCTAACAGTATTCAGGTAAGAAATACTACAGAAATGAAAGTAATCAAATGTAAAATAACACTGGATAGTTTTCATTGTAAAAATGAAATACAGATTAATGCTTACAAGTTACGAATGATTTTCTCTTTTGTTCTTTGATTAACATGACAGACATCATCAGGGATATTAGGCTGCTGTCACTTTAAGAGCTTATGCACGGACCCAATATATGGTTACACAACATGTGTTTTCTCTCAACTATTTATGTTCCAAAACTGACTGTATTTACCTGAATACTCATCAAACTGGGCATTTGACATCATTTTGTATGTATTTGGCCGTTTAAGAGTAATAAGCCATGAAAAATAAGTCAATTTGGTATTGTGAGCTGTTTGAGAGGCGGCTTTATGAGAGCACCACTTATATAGATCAGTGGTGCGCGCACTTTTTGGTGTGAGAGCGAAACCTGCGGGAGTGACTAAATTTACACTACCAGTCAAAAGTTTGGAAACTGTACTATTTTGATTGTTTTTGAAAGTCTCTTCTGCTCACCAAGACTGCATTTATTTGATCCAAAATACAGCAAAAACAGTATTATTGTGAAATATTTGTACAATTTAAAATAACTTTTTTCTATTTGAATATATTTTAAAATGCAATTTATTCCTGTGATCAAAGCTGAATTTTCAGCATCATTACTCCAGTCTTCAGTGTCACATGATCCGTCAGAAATCATTCTGATATGATGATTTGCTGCTCAAGAAACATTTATGATTATTATCAATGTTGAAAACAGTTGTGTAAAAAATTTTTTTAGGATTATTTAATGAATAGAAAGTTCAAAAGAACAGCATTTATCTGAAATAGAAAGCTTTTGTAACATTATAAATGTCTATACTGTCACTTGATCAATTTAATGCATCCTTGCTGAATAAATGTATTAATTTCTTTAAGTTCTTTCCCAAAAAAAAAAAAAATTATTATCAACCCAATACTTTTGAACGGTAGTACAATGTTACAAAAGCTTTCTATTTCAGATAAATACTGTGCTTTTTAACTTTCTATTCATCAAAAAATCCTAAAAAAATGTTTTACACCACTGATTTCAACATTGATAATAATCATAAATGTTTCTTGAGCAGCAAATCATCATATTAGAATGATTTCTGAAGGATCATGTGACACTGAAGACTGGCGTAATGATTCTGAAAATTCAGCTTTGATCACAGGAATAAATTACATTTTAAAATATATTCAAATAGAAAAAAGTTATTTTAAATTGTAAAAATATTTCACAATATTACAGCTGTTTTTGTATTTTTAATAACATAAATGCAGCCCTGTTGAGCAGAAGAGACTTCTTTCAAAAGCCAGTTTCCAAACTTTTGACTGGTAGTGTATGTGCAATACAAACACTATTCAACCAAAGCGAATTAGTGAGTGAGAGGAGGCGGGTGTGTTTCAATTCGCCATCGGAGAGAAGAGAGAGTGAGAACGCACAGCTGGTATCGGTGTATCGACACTGCAGAAAAGGAGTACTGGAACAGTTTTAGATATTTCAGTACTGATGTATCAAAATATCTACATTTTTGACTGCTACATTATAAAAATCAAACATTGTATCATCAAAGTGAGTCTTGGATTTAAATCCTTGGTAACACTTTACAATAAGGTCTCATTTGTTAACATTAGTTCATGTATTAAATAAAATGAACTAACAATGAGTAATACATTTGTTACTGTAGGCTATTTAATAATTTCTGTTAATGTTAGTTAATAAGAATCCAGCTGTTCATTGTTTCTTCAAGTTAGTTGTGCATTAACTAATGTTAACAAATAAAACTTTTGATTTGAATAACATATTAGTAAATGTTGAAATTAACTAAGATTAATAAATGCTGTAGAAGTATTGTTCATTCTCACTCATGGACAAACCCGTTGATTTAATTTTTTTATAAAAAATTTAAACCAACGGTTGGGTTTGTTCTTATTTGACCCAAACATGGGTTGAAACAATATAGATATGAATCATAATGTTTGTCAGTTTATCAAATTTATTCATTTAATAAACTTTTGGTTTTGTCATTAAGATTTTACTCTTGATATTTAACTAAAATATAAACATCAACAACTGTACTGTATGACAAACTCTTATTGGAATAATTCAGTAAAATCTCATATTTTTGACCACATTAAATAAACAGTAACAGAGCAGCCATATTTAGTTTCTAAACCGTTAGGACAGATTATTTCAGCAGTGTATCTTTTATGCCTGGAAATGTAATCATATTAATGATATGAATATAATTTAGTTGAGTATGCTTCGATTTCACTCTAAAAAAGTATGGGTTGTTTCAATCCATGGTTGGGTCATGGACAAACCCAACCGTTGGTTTACATTTTTAAATCCAACCGTTAAATTTTTAAATTATATTTTTAAACCCAACGGTTGGGTTTGTTCTTATTTGACCCAAACATGGGTTGAAACAATATAGATATGAATCATAATGTTTGTCAGTTTATCAAATTTATTCATTTAATAAACTTTTGGTTTTGTCATTAAGATTTTACTCTTGATATTTAACTAAAATATAAACATCAACAACTGTACTGTATGACAAACTCTTATTGGAATAATTCAGTAAAATCTCATATTTTTGACCACATTAAATAAACAGTAACAGAGCAGCCATATTTAGTTTCAAAACCGTTAGCACAGATTATTTCAGCAGTGTATCTTTTATGCCTGGAAATGTAATCATATTAATGATATGAATATAATTTAGTTGAGTATGCTTCGATTTCACTCTAAAAAAGTATGGGTTGTTTCAACCCATGGTTGGGTCATGGACAAACCCAACCGTTGGTTTACATTTTTAAATCCAACCGTTACATTTTTAAATTATATTTTTAAACCCAACGGTTGGGTTTGTTCTTATTTGACCCAAACATGGGTTGAAACAATATAGATATGAATCATAATGTTTGTCAGTTTATCAAACTTATTCATTTAATAAACTTTTGGTTGTGTCATTAAGATTTTACTCTTGATATTTAACTAAAATATAAACATCAACAACTGTACTGTATGACAAACTCTTATTGGAATAATTCAGTAAAATCTCATATTTTTGACCACATTAAATAAACAGTAACAGAGCAGCCATATTTAGTTTCTAAACCGTTAGCACAGCGTTAATCCCCAAAATTGTATGAATTCCAACTATCATATTAATGATATGAATATAATTTAGTTGAGTATGCTTCAATTTCACTCTAAAAAAGTATGGGTTGTTTCAATCCATGGTTGGGTCATGGACAAACCCAACCGTTGGTTTACATTTTTAAATCCAACCGTTAAATTTTTAAATTATATTTTTAAACCCAATGGTTGGGTTTGTTCTTATTTGACCCAAACATGGGTTGAAACAATATAGATATGAATCATAATGTTTGTCAGTTTATCAAACTTATTCATTTAATAAACTTTTGGTTTTGTTATTAAGATTTTACTCTTGATATATAACTAAAATATAAACATCAACAACTGTACTGTATGACAAACTCTTATTGGAATAATTCAGTAAAATCTCATATTTTTGACCACATTAAATAAACAGTAACAGAGCAGCCATATTTAGTTTCTAAACCGTTAGGACAGATTATTTCAGCAGTGTATCTTTTATGCCTGGAAATGTAATCATATTAATGATATGAATATAATTTAGTTGAGTATGCTTCAATTTCACTCTAAAAAAGTGTGGGTTGTTTCAATCCATGGTTGGGTCATGGACAAACCCAACCGTTGGTTTACATTTTTTAAATCCAACCGTTAAATTTTTAAATTATATTTTTAAACCCAACGGTTGGGTTTGTCCATATTTGACCCAAACATGGGTTGAAACAATATAGATATGAATCATAATGTTTGTCAGTTTATCAAACTTATTCATTTAATAAACTTTTGGTTGTGTCATTAAGATTTTACTCTTGATATTTAACTAAAATATAAACATCAACAACTGTACTGTATGACAAACTCTTATTGGAATAATTCAGTAAAATCTCATATTTTTGACCACATTAAATAAACAGTAACAGAGCAGCCATATTTAGTTTCTAAACCGTTAGCACAGATTATTTCAGCAGTGTATCTTTTATGCCTGGAAATGTAATCATATTAATGATATGAATATAATTTAGTTGAGTATGCTTCAATTTCACTCTAAAAAAGTGTGGGTTGTTTCAATCCATGGTTGGGTCATGGACAAACCCAACCGTTGGTTTACATTTTTAAATCCAACCGTTACATTTTTAAATTATATTTTTAAACCCAACGGTTGGGTTTGTTCTTATTTGACCCAAACATGGGTTGAAACAATATAGATATGAATCATAATGTTTGTCAGTTGATCAAACTTATTCATTTAATAAACTTTTGGTTGTGTCATTAAGATTTTACTCTTGATATTTAACTAAAATATAAACATCAACAACTGTACTGTATGACAAACTCTTATTGGAATAATTCAGTAAAATCTCATATTTTTGACCACATTAAATAAACAGTAACAGAGCAGCCATATTTAGTTTCTAAACCGTTAGCACAGCGTTAATCCCCAAAATTGTATGAATTCCAACTATCATATTAATGATATGAATATAATTTAGTTGAGTATGCTTCAATTTCACTCTAAAAAAGTGTGGGTTGTTTCAATCCATGGTTGGGTCATGGACAAACCCAACCGTTGGTTTACATTTTTAAATCCAACCGTTACATTTTTAAATTATATTTTTAAACCCAACGGTTGGGTTTGTTCTTATTTTACCCAAACGTGGTTTGAAACGACCCAGCATGTTGTTGTGTATGTTCTGTAAAGCACATAAGTAACAACTAAAACAAAAACTAACGTTTTTTTATGTAGAAAAGCAATTTTCCACCTAAAGATCCTGCCCATAAATCGATTCCATATGACACAAAGCAAAATGCCATTTTAACGGCACAAGACAAATCTCATGCATAAGTATTATTAAAACTTTTTGTGAACAATACACTTTTTAAGGTTGCTGATTCAGTTCATCCACAAAGAGATCACAGTAAGTTTAATGAAAGCACACATCTTACCAGTTGTCACCCTGACTGACTGTGAAAACAATCCGACGAGCAGCAGTGGAGTTAAAAAGCGCAACATCGCAGAGAAACTTTTGCCTAAAAGAAACCCCATAACGTTTTATTTTCTTTTTCCTCTCGTATAAATGTGTCAGATGAATAAACACACGAAGCAAAGTATGTGCAGATCAAACTACATCTTCTTTTCTATTTACTCGGGGTCATTTAACACACGAAGGAATGTGTGTGTTTGGTCGTGACGAATGCAGCTGACTCCACGCGCGCTCTCGCTGGAGGAACACGGTCCCTCGCATGACGTCACACCAGCAGGTTGGGAACGGATGCGCGCTTCTCACAAATTCACTACCCCGATATGATTTGTTTTATATATTGTATGTTTTGACGTATATATTTTTATTTAACAACATTTACTTTAATCTTTCATCTTGTATGTTTATTTCACATATTCTTTATTTACCACTTATTTTACTGTTTGTTATTATTTTATAATTAATATTTTCATGATTATTTTTAATAGCTAAAGTCCCGTTCACACCAAGAACGATAACTATAAAGTTAACTACATTCGTGTCCACACCAACGGACGATATCGTTATGTTTACTCTAAGCGCGTGCTTGTCTGCCACTTTAAATGCTCGAGCTCGTAACAGCAGGATGGATTCTGATTGGCTGTTAATGTTTTTATCGTTCATTAGCTGATAAAATCGAATTTTTTTATTGAACAAATTTTAATTTAATTTAATCATCTTGTATTTGTTTTATTTCACATATTCTCCATTTACTACTTATTTTAAATTGACTGTTTGTTAATATTTTATAATGAATATTTTCATGCTTAAAAGGCACGTTCACACGGTCACACCAAGAACGATAACTATAAAGATAACTACATCAGTGACGACACCAACGGATGATATCGTTATGTTTACTCTAAGCGCGTGCTTGTCTGCCATTTTAAATGCTCGAGCTCGTAACAGCAGGATGGATTCTGATTGGCTGTCAATGTTTTTATCGTTCATCAGCTGATAAAATCGAATTTTTTTATTGAACAAATTTTAATTTAATTTAATCATCTTGTATTTGTTTTATTTCACATATTCTCCATTTACTACTTATTTTAAATTGACTGTTTGTTAATATTTTATAATGAATATTTTCATGCTTAAAAGGCACGTTCACACGGTCACACCAGGAACGATAACTATAAAGATAACTACATCAGTGACGACACCAACGGATGATATCGTTATGTTTACTCTAAGCGCGTGCTTGTCTGCCGCTTTAAATGCTCGAGCTCGTAACAGCAGGATGGATTCTGATTGGCTGTCAATGTTTTTATCGTTCATCAGCTGATAAAATCGAATTTTTTTATTGAACAAATTTTAATTTAATTTAATCATCTTGTATTTGTTTTATTTCACATATTCTCCATTTACTACTTATTTTAAATTGACTGTTTGTTAATATTTTATAATGAATATTTTCATGCTTAAAAGGCACGTTCACACGGTCACACCAAGAACGATAACTATAAAGATAACTACATTAGTGACGACACCAACGGATGATATCGTTATGCGTGCTTGTCTGCCGCTTTAAATGCTCGAGCTCGTAACAGCAGGATGGATTCTGATTGGCTGTCAATGTTTTTATCGTTCATCAGCTGATAAAATCGAATTTTTTTATTGAACAAATTTTAATTTAATTTAATCATCTTGTATTTGTTTTATTTCACATATTCTCCATTTACTACTTATTTTAAATTGACTGTTTGTTAATATTTTATAATGAATATTTTCATGCTTAAAAGGCACGTTCACACGGTCACACCAAGAACGATAACTATAAAGATAACTACATTAGTGACGACACCAACGGATGATATCGTTATGCGTGCTTGTCTGCCGCTTTAAATGCTCGAGCTCGTAACAGCAGGATGGATTCTGATTGGCTGTCAATGTTTTTATCGTTCATCAGCTGATAAAATCGTTCTGAATTTTTTTTTTTTATTGAACAAATTTTAATTTAATTTAATCATCTTGTATTTGTTTTATTTCACATATTCTCCATTTACTACTTATTTTAAATTGACTGTTTGTTAATATTTTATAATGAATATTTTCATGCTTAAAAGGCACGTTCACACCAAGAACGATAACTATAAAGATAACTACATCAGTGACGACACCAACGGATGATATCGTTATGTTTACTCTAAGCGCGTGCTTGTCTGCCACCTTAAATGCTCGAGCTCGTAACAGCAGGATGGATTCTGATTGGCTGTTAATGTTTTTATCGTTCATTAGCTGATAAAATCGAATTTTTTTATTGAACAAATTTTAATTTAATTTAATTTAATCATCTTGTGTTTGTTTTATTTCACATATTTTCCATTTACTACTAATTTTAAATTGACTGTTTGTTAATATTTTATAATGAATATTTTCATGCTTAAAAGGCACGTTCACACGGTCACACCAGGAACGATAACTATAAAGATAACTACATCAGTGACGACACCAACGGATGATATCGTTATGTTTACTCTAAGCGCGTGCTTGTCTGCCACTTTAAACGCTCGAGCTCGTAACAGCAGGATGGATTCTGATTGGCTGTCAATGATAAAATCGTTATTCCAACAATATAGTTTCTCTATCGTTATCGTTATAGCTGTGGTGTAAACTCTCCTATTCTTTAATATTGAGAACTATATCTTTATCATTATCTTTATAGTTATCGTCCTTGGTGTGAACGGGCCTTATTTGTTGACAAAGACATTTCATTGTCCACACGTACTGCACTTGCTGTGTTGTTCTTTTACTTTCTCCTCCATTTCTTTAATTCAGACATTGTTTAGGTCTGCTATACTTTTCTAAAATATTCTGTGAAACTATGAAACAGTATGTTAAAAAAGAAAGCAGGATGACCAAGACTACTAAACAGAGTCAAATATACTATATAGGTTCATCTAGGATTTCAAGTACATAATGAAAAACTGTAATTACATTTTGCTTTCATTTTATTCGATTTCAAATACTACATGGTAATAAAAAAAACGACCTTCATTTGTAATGTTTTCAAAACAATAATTGGATTTGCCCACAAAGTGGCGCTATTCCATGGTGTAAAACAGCCCTGGGATATGTTCTTCAAACATCTGTGACTGCAACTAGTTAAGTTATATAACTTAAATAAGGAAACTCTTTTCCACATTAAAGCCTTACATTGACAAATTAAACTATTTGACAGCAATTATGCAATGATCAGGTTGAAATGCATGCAAAGAGTTACTGAAAATGACTGATGCTTCCCCCCTCAAAGTCAATATCTGTACAAATGAAAGATCTTGTAGAAATTGTGACATAATGTGGCCTGCTGCTTTTTGATGCATTTACCCATTAACAATAGCCTCTTTGTGCACTACATTCTCTCTCAAAAGACCTGTGCGCCTTCTGAACTATAAGTCAATGCATTGAGAGATAAGAGTGAAAATGAGTTGCAAAATGAGTCCTCTGAAAATGGTACCATCTTCCCCGAGTCTCTTAGATAAGATTCAGCAAAGTTCAAGGGCAGAACACCAAGAAAATCTAAATTAGACGAGTGTGAATGTCTCCGTTTCCCTAGACCTTTTGCAGCTGTGGTCGAGGTGTTAGATGGGGAAAGGTGGACATCCACATGACCGCACGAGGGGCTTTGGAGTTCGCATTGGAGCCGGAGCTGCTTTTGCTTCGGTTGATGTTCTCCGAGCAGTAAGTCTTCATCCGATACAAGTTGGCTTTGCTCTCACAGCAGCCCATGGAGCTCAGCAGGATGCATGCATCTTTCCTGAAGGCCCTGGTGAAGATGGCATAGAGGAAAGGGTTAGCGCATGAGTTGATGGGGTAGAAGAGCACCAGGAGGATCTTAGAGTTGGTCACCGTGATGAGCGGGACTTTGAAGGCCGCGGAGATGGCGAAAAACGAGATGGGCGCCATGCACAGGAAGTCGGTGAAGATCAGCACGGCCATGCGCTTGGCGATCTTGGCGTCGGCGGCGCGTCCAGGGAACTCTGGGTTGCGGACGGCCGTGTAAATGCACACGTAGCAGCCGCAGATCACCAGGAAAGCGCTGACGTTGAAAATCAGCAGGAGTATAATGTAGGCTTGGGACAAAGGCGTCTCGATGTCCATCGGCAAACACATGCTGACCTTGTTGTAGCTGCTGACGCCCATCAAGGGCAGCAGCGCCATTGCTAGACAGAGCAGCCATCCGCCGACCATTATTGCAGAAGCGTGGCTCAATCCCAGACGTCGTTCCAGCCGGAGAGCGTGTGTGATCGTGTGCCAGCGCTCAACGGTAATGCTGGACAGCGTGTAGACGGACAACTCGCCACCGAAAACGGACAGAAATCCGGCAATGCCGCATCCCACTCCTGTTTGCCACTCGATAGCATGCTCACTGTAGTGGCCACGTGTCCTGAGGTCCACGGTGGCGATCATAAGGAGATACACACCTATACAGAGGTCGGCGAAGGCCAGGTGGCACATGAGGAATCTCGGGACGGTCAGTTTGCAGCGGCTTGTAAATATCACAAGCAGCACCGTCAGGTTGCCGGCAATGGCAAGGACGTTGATGAACCAAATGGCCACCCGCAAGAACCCAAAGCCGGCGATGTCCTCGCAGGGGTTGAAGGCGTCGGCCTCGGGGCTGCACTGCAGGGCTGGTTGCGGCTGACACAGGTCTAGCTCTGGGTAATCGAACTCTATTACATTTCCAAAAGTGTTTTCTGCAGATGCAAGAGGACCGTCCAGCATTAGAGAATCATCGATCTCAGATGGACTAAGAAAGGACAGGGTGAAAAAGGTCAGTGTCACAGTATTGTTAAAAATATTACGAAGTCTCTTATGCTCACCAAGCCTGCATTTATTTGATCAAAAATACAGAAAAAAACAGTAATATTGTGAAATATTTTTACAATTTAAAATAATGGTTTTCTATTTTAATATACTTCTTTTTTCAATTTTATTCATCAATGAATCCTGAAAAAGGTATCACAGGTTATAAAAAGTATTAAGCAGCACAACTGTTTCCAACATTAATAATAAATCATCATATTAGAAGGATCATGTGACACTGAAGACTGGAGTAATGATGTTGAAAATTCAGCTTTGCATCACATAAATAAATTATATTTTTAAGTATATTTAAATAGAAAACCATTATTTGAAAGGGTAATACTATTTCACAATATTACTGTTTCTTTCTGTATTTTTGATCAAATAAATGAAGATTTTATGAGCATAAGAAACTTTCAAAAACATTACAAATAATAATGTTTCCAAACTTTTGATAACTCAAACTAAAACTTAAATAAAACTGAATAAAAACTATAGACATTTAAAAAAAAATGATAAAAATCACAAAACCCGTACATAATTACTAAAACTTTGAAATTAAAAAAATCCAAATATGAATAAAAACTATAATAGTATATCAGTGATACTAAAATTAGAAAGGTTAAACTTGTATTATAGTTTAGGAGACTTCATGGAATTCTCGTGTCATTTTTAGAATCTTCTGAAACATTGTAACAGTTGTTTCATCTAAAATTATTCGACAGTAATAAAAATAGTAACATTCGGTGTATTTTTGATATTCTGTATGTCCAGAGTAAAGAACTGTCAAATTCATATGGATTGCATAACTTGGTCTGAATACCAAGTTCATTTTGTGATCTCAGACTCGATTGCAGAATTTGGTTTCCTGGCAAATCGGATTACAGTTGGAGACAGAAGACTAAATTTGTCTTGAAGTCTCCATTTGCTCTTATTGGTTGCTGGTTACCAGCTGACATATTAAAAATATTTCATTTAGAAAATTAATTTCCTGCTGAATCTATAAAGAAGATTATTATTATTTATTTAGAGCTACTAAAATAGAACAAAACATGTCAGTACTACATCAGACTAACAAAACGTACTCATCCAGTGGGCTGTTGTCACCACAGTATGATGATCCATTTCTCAATGCAGCAATAACAGAACCCTCCCTATATGAGAATGAGAAAATGAAGGCATTGAATTATACTGACGATCTTCTGTTTTGAATATGAACAGTGAATCATAATATCAAAGATAAATGTCAAGTTCTTTTATTGGAGCTTAATTTTATGACGTTCACTGAGGGAGATGTGCTAGTGATGCTCATTTAAAATGGCAATGAATAAGATGAGAGGAATATTTTATTCCACTATGGCACATAAACTGATGCCGTATTTGATATGTTGACCTGTTGGCGTCCCAGCTGAGCAGGGCGCAGCAGTGGCTGGGATACGTGAGCTGCGCATCTCTCAGGCTCTTCAGTCCCTTCAGTGGAGGCAGTCTCTTCAGAGCGAACGCTGAGCGAGCCACCAGCATCAACACAGACTCCAGACCATGAGAGGGCAGCGTCTCCAATGCTGTTGACGAAACATCCCTGGTGAACAGAGAGTGAAAATGCTGAAGTTGGCATAAAACGGAAGTTGTGTCTTTTCTTTCTATTGTGATGTATTTGTGAGTGAAATGGCTTCTCACACAAGAAAAAATGTAGGGCGGGACTTGATTTTGTCCATGAGGAAATGATGGTTGTGGTTTGTTATTGTATCTCATGAGAGTGACAGGTTGCCTCGCCCTCACACCCTCACGCCCCACCTCGTTTGAAACCAACCCTGCGTCCCAATGTCCATACTATCCATCTTAAAGGATTAGTTCACCAAAAAATTAACATTATGTCATTAATTACTCACCTTTCCAAAATGTTCCAAACCCGTAAGACCTGCGTTCATCACCGTAACACAAATGAAGATATTTTTTTATGAAATCCGAGAGCTCTCTGATCCCTCCATAGACAGCTATTTAATTACCACTTTCAAGGCCCAGAAAGGTAGGAAATAAAATAGTCCATGTGACTCCAGTGGTTCAACCTTAATGTTATGAAGCGACGAGAATACTTTTGTGCACATTATCGCCTGCGACACAAACTTGTCAATCCATTCTCATAGATGACGCAGAGAATGTAAACAGGTAAACTCTGACCAATGAGAGGACAGATATACTGCATAAATATGCTGTTCCATTCACGCCATGTTGTAATTATCGTAGGGTGACAACACGTGACGTTATATTCAGAGCTGTTCACGTCTGGGAATTATGCGTTTCTATACTATCAATGCCTAAATTAATCTGTAGCGGTCAGGTGGTACAGCAGTCACATGATACAAAGTAGGAGCTCTCAGACACGTCGCAAGTGTTTTTTGCTAGTTTCAGCCCATTCAGCAGTTATAATTTTCCCGTCCAGCGCCACGTTGTTTAACTAGCAAATGCACTCGTGCCCATCTGTTTGCCCATGGGCGTGCTGGTCTGAAAACCAGGTGTGTTCAGGAGCATTGTTGGAGTGTTGCTATTTTGAGGAACTGAAAACGACTGCGCCAACAAAAACCTGGTCTAAAGTCAATAGTGCAGTATTTTTTGTGTTATTTAAAGGGTGTGTTAGTAATATGTGCCTATAGGCGGGTGCACAATGGGCGTACACTCTAATTATTACACACCCAGGGACACGCAGCAGCACACACACATGCCAAATATAAAAAATAAAAGGATTCCTCTCTGGAGAAGCGTTCAGTCTTTCCGTTCGCAAATTCTGCCATGTAAATAGTGAATTCGCCATGGCGCAAGCGCAACTGGCTTTTAAAGGGAATGGGAGATGAGACTCTGATTGCTTTATTGCACGTTAAGCCCAAAACACACCCATGACTCATTGAGAGACTAGGGACAACCCTTTTGGACCATGTGCCGGGCGTGACGACCATTTTTTCCGTCGTTAAACTAGGAAAAGTGGATTCGGACACGTCCTAAGTGCACCTGACCATGCACTCAGATCGTTAAATTAGGGCCCTGTATGGGAATTCTGACACACAATTCTGAGGTGCTCAATCCTGCTCCTCAAGTCCTTGGTTCATACTAAAAACAATCACACCTGAACCAGCCAATCAAGGTCTTCAGGTTTTCCTAAAAGCTAAAGATAGGTGTGGTAACGCTCTAGTCTAGAGTAAGGTAATGCACCCCAGCTTTAGTGATTCACATTGACATCTGATAAGACCCGACACAAAGCACTCAGTCCAGAGAAAATGAACGGTGAAATGAGCTCTTCACAGTGAAGTAAAGAGCCAGAATTTGGCAGCAGTATTTAATTGTGGTATCACTTACAGCGAAGTGGGGCCAAATGCTTTTTTGAAAGCGTCTTCATGGATCAAACGCAGATCTTTGTTGTTCTTTAGTACTCTGCAAAACAAACAGATTATACCGTGATTATACAGCACACATACCGTAGATCAATAACATGATTAAAGCAGAACTGAATAGAGATTAGTGCATTTAGCATTTGTAAATACTTACAGTTTATCTATTATAGTTCCATTGAAGGCATGGCTTTCTATTTCTTGAAATCCATTGTTAAAGAGATTCCTGAAAAGAGAGAGAGAGAAGCGTTTATTAGCAGATAATGACTTAAATATCAAACGAATTCTATGGTTGTATTAAATATATTATTTCAAGTACCTAATGTTTGGTTTAAAAACTGTTGGCGATTATATATACAAAAGTATGCATGCTTCAGGAAGTGTTTGTGATTAAATGCTGTGCTATCTTGTTTGCATACAGATACAGAGATTGAAGGTTGCGTGTCTTGGACACTTACGTAGACTAAGCAAAGATTTGATTAATAGCACTATCATCTAAGATGATGGGGCCTGTAACCCCATAAAATTGATTTTGATCTGTCTTGCTTTTGTACAACAATAAAATATTTCATTGTTTTGTTAAACTTGTTTATTATAAGAGTCATATCATGGGGAGTCCGTCCAAAAAGAGCATTTATTGAAACTAAAAAATGTTCTTCAATTAAGAACATAACTCAGATCGTTTCATTCTGATCTTAATGGTTTGAGGAGCAGTGGTTTTATGGATCTGTCACAATGGTGATGCAAAGAGGCTGTTATTAAAGGATGACAGTGTACTTGATCCAAAAGCGAATCCACAGCTCACAAATAAGAGTTGCACAGCGACAGTGCCTTTAAATCATCTATGCAAAAAGTCCCTTTATTTCTTAGGGTCAGAGAGAGGGTGGAAAACGCCATATTTTTCCATCAACAACATTTTTTCAGTGATGAAAACAAGTCAATAACTCTATAAAAAAACAGTTTTTGATGACAAAAACTATAACGGAAATCTATTGACCTTTTTGTCAATGAATAAGAACAAGACAGGAGAGGGAGAAACGATTTGAGAAGAGATTCAATCACAGTTAATCGTAGAAATCTCTGGGAACACACAATATTTACAATTCAATACAGGGCTCGACAATAAGGACTGCACAATGGCCCGGGACAGTTGAAGGAACTGACAAAAAAAGTTTATCATGCATTTGCAAGGACAAATAGACACAAAAAAATTTAACAGCCTGTTTTGGTAAGTTTCCTTTTTTTTTACAGTCAGTTATGTCTTAAATCAAAGTAAACAGTTTAACCTTCATTCGTCCCTTGCACTTTGTATCAAATCAGTCTGTCGTGGGTCAAAATGACCCGAAGCAATAAAATGATACTTTTTTTCTTTTTTGTTCCAGAAAGCTTATATCATTTCATTTTTATAATATTTTTTCTATTTTTTAATGCAAGTTTTTTTGGAGATTTTTTATTTTATTTACCTTTAAATTACTAGATTTGAGCAATAAATAATATAAATTCAGCACATTCTTCACATTCTTTCAACTTAAATTCAAAATAACTCAACATTTCATGCATAACCTTGTTAATTCAGCTCAGAATATCTCACCTTGGCTGTCTCTGCTAACCACTTGTGGAAAAATAATAATATAACATGAAATTTCATGACTCTTGCCACTAGATGGCCTTATAGCGCTATATGGAGCAAATGAGCTGTTCCGCTGGGTCCTAAAGGCAGTTCTTGAGTTTATCTCTTCAGTATGCATTCATATACTCATGCAGACATTATAAAATAATTTTTTAGTAAAGTTTAGATTTAATTTTGAGCATTTCTTAGGTTTTTCTATGTATACTGAAGCATTCCTCGCATTCCATTCATTCCTAAGGGGGTCATTTTGGGACTGATTTGTTACTTTTTAAAATTTCAACCACATAAATTCCTCAAATCCAGTAAAAAATTTTGTGTATTCATGGTTTAAAGATACAATATGTAGTTTTTCGCCGCTAGAGGTCGCCTATTCAAAACAAAGGCGTAGCTTGATGACGGCGAGATTGAGCGTAGAATCATGGGAGTTGTCATCTTCACCTCACAGCTGGTGTAAAATAATCGGGACGGGACTCGGGCAGAAATCATGTTCATGGATAAAATTATTAACGTTACTGTAGTATGAAGCAGAGCAGGGCCGAGTGCTGAAGCGATTGCTAATGAGAGACGAGCGCGGCACACGGCTCGACAGCAGCGGAGCTTTTATTATGCCACAGTCGCCGCTTCCGCTTCTTTCTCTCATGCGTATGTGGGATAACGCAGCACTGTTTTATCATATTAGATACATTTGAGTGTGTTGAAAATGATGTTATAACGTTAACGCTCCTATGAGACACTTCTCATCGATATTAGAATATCATATTAATAAATGCTGGATGGCTTGTGTTGCTAAATGGTATGCAATTAATTTTAAAACATATTGTATGATGGAGAAAATCCTGTATTATTGTATAATTCGTTTTCTGTCTATAAATGTATCCAAACAGTTGTCTGATAAAACATATAATATATTAAAGCATCTTTGGTGTTTCCATGGTTTCTACAAAATAAATCTGGAAATCGAGGGTAACGCGAGTATGATGTCACTGATGGGCGACACATGGTCCATGTCCTGGTTAAAATTGCTTATTTCTCTGGATTTAAACATTCTTGAAAACATCTGGAATAATGTAAATACACAAGTCAATAAAATATATATAACATTGTTCTAGTGTTTTTTTTTATATTTTAATCCAAAAATCTTACATATTGTGCCTTTAAGTGCAACAAAAGTCTAAGTTCTTGGACCACTCCGGTGAGCACTCAATTTTACATTTTTCAAAAATGTATTTCAGGTCAAAATGACCCAAGGGACGGATGAGCCGGATGTGTATCATTGAATCCGTGCATTAGTTCTTAAAGTGACAGTAGCATAAACATGCTTCTGAGTACGTCCTTAAAGGGATAGTTGAAAATTGTGTCATCATTTACTCACCCTTAAGTTGTTCCAAACCTGCATGAGTTTGTTCTGTTAAACACAGAAGAAGATATTAACCAAACAGTTGACAGCACTCATTGACTTCAATAGTAGGAAATAACAACTATTTGGTTACAAACCTTCTTCAAAATATCTTCTTTTGTGTTCAGCAGAAGAAAGAAACTCATACAGGTTTGGAACAACATGAGGGTGAGTAAATGATGACAAAAACAAAAAACAAAGATAAAATCTACTGCTCTTGACTGAGTAACTTTGGTATCTTTAATAAGGGTTTTTCCAAGCACTGTTATTTTACATTTGATTACTTTATTAAATTTTTCTAGGTAGTATGTCTTACTTGAATACTACTGATAGGCCTACGTGACAAACCTAAAACACTGTTTCATTTGTTCTATTGTATTTATTTGTTCTTATTTTTGTTTTTTATTTACTGACTGTTAGATTTTAGTTGAATAAGGATCACATGATCCTTCAGAAATCATTCTAATTTGCTGATTTGCCACTTAAGAAACATTTCTGATTATGATAAATGTTAAACACATTACATTTTTGTGGAAACCATTTTGTCAGGATTTTAATATTTGATGTATAAAAAATTCAAAAGAACCGCATCTTTAGCATTATAAATGTCTTCGCTGTCACTTTTGATTTTAATGCATCCTTGCTGAATAAAAGTATTAATTTCTTATACTAACCCCAACCTTCAAACAGTAGTGTACCTGCATGTCATGTGACCATTTACCAACATCAGAAAACCCTAAACATGCGACTGAGTTGTTAAATTATTAAAATATTAACTTAAAATTTCAGGTGGCGCTTCAAGCTAATATTTTACAGCAGGTCGAAGAGGTTCAGCTGACAAAAAGTTTGTGAATTCCTGGTGTGGAGATCACAGCCATAGTGTGAGATACTAACATTGTGGTGAATTCACTCGTCATTCCGCTGAAAGCATTTGGTGGGACTGAACGCAGGTTGAGGTTATCACAAATATCCCTAAAAAAGAACAAAATTACTTTAGTATTTTAAACAATAAGTTGCAAAAACAAAACTCATGGACAAAAACATAGTCTCCTAATCTAATACACCTGTGCTTTTCTTATCCAGTGATCTGACTCATCGGTCTCTGAAAGAGTGTATATGTCTCTTTCAAAACACCCCTGTCAGCTTGAAATGGATAACAGACGGTAGTGTGCCTGCATTATAGCTTCACTATTACTTTCCATCATTCGTTCTCACTCACACCATCTCTCAAACAGACGAATCCGCAGGGTAAACTCACAGTGTGAAATAGGGCTCCAGGGAGAAGATGGAGGTCATGTCAGGGAATACACTTATGCCAGTGTTGGAAATGCTCCTGTAGAAATATAAAACAAGAGGAATTGGGTCTTGACCTGTGCAAGAAAACGTGAACAACAAAACACAGGTGTGTCTCAATCATCTCCCGAGCACGTGGATCAGTGTATCGTGTACACGAATCTGGGCACTGGTAAGCACCCTGGTAACTGTAAATGTAACTGACTTACAGGGAATGTCTTAGTTACTAAAGTAATCCCCGTTCCCTTAAAGGGTTTGTTCACCCAAAAATAAAAATTAGCTCATGATTTACTCACCTTCAAGCTATCCTAGGTGTATATGACATTCTTCTTTCAGACGAATACAATCAGAGTTATATAAAAAAATGCCCTGGCTCTTCCAAGCTTTATAATGGGAGTGAATGTGAATTATAATGAGAGTGAATTTATAATGAATATCTGATCTGCATCTAGCCATCATAAAAGTGCTCCACCTTCTGAAGTGAAGAGATGCGTTTGTGTAAGAAAAATATCCATATTTAAAACTTTATAAAGTAAAATAAATAGCTTCCGACAGACGGCCGTTCACATTGATTTACAGTGAAAGAGTAACGCCTGACCTGACACATGACGTACTGAGGAACGCAGAAACAAAGGATAGAGCAAAACAAAAACGAGAATTTTTTAAGAGAAATGCCGGAGGATTTTGATATAAGAGAAGTTTGAGTTTGTTGCCCCGCGAGAGGCGTCAAAGCTTGCGATACTCCTACATCCTGCGTCATACATCTCGTCAGGGGTTATTCTTTTGCCGTAAGTCGACTTGCGTAGGCCGTCTGTAGGAAGCTAGTTATTTTAGTTTTTAAAAATTTAAATATGGATATTTTTCTTACACAAACGCATCGCTTCAGAAGGCCTTTATTAACCCCCTGGAGCCGTGTGGAGGACTTTTATGATGGATGGATGCACTTTTATGGACTTCAAAACAGATCAGCCATTCACTGCCATTATAAAGCTTGGAAGAGCCAGGACATTTTTAATATAACTCTGATTGTATTCGTCTGAAAGAAGAATGTCATATACACCTAGGATGACTTGAGGGTGAGTAAATCATGGGTGAACTAACCCTTTTAAGTAGGGAATGAAAACGTCACGTCCCGTTGCCACAACCCCTTGTACCTCCGCTGGAATGGCCGGGACCCCGTCTCAGCTGTGGCTTGTGATACAAATTTCCCTCGCCAATGAGCATTGGCTTGTTTTGTTAACACTCAAAGATGATTGGGCTCTCAGGCGAGATTCCAATTCGTCAGTTTAGTTCTGATGTAATGTCTCCGTTCCCTTCTTCATTATTAATAGGGTGACCAGACGTCCCGTTTTTCCCGGGACAGTCCCATATTTCAGCTCTATTTTTAGTGTCCTGACTTTTTATCAAAAAATCATGTTTGTCCCATATTTCTTCTTTCCTAAATTGTCTTTGCTAGGTGATCATATAAAAGCGAGTAGTAGTTTTCAGTCACGTGAGAATAGCCTAATCAAAGGTAGCCAATCTCGTCAAAGTATATTTTGGAGAAAAAAAATTACCATCCAATCACAATTCGTTATCGATTATCTTTTTTTGTTTGTTTGTTTAAAGCCCGTGACACACCAAGCCGATGATTTTTGAGCGTCGTCCGACTTCGGAGTGTTCCGCACTGTTGGCTCTAGTCGGACACCGTCTAGGTTTTTTGGGCCGATTCAACATGTAGAATCGGCGTCGGGCCATTGGTGAGAGAGAGAACTCTGATTGGCTGTTCAGCTTAGCGAATGAGTCAGTGCTCGAGAATAATGGCAAAAAAAGCGAGCAAAGAAGTCAAAATGGTACAGATAGAAGGCTGTTCTAAATTTACGTCATCTTACTGAGTGTTCCTGGGTGAATATTTTAATATTAACATGAGCGGAGTGGAATAAAGAAAGTGATCAGCAGGATTGATATTCAAATAGGTAAGCGCATGCTGATTTGTTTTCAGATTGTGTATCTGCAGCCTGGAGCGTTGGTTTCCCTTTTGAATGATGAATATAGACGAATATATCTGCAGAAATAGAAATCTCATTGACACACAGGCGCAGAATGTGTATGCTAGCTGACAGCCGGCTGTAGATATCTCGGTGTGTTCAAGTGCAGCTTTTTGGCCTAGACACTGCTGACGAGAGGCGATAACGCCGTCGGCTTTTGTCGCTGCTAGTTCTTTGACGTCGAGTTGGTGTGTCCCGGCTTTTAAAGCAGAGGCTCTGTTCTTTCTTTGATATGTTCAGATCACTGTAAACACTCAAAATAATGAATTGGTTTGAGTAGAGCCAACTCAAATTAAACAAATTAGTTCAATCAAATGAACTTTCATGGGTATTTAGAACTTTCTTTTTCTTTTGAGTTCACAAAACTGACACATTTTAAGCAATCTGTGTAGTTTCATTGTTTTATTAACTTGTTTCTTTTAATTTAGACGAACCTAAATTTAACCGAAACTGGGCGGGGATTTATATTTCCCAGCATGCTTTGCCATGGCACTCAAAAGGGAGAGTAAATGCTAAAATTAAGTGTTTATGTTTTTTTTTGTGCAAGATTAACGTTAAGCAGGAGATTTAGTGTTTAATGTTTTGCTCTGCTAGTTTAGAAGAGTTTCTGTTATGTTTTTTTTTTGGGGGGGGTGCAAGTGCTATGTTATGCTAATGCTATCAAAGCATTATGTTACCAATTAGCAAGGTAGCATTTATTGAATTAGCTAGTTAAAGCTAACCAAGTTTCCACTACTGAAAATATTTAAGTTGATCATATTAATTTAAATGTATGAATTAGCTTACTCAAATATTTGAAGTTAAGAGTAATTAAAATGTACGAGTACAAAATAAAACCTGTAAGTTTTGTTCACTTAAACTTTAAATTTCTTAACTTAAAAAATGTGATGTATTGCCTCAATTTTTTTAGAGTTTTGCCAACTTATTCGGGTTTACAGTGTACAACAAAATATTCTGGGAAATGATCAAAAACACTGCCAGTGACTGGCAACTTATTTTTAAAATGTGATTGCTGTAGAAAAACAGAGATGAAGCAGAAGAATATGTGCTGCTTACAGATATCTCAGCTTGGGAAGGTGGTTGAACGCTCGCTGGTGGATGTGAACGAGACTCCGTGTGTTCTGGATTGAGCTGTGATACAAATTCTTGCATGAGAAATCACGAACAAATGACACATTACTATGAAAAGACTCTGCGAGAGAAGATTCTGTTCCAGTCGGTTATAATTAGGGACAGTAATTAAATACAGTCATTAAGACAGGCACACAAATCAAGTCAATTATACATGAATCACTTTCATTGTTCCTTGAGTGGTTTCTTACATTTCTGAGAGATTCAGAAGGCTGTTGAATGCTTCTGTCTCTATGGTCTCCAATGATATGCTCTGGGCGATTTCTCTGGGTGAAAAAACAACAACAGGTGAATGAAAACCAGAGGTAAAATGCATTTATTTGTGCTTATAAAACTGAATAAATGAATCAAGCACCATCAGAAACTTGGATGGATGAAGCCTACAGAGCATGCATTTACATTTTTGAATATATTTTGAAATGTACCACATGTTCTTCTTATTATTAATGTTGAAATAAAAATATTTTTTAACAATTAAAATGTCTTTACTTTACTACACAGGTAAATTACATTTATTATAATGGGTTTATGTGAAGATTGTTCACTTAAAGTTCACTTAAATTAAACGTTGTTATTATTTAAAAGCCTAATAAATGTTGACATTTATATAGCTTTCAATTATACTGTAATGTTGAATGTCTATCATTAATGTTTAAAAAAATTATTTTTATTGAGGCATCAGTAGCAGTATTAGTGTCAGCCTTCATTCATAAAAAGATGTCATTACAACAAATATTTAAAAAATACTGGCTTTAAGTTGTTTCTACATTGATTTGGAGAGTAACTGTAAAATTATTACAATATAAAAATATTTAAAAACTGTTTTTAATCGTGATTAATTACCGAAAAAATTTGATTAGTTAGTTAATTTTTTAATTGATTTGACACATTTGATTAATTTAATGCATGCTTGCTTAATAAAAGCATTAATTTTCTTTTTAAAATTAAACATTTTGAACGGTAATACAATCATAATCTTATTCAATGTACAAATACCTATTAATTCTAATGAGATGGCATTGCACTCAATATGATAACATTGTGAAGAATATTAGACATATTTCATGTTCATAAAATGTTCACATAAATTACAAAAAGCAACATCTACTTTCTATTATAAATAAAACAGTTTTCACTGTTATGTGCATGTATATAAACATGTATAATTGCTTTGCATTTTTCACATTTTAATTCATGTTGTGGTTTCATTATAAAGTTTTGCATTTTAGATTGAAAAAGATTTATAAAGGTTAGTATGAATTTTTAGTTACACTTTATTTTAAGGTGTCATTGTTACAGTGTAATTATATATTTAAGTACTGAGTAATATTAAGTAACTACATGTACTTATTATAGGGTTAGGGTAGGATTAGGGTTTGGTTGCATGTAATTATGCATAATTTATTGTTATTACTATGGTAAGTACATGTAACATGTAACAAGGACACTGTAAAATAAAGTGTTACTCAATTTTTCAATGTAAGCCCCATATAATCTTTTCTGAGGCCATTCCTAGGGATAGAAATGCTTCTTTTTGACACAGAAATTCAATCCCAAGAGAGAAAGATTCTTGATATTGTGTGATATTAAAACTGTCACTGACAAAATACTGCATGCTATTCAGCCAAAGAATAATCTATTCTGTGCAAGTGTTCAAACTGTTCCTCCTAACTTAGATGTCCTGAGCCTTTTCAAAGAGCTGCAGGGAAAAATTGGCATGTTCTGAAAAAGGGAGTGAACATCAAAGATTCTCTTCACAGGTCACATGATGTGGAGATGAGCCTATTGCTCAGAGGGGAGTGATGATAGATGGCATTTTTCCTTCAGTGGACATGCTAAACATCTGGTTATCTGTCAACATTTTTTTTTAAAACAATGACTACTCACATTGTTTTTACTCCTCTCAGGCGGTCGAAACTGCGACTGCTGATGGTTCTCAGAGAGATGTAATTCAAAACTCTGAAATTGAGATGCACAGGATTAATGAATAATAATTTCACACCAAGTCACAATGTGAATAAATCTGAATAAACCCCTTATCCTGAAAAGCAACCACATAGCAACATCTATTCCGAAAACCTTAGCAAATCACATTTTCTTTAGAAAGTGTAAAAACTAGTGCTGTCAAAATTAGCGTGTTAACGCATGCGATTAATTTCTTCAGTTTAACACTTTAAAATATTTAATGTTTCTGTCATCCTTTGGCTAGCGTTACATTATATGATCACGCTCTTATTCATGCAAATGCTTTTGAACCATTCAAGCGCGACAAGACAAAAGAGAATTTGTGAATGTCCTGACTGTGACACACACACGACGCACAGAAAGACGTGCGACAGTATCACACGCATAGGCAGCGCACCAGAATCAAGTTCTCTTTTGCACTTCAACAAGCAATAACACAGATTTATGTCAAAATACCAGTTTTGTCACGCATTCTCATAAGAGCAGTCTTAAATGAATTAAATAACTTCTTAAATGAACTTTAAGGGCCCTATTTTAACGATCTGAGCACATGGTCTGAAGTGCATGGCGCAGGTGCACTTCGGGCGTGTCCTAATCCTCTTTAAACCAATCAGAGTCTCGTCTCCCATTCCCTTTAAAAGCCAGTTGTGCTCGCACCATGGCGGATTCGCTATTTACATGGCCGAATTTGCAAGTGGAAAGACTCCTAAAAGAGGAATCCTTTTATTTTTAATATTAATATTTAATTAATATTCAGTGGAAAATTAGGTTGAAATAAAAGGAGCTTGAACAGATTGTTAAAATGTTTGATAAGTCTCAAGGAAGTTTTACGTCAGCAAAGCACTTCCACTCTGAGACAGAGCAGATAAAAGCTCATTCAGCAAGGACCAAAATCTCAAACGAAGACAAATGACCTTCCTTTAACCCTGTACTACTCAAAACAGTACTGTACCACTATATGCCATTTCTGTCAAATATAAAAAAAAAAGAGTAGTGCTGCTATTCCAAATTCAAGTTGTGTTAGTCCTAGCTAGTATTTTGCGTCCCTGTCTGTATTATTTGCTGCAACATTAATTTCACCCTTAATTATCAAAACAACAATCAAATTTTCCAATGCACTGCTAAAAATAACCATGCAAATTGCAAGTAATTACACCACATTATGTCTTACATGGCTGGGTCGAGTTTCATTTAAGAGTTTGGAACCTTTGCACTCGGATAATTATCACTTGTTTTTGAGAGGAGGTCACAGTGCTCTCAGAGTTTGTAATTGTGAAGCGCTGCTTGATTCATCTCTTCCAGTGCAGGTCTAATGATGTGAGTGTGGAGTAACCGCCCAACTCTTGTTAGCACTCGTATGCCTCTCGGTTCGGTTGGAGAGGAGGCGGTCATATTTCCCAGCCTCCCTGTGCTGAGCTCACATCATGGATCTTTAAAACTACTAGAAATTAGTCTTTGGACATGCATACAGAAGCCTCAAAGCATGTTTAAGTGCTAAAAAAAGTATGCATTTTATTTATTTATTTATCCTGAAAAGAATGCTAATCATTAAATGCCATTTGTTTTGATATTTAATGGTATTTTTGAAGGAAGGATCTGAACAAACTCCTACCTTACACTTGTTTTAAAACAAAAAAAGTTCCTAAAGGTTCTTTATTGACTGATGATTCCATGAAGAGCCTTGGAATCTTTCAACAATCTTTGCACAAAAGGTTCTTTAGATTATTAAAAATGTTCTTCACACTAAGAAGAATTTTTTTTTTTTTAAGAACTGTTCTTTGGGGAACGAACAATGGTTCAATACGTCTGAGAAAACCTATGGAAGCTTGTTTCCGTCACAGAATAAAAATGTTTTAAAGATAATTGCTACTTTATATCTCACAATTCTGACTTTTTTCGCACAATTGCGAGTTTATATCTGCCAATTCTGACTTTATATCTCGCAATTGCAACTTTATATATACACAATTATGAGAAAAAAGTCAGAATTCTGAGATGTAAACTCGCAATTGTGAGAAATAAATTCAGAATTGCAGGATATAAAATCTTTTTTTTTTTCAAGTGATATTAGCAAAAGCTCACATTTAGTCTAGAACTACAATAACCCTCATGTTTACATACAACGCCTCTGAAATTACTCTCGATTTCTCTCAATATGGGGACAGGAGAGCTGTCAGTCAAATAAATGGGAAAAAGTAACTTGCGTTACTTTATAAAAAAAAATGTAACAGATATTTTGTTGTAAATTTTAAAAGTAATGCATTACTTTACTAGTTACTTGAAAAAGTAGTCTGATTATGTAACTCAAGTTACTTGTAAAGTGTTACCCCCAACACTGGTCATGACCCCCGCAGTTTTGATAAGGGAAATAGCCAGCGCGATTCGCTAACTAAAACTTTCGACAACAAACATCACATTCATTGTAACTCAAGCCATACAAAATTGATCAAAGTAGAATTGTGCATGGTTGAAAGTTGAGACATCCCACATAAAAGGCTGGTCTACAGGGGACAGATTTTGCATTCTGCAGGCATTTTGCTCATCCCTAAGTTTTGATTATTCATATGTACTTCTTATTTCACTTAGTTCGTATTGTAATAATAGTCAATATTATTCTATTAATGATCAGGCAAGTTTAATATATGATGGTGGTCCGACAGTAAGCCTGAAGTGGTGGTCCGATATCTGGAAATCTGATTTTACTATCTGGGCTTTTGCTTACAGTTTGGTCCCCCCCACTTTGAAAATGTCTCCTGTGCCCCTGGCTCTTGGCCTCGTCCTGCTTGCCACAAAAGGCATTCTGAAGCGACGCGATGGTTTTTGTAAGAAAAATATCCCTATTTATAACTTTATAAACTATAATCATGGCTTCCAGTAACGGCCGTACGCGAGTCTAGTTTCAGCGGAAGAGTGACCTCTGACTCGACACATGATGTAGGAGTAGCGTAAGCTTAGTTGAGAGTAGACGCCTCTCGCGGTTCATACAAATAGGGCTGGGCAACAAACTCAAACTCCTCCCACATTTCTCTTTAAAAGTTCTCGTTTTAGACTTCTAATTCGTGACCGGTGTTTTATTTTGCTCTATCTTCTGCTTCTGCGTTCATCAGAAGGCCTTTATTAACCCACTGGAGCTGTGTGGATTACTTTTATGATGGATGGGTGTGCTTTTTTGGGCTTCAAAATCTAAGGTACCATTCACTCCCATTATAAAGCTTGGAGGAGCCAGGATATTTTTTAATATAACTCTGATTGTGATTGTGTCAGCTGAAAGAAGAAAGTCATATACACCTAGGATGGCTTGAGGGTGAGTAAATTATGGGATAATTTTCATTTTTGGGTGCACTAACCCTTTAAGCAGTGAATAATTTGTCCTGTAGTGGCTAATGTAGGGCCCTATGTTTTATGCAATGCGGAAAACGTGGATGGAACCGATGGTGGAGTTTACTGCACAGTGCAGACTTTTATGGTTTGATAAATCACAAACAAAGCTGTACAATTAATCAAATTCAAAATTATTCTACCATTCAGACTCAACCAGCCAAAATAAAAGTCTGGTTTAACTGCAATATAGTAAATTCAAAACAATAAATAATAATATTATTGTTGTATTATTATTCATTTAAATTATTTTATATTATAAAATAAAATAATATAAAATATTATTATTATTTAAAATGTAAAATCGTGTAATTACATTTTTGAGTGTGTCTTACGTATCCAAATAATTTTTGGAGCCACTGTATACATCCATAAAATACATCCAAAACTGTGTCGGTTATATCTGCCTCATATTTGTCTCAGTGGAATTAAGAACATAAACAAATGACGAAACAAGTAGAAATGAAGTGGGTGGGTGATTATACAGTTCTGAATGCTTTTCCTTACTTTTAAGGACATTATTCATTTATCTCATGTCCTTGATTGCATGCAACTCTTATCAGGGCTCAAGGTTTCAGTAGAGGAAGAAGATGATTTCAAGGCCTCAAGGACATTAAGCAGACTCTTTTAACTCGTTCAGCTCAGCGGGCGCGATGGCAAACCGAGACCCGTCAGTCAGACAAAACTACTTGACCCGTCTATTTCGGATAGTACTTTTCTCCAGCTTGTCACATGTCAACAACTCCCCCATTGCTTTTTTCAGAAAAGGTAGAGGTGTCATGCGTAAGCAGGACTCTAATGAGAAGCGAATAGTGCATCACAACTGCTCCTTAACATCTGCTAACAGGCCTGTTAGTGTATTCAGAGCCACAAGAAAATATATTAGGTTATTGTGATCATTCTAGCATGCTGGATGCGCTAGCAAAGTGAATGGGAGAAATTGCAACTAGGACATTTTCTGTTAAAGGAGTCAGTCACCGTTTTGATATATAGAGGTCTTTTTAAAACTTGCATTAGCTGAAAATACAGTTTTTTAGTGTTATTTGTGAGAAACGAATGACAGTAGTGGCCAAAAGTGATATTTGTTTTAAATGACCATGCATATTTTATACTTTTTAAATATTCTAAATATGAGGGAAGAACAAAACAACACAACATTATTTGACAAAACAAATGACAAAGCTGCAGGTTTTGTTTTACTATGCAAATAAAAAAAATGCATAAAGCATACATTGACTACGTTATTAATATTTTGCTGGTTCTCTCGTTTTTGCATGTGTTCATAATTTCTTTGGCCTGACCAAAAATGACGTCCGCACAATGTAGCATGTTTCACAAATAAAACATTTCAGATTTCAGCCTTTCCTCATTCAAGCAGATGGAGCTGTAGTTGCATGCCTATTTCTATATTTCCGTAATAGCCAAGGGATCTGACTAGCCTTAAAGGGACCTAGGGTGGATAAAATTAAATATTATGCATAAAATGATAAAATTACATGCAGCCGATGAGATGAACACTTACTTGACACAATGTTTATTCAAAATGCACTAAATGAAATTTAAATATATATATTGTTTCTTATCAATTGACAAGTAGAGAGCACAATAATAATTCTAATACATACATATCTTGCTTTTTATTCAGCTGAAACCAATATGCTTTTGTGAATAAATATAGTTTGAGAGCAAAATGAAGTCATGTTAGAGGTTTTCTAAAAATAACTAAAAACAAGTTAAGTTTAAATCAAGATCTCTGCATCACTGCACAGAACTAACCTTAATTAAATAATATACTTCAGCAAATACAATACAAAATGAGACTAAGTGTGCCACTTTTTTAGCCACTGTTCATATAATGCATTCATGTCTAAGCACCACATGGGACCAGTCAGACCTGTTATTTATACATTTTGCAGATAATAAATGGGTCTCGATAGATAACTAATTATTTACTATTCAGATAACTAAATGTGTTTAGACTATATTTGTGATGGTTATTTATGAAACAGAGCCAGATAAGCACATCTCCAATAGGCTGTTGTTATGTGTTAGTTGTTAGACGTCCACACGCCTTTAGAAATGAACAACAAGAAGAAAACTGAACACTGGGCACTCCAAATCACACATTAAAATAAAATGTGTTTTCATATTTAACATTCTGTACTACAATACAAACATTATTATGAAATAACTGAGATGACTTGTCAGCTTGAGAGATTTGGGTGTGTGAGATGTGGTGTGTGGTTTACGTGTTCATATACATAATATTCAAGAGGTTTATTATGACAGTGAATCACTGCCGACACGCTATTTAGGGTTATTTCACACAGTCCCTTTAGTCGTATTAATCAAGAAATAATTAACTTAATGACCACTAATGAACATCATGTACTGTAGTTGAGGTGCAACTGCTTTTGAACAGCTTTTATTATAATAAATAATTATAGTGACATATAATAAGGGATGTTTTTACTCCAGTGAATGCGTCAGATACAAGCAGATACAAACCTAAAAGTCTTGATAGATATATATATATATATATTTATTAGTGCTGTCAGAGCATCTAACATAAAAGTATTTGTTTACATAATACATGTCTGTATAAATTATTATATTTATATACAGTATATATATATATGTCTGTGTATATACTACACACACACACACACAATATAATGTGTATAATTATGATGTATATATAAATACACAAACATGCATGTATATATTTAATTTAAAGATTTGCATGTATATACTGTATATATAATTTATCTTATAAATATGATTTTTTTAAATAAAAATATAACATATTTTTCTTAAATATATACATGCATGTGTGTGTGTATTTATATATACATAATAATTATACACAGTACACACACATATATTATGTAAACACAAACTTGTATTTTTCCCCCAGCACTAATATATATATATATATATGTGTGTGTGTGTGTGTGTGTGTGTGTAGGCTATAAACATTAAACATTTCCACCATCATTGTCCTAATACAGCTCATTTAAAAACATGTTGACCACATCGGGGCATGTTGTCACATTATGAGGTAAGTTGTCATAATGAGAACCTGCTGTTTATTAATTCTGAGTTGAGATTTTTTTTTTAAAATATATAAATTCATGTTCAAGTAAAAAAACTGTCTTCCTTAACATATCCATATCTAGAATGCTCTATAAACGAATGAATGAAAAAAGTAATGCAATTATGAAACTATCTATCTATCTATCTATCTATCATCCTGTCGTTCTATCTATCAATCTATCTATCTATCTATCATCCTGTCGTTCTATCTATCTATCTATCTATCATCCTGTCGTTCTATCTATCAATCTATCTATCTATCTATCATCCTGTCGTTCTATCTATCTATCTATCTATCTATCATTCTGTCGTTCTATCTATCTATCTATCTATCATCCTGTCGTTCTATCTATCTATCTATCTATCTATCATCCTGTCGTTCTATCTATCTATCTATCTATCATCCTGTCGTTCTATCTATCTATCTATCTATCATCCTGTCGTTCTATCTATCTATCTATCTATCTATCTATCTATCTATCATCCTGTCGTTCTATCTATCTATCTATCTATCTATCTATCATCCTGTCGTTCTATCTATCTATCATCCTGTCGTTCTATCTATCTATCTATCTATCATCCTGTCGTTCTATCTATCTATCTATCTATCTATCATCCTGTCGTTCTATCTATCTATCTATCATCCTGTCGTTCTATCTATCTATCTATCTATCATCCTGTCGTTCTATCTATCTATCTATCATCCTGTCGTTCTATCTATCTATCTATCTATCATCCTGTCGTTCTATCTATCTATCTATCTATCTATCTATCATCCTGTCGTTCTATCTATCTATCATCCTGTCGTTCTATCTATCTATCTATCTATCATCCTGTCGTTCTATCTATCTATCTATCTATCTATCTATCATCCTGTCGTTCTATCTATCTATCTATCATCCTGTCATTCTATCTATCTATCTATCATC